>JANRMT010062861.1:13364446-13489581 GCA_026402145.1 Polypterus bichir lapradei | reverse complement strand
AATTCTGAGGAAAAAAATGAATTTAATCCATTTTGGAATAAGGCTGTAACATAACAAAATGTGGAAAAAGTGATGCGCTGTGAATACTTTTAGGATGCACTGTAGATAGATATAGATATATAGAGAGAGATTTATTTTACGTCGGGCATTTGTATTATTGTTTTTGTCATTGTGCTTCATTTAATATATTTTTTACACTTTTTTACCTATCTGCTTTTGTTTACTAGTCTTTAAACCGTCGATTGAGGAAGAGGGAAAATATTAATTGTCAGAGGTATGGCTTGGTATTGGTAAGTTTCTCAGTAATTCATCCAGGCCACAGGAGTCGGCCGTTACAAACTGTATACATCTAAATGTGCTGTGCATATATACAGTAAATGGAAGCTAAATATGTGTTAATAACTATATATAGCAGTAAAAGATAATAATTTGTAAAGACATATTGTCACAAAATCAAAGAAGCCACAGAAAGGTTTGGGACAGCCACCCGTATATTATTCTCTGGCTGCAAAAATGTTTTTTAAAGGTTTGTAGTGATGTGTACAGATTGGAGTCCAGAACAGAACTCAGGGGATGGAGGAAAGGTGGCAGTTTTAAAGGTCAGTGTAGGAAGTGACATCAAAGGGGCAGGAACTGAAGGGTCTTCATCCATAGGCTCGCACCCGGAAGTGATGTCCAAGAGGCTGGAACCAGGAATGACGTAATCAGGGCCAGGTGGAAGTTCCCGTGAACGGTCTGTAGAAAAATGAGAGAAAGAGTCAGTGCACTCTGCCACCTCCCATTCTGGCTCGGAATTATTCTCATTCAAGCCCTTTACCTGCCTCCCATGCGCACGTGTGTGACAATATAAAGCATAAATTACCGTGACATTCCATTTTTTTTAATGGTCTGGAAAAAGGTGATAGTTTACACTTTCATAAACATCAGCAAAACCTAGGAATTGGTTATTGACTTTTGCTGCACCAAACAGCCTCAATGCGTTGTCCGTATTCAGAGAGTGGATGTAGAGGTGGTGCACTCCTACAAGCACTTGGGGGTCCACATCAATGACAGATTGGGCTGGTCTCGTAACACAGAGGAGCTGTAGATAAAAGAGCAGAGCAGGCTGTTTTTCCTTAGGAGACTGCGTTCTTTTAATCTGGGAAGTGACATCCTTCACATCTTCTACAACTCTGTGATGGCCAGTGCAATTTTTCTATGCTCTGGTGTGCTATGCTGGTAACATCACTTCAAGAGAGGCCCACCGAATCAAAGAACTGATTGAAAAGGCAGGCTCAGTTATGGGGTGCACTGTGGACCCCTAGAGGTAAGTAGAGAAGGAAAGAATGAAGACAAAACCGAGTGCCATTACAAACAATGCTGCACATTCTTACTCTGACATACTAACACTGAGGACTTTCAGCTAACAAATTATTCAGCAAAAGTGTGTGAAGAAATGTGAACTGCCTTTCCCAAGGCTTCTTCCATTCTTGTTTTCCCCTACAAGGTTTTTTTTTTGGGAGTTTTTTTCCTTGTCTTCTTGAAGAGTCGAGGCTGGGGGGCTGTCAAAAGGCAGGGCCTGTTAAAGCCCATTGCTGCACTTCTTGTGTGATTTTTGGGCTACTATACAAAAATAAATTGTATTGTAGTGTGTTGTATACCAAAAGGCGATACGCCTGCATACTGCCTCACTGGGAATGGCACTACCAAGTCAGGTGTTTTTTCTTTCTTTTTAATTTTCTGTCTTTTTAGTCATTCTGGTGTGTGTTCAGACTGTGTTTGTGTATATCGATTTAAATATTTATTTATTTTAAGCACTTCTATAAAAAGTCAAATTTCCCCCTGAGGACCAATAAAGTTTTATTTATTTAAGTTCCATCTATTTTTTGGCTTTTAGGCTATTTTGCCTTCAGACAGACTAGGAAGCAAAGAAGCAGCTCCCCTTATAGCTACCTTAACTAAATAATTGTGGTAACAATCGAGTACCTTGGACATGTTTGTTAGCTTGCTAAACACCTCTTGCTGTATACTGAAGTGTTTTCAATTTACATGGCTTTTTAGGACAGTTCTTCAGCACGTGTTCACATTAATGAATGAGTTAAGTAAAGGGGGATAACACGCAGAACTGAGTCCTCACATGAAGAGTACTTCATATCTTGAAGTTTATTTTATTGTCTCCATTTACATCCTGTCGGGATACTTTGCTAATGCTTCGTCGCATACAACGCAGAATACAAACTTTAAGTGGAATTACAGCCTAACTGGATAATTTTGTGTGTTGTTTAGGAAATGGTAGAACAGGAAAGACACCTGAAAAATGACAAGAGTGACCTATCGGTTTCCAGTGAGAAGCACGATGAAATTCCAGCAGACTGGAGAGCAGTTAGTGAGAGCTGTCCAAGTCGAATGACCCTACTGCAAGAAGAGATCCTGTCTGCCTGTAGCTCCGCTGGCAGTGGTAAGTTTCTCCTCTCACTCTGTAACAATGGCGTTGCCTAATAGGATAACTCCCTACTCATCACACTCCTGGCTCCTTCTCGTCAGCCTGTTGGGCGTATTCTTCACAACTTCATTTTCCATCTTCTCACTTGCCTCATAACTCGTCTTATGTGTCAATGAGTAAAGCTCTTAGAACAGCTCAAGAACTACCTACCATCTTTGCTTTGTTTTCCTTAACAGTAAGTCCAAAGTCCCACACTCTTGATACACACGTGGACAAAATTGTTGGTACCCTTCAGTCAATGAAAGAAAAACTCACAATGGTCACAGAAATAACTTTAATCTGACAAAAGTAATAATAAATAAAAATTCTATGAAATTTAACCAATGAAAGTCAGACATTGATTTTCAACCATGCTTCAACAGAATTATTAAAAAAAATAAACTCATGAAACAGGCCTGGACAAAAATGATGGTACCCCTAACTTAATATTTTGTTGCACAACCTTTTGAGGCAATCACTGCAATCAAACGATTCCTGTAACTGTCAATGAGACTTCTGCACTTCTCAGCAGGTATTTTGGCCCACTCCTCATGAGCAAACTGCTCCAGTTGTCTCAGGTTTGAAGGGTGCCTTTTCCAGACGGCATGTTTCAGCTCTTTCCAAAGATGCTCAATAGGATTGAGGTCAGGGCTCATAGAAGGCCACTTTAGAATACAGTAGTCCAATGTTTTCCTCTTAGCCATTCTTGGGTGTTTTTAGCTGTGTGTTTTGGGTCATTGTCCTGTTGCAAGACCCATGACCTGCGACTGAGACCAAGCTTTCTGACACTGGCCAGCACATTTCTCTCTAGAATCCCTTGATAGTCTTGAGATTTCATTGTACCCTGCACAGATTCAAGACACCCTGTGCCAGATGCAGCAAAGCAGCCCCAGAACATAACAGAGCCTCCTCCATGTTTCACAGAAGGGACAGTGTTCTTTTCTTGATATGCTTCATTTTTCCGTCTGTGAACATAGAGCTGATGTGCCTTGGCAAAAAGTTCAATTTTTGTCTCATCTGTCCATAGGACATTCTCCCAGAATCTTTGTGGCTTGTCCACATGTAGTTTGGCAAATTGCAGTCTGGCTTTTTTATGATTTGTTTTCAACAATGGTGTCCTCCTTGGTCGTCTCCCATGAAGTCCACTTTGGCTCAAACAACGACGGATGGTGCGATCTGACACTGATGTTCCTTGAGCTTGAAGTTCACCTTGGATCTCTTTAGAAGTTTTTCTGGGCTCTTTTGTTACCATTCGTATTATCCGTCTCTTTGATTTGTCATCAATTTTCCTCCTGCGGCCACGTCCAGGGAGGTTGGCTACAGTCCCATGGATCTTAAATTTCTGAATAATATGTGCAACTGTAGTCACAGGAACATCAAGCTGCTTCGAGATGGTCTTATAGCCTTTACCTTTGACGTGCTTGTCTATAATTTTCTTTCTAATCTCCTGAGACAACTCTTTCCTTCGCTTCCTCTGGTCCATGTTGAGTGTGGTACACACCATGTCACCAAACAACACAGTGACTACCTGGAGCCCTATATATAGGTCCACTGACTGATTACAAGATTGTAGACACCTGTGATGCTAATTAGTGGACACACCTTGGATTAACATGTCCCTTTGGTCACATTATTTTCAGTCTTTTCTAGGGGTACCATCATTTTTGTCCAGGCCTGTTTCATGAGTTTTTTTTTTTTATTAATTCTGTTGAAGCATGGTTGAAAAGCAAACTTGTTTATTAGTTAAATTTCATAGAATTTTTATTTATTATTACTTTTGTCAGATTAAAGTTATTTCTGTGACCATTTTGAGTTTTTCTTTCATTGACTAAAGGGTACCAACAATTTTGTCCACGTGTGTAGAGAAGAGCCAAGCAAAATGACACCTTTTATTGGCTAACTAAAAAGATTACAATATGCAAGCTTTCGAGGCAACTCAGGCCCCTTCTTCAGGCGAGATGTAATACAGAAACTGAAGTTTCCTGTGTTTATATCCACACACTAGGACAAGAAACAACAATGGTAAATCTTTAAAGGAAAAATCTTAAATGTAAAAAATTAATAGGTTCACTCAGGCTAAGATTAATTTAACAAGAGAGAGAAAAACGATGTATGGTCAAGAGATTTTTGGATAAGTGTGTAAATGTTCTCATTTTGACTATGGGCTTTGCTGTCAGTCTTTGCCTTTGATCCGACTGTTCATGTTTTCTTTGTTCAGGAATTTTGATCCGACTGTTAATGTTGTCTTTGTTCAGGATATGTAGCCCAGCTGTGCCCTGGATATTCCTATCCTGCCACTCAGTCACCTGCTCTACGTTATGGGCCTCATAGAGGCAGCAAGTCTTACCATCACATATCTCAGGTGAATATGCTGTTTGTTGTATATTCCTCACTCTCCATTTTCTTTAACATAACTTTAATTACCTCCATTTAGCAATCCTTTTACTTGTTTCATGGGGTAAAAATCCATCCACCCATCCATAATCCTAACACTGGGGCACAGGGGTCTGCTGGAGCCCATCCCAGCCAACACAGGGTGCAAAACAGGAAACAAACCCCGGGCAGGGTGCCAGCCCACTGCAGGGCACACACGCACCCACACACCAAGCACACACTAGGGACAATTATGGATCATCAATGCACCTAACCTGCATGTCTTTGGACTGTGGGAGGAAACCCCACGCAGACACGGGGAGAACATGCAAACTCCACGCAAGGAGGATCCGGGAAACGAACCCACAGGTCTCCTTACTGCGAGGCAGCAGCGCTACCACTGTGCCACCCTGGGGTAAAAATACCAAACCAAATGCACTGTTTTATCAGATAACAAAAAAATGAGCAAGAAGGGCTACCCATTATCAAAATATAGCAAATGCGGCTGATCTTTCTATTATCTGAGAGCAAAAATAAAAGTCTTTAGTATACAACAAATGGTGAATTGAAGAGGGGTGGCACGGTGGTTCAATGGGTAGCGCTGCTGCCTCGCAGTTAGGAGACCCGGGTTCGCTTCCCTGCGTGGAGTTTGCATGTTCTCCCCGTGTCTGCATGGGTTTCCTCCCACAGTCCAAAGACATGCAGGTTAGGTTCATTAACGATCCGAAATTGTCCCTAGTGTGTGCTTGGTGTGTGTGTGTGTGCCCTGCGGTGGGCTGGCACCCTGCCCGGGGTTTGTTTGATGCCTTGAGCCCTGTGTTGGCTGGGATTGGCTCCAGCAGAGCCCTGAGAGTTAGCATATAGCGGGTTAGATAATGGATGGATGGATGAATTGAAGAGGTACATTATATTTTCATTTTCAAGCACTTGAGACCACGTTACATTAGGTGACTGTTTCAGTCATAGCCTCCACTGGCCAACTGCTGTGAAGGTGGGCTGCTGCAGACACTGGGGAAAGATGGTAGAAGAAATAAGATGGGCTCAGGGGTCCCCGCTAAAGGCCGAAGGATGGTTTAAGGGATGATTGCACCTGTCAGGATGTCTCCTTGTGCTTAGAGGATCGTAAACGTAGAGCAGAGGAGACAACAGTTTTGAAAAGAGGCACAAGAGGCTTATGATGGTTTTAAAGAGACAGATCCTGTGTGTTTTAACCTCTGAATTTAACCTTTTTGGTTTTATTTATTAGTATGTTAATTGCCACTATTACTAAGCATATTTCTTTTGACTTTTGCTCTGCACTTGATTTGATTTTTTGGGGCACGTTGTAAAATAAAAGCAGTGAGCGCACTTGTACCTACTGTTCCTGTTCTGTGTCCTCATTGCCTGGCTCATCTTCAGACATGACTCTTGACCATCCGGGTTCATAGGGTGTTAGCACAGCTGCAGCCAACCCAGGCCGTCCCATCTCGTCATTATGTAAAAAAAAAAAACCCTGCTTTCCTTGCTTGTTTTTAATTTTTGCTTTTCCTTCGACTTGTAGGCCATTAGCCCAGAGCTTCATCACAGGTTTTGTAAGCTGACCGCTCTGG
The DNA here is from genome assembly GCA_026402145.1 of Polypterus bichir lapradei. NCBI lineage: Eukaryota > Metazoa > Chordata > Cladistia > Polypteriformes > Polypteridae > Polypterus > Polypterus bichir. The sequence goes on along the minus strand of JANRMT010062861.1, from coordinate 13,483,158 downwards.
TAAAGGGCTTTCTAACTCGCAGATTGTTGGAGACTGAAAAGGTTAAGCACCTACGCAAGACAATTAAGGTTAGTGATTGAGTTCACTTTAAACTTTGAAAATGTAGAGGCCATTGACTAAAGTACCTGTGGAATATACACTCACCTAAAGGATTATTAGGAACACCTGTTCAATTTCTCATTAATGCAATTATCTAATCAACCAATCACATGGCAGTTGCTTCAATGCATTTAGGGGTGTGGTCCTGGTCAAGACAATCTCCTGAACTCCAAACTGAATGTCAGAACGGGAAAGAAAGGTGATTTAAGCAATTTTGAGCGTGGCATGGTTGTTGGTGCCAGACGGGCCGGTCTGAGTATTTCACAATCTGCTCAGTTACTGGGAGTTTCACGCACAACCATTTCTAGGGTTTACAAAGAATGGTGTGAAAAGGGAAAAACATCCAGTATGCGGCAGTCCTGTGGGCGAAAATGCCTTGTTGATGCTAGAGGTCAGAGGAGAATGGGCCGACTGATTCAAGCTGATAGAAGAGCAACTTTGACTGAAATAACCACTCGTTACAACCGAGGTATGCAGCAAAGCATTTGTGAAGCCACAACACGCACAACCTTGAGGCGGATGGGCTACAACAGCAGCCTGTTGACCCCACCGGGTACCACTCATCTCCACTACAAATAGGAAAAAGAGGCTACAATTTGCACGAGCTCACCAAAATTGGACAGTTGAAGACTGGAAAAATGTTGCCTGGTCTGATGAGTCTCGATTTCTGTTCAGAAATTCAAATGGTAGAGTCAGAATTTGGCGTAAACAGAATGAGAACATGGATCCATCATGCCTTGTTACCACTGTGCAGGCTGGTGGTGGTGGTGTAATGGTGTGGGGGATGTTTTCTTGGCACACTTTAGGCCCCTTAGTGCCAATTGGGCATCGTTTAAATGCCACGGGCTACCTGAGCATTGTTTCTGACCATGTCCATCCCTTCATGACCACCATGTACCCATCCTCTGATGGCTACTTCCAGCAGGATAATGCACCATGTCACAAAGATCGAATCATTTCAAATTGGTTTCTTGAACATGACAATGAGTTCACTGTACTAAAATGGCCCCCACAGTCACCAGATCTCAACCCAATAGAGCATCTTTGGGATGTGGTGGAACGGGAGCTTCGTGCCCTGGATGTGCATCCCACAAATCTCCATCAACTGCAAGATGCTATCCTATCAATATGGGCCAACATTTCTAAAGAATGCTTTCAGCACCTTGTTGAATCAATGCCACGTAGAATTAAGGCAGTTCTGAAGGCGAAAGGGGGTCAAACACCGTATTAGTATGGTGCTCCTAATAATCCTTTAGGTGAGTGTATAAAGTACAATTTGTCACGAGCATGGCATTCAGAGTACAGTGGAACCTCAGTTTGCGAGCATAATTTGTTCCAGAAATGTGCTTGCAATCCAAAGCACTCGTATATCAAAGCGAATGTCCCCATAAGAAATAATGGAAACTCAGATAATTTGTTTCACAACCCACAAATATGTATATAAAAATGATTAATACAAAATATAAAGTAAAAATACATAAAACAAAATTAACCTGCACTTTACTTTGAAAAGATTTGTGGCTGGTGTGAGGGGGACGAGAGGAGGAGGAGGAGGAGGGTTATTGTATAGGATGACTTTCACTCCAATCCGTGCAGTCTGTTGGCTCACTGGTATCACAGTATCGCCTGCTAGTTGCTTCTCATTTATTCACACGAGAAGCAGCTTTTCTACATCTTCCAGAACACGTGGCCGTTGCTTTGATACTCTCGTGACTCCTTTTGCCACATCTAGCCCCCTTATTTCTTCTCTCTTCTTTAATATTCTGCAAATCGTCGACATAGACTTGTTATAAAATCTTGCAATGTCGGCCACTCGCATACCTCGTTCGTGCTTCTCAATGATTTCCTTCTTAACTTCCACCGTAATCATCTCCTCCTTCTTACCACCTTCCTTTTCAACCTTTTTCTTCATGGTGGCCATTTTCGCACACACACTAACTGTATACGCTAGCATGAATGTTGACTATACGAGTGAGCCACAATCCTTCAGTGAGTGAGAGAGGGAAGTTGTGATCACATGAGGCTCGGCAGACGAAGCGTATACGGACTACTCGTATTGCACAACCGTGCTCGTTCATCAAGCCAAAATTTATAAAACATTTCTTGCTCGTCTTGCAAAACACTCACAGACCAAGTTACTCGCAATCCAAGGTTCCACTGTATTTTTTTTATTCCATGTTCTTAAGTATTAGCTGCAATTAGAGTGAAAGCATAGTGTTTTTAATAATATAGTAAATAATTATGAATTGGGTAACGTGGTGGTAAAGCAGGCTTTATTTGTGCCTTACAGTACTTCAGTCTTAGCGTTTTACAGAAGAAAAGGCCTGTTTACTGGTGTCTTTATACTGGGCTCATGTGAGCCAAGCTGTGCCTGTGAATGTGTGCCTTATGATGGTTTAGAGTCCCTTTCAGAGTTACTGTTATTCATTTAGCAGACACTTTTGTCCAAACCAACTTACTGAAGAAGTCAAAATTTACTTTAATTTGAAACTAGTGTTTCAAATGAGGGGCCGCACGGTGGCGCAGTGGGTAGCGCTGCTGCCTCGCAGTTAGGAGACCCGGGTTCACTTCCCGGGTCCTCCCTGCGTGGAGTTTGCATGTGTTCCCTGTGTTTGTGTGGATTTCCTCCCACAGTCCAAAGACATGCAGGTTAGGTGCATTGACGATCCTAAATTGTCCCTAGTGTGTGCTTGGTGAGTGGGTGTGTGCCCTGCCCAGGGTTTCTTTCCTGTCTTGTGCCCTGTGTTCGCTGGGATTGGCTCCAGCAGACCCCCATGACCCTGTAGTTAGGATATAGTGGGTTGGATGGATGGATGTTTCAAGTTGATAGAAACAAGTGAAAAGGACTCTAGACCTTAAACCAATTCAAGCGCAGCACTAGTTGACTTTACCTTAGCATCAAGACCATCAGCAATTAGTAAGGTATTTAGAAAGATGGAAAGTCTTCAACATTTCTTAAATTCATTGAGGGAACCAGTAACTCATTTGGCCAGTGGGGAGCTACACAAATAAAGAGTCTGCCTTGAAATGTGGTGCCACGTTGAGGTGGTATGTCCTGAAGCTGTTCTTTAACAGACTTGAGTGGGTGGAATGGAGCATTAGGTGCTAATGGGGATCTCCAAATTAGTACATGCTGAACTGCTGACTGCTCTGTTGGCAAGCATCAATGACTTGAACTGGGTGTGTGCTACTACAACAACAACAACATTTATTTCTATTGCACATTTTCATACAAACAATATAGCTCAAAGTGCTTTACATGATGAAGAAAGAGAAAAGAAAAGAAGACAAAATAAGTAAGAATTAAAATTAGGGAGCACTAATTGACATAGAATAAAAGTAAGGTCCGATGGCCAGGGAGGACAGAACAAACAAAAAAAACTCCAGACGGCTGGAGAAAAAAAATAAAATCTGCAGGGGTCCCGAGGCCACGAGACCACCCAGCCCCCTCTAGGCATTCTACCTAACATAAATGATCTCAGTCAGTCCTCATGGTATTCAGGGTTCTCATGGAAGAACTTGATGATGACGGTCATGTGGCCTTTAAATTCATCAATGTAGGAACATCACGGTGCTTTGATCAGGTGGTGGGGGCGCAGGTCGCCACCACAGAAAACCAGAAAAAGAACAGAAGAGAGAGAAGGGGTTAGTACGGACCTGGAAAGGGGAGTGACGTGGGCCTGTCTTGGTGGATTCATTTCTTAATGGTACATCTAGATCACGGGTGTCGAACTCCGGTCCTGGAGGGCCGCAGTGGCTGCAGGTTTTCATACTAACCATCTTTTTCATTAGTGACCAGTCTTTGCGGCTAATTAATTTCTTTTGCCTTCGTTTTAATTAACTTGACTCCACCACCCCTTAGTTGGCTCTTTTTCCTTAACTAGCAGGCAAACAATATTGAGACACAAAACGAGCCACCACATGACCAGCTCACCTGTGCCCATCACACAGTATCTGAAAATAAAGAAAGGTGAAGGTCTCAGTAAGGTTGATCTCTCAGGTCATCAAAACATTTTGACGGCGTTCTTAGAAAAGACAGAAAAATCAACAGTTTTAGAAATGTCTGCTGTGGCAGAATGAGAGCAGCAACGAGCCATGGAATTAAATAACGGGTCTAATTAACAGCAAGAGTCGGCATCTCATTAAGAGATTGGTTGAAGTTTTAACTCCCAATTTAGCTGGGCATCTGTCGGCTCGTTTCACATTTCATTTCTGTTTGGTTGCCATTTAATGAAGAAACAAATCAATTCAGAGGACTGAATTCTTAAAAACAGGGCTATGAAACTGAAGGGAAAATGAGTTAATTAGCAGTGAAAACTGGTCACTGGTTAGGAAAAGGGTCAGAATGAAACCCTGCAGCTACTGCGGCCCTCCAGGACCGGAGTTCAACACCCCTGAAGATAGATAGGTAGAATGAACACCATTATCTATCTGGCTGAATAGAAACCCCAACTAGAGAAAAGCATTATTTTTGCAAATGGGTGGCTTCTAAATGTGTATTAGAAATGGTTTTCCACTTCTTCATTAATGACAGAGGCCCTATTTCAATTATGAAGATATCCGTTGTACAGGTGCCGGTCATGAAATTAGAATATCATGACAAAGTTGACTTATTTCAGTAATTCCATTCAAAAAGTGAAACTTGTATATTAGATTCATTCATTACACACAGACTGATGTATTTCAAACGTTTATTTCTTTTAATAATTATAACTGACAACTAATGAAAGTCCAAAATTCAGTATCTCAGAAAATTAGAATATTGTGAAAAGGTTCAATATTGAAGACACCTGGTGCCACACTCTAATCAGCTAATTAACTCAAAACACCTGCAAAAGCCTTTAAATGGTCTCTCAGTCGAGTTCTGTAGGATACACAATCACGGGGAAGACTGCTGACTTGACAGTTGTCCAAAAGACGACCATTGACACCTTGCACAAGGAGGACAAGACACAAAAGGTCATTGCTAAAGAGGCTGGCTGTTCACAGAGCTCTGTGTCCAAGCACATTAATAAAGAGGAGGAGGGAAGGACAAGATGTGGTAGAAAAAAGTGTACAAGCAATAGGGATAACCGCACCCTGGAGAGGATCGTGAAACAAAACCCATTCAAAACTGTGGGGGAGATTCACAAAGAGTGGACTGCAGCTGGAGTCAGTGCTTCAAGAACCACCACGCACAGACGTATGCAAGACATGGGTTTCAGCTGTCGCATTCCTCGTGTCAAGCCACTCTTGAACAAGAGACAGCGTCAGAAGCGTCTCGCCTGGGCTAAAGACAAAAAGGACTGGACTGCTGCTGAGTGGTCCAAAGTTATGTTCTCTGATGAAAGTAAATTTTGCATTTCCTTTGGAAATCAAGGTCCCGGAGTCTGGAGGAAGAGAGGAGAGGTACAGAATCCACGTTGCTTGAGGTCCAGTGTAAAGTTTCCACAGTCAGTGATGGTTTGGGGTGCCATGTCATCTGCTGGTGTTGGTCCATTGTGTTTTCTGAGGTCCAAGGTCAACGCAGCCATCTACCAGGAAGTTTTAGAGCACTTCATGCTTCCTGCTGCTGACAAAATTTATGGAGATGCAGATTCATTTTCCAACAGGACCTGGCACCTGCACACAGTGCCAAAACTGCCAGTACCTGGTTTAAGGACCATGGTATCCCTGTTCTTGATTGGCCAGCAAACTCGCCTGACCTTAACCCCATAGAAAATCTATGGGGTATTGTGGAGAGGAAGATGCAATACGCCAGAGCCAACAATTCAGAAGAGCTGAAGGCCACTATCAGAGCAACATGGGCTCTCATAACACCTGAGCAGTGCCACAGACTGATCGACTCCATGCCACGCCGCATTGCTGCAGTAATCCAGGCCAAAGGAGCCCCAACTAAATATTGAGTGCTGTACACGCTCATACTTTTCATGTTCATACCTTTCAGTTGGCCATCATTTCTAAAAATCCTTTTTTTTTGCATTGGTCTTAATTGATATTCTAATTTTCCGAGATACTGAATTTGGGACTTTCATTAGTTGTCAGTTATAATCATCAAAATTAAAAGAAATGAACATTTGAAATACATCAGTCTGTGTGTAATGAATGAATCTAATATACGAGTTTCACTTTTTCAATGGAATTACTGAAATAAATCAACTTTGTCATGATATTCTAATTTTATGACCAGCACCTGTATATACCAATCTTAATACATTTCTCTTTATTTTCTATTAACAAAATTAGACTGTAATTCAGTTCCTGACAGCAGCAGATATTATCTTCTTATTGAAACAAACTTAGTAAGATCATTTCAAACATTTACAACACTGAGGATTGTGCAAGAGAGTTGAAAAAGAGAGTGCAGGCAGGGTGGAATGGGTGGAGAAGAGTGTCAGGAGTGATTTGTGACAGATAGAGTGGTATCAACAAGAGTGAAAGGGAGGGTCTACAGGACGGTAGTGAGACCAGCTATGTTATATGGGCTGGAGACGGTGCCACTGACCAGAAAGCAGGAGACAGAGGTGGAGGTAGCAGAGTTAAAGATGCTAAGATTTGCACTGGGTGTGACGAGAATGGACAGGATTAGAAATGAGGACATTAGAGGGTCAGCTCAGGTTGGACGGTTTGGAGACAAAGTCAGAGATACGAGATTGCATTGGTTTGGACATGTGCAGAGGAGAGATGCTGGGTATAATGAGAGAAGGGTGCTAAGGATAGAGCTGCCAGGCAAGAGGAACAGAAGAAGGCCTAAGAGAAGGTTTATGGATGTAGTGAGAGGGGACATGCAGGTGATGGGTGTGACAGAACAAGATGCAGTGGACAGGAAGATATGGAACAAGATGATCTGCTGTGGCAACCCCTAACGGGAGGAGCCAAAAGAGGAAGAAGAAGAAAACGTTGAGGAGACCATTTAGTCCCTTCAGTTAACTGAATTGGTGAATACCTAAGTTTTCCCATTTTAAAAAGCCTACAGCTACATGAATTGAAATTTCTCCCAGATTTCCATGATCCTTTGTGTAAAGTGCTTCATGTGTTGTTGGTGGTTACTCTTTAGTGGTAAGTGCATGTACTGTAGTGTGCTTGATTGACAGTTCTGAATTGTCCCATTGTGGCCATGTGGTGGGCTGACAGCCATTCTTAGATGGGGGATTCCTTCCTTGTATCCACTACTGTTGAGCATAGGAAATGGATAGTAGTATAGTTTCAGCATGGGCATTTATGCAGATAATTGTGATTTTAATACTTCTTTAGTGTGTCAAGCTTTTTAATAAATTTGCCCCACTCTTCGCTTTCCCTTATTGTGTTTGTATTGTTTAAAGTTTGCAATAAATTCTTCTGTATTTAGGATACTTTGGAGTTCATTGGCACATTCCTGAATGAAGCACCACAGAAGAGAGGAGCCATTTCTGCTCAAGATCTTTCTCTGCAGGAGAGGGTCCTGGCACAGGTACATTAAAACAAAACAAAATAAAATTCCAAGCTTTTGTAAAACTTGAGCACTTAAATTAGCTAACATTTGTACATAAATATGTAAACTCTACTTCCTAAATGGAAATTTTAACCTTTATAATGCATGTACTTCATTTTTTATAAATGTGATGGTGACTACTGCACATTAATAATAATCTTATCTGAAAGTAGACACATTTCCAAACCTCAGGTTCACCACACTTACTGAAACAAAGCACAGAAGAGTGGGAGCTTTAGATAAGGTCTCGAGCTTCAACTGATGTGAGACCTTTGACCTTGTGGATACAATATTGAGGAAAATAGCACAGAACCATTCAGAGGAAGCACTGGCCATTGCTGCCTTGACACAAACACTGCATTCGCCTCTGAAGCTCTTTTCTTTGGCCTGTAGTCATTTGTGAGGTCAGAGGAATTCAACCTTTATTTCGCATGGTATATTTTATGTCATGTCATTTTCTAACTCACTTTATCCAGGTCTGGGTCTCGAGGGGAGTTGGGGAGTGGGGTTGGGGAGCCTATCCCAGCCTAGCATAGGGTGTAAGGCAGGAACAAACTGTAACTTATCTATATATATAATTCACTAAGGGCACGCAAGACAGTGAGCGCAAGCAAGACAGAGCCCCGCCCGCCAACTCTAAGACCATGGGATACACTCGACAGAGCCCCGCCCGCCAACTCTAACCCTCCTAGCGCCTCATGGGATACGCATGACAGAGCCACGCACGCCAACTGTAACCTTCCTCCCAAGTCCAGTGTCGCTCTCGAGGCACGCAACAACTCACCAAACACAGCCTCAGTCGCTTTCGTCTGTGCAAAAGTCCACATGCACCTCTGAGCCATGTTGACTTTACACTGCACGCAAGACAGAGAGCCACGATCGCCAACTCACAGAGCCCAGCCCACCAACTCTAACTAAGGGCAAACAAGACAGAGAGCGTACACAAGACAGAGAGCCACGCCCGCCAACTCACAGAGCCCCGCCCACCAACTCTAAGACCATGGGATACGCGCGCATTTAGTGTATAAATGGATATAAATAATTGCATGTAAACGATTCGCCACAATCTGTTGTATGTAAACGATACTGTTTAAAACGTTATTGTTTTTTCATCATTGGCGTCTGAATGCACGCTAAGGAGAAGCTCTCAGATCATCTGTGGTCTTTCTGCTGCTGCTGCTGGAGAGCTGCGTGTTCTGCTCGTTGCGCTGCACGTCAATCATTTAAAAGCCTGTACAGCAGCTGTCTTTTTGCCACTTCGCGTCTCTGCCGCTCACGTTGTGAATGGGGGGACTGAACGCACGCTAAGGAGAAGCGGTCGGATCATCTGCTGGCTTGCTGCTGCTGGTGATCTGCATGTTATACTTGTCACTTGTTGCTGTTTTAAGAGCTGGGAGCACATGAAGCGTGTCTGCCAAAAGCATTTCCAACAACTGCTAGGTTAGATGTCCAGGAACTTGTTTTAAATGTTGTCTCGCGTGACGTTAAAGTGTCTCTCACATGACTTCAAATTGTCTTCCGAGAAGATCACATCTCGTCTTCCTAGTCTCCCTCCCAAGATTTTTTTTTTTTTTTTATAATAGAGAGATATATACGAGTATACATATCTCTGTCTGTTTGCTTTTCACAAGAGAACTACTTAACAGAATAAGATCGGGTTTTTTTTTCTATGATTTGCTTGAACATTCCGGTTCATTTTGCGACTTCTCTCATTGCACTAAGTATCATAGTTCACTTGTGGCACCGATTTTATTTGCGTGAATCTGAGAGACACACAGTGGGCTTTGGTGGTTCCCTCCTCATTCACGCACCAGCCTCCATTCGAGTAGTCTTCCTCTCGCCACGTGTTGGAGCGTACTTTGCCTCCTCTTAGGTAGCAATACCTGTTTTTTCAACAGACATTCTCATCTACAGATTGTTAAGGAGTAATGTTTGACGTTTTTGAGCGAGAGATCAGAGCTGCGTCTGTTTTAGAGGGTAGCTGCCCATTGCCAGAGATATTACAGTAGTGCTCTTCTCCCCACATGGTGGACACTCTCCCGTCAGAGCTGAACCCGATCAGATACTGTGCCAACGTTTGACACTGGAGCGTACCTACCTTCCACTTGGCCAGAATTACATTTTTTTTTTTTTTTTTTAGTTTTTTTATTGATTTTTAAAGTTTGTCCTGTTTCACTGCTATGTGGGCGGAACCGCGTTGGACAGCTAGTATTATAATAAACAAACAATAACCACCTAAACACACATAAGAATTTTTGACTTCGATAATGCAGAGCTTATTTTTTAGTGGGGTCTAAGACGTTTGCATGGTAACAGTATAAACCAGATGGTAATTTTAGGGAAAGTATGAATATGATGTGGTCACTGGCACATCTTGCATTCACTTGTCCAGTTTGGTTCATGTTCACCGTTGGATTTATTTACATCTTTATTTTAATTCTCTCCTTCATTGAATGTTTTCAAAGGACTGGTTTATTTTCTTATTCTCTGTTGCTAAAATAATATTTCATCAGACTCTTATGTTTTTACACACTTGCATTCTGGGTAAAGATTTTAGGAAAGTTCAGCAGCTTGACATATCTGTATCTTTGTTGTGTTCCCTAGTTACGGGCTGCACTCTTTGACATACATGACATTTTCTTCTTGTTGCCACTCCATGAGAGGCTTGGGCTGCTGCAGCAGGATCGCCAACTGCGCCAGGAAAGACGTCTGCGGGAACTGGTATGTTGACTGGGATCCTGAAGGCTGTTTGGGGGCCATCGGGAGTGGAAGGTGGTGGTGGGAAGTGGTGCACCAGAAGGCACGTCAGTGTGTTGTTGGTTCTATGCTGATTTGTTTTAAATGTCTTTTGTGCCTTTTCTTCAGTTCCGTTCTGTGTAGAAGTCACCGTTCATTAATTTCAGTTAGAGCTAAGAGTTTAAAAAATTGCCTCCATCTTTTACAAGTGTTTTTTTTTTTTTTTGTAACCTTACAAGACACTTCCCACTGCCAGCCCCCCGGAATAGCTCACTGTGTATTAATTTAATTCTTAAAAACAGAACCTAATAATTGATTATTTTGTTTAGAGGTCATTTAATCGAAACTTCTATTTTAGTATTTTAGTTTCTATATTTAGTAAACTTTTATATTTTCTTACAGGAGAAATCCAAGAATGCACGGGATAGAGTCACACTCTCAGCCGCCACCCAAAAATTTCTTGACAGAAAGAAGCAAATAAGGTTAGAGCTCTAAAATTATTTATTTATTTACTAAAATCGCCAGTATTCCTGCTTTATGTGCATCACACTTTCTAGAAACAGTACCCCATATTAGGCCATTCAGTCCAACAAGCTTGTTTGGTTGGCTATTAGCTAATTTGTCCATCCATCCATCCATTATCCAACCTGCTATATCCTAACTACACAGACACGGGGGTCTGCTGGAGCCAATAACAGCCAACACAGGTCGCAAGGCGGGAAACTAACCCTGGGCAGGGTGCCAGCCCATCGCAGGGCACACCCACACACCAAGCACACACTAGGGACAATTTAAGATTGCCAATGCACCTAACCTGCATGTCTTTGGACTGTGGGAGGAAACCCACGCAGACATGGGGAGAACATGCAAACTCCACGCAGGGAGGACCCGGGAAGCGAACCCAGGCCTCCTAACTGTGTGGCAGCAGCACTACCAACTACGCCACCATGCTGCCACTAATCTGTCCATCCATCCATCCATTACCCAACCCGCTATATCCTAACTACAGGGTCACGGGGTCTGCTGGAGCCAATCCCAGCCAACACAGGGCGCAAGACAGGAAACAAACCCCGGGCAGGGCGCCAGCCCACCGCAAGGCACACACACAAACATACATCAAGCACACACTAGGGACAATTTAAGATTGCCAATGCACCTAACCTGCATGTCTTTGGACTGTGGGAGGAAACCCACGCAGACACGGGGAGAACATGCAAACTCCACACAGGGAGGACCCGGGAAGCGAACCCAGGTCTCCTAACTGCGAGGCAGCAGCACTACCCACTACGCCACCATGCTGCCACTAATTTGTCCATCCATCCATCCATTACCCAACCCGCTATATCCTAACTACAGGGTCACGGGGGGTCTGCTGGAGTCAATCCCAGCCAACACAGGGCGCAAGGCAGGAAACAAACCCCGGGCAGGGCGCCAGCCCACCGCAGGGCACACACACAAACATACATCAAGCACACACTAGGGACAATTTAGGATTGCCAATGCACGTAACCTGCATGTCTTTGGACTGTGGGAGGAAACTCACGCAGACACGGGGAGAACATGCAAACTCCATGCAGGGAGGACCCGGGAAGCAAACCCAAGTCTCCTAACTGCAAGGCAGCAGCGCTACCCACTATGCCACCATGCCGCCACTAATTTGTCCAGATACCTTTAATAAATTCTCAAGGGTTTTTGCATCAACTTCAGTAATCTTTACGAGATTCCCACAAAGGTAGTAGCATAATAAACAAAAATTCAAATAATGACTAAACGGCATGGCAGAAAGGGACTTCTACATTTATGAAAAAGAATTGCACAAATGACAGGGGCCACCATTTGTATATCATTTAATCTCTGGGACTGAGTGCTCCTTAAGTAGTCCGGATATGTATCCGCGCTTGCAATTAAGAAATTAAATATAACATGATATGCTAATGGCCAGGAGGCAATTATAAAGGGAGAACAAAAACTCCAAGGAAATGCAAGTTTGGACAAGATAGATCTCCTTGCAGTCTGAAGCCAGCAAGCTGCCCTGCTTCTCCAAGTTTTGTAGTCTCTTCTTATGCTGTGCAATGTATAGAAGTATGTCATGATGGTTTTCTGTTTTCCTTCACCATTCCCCAGTTATCCTTGTGGAACAATTTATATGCTTTACCCCCGTGAAACCTTCCTGATTTGTTTTTACACTGTTGCAGGACATCACTAAGTACATCCTACATATATGGATGACTTGTAGAAGCACATCCATTCCATGAGGTACTAGTGTTTTATAAGAATTCTATATCCATAACTGGTGGCCTTTGCAATGACCCCTTCATTCTCATTGGAGGATACTGATGTTGAGGATGTAGCATTCAATTTAGTAATCAGCCTGTATTGGAGCAAAGATCGTCCTGAGCTTTTGTAGTAAATTGACGTAATGCCGTTAAGGCACCGATATGATGACAGAATGGAATGTGATAAGCCAAGGTCAGTCAAAAAGTACAAAAACAAGAGAGCTTTCCTAAACCTTCATAAATGTTTTTTTTTTTTTTGTCTTCCACACTCAGAAGTACAGAAATGCCTGCTCCAGCCAAGAAAGCCCAGCCAAAGGTAAAAAGCCCACCAACTAATAGGTAAGTGTCAAATGCTATTGTATAAATGATTAATTTAGAAGCTATCAGAAAGAAATGTTATCCATTTTTCATTTTTATTCATCTCAGTTTTGCAACACGTCTCCAGATCTTTAAGAACTGTCTTTAAGGTATGCAGTAGAATCCTGCTTCCATGGTTTAGTCACTGAGTGTAAATATGGCATTAATTCCCTTGCTGAACCTGCTTACTCTGATATATTGTACGGCCAGTGGAGGCCAAGGCCTTTCCTCGCAACAAGTTAGTTGAGGCCAGCCTTGTCCCAGCAGCATGGGATGTAAAGCAGGAATTTTCCCCTGAAGAGGGTGCCAGTTTATTGGCAAATATGAACACAAGCCCACACCTCATCACACCAGGCAAATTTAGATTAATTTACATTTATTTATTTGGCCGAAGCCTTTATCCAAAGCGGCTTACAACATTTGAGATGCAATTGGTTACATTTCTTTTGTTTTTTTCAATCGGAGCACCGTCAGGTGAAGTGACTTGCTCAGGGTCACACAGTGTCAATGGCAGGTTATTAATCCACAGCCTCAGGGTTTGAGGTCCAACGCCCTAATCACTGCGCCACACTAATTTAAGTATCCTACACGTCTTTCAGCTTTAGTGTATTAGAGTGTCAAGAGGCAATCCACACATAAACTCTGTATAGACCGTGCCAACCACTGTCAGATTTAATTCATTTTACAAAGTGAATTTCCTAATAGCTGGTCCACAGGGCTATGCATATTTGCAAATATGATTAAAATAGGCAATACAACAGCCAATAAACTGAAATGTGCAGTATGTACACAGAAATGTGTAATGATTCATGTTAATTATTTTTTTTATTTAAATTTGAATTTAAAAAATTTGAAAGTTGTCTTACTTTGTTATGTTTCATAAAATATGCTTACAGCCGTGGCTAAAATTATTGGCACAGTTGCAGTTATTTCCTGATTATACATTGTGGTTGAACAAGAGTAAGGATTGAGTCCAAAAGAACTGCTGAGACATCAGCCAGGTGGTCTTGTTTAATTCAACAAATTCAACTGAAAATAAAACAAATGCACAGTGGAGTTAACAACAGAAGTACAACCCTTGGGTTGTAAATGCAGCTCCATTTGAGCAGGTCTGGCGTGGAGGAGCTCTGTCTTGTGGTTTGACTCGAACCAAAGTATGATTCCTGGCTTTGTAGAACTTGGCTCGGAAGGGGGTGAAGGGGCGGAGTCAGTTGCCCTCACTGGGCGTCGTCTTGGAGCTGTGGAGGCAGAAGCAGGTGATAATGTTAGCAACAGCTCCCCCTCTCATCCCGGTGTGGTATTACATACCTCTTATGATACCTGGAAGGTGATCCTCCAACACGCATCTGTGACACAAAATGTATGACATTACAAAATGATTGGTGTTAACATCGTGTCACACATGCATGTCTGTGGATCACCCTCTGGGCCCCATTAAGGTACGTGATACCACCCACCGGTCGAGAGAGGGTGCTGCCGCTAATCATGTCCTCTCCTGTTCCTCCCACAGCACCGAGAAGATGCCCAGTGAAGGCACCAGACCCCATCCTTTCCAGTCTCCCGCTTTAAAGTCACGGGGTCGACAGAAGGAGGCGTCACTCTGTGAACAGAGCACGACACAGGATGGACCTCCAGCATAACTGACCTGCTGCTGTCAAGCAACAAGAGATCTGAAGCCCAATTTTTGGCTACCTCTTATTTATGTTTGTTGTACTGCCACCCTGGAACTCTGTCAAACGCTTTGAGGAAGAATTGGTGCAATATCTGAAGAAACTGCAGCAGTACCAATGTCTTTGGCCACAACTGTATACCATCTGTTCTCCCAGACAGTTTATAAAACTGCTTTTTTCATGACAGGATCAGAGGTGATTAGGGTCTGTCCCAGCAACAGGACAAGACAACAATCCCTCACAGGATATAGTTTTAATTACACATACCAGGACAAATTTAACTCTTCAGTTAAATATTCATACACATTATTATAATGAAACCACATTACCCCCAAGAAAGTCCACGCAAAGATCGAGTAGACCCGCCTCTACTCATTTATTGGTCAAGAGTCCTTTCTTCAACTCAGAATCACAGACTTATGGGAATGTACCTCTCCTGTTTACCTTCTACGCTGATTTTTCCAGAATGAATACGTTTTTAGAAGAAAAATGCTTGCATTTCGCATGTTTTTTGGTGTTCAACTGGATAACATACATGTGGATTATGGAACTCCATTGATGTGAGAATTTTTTTTTTTTTTTTCCCCATGGATGTTTTTCAGGGCGGCACGGTGGCGCAGTGGTAGCGCTGCTGCCTCGCAGTTAGGAGACCCGGGTTCGCTTCCCGGGTCCTCCCTGCGTGGAGTTTGCATGTTCTCCCTGTGTCTGCGTGGGTTTCCTCCGGGCGCTCCGGTTTCCTCCCACAGTCCAAAGACATGCAGGTTAGGTGGATTGGCGATTCTAAATTGGCGTGGTGTGTGGGTGTGTTTGTGTGTGTCCTGCGGTGGGTTGGCACCCTGCCTGGGATTGGATTCCTGCCTTGTGCCCTGTGTTGGCTGGGATTGGCTCCAGCAGACCCCCGTGACCCTGTGTTCGGATTCAGCGGGTTAGATAATGGATGGATGGATGGATGGATGTTTTTCACATTTTTTGCCATTAGACAGAATTGGTCACCATTACATTCCATTATACTGTTTTCTCTTATTCAGCTTGAAAACATGAAATTGCACTGATTACAAATTCACACTGTGATATTGCATGTTACACTGTCATACAGGGTTAGTAAGATAACAGTTGGGTAGATTTCTTACCTTTATAGTAGTGAAGCGGTCCACTACCTTTTGTCCACAGAATGATCCCAAATTTCCTATTAAATCTCATCAGTGGGTTAAAAGCCTTTTCTTTTAGAAATGTAATAGTTGTGTGTTTATAAGCAAAGGCTTCATAGTAAAATGTTTAAGAACTACAGTAGGAACTTACAAACTTTCAGGTTCAGTTCAGCTCTTTATTTCTTGTACAGGTAGTCCCCAGGTTACGGACATCCGACCTATGACTTACGAACGGGGCCGCAGCTGCGATGCATGCGCCTCAGTAACTGACGCTCCATCATCTTCGGCCTGGGGACGCTGCAAGTGGTGGCTGGAGGGGGGCGATTTCGCTGCTTGTGCAGTGTAGTGTCCCTCAGGCGGCTCCCAGTGGCAAGTGGTGACCCGTGGTCCATGTGGTCCATACTCACCGAGGCAATAGCTACCGCTTGTGTGCAGGACGGAGGCTTGATCAGGCAATTCGCTGCCCGAATACCATGCCGCCGCAGCTACTGCCCCTGACTGGACTGCCCGCCCATCACACACGGCTGCCCCGTTCGTTCTCTGTGGGCAGCTGGTAATGCCGCAAGCGGTGACCCGATTGTGGGTGAACGGGGCAGCAGGGGGTAGCATTGTAGTGTGCTTCGGATGGCTGCCTTTTGAATGGGGGCGGTGGTGGGTGATTCACTGTCCACCTTTGGCTGCACTGTGTTCGTTCTCGGTGGGCGGACGCTGCAGGCAGCTTACTGTAGTGGAGGTGACTGCGTGGTGGGCGAGTGATGAACCCATACTTGCTGCCCCCAGTCATTCTCAAAAGCAATCCTGCTTGTACTGTTACGCACATAGCAGGAAGTTGTCTCTCGTCAGCACATCAGACGTGTTGACGACGGGTGCCTTCCTGCTGTGATAGCGTGTACAGTGCTGTGCAGAAGAGCTCATCTTAACCTTTTGTCTTCACCCTTCAACAAATGTCTCTGAAACACAAATCTGATGCAAGTGCTGGTGATACAGTAAAGAAGAGAAAAACCATCACCACTGAAAATAAAGTAGAAATAATAAAACGGTCAGAGAGAGGTGAGACTCCATCATTCATTGGCAGAGCACTTGGTTACAGTCGGTCAACAATAGCATTTATTAAAATAATGTACCTGTTCTGACTTGCATACAAATTTAACTTAAGAACAAACCTACAGTCCCTATCTCGTACGTAACCCGGGGACTGCCTGTAATTGCACTAAAAAGAGATTCTCAGGCTTCTGCATAAACGTATAATAGAGAGAGTGTTGAATTTAGGTTCAACGTGGGACTGCTCTTTATATGTTTCCTTTTCTCCTCCTACAGAATACTTCAGCCAAACCAGGGGCAAAATGCACCTCAACAGGGGCAATTGTGTCGACAAGGGTAAGTGTCAGCAAATAGACAGCGTGATTGTTGCATGTCGGGCACAGACATACTTGAAGAGATCTCCTCGCGAAGCATTTGAGTTTTACTGGCAGAGTTGCCCAGCTGTCATCTGGCAATTTAATTTTACAATCTGTATATCAATTCTCATTCTTTAGCGTCCCTTTAGTCTAGATTTTAATAAACTTTTTTTTAAAAAAGTTAATAAGCTGTGTGTACACATCTTGAAGTTTCAAGGTTTTCTGGGCTTGTATATCAGTGCACAAATACAACAAGTTCCTCTGTCCAGTCTCATGAGGTTACGCCATACGTCATCAGCATTATTTCTATTATTTTTTATGTTGCAGTCTTATGCTAAAATTGTTTAAATTCATTTTTTCCTCCATCAAACAACACTCAGTACCCCAGAATGACACAGTGAAAACAGGATTTTGCAAATGTATCAAAAATAAAAACCTAAAATATACCAGTGACACAAGTATTCAGACCCCTTCTTCAAGACGTAGTCGTTGCACCTTTGGCAGTGCTTCAAACCTGGAGTCTTCTTGGCTGTGATGCAACAGTCTTTGCACACCTCACTTCAGGGATTTTCTGTCACTCTTCCCTGCATATCCTGTCAAGCTCTGTCGGGCTGAGTGAACACCATCACAGACCATCTGTTTTGAGGTCTGTCCAGAGATGTTCAATTGGATCCCAATCTAGGCTCTGGCCGTGCCACTCATGGACCTTCATAGAGTTGTTCCAGTGTTGTCATTCCTTTGTGCTTAGAGTCATTGTCTAACTGAAAGGTGTTCCTTTAGCTCAATCTGAGGACCTAAGCACTTTGGAGCAGGATTTCATTAATTGTACTTTGCTCCTTTCAGATTTCCCTCAACTCTGATTGGTCCCCTTGTCACTGATGCAGCCACCACCATACTTCACTGTTGGAATGGCATTGATCAGGTGATGAGCAATGCCTGATTACCTCCACACATGACACTAATCTTTACGTTATCAGACCAGAGTATCATGTTTCTCACAGTTGGAGAGACCTCTAGGTGTGTTTTTGCAAACTCCATGTGGTCTCTCATGTGTCTTTTATGGAGGAGGCTTCTGTGTGGCCTCTCAACTATAAACCCCAGAACAGTAGGGTGTTGCAGTGATGGTTGTCCTTCTAGAACTTCTCCCATCTCCGGATAAGTTAGCTAGCATGACCATCAGGTTCTTGGTCACCTCTCATACTCAAGCCTTCCTCACCTGATTGCTCAGTTTGTCCATGTGGCCAGCAGGAGGAAGAGTTGTGGTTGTTCACTGTGTAATTTTAAGAGTTATGGTGGCCACTGAACTCTTGGGAATCATCAGTGTTGCAGACATTTTTTTGTAGACTTCACTCCTGTCTCTAAGCACTGCAGGCAGTTCCTCAACCACATGACTTAGTTTTTGCTCAACTGTGGGACCTTCTGTGGTCAGACGTGTGCCTTTCCTAATCACGTGCAATCCACGGAATTGTCAACAGGAGGACTCCAAACAAGATGTAGAAACATCTCAATGAGGATCAATAGAACGGGGTGCACCTGACCCAGATTTCAAATTTCATAGGATAGGGACTGAATACTTGTGGCAATGTGAGATTGAGATCTCAGTTTATTTTAAAAATAAATTTGTAAAAATTCCCAAAATCCTGTTTTCAGTGCGCCATTCTAAAAAATTAAGTGTTACAAGTGGGTATGACGAATTCAATTTACGACATTTCACCTTCAATGAAGATTTAGAGTTATCAAACTGATAAGGGGGTAATTGGGAGGGTCCTTGGAGGAAGTATTTATTAAAAAGCCAAGACAAAAGAAATGAAGACTGAATTCAATTTACAATAAGACTGCAACACAGAAAATTTTGAAAAGAGAAAAGGGGTCTGAATCCTTTCTGAACATTTTGTATACATTTTCCCTTTCATACTTGGCTAATTTGAAGAAGCCACTCACTCATCACTCCTCAGAAAGAAAGCTCATTTGCACACAAGAATAATGACTTGGTTAGAATTCTGTATGAACTCAGACCCCTAGAGCTGTCATACAGCAGTGTCAGTCACCATTCCAGTGTACTAAAGTCGATGTCACGTTACACGTCTTCTAGTCATAGGGCACGTCAGACTTGCCAACTGAGGTTGCTGATCTCATCGCTGGACCATGTCAACTTATATGATTGAAAAAATCACAGAGCAAGTCAGTTTAGCGACTGCTTGAAAACATCCCAGCACAGTCATGCTTGCCCCTTTTTATGATAGCCAATAGTGTGCGGTACAATGTGTTAACAGGTATGGGGTCTGACCTCCAGGGGGCGTTACAGCACCCCAAAACAACAGCTCGGACTCAAGCTCTAGTGAGGACAAAGGGTTTTATTGTGTGAAACCCTTAAACACACACACATCCACGACTCACAAAATATAAATCAGACTCTCAGCAATCCTTCTGTCTCTCCTCCACTCATCCAGGTAAACTTTGTCTTCCTCCTCCTATATAGAAGTAGGCTGCTCCTTTTATTCAAAACCCTGAAGTACTTGGCTCGGGAGTACTTCTGGGTACATTTTGTATCCCCACAAAGTGGGGCTCTCTAGTCCCTTGGCGGCACCCACAGAACCCAACAGGGCTGACCCCAAGAACTTCAAATCCCATGATGCCCCATGGATATCATAGACCAGGGATGCTGCCACCTAGCATGTGGGGGGAGATAATGACCTAAATACTTCACCTTCTCCTGTCCTTCTGAGATACTGCTGTCCTGGCCAGGTAAGGATTCCAGATCAGCTCCAGCCAGTATGCCAGTCCCTGGGTGCTTTTCCTCACGGGGAAGTTAAGCCCTTTTCTTCTTTTTTCTATTCTGTTATGGTATTTAAAGCACAAAATATCAGACAGACGAGATTCTGAGGTCCAGAACACCTATGTTCCTTATTCCTCATCACTGCATTACATCACTGCATGGTCTTTTCAGATGAGCGTTGATTGGTTGCCCACCTCTACAGCTAAAGACAAAATCAAACTTGTTTGAGAGGCAAATCGCTGGGCATATCAGACTAGATGACCAATCTTCACGAAAGTGTGCCGCCAACTTACAAAGATTATGTAAATGAAAATGAATACTATGACTGAGAATTTCTGGAAAAGTCATCCAATGTGACACAGCCTCAAGTGACAGTGCGTTACAAATTATAATGAAAAGGACATGTGTCCTCCAAAATAATAAGGTTGGGTGTTCTTTTCATCAGCTCTATTGCACTTAGCGTTCTGCTTCATCTTATTCACCTCCGTATTCTCTTTCTGCTACAGAAGCTTGTGCAGGAAGACCCCTGAAGAGCGAGTAAAGCGTTCAGAAGGCATCAGGAAGCAGCATTCATTGGGATAAACGTTGAAAACGCATTGCTCCACATCATTATCTCACTCCCAAGATAACTGGCCTTGACATTTTGTGAAATGGCATCATCCTATTACAACAGCTAGAGCTGGTCGACTCTATAAATTAAACGAAGAGAAAAGCGAGTCCTTAGCCCAGCAGATGTGGCTTACCCATTTGCCCTTCAGCCTGCGTGCCTCTGCAAGTGAACGTAATGTTTGAGAGCCAACGCCACCCAGCATTGCCAAATATTAGCCAAACAGAAATCTTTTATCATCCCCAACCACCCTGAAGCGATGCCAACTGTTTTCTGCTTGCTCTTCTAGCAGCCCTGAAGAATATTAAGCTGATGAAGCCTTTTCACGAAAAGCCACCGACGAGGCCGAACCTGAAGATATGCACTACGGTACAGTAAGTACAAACAGGACATGGACTCCGCTGTCACTTAAAGAATGTTGCCACTCTACCTGAGCCTCAACTGCAACTTTGAGAAGGGGGAAATCTCAAATCCAGCACTTGTACCTGGGCTGCTCTGCACTGCCTTGTCTACTCGTCCCAGTTGCTGTTTCATGCCTTACTGTGCAGAGTCCCTGGTGCCACCCGCTAACCACCCCCCCTAACCCCAAAATGCAGTTGGAACATCAACAGTAAGCCCTTACCCTGCTATGGTGGACAGACTTGTCCTTCATCGGCCTGTCAGATCATGCAGGTATTCTCCAAAAATGAAGTGCGAAAACCTGTGCTTACCGCTGTCCCCTTTCCGTTTTTATGTTTGTCACTAAATCGTCTGTTTTCCGAACTAATGGAGAGTGTTGTCTGCTTTCTCCTGGTTAGTCACAGTCTGTCGGATTCATGTTTATTACAGTGTATGTGTGCCATTTTTTTTTACATGCAAGTGATTTTATTAGATAATGTTACAATGATAGAGATGTTTATTTCCACGTTGGAAGGCCAACCTGAAGACACTGCAAGCATTTTTGTGATTTCAGATGTGGTGCCTGAAGAAGGAGATTTGATTTTTTTTTTTTTTTTTTGTCCTTATATGAGTTTGTATAGAATATAAATAAAACTACAAAACAACTCCATTGCATCCATACTACCTAAGAAACACTGGCCATCTATTTATGTGCGTTGAAATACTGAATGCAAGTACAGCCGGCCTCACTGGAAGGCGTCCCTTTATCAGGCTGCCCCTTGAATGTGTGGCCTCTTAACTCCTGTACACCTTTGGTCACGGCTTAGGGGACTCATTCTGACAATAAAAGTATTTGTAAGATTGGAGCTGCGAGACTCGTCCTCTAGTGCCAATATTGCGGTCAATGAGAAAAGAAAATAGACACGACATTAGGAATTAATTGTAATTGTAGGACTTCCTACTTCATCTTTGGAAAAGCCAAAGCAAACTAGACAAAGCTCTCAAGAGGACTGTTTTTCAAGCATATGGATACTAGTGATCTGTCTCAAAAATCTTTTGACGATTCAAGTTTCCATTTCTCCTCACAACCCATGGAAGGAGGGCTTATAACCTGTAAGCACTGGTTAGTCCAGAGCTACTTTTAACGCAAACTGTGATTATATAGTAAAGTCATTTACATTCAATCTATGCATAGTAAGTCAGAGGAATGTGAGAAAATACTAAAAGAATCATTGCTGTGAGTACCAGAGCCTCGTCGGCAGGGGTAGGGGTGCTGAAGAGTACCGAAACTCGCTCAGCCAAGTCGAGATGAACCAAACGCCCACAAGCAGGCACATTTGGGGTCCACCCATTACTTATCCTCGAGTCCCAGAGATGACCCTCTGTCTGTCATGTCTGAGGGCAGCACAAGCTTTTTGTTTTGTTTTTTTTTTCCTCCCAAACAGCCTGCTGTATTTCAGTGTTGGGTATTTTTAAAATTACTATACTTGTAGTTCAACCCGATAGAAACTATTTATCTTTTTGTACAATTTTTTTTTGTGTGTGTGTTCCCGTTTATATGCATGCTGTGACAGCAGTAATAAACATTTTGCCTTGTTGAAATAAATCACTGCTTCAATGTATCTGTCTGTCTACCTCTGTCTATGTATCATATGGGGGCTTTCATTCAATATGTTAACAGTGCTTATAAAAAGTTTTCACCTTTATATTCTTCTAGATCAGGGGTCGCCAACTCCAGTCCTGGAGGGCCGCAGTGGCTGCAGGTTTTCATTCTAACCCTTTTCTTAATGAGTGACCTCTTTTTGCTGCTAATCAACTTCTTTTGAACTAATTTTAATGGATTTGCTCTTGAAGACTCAGACCCCTCAATTGTTTCTTTTTCCTTAATTAGCAGCCAAACAATAAGGAGATGCAAAATGAGCCAAAACAACTGCCGTCCATTATACAATATCTGAAGATAAAGAGAGATGAAGGTCTCATGAATGTCAATCTGCTCAGGTCCCAGTGCTCTTAGAAAGAGAAAATCCACAATTTCGGACATCTCTGCTATTGTACAATAAGAGCAGCAACAAGCCATGGAATTAAAGAACGGGTTTAATGAACAGCAAGACTCTGCACCTAATGAAGCAACTGATTGAAGTTTGAGACCCTGACTTAGTTGGTCTTCGGTTGGCTCACTCACTTCACATTTCATTTCTGTTTGGGTGCCATTTAAGGAAAGAAATAAAGCAATTCAGAGGAACAAATCTTAAAAAAGCAATTCAATTAAAATCAATTCACAAGAAGTTAATTAGCAGCACAAACAGGGTACTCATCTAAAAAAAAAAAAAAAGGGTTAGAATGAAAACCTGCAGCCACGGTGGTCCTCCAGGACCAGAGTTGGCGACCCCTGTTCTAGATCACTGCTTCCCAAACTCGGTCCTGGGGACCCCTGTGGCTGCAGGTTTTTGTTCCAGCCAGCTTCTGTTTTTAATTGGACTCCTGGGCAAATTAAGTGAATTTTTTTGTGTTTTGGGAACAATATAGAAATTAGAAAACTTAAGTTTTTTGGTAAAAAAAAATATAAATTTTAGGGCACTTCACCCCCTGCTCGCTTTGCTTGCCAACCCCCTGGACTGTGCTACAGCCACTTTGCGTCTCTGCCACTCGTATGTGGATTTCACTTTCACCAAACAACAAATCTTTTAAATCTCACAGATACGCCTCTTCACTGGGAAGAAACACTACTTTTCCCTGATGGCAACACGAATTAGACAATCTACAAGTCTCTGACTTAAAAGTTTAAATCCGAATAATATATTCAATCTCTTTTCGCTGTTCTGTTATTTCACCGAGTAATTTCTGTTTTTTTGTGCTAATGCGAAATTTACTAGCATTTTTTTTATGAGACTTTTCAAATTTTAGCACTTCCATTATCTCTAACGTGCTCTGCATGTGTATCGCACCAACGTTTTTGAACCTCTTTACGACGTTCTACTTTGTTATCTACTCTTTGTCTTTTATTTCCGGCCCTGGGGTGGTTAAATCTCTTGGCACAAAGTCTCATCCCGCGGGACGTGAAAGTATCTCTCTGAAAAAGTTTCGTCTCATCCCAGGATTTTTTTATATAATAGAGATTATATACAGTATACGAGGGATATCCAGAAAAAAAGGTTACAACAACTGTTAAAAATCGAAAAATGAATATATTTCAACCAAATTTACAGGGTATGTTCCAAAATATGTGTTTATTTCTCAACATAATCGCCGTCAACTTCGATGCATTTCTTCAGCCTGGGCACCAGCTGTTTTATACCCTTGTCGAATACGCTCCGCTCCACCTCCGAAAGCCACTTCTCCACTGTCTCCTTCACCTCCTCATGGTTGGAAAAACGTTTCCCACCCAAGAATTCTTTCACAATTCTTCCACAAGCTGACGATGGATCTCGGCCGTGGATTCGTGACGCAAAGTGAGGAACTTGATGACCGAATGAATCTCGCATCGGCGGTAGGTGGAGCAAACGGCCTCAGCAGAGGTTGACGAACTCGCTTGCTGTGATGACATTTTAACAACTGACTGACGCGGTCCCGGGCTTATTTTGACCGTTAGGACCCCCCTACACACAGGTATGCCAACCTTCGAAAAAAAAAAATTCCCTGCACCCTCCAGGGCACTTGTAACCTTTTTTTTCTGGATATCCCTCGTATATACAGTATATGTATGTATTAAAATGTACTAAGCAGTTACAGGGGAATAATGTATTTTTTCCTTTTTAACAATATTTTCATTTTCTTTTTACTTTTCTAGGCATTCTAATTGTTTAATTAATCCATTATTTACTAATTAGTGCGTCTGACACTAAAGTAGCTGTTGCCTTTGATTATTCAGTGTTGTTTGCCAGCGTGTCTGCTCTGCTCATTTTAATTGTCATTAATAAGATACAACGAAGGGGGGCACTGCACAGAGAAAGGGCAAAGTATAATGAAATCAACAAAAGAGAGTGAAGCATTTAAATCAATAGCAAAAGCAGAAATATTTCTAAATGTCTTATAAATGTAAAAATCGTGCTGCTGTGCTTCTCTGAATGTAGAATAAGAGAAAAAAAATCCCAGGTAATTAAGTGACATCATTGTTATCAGGTGTTGTCACTGATTAGGAATCTAGTTGGAACAAAAACCTACAGCTACGGGGGGGGGGTGGATGTATGGGTCTCCCCCAGGACTGAGTTTGGGAAGCACTGTTCTAGAACATTGAATCACAGTGGGTGCAATTGGACTTTTTTGACGCTGAACAGAAAAAGACTCTTCAATGTTAAACTGAACACAACTCTGCAAAGTGGGTAACTCATAAAGGCAATTTGGAGATTACTCCATAACTGCAATAAATAGAAGCTGACGCATTACAACACGTTTGTGATGGCTTATGGGTTGTTTGAACACACACTGTGCAGCGCTCTGCCATTCGTGTAGTTGAAGCCATGGATGCGTCACCGCGGGATTGTACCATTTGTTGAACAGCACACCCGTAGTGAGATTTCTTTGGGCTGTGGGAGTGAAGCCTGATGAAGTTCACCAAAGGATGTTGGCTCAGTATGGAAGTGACAACAGCAGGATGCAACAAAAAGTTTATGAATGGGTAGAAAGGTTTAAAGTGGAAAGAACAAGTGTAACTGATGAAGCTCGATCTGGTTGACCATTGACATCGTGCACACAAGCCCATATCGACATGGTGAGTGCCTTCATCAGAGAACACTGACAGATTACGCTGTCCACTGTTGCTGCTCATTTGGATATCAGCTATGGATCTGCACATGTCATAGTGCGTGATGACTTGGGGTAGCGTGAGGTTTGTGCAAGATGGGAACCCAAACAGTTTACTTATCTGCACGAGCCAACATCCTTTGGCAAGGTAAAGTCAAGATAAATGATGTCATATGCACATCTCTAAGCAAATCTTTTTTGTTGATTCCTCATAGTTTGGGATCTTAGAAAAATTTTTCTAATCAACATCTATGAGATCGGGGGAATACAAGGAGAATTACGCTGCCAACTTGAGAATGTTATTTTTGATACTCTGATTTTGATTTTAGCTGCAGATTTAGAATTCTGCTGGGAATATTGACAAGGGTTGCCTGGTCAGGGGAAATCCCCTCATTTTTAAGGGAAAATCAGGGCCATATTGGTGGGAGTTCCTAAAAATAGGGGTTACTTTTTTACGTGAATCACCTTCCTATACAAATAAATTTGCATACCTTTCACATTTTCCATACCCCCAAATGCTTGATGAAACCGTCATCCAGCAATAACCAACATAGTGAACAGTCACCTGACATTGCTCCGCTCCACCCATCCCAAAGCTCATGTGTAATTGGCTAAGGGTCAGAGTAGTCTGGGATTGATGGGCACCTGAGAGTGGCATGTTTGTCCTAAACCAGCCTGTACCCATCCTGTTAATTTTTTAAACTTTACTATCAAGAGTTCCAGCAAAGCGCAAACACAAATCTTGGGCTGTGCAGAGTTTTGTGAAGTTATCAGCTTAGCTGTGCAAGATTAAAAACCAAATCTTTTGAATATATTTCAGTAAAACAGTCACCATTTGTAATGACAACTCCCAAAGCATCAAGCTACAACCAGAAATTCATCAGTAAACTGAATACAGAACCAGAATCTATAGGTACTGACCTTATTATTTAAACAATTACATTTGCAATGAAGCAGTGATTACATCTTAGCAGTGCTGCCAAGTTGCATCAGCCTGGGATGAGTCACCCGTAGTATGTGCTGGCACTCCATCATGCATATGAGCAACTTCAAAGCCAGCAGCAGTTGAGCCTATAGAAACGGCAAGCCTGTAAAGTCACAACCAGAATTCCTTCTAGTGTGGCAATGGTGAGCAGTCCTTTTAAGGATAGCGAGCCACCTTAAAAAGCCATGTAGAGAGCAGAGAATCTATTCTGGCATTTGGCGGCAGCACTATATTGGTGTCAGAAGTGGGATGAAAAGATAGATAGATACTTTATTAATCCCAATGGGAAATTCACATACTCCAGCAGCAGCATACTGATAAAAAACAATAATAAATTATAGAGTGATAAAAATGCAGGTATAACAGACAATAACTTTGTATAATGTTAACGTTCACCCCCCCGGGTGGAATTGAAGAGTCGCATAGTGTGGGGTCTCCTCAGTCTGTCAGTGGAGCAGGACGGTGACAGCAGTCTGTCGCTGAAGCTGCTCCTCTGTCTGGAGATGATCCTGTTCAGTTGATGCAGTGGATTCTCCATGATTGACAGGAGCCTGCTCAGCGCCCGTCGCTCTGCCACGGATGTCAAACTGTCCAGCTCCGTGCCTACAATAGAGCCTGCCTTCCTCACCAGTCTGTCCACGCGAGAGGCATCCCTCTTCTTTATGCAGCCTCCCCAGCCCACCACCGCGTAGAAGAGGGTGCTCGCCACAACCGTCGGATAGAACATCTGCAGCATCTTATTGCAGATGTTGAAAAACGGCAGCCTTCTAAGGAAGTATAGTTGGCTCTGTCCTCTCTTGCATAGAACATCAGTATTGGCAGTCCAGTCCAATATATCATCTTGCTGTACTTCCAGGTATTTATAGGTCTGCACCCTCTGCACACAGTCACCTCTGATGATCACGGGGAAAGAAGACCTACTGCCTGATTTAGCAAGTGATGAATGTTGAAGAGACCCGTAATGGACTTGCTTAGCTATTCTGAGTAGCTGCCTGAAGTTCTCGATATCTGAAATCCAGGATCTGGAATGCCGTTTGTAGCAGCAGTACAAGGGGGCGGGAGGAGAGATAGCTGAGAGACTGCTACCTCTGCAACTCCACCAGCTGCTAAGGTCTATTGGCTTGGGCGCACGGATACTGGTGGATCTTCCAGCTCTTAGGCCTTGGAAAAAGTGTGGCCGATCGACTTGCCACAGACCACAGGTGAGCCGTGGGAAGCGGGGCATGTGGTAAAACTGCACAGGCAAGGGAGGAGGCAGATCACAGAGGCGTTGTAAGGGATAGTCTCAAATCTGAGATGCAGACCTGGAACAGTGTTTGCCGCATCAGTTCAGCGAACAGAAACAGCCAAGAGTCGGGTACATCTGCAGCTCCACACACAGAGGTCGACCCGCTCACTTGTAATCGACAGATCACCATACCGAAAAGTGCAGCATTTAACACCTCTGCTGCACCAAATGACAGCACAGCACTCAACATCTCTGCTGTGCCACCAAATAGTGAAGTGTTCAGGACCCCTGCTGCTGTGTCCTCTTCACTGACTGCATGGTCACAGAGGAAGAAAAGATCACCCCTCCATTTGAAGAAGTTGGAAGTGGTTGATAAGGCCAGCAGCTTTGAAGGGAGGGCTATGTAATGGCGCTGACCAGTTGCATCCACCAATGATGAGTCACTCATAGTATGAGCTGGCATTGCATCATACAAACGAGCAACTTCAGAGCAGGCACCAGGTAAACCTATAAAAACATCAAGCTTGCAATGTCACAAACAGAACTCCATCTAATGTGGCAAAGGATAGAGAACCACCTTAAAGAGCAATATAACGTGCAAAGGATCAGTTCTGGCACTCGGGGCCAGTGCTACAATATTTTGGGATAAACACTTTTTGGAGATGATGAAAGTGTTCATATCAGACCACAGAACACTGTCTTTAAAGTACATTTTTAGGGTGAAGTTTACATGATATGGCAGATTTATACGCAGTACATTCAATAATCTGATTATGTGAATTTCCCCTTGGGATTAATAAAGTATTTATCTATCTATCTATCTAATTTTTAATGTCATTAAGGAACACATTCACTCCATTTTTTCATTAGTGTGGTTCTTTATCAAGTCAAATATTTGAATCTGTTTTGGATAAGAAAAGGTGCCCATTATTGGTGAATATCCTTCACGTAGTGCAAAACACGGCATTCTTCTGGTGGTGGTATACAATTCAGGTGTTTCAATCAGACCCTTTGCCACAGGTGTTATAAAATCAGCACCTAGTCATGCTGTCTCCATTTGCAAACATTTGTGAAACCAAACGGGTCGTTCTGAAGAGCTCAGTGACACCAAGTGTGCTACTGTGATAGGATGCCACCTTTGCAATAAGACGGTTCGTGAAATTTCATCCCTGCCGGATATTCCACAGTCAACTGTAAGTGGGATTATTAGAAAGTGGAAGCGTTTAGGAACAACAGCAACTCAGCCGTGAAGCAGAAGACCACGTAAAGACACAGAGCGGGGACAATGACAGCTAAGATGCATGGTGCATAAAAGTCGCCAACGCTCTACTGATTCCATAGCTGAGGAGTTCCAAACTTCCACTGGCATTAATTTTGTGGTGGGCATTTCATGGGATGGGTTTCCATGGCCGAGCAGCTGCATGTAAGCCTCACATCACCAAGTCCAATGCCCGCATCAGATGGAGTGGTGGAAAGCAGACCACCACTGGACTGTGCAGCAGTAGAAACGTGTTCTATGGAGTGACGAATTACGCTTCTCCATTTGGCAGTCGGATGGGTGAGTCTGGGTTTGGTAGATGCTGAGAGAACATTACCTGCCTGACTGTGGAGTTTGGTGGAGGACGGATAATGCTGTGGGGTTGTTTGTCAGGGTTTGGGCTCAGCCCCTTACTTCCAGTGGAGTGCAATCTTAATGCTTCAGCATACCAAGACATTTGGACAACGCTATGCTTCCAACCTTGTGGAGGCAGTTTGGGGAAGGTCCTTTTCTGTTCCCAGTGCACAAAGCAAGGTCCATAAAGACATCGGTGTGGAAGAACTTGACTGACCTGCACAGAGTCCTGACCTCAACCCCATTGAGCACCTTGGGGATGAACTGGAATGGAGATTGCGAGCCAGGCCTTCTCGTCCAACATCAGTGCCTGCATTCAAAAATGCTATACAGAATAAATGAGCACAATTCCCACAAAAACACTCCAAACATCTTGTGCAAAGCCTTCCAAGAACAGTGGAAGCTGTTATAGCTGTAAAGGGAGAACATCCATCCATCCATCCATTATCCAACCCACTATATCCTAACTACAGAATCACAGGGGTCTGCTGGAGCAAATCCCAGCCAACACAGGGCACAAGGCATGAAACAAACCCAGGCAGGATGCCAGCCCACTGCAGTAAAGGGGGAACAACTCCATATTAAAGTCTATGGATTTGAAAGCAATGTCATTAAAAGTCCCTGTTGGTGTAACGGTCAGGCGTCCCAATACTTTTGTCAATATAGTGTATTTGATACCTTTTGCCCTACATGTACCTTCAGCTCCTCTCCTGTGTATCCTTATACACCTTAACCTTTCTTGACCAGCACTCTCTATGCTGAGCTCATTCCCATAAAGCCTGCTTCTCAAATTCTGTCCTTCGTTGATGTCTTGGTCGCCTCCTGTCCATATTTATACTTTAAAGGCGACTCTCAGTGTGCCTCCTAAACCTTTTACTCCTCCTCAGGAAGGGAGCAAAAACCTTTTCACGGCGTTGAAGCTTCGTCTGTTCCTATCCTAGTAGATACTGCCACCTACCGGAGCATATCCCGCCTGCAGACATAAGTCAGGCTGGTGTGTTCGTTCATGCCCAGCATCCGTACAGTTCCAAACCGCTAATCCCGGGTGAACCGCGGGCAGGAAGTTAAAAAAGCCCAGAACGGGTGGTTCATTCTAGATATATACTTAAAAAAAGGACCAAAAGACCCAGATGGACTTATTAAGACGTGTGTTTTTTTTTTCCACGGAATCCACAGCCTTTCCCAAGATGAGTGCCTCAGCCAAGGAGGGCGGGATGGAGGCGGAGCGGAGAGAGGCGGACACGGCGGCCGCGACACACATGCGCTGAGCTGGCAGCGGCCAGGCCGGCTGGGCGAGCGAGCTTAGCTAGCGGGTGCGCCACGGCTCTGCTGCTCCAGCTCATCCCGAGCCGCCAGCTCCTCACACCGATCGGCGAGCAATGCGCCGCCGCTTTTCGCTGCCCCTTCCTTTCACATTTGACGTCTGCGATGTGCAACTGGCGCTTCGCATTCTATGCGCGAAGAAAAACGCGGGCAACTAAATAGAAAAAAAAAAAGTGAGCGACGGGCGACGTCTCCAGCGCAGCACAGCCAGCCAGCCACCCACCGGAGCGGCGCGCGCGCGCGCCTCAGTTTGTTTTCCCATCTCAGAGGACGAGCTTCAAGGGGCCAATTCCCTGTCGCCACCTTAAAACGCTACGCGGAGGAAACAAACGGAGAAAAAAAGGAAGAAGAGCGAATGTGAAGGAAGCAAAATAAGGAAAAGTTGGCGACGAGAAGTGCGGGAGGAGCGGTGGAGGTAGGTGCCCGGCACGGAAGGGCTTCTCGAGGAGGGCACGGTGCCAGGTGAGGGGTGGGAAGAACGGAAGGGATGTGACAAGTGCAGACGGGAACCGAGGCCTTGACACGCTGGAGCCTCTGCCGCCGTCGCCAGTTTGTCCCAGGGTTTTTGGGCACGGCCCACGTCTACGTGCCTGACATTTTCGTCCTGAACGAGAGGAGCTACGTGCACGCTTGGCATCACGGCGGGCAGAATTTACACGAGAATGATGCCTGTTGCGCGCTGAGAGTTGTCCGAAAATTACACAGTCGATTTAAGCTTAGCTCGTTCTGATGTTCAACACATCCATTTTTTGAATTATGTGTGTGGCACTCACATTCCAATGCAACCAAAACAAAGACGGGCTCATAGTACCCTGCTATGAACTGGCATCCCGTCCAGGGCAAGTCCTTGGCTAGCGTCAGTTTTATCAGTAGATGAGAAAGGAGTGCTAGGGGACAACTGCCGTCCGTTTCAGCGAGGACAAGTGACTTCATGAGTTTATGACCATGTCAGTTTATATCATACCTCTCAAAGTTAGCATACTCCCGATATGCTTCACCAAACAGCTGTCTCCATATTTCTGCCATGTGTGCACCGGCTGTCAGGAATGTACCACCAACCTGGTAATTTTATCATCTGACACCGTAGCCTCAACGGGGCGACACTGCCTCCACTGTAGATCGCTGTCTCTTAATAGACAGACAGACAGATAGATAGAAGTTTATTTGACCCCAGAGGAAATTTGGCGTTTTACAATAAATAAATAAATAAATACTTCCTAAGATGAGTTAGGTCATTTGACTGATGCAGCAAGCTATCTAATAATAATAATAATTCTTTACATTTACATACTGCTGTCTGAAATGTTTCAGATAGATAGAACTTTGTCTCCCAGGAGGAAATTAGACTTTTTACAGAAGCTCTTTAAATAAAGAAATACATAAATAAACGTATAGCTTATATTTATATTTATTCATGTATATGTATTTTCTGATCAGTATTCATATCTGTATACTCTTCCCTGTACTGTATATACTACTACCTGTAAATGGAAATATCATGTAGATATATATTCTTATTTGTGGGCTGCCTTATTGCACTTTACTGTCTATTGCAGTTTAATGTGCTATTTGCACTTTCTGGTTAGATGCTGAACTGCATTTTGTTGTGCCTGTACAATAAAGTTGAATCAAATCAAATATATATGTGTATGTGTATTTATATATATATATATAATCTGATATTGATCCCTGCAAGAGGAACAAAAATTAGTATTATTTGGCAGGTACTATATAACACACATATATACAAGGGAAAGTCAAGCTAAAGTTAGAAAATAGGATTTATTAGAAAATGAAACGAACCTTAACAAAACTGATAATGTCGTTTCTCAATGGAGTCTCCACCCTTCTCAACGCACTTGCATTGCGAACACAACATGCCGAGGGGTACTTCAGTCACTAGTGCAAGTTCCTGTGACTTGCTGGAGACCAATGTGAACTCTGCTATTCGATCCAAGCGGCAGGGACTGCTGTCTCAATGGGGTCCTTTTGCTGCAAGACAATGCCCGCCTGCCCACACACTGCTAAGAATGCAAAGGCTTGTCTGGAGAAACTGAAGTTTGAGGTATCGCCACATCCTCCTTTTTTTGCCAGATTTGGCTCCGTGTGATTTCCACCTTTTTGGACCGCTAAGAAAAATCTGGGTGGTTGTCGATTCAAGACAGATGATGACGTGAAGAAAGTAGTGTACGAGTGGCTGCAAGGACGAGACTAAACCTTTTATTTTGCTGGAATCTACTTTCACTTTCATTTTAAAACTTTTGTAAAAACAATACAAAAACGGCCCTGGGCGTGGTTACATCTTTTTCTCACAGGATGTATAACGCTGCTTGCATTGTGAGGGGAGGTGGCCAGCTGAACGCATGCTAAGGAGATGCCGTCGGATCATCTGCTGCCTTTCTGCTGCTGTCGTGCTGCCCGTCGATCATTTTAAAGCCTGAACAGCAGCTGTCCTTTTGCCACTTTGCGTCTCTGCCGTTCGTGTTAGGGGGGGTTAGGGTGGCTGAACGCATGCAAGGAGAAGCGGTCGGATCATCTGCTGGCTTTCTACTGCTGGCAAGCTGCATGTTTTGCTTGTCACTTGTCGTTTTAAGAGCTGGGAGCAAGTTAAAGTGTCTCTCGCGGGACTTCAAATTGTCTTCCGAGAAGACTCCCTAGTTTCCCTCCCGAAGATGTTTTTTTAATAATAAATATATATACACACACACGCGCACACACACACATACCCGAGAGACTAAACAGAAAGAAAACGTCTGACTTGGCAGTTCCAGTCCAGTGAGGTATTATGCAGGCGTATTGCTATTAGTATGAAGGAGCCCCCCGTCCCATTTTTTGATACACTTCTGCTGAATGATTTATTGGCTGAAAGTTCTCGATGTTTGTGTGTCAGGGAGAAAATGTGCAGCAGTTTTCGTAATGTCACACAGTTTTGTTTTAATTCTCTCCCTTGCAGAAGTGGCTCTACTCCATTGGGCCCTTGAGCAAGGCTCTTAACCTGCAGTTGCTCCGTCCTGGGTATGACGTTAATACGCATCTCTCCCTGAAAGCAGGCCCTCCAGTTTACAGGGAAAACGTGGGGGTTGATGGCAGGATTGGCACTCCAGCCACTGTAAATAAAACCTCACATTGTTCCAGTGTGGTGCTGAGGTCAATACTTAATCTGTGTCTGAGGTCTTGGCTCATCAGTTTTGTTTTAACTCTCTCCTTTGCCACGTAGTAGTCAGTGTAGTGAACTGTGCTGTGGTCAGCTTGAGCTCAAAAGATATACAATTCCTGAACACATTTATCAGAAAAGCCTGTTCCATCATAGAACTAACCCTGGATACATTGGAAGCTGTTGAGGAAAAAAGGATGGTGGTCAAAATTAATTTCCATCACCAAAAATGCCTTCTGTTCCCTCCGGGAGGGGCTGTCTTAGAGCACTTTCAGCCACAGGCCCATTCCACCACAGTGTGCTAAGAAACGGCTTTCTCCTGGCATCCCTAACTAAATGCTGATACTCTTTTAAGTTCATTTTCCAATTTCTGCACAATATACATTTAATTTTAATTGATTGATTGTATTATTTGTCCTGTTAGTCTGTATTTTTTATGTTTCTGCTGCTGTATGCTTCTAAATGTCTTCTTGGGATTATTAAAGTTTATCTAATTTAATTTGGGGTCTCCAACTTTTTTGGTTTTGGCACGCTACTGTTGCTGCAAGTTTTAACTGAAACCTTTCCTTTCAGCTAATTAACATTTTCCTTAATTTTAGATGACCTGCTGTTTAAGACTCAGCCCCTTTAATTGTTTCTTTTTTCCTTAATTAGCATCCAAACAATAATGAGATGCGGTGGGCTGGCGGCCTGCCCGGGGATTTGTTCCTGCCTTGCACCCTGTGTTGACTGGGTTTGGCTCCAGCAGATCCCCGTGACCCTGTGTCAGGATATAGCGGCTTGGAAAATGACTGACTAACTGACAATAATGAGATACAAAACAATCCAACAGATGTCCAGCAACCTGTGTGTTCATCATACAATATCTGAAAATAAAGAAAGGTGAAGGTCTAAAGTAATTTTGATCTGCTCAGGTCCACAAAACATTTTGGTGGTGGTCTTAGAAAAAAAGAAAATCAACAGTTGTGGAAATGTCTTCTCTGGCAGAATGGCAGCACCAACAGGCCATGGAATTAAATAGTGGGTTTAATTAACAATAGAAACTGGCTTCTAACTAAGAAACTGGTCATCTGTTAGCTCACTTCACATGTCGTTTCTGTTTGCTTGCCATTGAAGAAAAAAATTAAACAAAACAGATGACAGAATCATAAAAAAAAATCAAGCCAATTAAAATGATGGAAAAAGTTAATTAGCAGCAAAAATAAGATTACTTTTTATTTTATTAATTCATTTTATTTATTAAATGAAAACCTGCCGCCACAGTAGTGCACCAGGACTGGAGTTGGAGACCCCTGATCTAGATAGGTAAATTCATAGATATATACTCAGCAAAAAAAGAAACGTCCCTTTTTCAGGACTGTGTATTTCAACAATAATGTTTTAAAAATCCAAATAACTTTACAGATCTTCATTGTAAATTGTTTAAACAATGTTTTCCATGCATGTTCAATTAACCATACTCAATTAATTAACGTGCACCTGTGGAATGGTCGTTAAGACCTTAACAGCTTACAGAAAGTAGGCATTTAAGGTCACAGTTCTAAAAACACAGGACACTAAAGAGACTTGTCTACCGACTGTGAAAAACACCCAAAGAAAGATGCCCAGGGTCCCTGCTCATCTGCGTGAATGTGCATTAGGCATGCTGCAGGGAGGCATGAGGACTGCTGATGTGGCTAGGGCAATAAATTGCCATGTCCACACTGTGAGACGCCTAAGACAGCGCTACAGGGAGACAGGAAGGACAGCTGATCATCCTCGCAGTGGAAGACCACGTGTAACAACACCTGCACAGGATCGGTACATCCGAATATCACACCTGCGTGACAGGTACAGGATGGCCACAACAACTGCCCAAGTCACACCAGGAACACACAATCCCTCCATCAGTGCTCAGACTGTCCGCAATAGGCTGAGAGAGGCTGGACTGAGGGCTTGCAGGCCTGTTGTAAGGCAGCTCCTTACCAGACATCACCAGCAACAACGCCGCCTATGGGCACAAACCCACCTTCGCTGGACCAGACAGGAGTGGCAAAAAGTGCGTGAGTTTCTGCATGACAGCAATGTCAGTGTTCTGCCATGGCCAGTGAAGAGCCCAGATCTCAATCCCATTGAGCACGTCTGGGACCTGTTGGATCGCAGGGTGAGGGCTAGGGCCATTCCCCCCAGAAATGTCCAGGAACTTGCAGGTGCCTTGGTGGAAGAGTGGGGTAACATCTCACAGCAAGAACTGACAAATCTGGTCCAGTCCATGAGGAGGAGATGCACTGCAGTACTTCAAGCAGCTGGTGGCCACACCAGATACTGACTGGTACTTTTGATTTTGAGCCTCCCTTCATTCAGGGACACATTGTGAAACATTTTTAGTTTATGTCTTATGGTGTTGACTCTTTTAGTGTTCATACAAATATTTACACATTAAGTCTACTGAAAGTAAAAACAGTTGAAAGTCAGGGGACGTTTCTTTTTTTGCTGAGTATATATATATATATATATATACACACACACACACACACTAGGGGGCACACTTCACGCTCGCCACTTCGCATCTCTGCCA
The DNA here is from genome assembly GCA_026402145.1 of Polypterus bichir lapradei. Taxonomy (NCBI): domain Eukaryota; kingdom Metazoa; phylum Chordata; class Cladistia; order Polypteriformes; family Polypteridae; genus Polypterus; species Polypterus bichir. The sequence continues at coordinate 13,446,665 of JANRMT010062861.1, read as the reverse complement.
CTTGTGTTGTAAAGGGGGGGGATGGGGGGGCTGAACACATGCTAAGGAGATGCAGACGAATCAGCTGCTACTGAGCTGCATGTTCTGCATGTCGTGCTGTGCGTCGATCATTTAAAAGACTGTACAGCAGCTGTCCTTTTGTCTCACTTCCTTGTCTCCCAAGACATTAAAATGTCTCCGAGAAATTCTCTGTAAGTAGGGTGTGACGTGCAAGTAGTCTTGCAGAACTTCAAAGTGTCACATCTCGATCCCAAATCTTTTTATATTTTATATATATATATATATATATATATATATATATATATATACACAGTATAGACTAAACACACACCAAATGACTACAAAGAAAAAAAATAAAAACATCTGTGACTTGGCAGTTAGAGACACTGTGAGTCCTTATGCAACCGTATTGCCGTTTTTGTAAAACAGCCCCTGTAGTGTTTCTTGCTGAAAAAATTGACGACTAAAAGTACAAGAGGTGGACACAAAAATTCCTGGAATTGTAAAAAAAAAAAAAAAACTTTATTATACAATTTACAGCTGTTCCATTTTAGTCACTATCAAAATAATCCCCTTGAGATGCAACACACTTGTCCCAGTGCTGCTTCCATTCCTAGAAACATTTCCAGTGCTCATCTTACGGTGTCTAGCACCTCCTGCAATTTGTCCTGTGTTTCTAACACGGTAGCAACCCGTCTTGCCTTCGGTCTTCAGTTTTAATTTCGGGAACAAAAAAAAAAGTCATGAGGAGCGAAATCTATCTGGTGAGTTTAATGGGTGCAAAGCAACAACCGGATTGTTTTTGGTCAAAAACTCTTTGACAGATAATATGATGTGTGCAGGTGAGCTGTCACAGTGCAAATTGCAGCTTTGCGTGAAGCACTGTTTAGGATGCTTTTCTTCCCGATGCTTTCCCGCAGACACTTAAGCAGTTCAGTGTAACGTCATTATTTAACAGTCTGTTCATGGGCAAACTCTTTATTGACAAGCCCATTAATGTGAAAAAATGCAGTCATCCTTGTCTTGATGTTTGACGTGACCTGACCTGCTTTTTTCTGCTTGTAGAAACATAAAATCACAGAAATCATGCATATTCCGGGAATTTTTCAGTCCACCGTTGTACTCCGTTTTTGTGTGACAAAGAGAGGATGTGCAGCATTGTTCATAATGGCACTCGGTCATCTTTTCATTCTCTCCTTTGATACTACTTCCAGAGAGTCCAGAGTGTGTCCTTTTATTTAGCTAGAATACACTGGCCATTGCAGAGTTGTTGAAGATATGAAGGATTTCAGTACACACAGGAGTGTTGAAGGAGTGTAGACCCCTAAGAAAAAAGCGCCTGCTCTGCCATTTTGTATATAGTTGATATGGACCCTCAGGTACTTATAAGTGCACTACCCCTACATCCACTCCCTGAAAAATCACCAGGCGTAAAGGCTCTTTGGTGTGTTAAAAGTCAATAACCAGTTCCTTGGTTTTGTTGATGTTACGTTGCAGACAATTCTTTCTGCACCAATAAACTAAGTTCTCCATCTGATTCCTCTCCATGGTTCCTTGTGGTGCTCCATTGTTCAGGTCTGGATCAGAGCCTCATAATCTGCGGCCTGCCTTGCAGATACTCCCATTATCCAGGACACCACAGGCTCATCTACCTACATATCTCTGAGGTTGTCCCTTAACCGGGATGGCTGGATGGTGTTGAAAGCACTGAAGAAATCCTTATTGTGCTGCCAGCTGTGTCCAGGTGAGAATAATCCTTGAGGAGCAGACATAATTTCATTCTCCACGCCAGTCTTTATCTGAACTTTAGTCAGTCCAGGGGATCTACCACAAGATGATTCCTATAGTCCAGAACCAGACTCACAAAGGTCTTCATGATATAAGAAACAAGTGCCAGTGGTCTGTAGTTGTTAGGTGAAGAGGTCTCCCTTTCTTTGGAACAGGGACAATGCACAGTGTTTTCCACGGCAGCAACACTTTTTGGAGCCTTATGGACAGACTGTATAGGTGACAGAGGATACCACAAACTTGTTTGGTGCAGGCTTTAAAAACGTGAGGATTGCCTCTTATCTGGTCCCATGGATTTTCCTGTGTGTAGCTTCATCACTTGTTTTCTCACTTGTTCTGCAGTTATGGACAGCCCACACTGATATTCAGAGGTGAACCGATCACTGGCCATATCAATTGAAGTGGTAGGAGTTGATGTATTATAGAAGGTGTGGGAGGACTGGTCACTGGAAGAAGATGGCAGTGGCAGGGAAAATCTATTAAAAATTGGTTTGAATTGTTAGCTTTCTCCACATCTCCTTTTTGCACCTGAGCCCAGGATTATTTTATTCCAGTAATTATTCATAACCAGTAACAGTGCCTTGCATGATAATGTGCCGTGAATACACTTGACTTGCGCGTTCCTAGTTTTCATCCTCTTTCTCTGTACGTTTAGCATTTGTTTGCTCAGAGGCTGATGCGCTTGCTGCTTCTTGAGCAGCTCTTCTTTTCTCCACCCTAGCGTCGCGCTTCTTCTCTTCTTTCACATCTTTTCGCATTAAAACTGATTTAGTCAGTGTTTGTGTTGCAGTTACTTAGTTCGTTTTCTTTAATTTTTCACTTAAGCTGGCACTTAAGTCTTCAATCTGCCTCAAGGATGATTTAAGATATGAAGAGGTAGGGGAAGGCACAGTGATGGTGGTAGGGAATGAGAACGGCGCCCGTAGACATGCACCACATAGCCACCCATTCTGCCCACTGCCGAGAGCTGATTCTACAATAAAATAAAAAGAGGAATAACCTTGGAGGTCAATCAGCACCCCGAAAGCGGATAGTAGACGTCACGTAGTACGAGGTGTGGCAGAAAAGTAATGAGACTGGCAACACTGCAAGCGATCTGGCAACGCTGCACTGTTGTCCTTGATAGAGCACGTGTATCAGTACCCTCCCATAGCTCAGTGCGAGTTTCAACTTCCGTTAACTACGTGTTTTTTTTGACTGCTATTAGCGAAGTTGTGTTTTTGGTTGTGCGTCACGCAAAATGGAACAGCGGAATTTGGAGCAACGTTGTGCCATTAAATTTTGTGTTAAGCTTGGAGAATCGGCAAGTGTGACGTTTGAAAAGTTAAAACAGGCCTATGGGGAACATTCTTTATCCCGAGCTCAAGTTTTTCGCTGGCACAAATCATTTTTGGAAGGCAGAAAACACGTTGAAGATGAACACCGTTCAGGGAGGCCTTCAACTTCGAAAACCAATGAAAACATCGAACGTGTGAACACTCTTGTGAGATCAGACTGTCGTTTAACATTAAGAATGTTGAGTGAGCAATTAAATTTGAACAGATTTACCGTTCATCAAATTTTGACTGAACATTCCACATGCGAAAAGGTCTGTGCAAAAATGGTGCCGAAAAACCTCACAATTGAGCAGAAGGACAATCGAAAAAACAAGTGTCTTGATCTTCTTGACAGAATCGCTAATGAGCAAGATTTCTTTAGTCGTATGATCACAGGTGATGAATCATGGATTTTTGAATATGATCCTGAGACCAAGAGGCAAAGTCAGGAGTGGCACACTGCAAACTCTCCTCGACCAAAGAAAGCTCGAATGAGCAAATCGAAGATCAAATCAATGCTGATTTGTTTTTTTGACAAAAGGGGAATCGTCCACAAAGAATTTGTTCCTCCAGGACAAACTGTCAACCAAGTTTTTTATAAAGACGTCCTTGAAAGGCTCAGAAAAAGGGTCATTCGCGTGAGACCAGACATTGCAGACAAATGGATGCTCCATCATGACAACGCCCCATGTCACACTGCCCTCTCCATAACAGAATTTTTGACCTCAAAACGCATTCCTGTGGTTCCCCAGCCCCCTTATTCACCTGACCTCAGTCCGGGTGACTTTTTCCTTTTTCCTAAACTGAAAAATGTCCTCAAAGGACGTCATTTCGGGACTTTAGAAAACATCCAAAAGAGTGTAACGGACATGCTGAAGACCATACCGGTTGAAGACTTCCAGCGCTGCTACCAACAGTGGGAACAACGTCTCCATCGGTGTGTAGCTGCCCAAGGGAACTACTTTGAAGGGGATAACATTGATGTTTGAAAAAAATAAAAACTTTGGTAAATAAAAAATCAGTCTCATTACTTTTCTGCCACACCTCGTATATGTGTACCAAATTTCAAGTCAATAGTTCAAACGGTTTGCGAGCTACAGGTGAGTTAAAATCCTGGACAGACAAACGCACAGCCACGGTAGTGTATTATATATAAAGATAATAACAAAAATAATTATGCTTATATAGCATATCTCAAGCTACTCAAAGCGCTTAATTATTCTGCTGTATCTGGCAGAGCTTGTTCAAGATCAGGGTACCATACAATGCCATATTGTGTATATACAGTGGATTCAGAAAGTGTTCAGATCTCTACTCTTTCTGCACACTTTGTGTTGTAGATTTCATTTTAAATGCCCAACTTTGCCATTTTTGCTTATCAATCTGTACTCCATAACTCATAATGACAAAGTGAAAACATGTTTTCAGAAAGGTTTCCAAATGTACAGTGGTGTGAAAAACTATTTGCCCCCTTCCTGATTTCTTATTCTTTTGCATGTTTGTCACACAAAATGTTTCTGATCATCAAACACATGTAACCATTAGTCAAATATAACACAAGTAAACACAAAATGCAGTTTTTAAATGATGGTTTTTATTATTTAGGGAGAAAAAAAAATCCAAACCTACATGGCCCTGTGTGAAAAAGTAATTGCCCCCTGAACCTAATAACTGGTTGGGCCACCCTTAGCAGCAATAACTGCAATCAAGCGTTTGCGATAACTTGCAATGAGTCTTTTACAGCGCTCTGGAGGAATTTTGGCCCACTCATCTTTGCAGAATTGTTGTAATTCAGCTTTATTTGAGGGTTTTCTAGCATGAACTGCCTTTTTAAGGTCATGCCATAGCATCTCAATTGGATTCAGGTCAGGACTTTGACTAGGCCACTCCAAAGTCTTCATTTTGTTTTTCTTCAGCCATTCAGAGGTGGATTTGCTGGTGTGTTTTGGGTCATTGTCCTGTTGCAGCACCCAAGATCGCTTCAGCTTGAGTTGACGAACAGATGGCCGGACATTCTCCTTCAGGATTTTTTGGTAGACAGTAGAATTCATGGTTTCATCTATCACAGCAAGCCTTCCAGGTCCTGAAGCAGCAAAACAACCCCAGACCATCACACTACCACCACCATATTTTACTGTTGGTATGATGTTCTTTTTCTGAAATGCTGTGTTCCTTTTACGCCAGATGTAACGGGACATTTGCCTTCCAAAAAGTTCAACTTTTGTCTCATCAGTCCACAAGGTATTTTCCCAAAAGTCTTGGCAATCATTGAGATGTTTCTTAGCAAAATTGAGACGAGCCCTAATGTTCTTTTTGCTTAACAGTGGTTTGCGTCTTGGAAATCTGCCATGCAGGCCGTTTTTGCCCAGTCTCTTTCTTATGGTGGAGTCGTGAACACTGACCTTAATTGAGGCAAGTGAGGCCTGCAGTTCTTTAGACGTTGTCCTGGGGTCTTTTGTGACCTCTCGGATGAGTCGTCTCTGCGCTCTTGGGGTAATTTTGGTCGGCCGGCCACTCCTGGGAAGGTTCACCACTGTTCCATGTTTTTGCCATTTGTGGATAATGGCTCTCACTGTGGTTCGCTGGAGTCCCAAAGCTTTAGAAATGGCTTTATAACCTTTACCAGACTGATAGATCTCAATTACTTCTGTTCTCATTTGTTCCTGAATTTCTTTGGATCTTGGCATGATGTCTAGCTTTTGAGGTGCTTTTGGTCTACTTCTCTGTGTCAGGCAGCTCCTATTTAAGTGATTTCTTGATTGAAACAGGTGTGGCAGTAATCAGGCCTGGGGGTGGCTACGGAAATTGAACTCAGGTGTGATACACCACAGTTAGGTTATTTTTTAACAAGGGGGCAATTACTTTTTCACACAGGGCCATGTAGGTTTGGATTTTTTTTCTCCCTAAATAATAAAAACCATCATTTAAAAACTGCATTTTGTGTTTACTTGTGTTATATTTGACTAATGGTTACATGTGTTTGATGATCAGAAACATTTTGTGTGACAAACATGCAAAAGAATCAGAAATCGGGAAGGGGGCAAATAGTTTTTCACACCACTGTATTAAAAATTAAAAACTGAAACCTCACATTTATATCAATGTTTTTAACTGTTGTTAGTATTGAAAATCATCTTTGTATACTTTCATTATTCTTGTTTTTTCTTTCTGGCGTGAAGAACACTATATTGCAATAAATAAGTCTGGAGACAATGTCAGTTATACGTCAAAAACCTTATTTTTGCATCTTCAAATTGTAAAGAGAAACAAACAGTGCTGAGCAGGGTGCAGTGGTGGGGTAATGGTGAGATAGTATGCTTATGACCCCACATTAGAGTTTTAAAAAAACCTCCTGGCGAGAATATGTGATCATGACAAAAATAGTGGGGGAAATAACTAAGTAAAGAAAAAAGTTATTGAAATGCCACATTTTTAAAACAGTACTATACCAGCATCGTGCTAATTTCGGTACCTTAAGTAAATGGTTGCCTAGTATGCATGAGACTCTGATAGGGGAACCCACCCATGCTTGCTCACCATTTGAATATGCATTTACCCACGTGCTCAAAACTCCGAAGGGAAAACTTGCTAACCCCAACGCCACACATCCCATACTTGTTGTCTTTGAGCAAGTAGAGTGTGGCAGAGCAAGGCACCACAGCTGTGTGCAGGATCGAAGCAGCTGGGCGCCAAGGGAAGGGGGATGGGGTGGGGATTGTTTAAATTATTTACTATGGTACTGTTTTGGTTCTGGTACTGAGGTGTGAAAGCTGGCATCGAAGCTAAAGTCAAAATGTTATTGTCAATCCAACACTAGTTTACATTAATTATGATCGGCGATTCCAGTTCGTCATGAGATTTGAGTCCGCTGTGGGCTTACAGCCACTCACTCTCACCTTGGGGTACCTTCAAGACAAGGTCAAAAGTTATATATGAAAAACATTATTTCTGCAGCTTTAAATATTACAGAGAAATGGTGCCAGTCAGGGTGCAATGGTAATATAAAGGTGACTTGCTATGTTTATGAGACCAAATTGAATAAAAAACTATATCCCTAAACCTGGGACAATTTGGCCCTTGACAGTAATAATGTTTAAAATGCTTTATTAAAGAAAATGTAAATCAATTTTTTTGTTGAAAGCCAAATGTGACTTGTCACACCACCATCTTTACCTATGTCATGCTGTTTCTTTGTTGATAGAGCATATGCTAAGACAAGGGTAAATCAAAAAGAAAAGGCAACTTGAAACGGCAGTGGATAACAGCTGACCAAATGTAATGCATTCCTGATGGCGTATGGGTAGCTTGAAAATGCACAGCATAGCACAGAATACATTTTTATACAAGTCTTTTAGTCACATATTTATGACTCACAGTATAGTCTGAAATTCTGTAGTTGAATGTTGGGACGACACACAGTAAGAACGTCATTGCTGGCCATAGCGGAGTACTCTGGAAAGGCAGTGTGAAATGCTGATTTTGGTGTAATGAAGAAATTGCCAGAATATGTTAAGGGCTTAAGGGAATTTGTTGTTTATGGTTGATAAGTGTTGGCAAGTCTTTCTCTCTGTACAAATACCTTATGTTCTTTTGCAGTTTCTTTGCTTTTGTTGGTCATTGAGCTGCAGCAGAAAATACTTGTAACATAACATTCCCTAATCTGCCTAAAGCAATTCAGAAACAAGGGGGTATGGAGTCGATGTTAGTAGCATCAGGTGTTCTAGTTTAGTACCTTGATTATGCAAACTCACTTGCTTTAAGCTCCTTGACATTAACCCTGAGCATCACTCGGGTCTTTTGAGCTCGGAATTCTATGTAATTACGGTTAACCACGCGTCAGACTCCGGGTGATATTTAATGATCCTCTTTACATTTTCAAGCCTAAATAACAGTATTCTGCTGCCATCTAGTGGACAAAATAACATCATGAAGTAAAAAAAATCATGAATTTTTCAATGCATTTTGTCACTCTAGAGTAACTCATTATTATTCACCAGTAACGGCGCCCTGCACAATAACGTGCAGTGAATACGCTTGACTTGAGCATTCCGTTTTCATCCTCTTTCTCTGTACGTTTAGCATTCGTTTGCTCAGAGGTTGATGTGCTTGCTGCTTCCTGAGCAGCTCTTCTTTTCTCCACCCTAGTGGCCCGCTTCTTCTCTTCTTTCATCTGCATCTTTTCACGTTAAAACTGATAAAGTCAGTGTTTGTGTTGCAATTAGTACTTTTCCATAATTTTTCACTTAAGTCTTCAATCTGCCTCAAGAATGATTTAAGATATGAAGATGTAGGGGAAGTGACAGTGGTAGGGATGAGAACGGCGCATATGTACGCCCTGCTAGCTGCTAACGAGAGTTGATTCTACAATAAAATAAAAAGAGGAATAACCTTGGGGGCCAATCATCACCCCGAAAGCAGACAGTAGACGTCATGTAGTATATGTGTACCAAATTTCAGGTCAGTTGGTCAAACGGTTTAAGAGCTACAGGTGATTTAAAATCTTGGGCAGAAAAACGGACAGCCACAATCGCGTATTATATATAAAGATGAGTGGGGCGAATCCTTCAAGCAAAACACAATGACATGTAACTGAAAGGCAATTAAGCCAGTTAGTTGAATCAAGCAGTAGTTGCGACAATGTGAATTGGTCATCAGACATTGACCTGGATAGTGAAACTAATGCATACCGAACTATATGGCTCTTTAGCACTGTTCATCATCCTGCAGCTGTCAATGTTTGTGTAAAGGAAATATGGAAAATTGTAAGCCTTGTGCTGTGGATACCTTACTCGTATACTAACACGTGTGGATCACGCACTGACATCCGACCCTCTCAAACACAAACAATGGAAAAAATATTATAGGAAAAGTGCACAAAGAAACACACTTCTACTGTCCTGAGTTCAACGTTGGGCTGTGTGTTGGAGACTATTTCAAAACATGTCACATGAAGTATGTGTGCTAAATCAGTACAGCAGTGGACACTAGACATCATCTTCCCTAATGTATTTATGTTGAAATTTTGGTAGTTACATGTTTTTATTACATGTAATAACACTTTTTGTTGCAGAAAACAATTATGTGTTTTTGATTCATTTTTCTTGGAGTAAACATAACGCTAAGGAGGTTGAGTAAATTGTCTATTTAAGAAAATATAAGTGCATGTGTTATGGTAAATATTTATTTAAGACAATTTACTATACATACCACAATCTTTATTTTATATAGTATTTTTCATAGAATCATCACAAGATGATTTATAAAGTACACAGTTACAGATTGGAAGGCATATTTAAGCAAACGGCAATCTGTACATGTGAGGGTGCTGTTTCGACTAGAAGATTACAACACTCTTGGTACTCTTAAGCTTTTTTTCTCACAACTCAATCTTGTCTTTCTTAGTGTCTTCGAGACCCATTTCATGACGATCATCAGATCTTTCTCCCTTGGAAAATTTTAGACAGTGCAATACGCCATAACTCATAGCAAAATAAAGCAAGCATTGAAAAAAGCCTAGAAAAATTAAAATGACAACAAAACTTTCTAAGTTTTATTTTCTCTAACACAAAAAAGCAATGCCTTCTAAATTGATAGATGTACTTGATCTTACAAAAAACCTATCTACTTAGATACGCCAAGCAAACAGCAGTTGTCAGATACACCAAAGACGTTGGTCAGTGGATGTGTAAGATTTCTGGAGGTTTTTGTTGCTGCATGAACACAACAATAAGCAGTAATATACAAAATTTATTTATGCAAATTCATTGTAAAACTACTTTATAATGCTGAATGTGAAACAGCTTTAATGTTCATTTAGCTAGTGTTTGTTTTGTAGAGCATGTTCATATTTATGCTGTAGCAGAACTAGAATAGATGTCAGCTTACCATATCTACAGTGATGTCCATTGGGGTTCTTGTTTGAGGGATTTTTTTTTGTATTTTATCGTATTACTCTTGGCAATATTTATGCTGACAGCAGTGGTTCTAGTTTTAATAGTTAATGAAATAATGAAGGAACTGCTCCAACTTGGCTATGGAATAGCTCGTCAGTTAAATGTCCATTTACGTTTGAGCCCCTGAAAAAGGGGGACCATGTATAAAAATGTCTGTCTTTTTAAACAGCTCATATAATATTTTTTAACCCCTTAAATGAAAGCTGAAAGTCTATACTTCAATCACATTTTGATTGCTTTATTTCAAATCCATTGTTGTGGTGTACAGAGCCAAAATTATGAAAATTGTGTCACCGTCCAAACACTTATGGACCTGACTGTATATATGATAATATATTTAGAAATTTCTGTATATGTTCTGTATTTGGTTGCTACCCCAGTTTTGTGATGGTATTTAAACAAACAGAATGCTTTGTAAATTGGAGCTTCTTGTACATTATGCACATGTACGAAAAAACAGGGACTGTGTCTCTGCAAGCTTTCATACATATATATATTCAGTCTAGTTTAGCAACACCACTGAATAATAATTAATTTGTTCATTCATTTTATGGATGGTAAAGAGCTTAAGCAAGGCAGGAGCCACTCCTAGATGGAATGTTGTCACACACAGTTAGCTATGCTTACTTATATTGGCCAATTTAGAGAAGAACTGCATATGTTTTCCTCAGTTTGTGAGTTCTATGACTAAAACCAAGGAGAAGTCAAGGTTTGTATTCCAGTTCCTCTGGGATATTAACTTCTAGCTAAGAATGTTATGTGTGTCTGGGTTTGTAGGATTTTTCTGATACTGCCAATGCCCTAGCCATGGGTCACTGTCTATCCAAAACAGGACGCAGGCTCTTGTCTTCTCCTCAACAACAACTTCCTAGCCAACCCTTCTAGTGGGGTTCTTTTGCGAAAAGAAAAGTTCTTTTGCAGAGTTAACACTTAGAACTTTTGACTGCAAACGCTCATTTTGTAAAATACTCATGTTACTTTAGACTGTACATGTACAAAACAAGCCTAGTTTGGAACTTCTCGATTTGTGTGGAAACCACTTTGGAGTCATTGACTGTTGAAATTCTATCCCTGTTGGCAAAAATGTGTCAGACTATTAGATCAATAAGAAAACCAATGACTGATCTCTGTTATGAATTGTGAACTTTGAGAATCATTTATTTCTCTTAAAAATTTTTTTTGGAAATTCATATTACATTGGAATTTGGGCAGCTTCTTCTCTAGCACCTTCTATATAGGTTCTTTGCATATGTTTCATATTTCATATGTTTCCTGAACATAATTGTTAATTATTGACAGTGCTGCGACATTATTTTGCTTTCCAATTGGGTACTGCCAAATTACAATTTCTGTTTCAGGCATTGGGATCCCGGTTGTCAATGAAAGATTTGTAGCATGACACACACCTTGCATCATCAGCATGACCTTTTAAATCCAGCGCAAATATTCATTCTCTGTTTCTGATTTGGATAAAAACTTCTATCAAATGAATTGCATATTCTTTCTGGTTTCTGATTCTACCATTTATCTCTCTGAATTTGATTCCTGGCTTATGATTAGGCTTTCGTGTTTAGTGTTTGGTCTTTATGGTCTTGACTCATTTCTGGTTTGACAAATGTTTCCTTTCCTAGTCCTCTTCAGGCAGAATAATCCTTTTTTTTTTTTTTTAATATTTTTATTGATTATAATTAAAAACATAACAATCCATATAATCAAGTCAAACTTAACAAATCAAAACAAAATTCAAACCCTACCCATGAGAAAGAGAGAAAAGTCGGCCACTGAAGATACTCTATAAAAGGAACAAGAAAGGAGGAGTATCCTTTTCCCCGAAATGGAAGCTTATTCTAAAATGTTATTGATTAGATCCTGCCATATTGTAAAAAAGTCTTTTTCATTATGAAAAATGAATTTCAAGATATCTTGGCAGTCCCCACTGGAAGAGTAGCAATACTCAGTTATGGTACATAAAACGCATCATCTAAGTTTAGCTCTGGGTGAGTCATTGTGAGATTATCTCTTATGTTTATTAAAGTGCTATAATCAATAATTGAGATTAGAATGTTTCATATTTAATGTATTTCTTGAATTTGAACAAATGTACTTTTCAAATTCTTGGAGCAACATAAAAATAAATTGCTATGATGTGTATGTAGATATTTATTGTGAAAATAGCATGTCAACATATTGATTTTCCTTATAAAAGTAAACATGTTAAACACCATTTGGCTGCCAAATATTTACAAAATGTTCCTGTTTATGAATCGTTCTTTACATCACATTTCTTTTTATTCTAGGGATATTATCTTTTTTTTTTTGGTTTATAGAGCTTTGTTGCAGCTCACATGAATTTTTTCAAGTAAACATGGGCACTTGGAGCAATGTAGCCGAATGCAACAAGTGATTTTAGCAGATATTTCTGTTCTGTTTCCACTTTGATTATACCAGTTTCAAAGTTTGAATAATTTGTTCTACATATAAAGGATGCATGCTAATGCAAGATCAGCACCAACAAGTAAAAACACTAATGGCTGTTGGTCACAGGAAATTGGAAAGATGGTGGCTACACTGATTAAACAGTACATATTATCAGTCAGCATGGCAAAGGTTTTCATCTTGAGACTGGGTGCTAAATTCCATCTAGAGGCACTGAAAACAGTCGCATGGAAAATCATTTTACTGAGTTGATGCAAGGGCAATAAAGTGCCACTACATATATGAAGACTGACATAAAATCTGTGTCAATACAGGTGTAATATTTTCTATCCAGCCATACCTGATAACTGCTGCTGCAAAGCTTTGGGGCAAAGAGGTCTTATGCATTTGTGATAATTAATTGTGGCCACTAATTCACCCACCCTCATGAATTTAATCTCAGTAGCATTCTAAGTTTTCCCTCGAAAATAATAAAGGTAATCTAATCTAATTTTTTGCTTTTAACTTGGTGATACCTGGAACGTCTCTGTGTTCAGCAAGGACTGCGCATGCAACTGACTACTGAGCACATCTGTGTGCTTTTATCACTAAACTGAAAAGTACTTCTCTGTAATGTAACATAACAGTTTATGATTTGCTTTTACTTTAAAACAATTTTCCAGATGCACAATGCATAGCTAAAATCTTTTCTGGTAATTTATCCCTGCATTATTTTTTGTGTTTAATCAATTGACCTGGGAAGCAGGTCATCTGTTATTGATGAAAGGTGCTAAAATTTGTATTGCTTCATGAGACCCAGTTGAAGGTATCTTTATATACAGTATGTTATATAATGTCTCAAATTTCAAAGGTGTCGATTAGAAAGGAACCTCATTTTATTAGTCTATATAATATATACACATGCACCCATATAAAAGTTATATTATGACTGATGCTTGTGTATTGTAAAAAGCGAAACATGCCTCAGTTCATTCAAAGCTGTGATGGCCTCTTCAGGTGCTTGGGTACAGTAGTACTGTGACAGCATTGCATTTTCATTTTGCCTAAACTGCCTTTTACTCAGCTTTTCTTGTCTTGCTCTTAGTACAGTAATCCATACTTGGTTTTGTTTCTGGATAGTCTTTGCATATTTAGGCACTTAATATCTAAAGTTTCCTTCTATTTTTCTTGCAAACTTTTTTATGACCTGTGAAGTCAGTATAGTGGTAGCTGTATGATCAGTTATGCATTTTATGCATATCTTGTACACAGTAGTAGTATAAACTTGCACTGCTATTGTATGAAAGATATATTCCAGATTTTTAATATTTGAGCCTTTAAAAATATTGAACAAGTTAAATGATTTCAGAGTGAATATTTTTTTTTACCCTTTAAATAAACTTTAGGAGATTGGAGACCCGAATGGAACCCCACACACTACTCATTGTTTGCTTTTGTCCCTTGATCCACTGAAGTGCTCTTTTGATAACAGGAAGTCATTCGCTGAAAGGTCTAATGATGCTACTGCTTATAAAGCTACAAATAAGTTCTCTTATCTGGACCAATTACATTATAATTATTATTAATTGTTGAAATAAAAAAGATAATTGACTTTTATCTTGTATTCAATGAGTAACATCCCTTGATTTTCATTTTGTGTGTGTGTTTAATAGATAAATCATTCTTTTTTAAATTCTCATTATGCTTGTAAAATTGTTTAAATTTTAAATTTAGTTTACATTTTAATTTTTTTTTAAAATTTGGTTTAAATTTAACTCTTTAGTGTAACCTCTTTTATTTAATTTTTAAATTTGATATTAATTGAGAATGTGTGAAATGATTAATTGCCAAATTTACGACACCCTTATTGCTTACAGAGACAGATCAGCTGCCATCTTGAATACATAAGGAATTTAAGACAAGAGATCGTAATTTATCCACTGGTAGCTTTTTTGATATCTCCTGTAGATAGATAGATAGATAGATAGATAGATAGATAGATAGATAGATACTTTATTAATACCAAGGGGAAATTCACATAATGCAGCAGCAGCATACTGATACAAAAAACAATATTAAATTAAAGAGTAATAAATGCAGGTAAAAACAGACAATAACTTTGAATAATGTTAGCGTTTACCCCCTCGGGTGGAATTGAAGAGTCGCATAGTGTGGGGGAGGAACGATCTCCTCAGTCTTTGAGTGGAGCAGGACAGTGACAAAAGTCTGTCACTGAAGCAGCTCCTCTGCCTGGAGATGGCACTGTTCAGTGGATGCAGTGGCTTTTCCATGATTGACAGGAGTTTGCTCGGCACCCGTCGCTCTGCCACAGATGTTAAACTGTCTAGCTTCATTCCTACAATAGAGCCTGCCTTCCTCACAAGTTTGTCCAGGTGTGAGGCATCTTTATGCTGCCTCCCCAGCACACCACCGCGTAGAAGAGGGCACTCGCCACAACCGTCTGGTAGAACACCTGCAGCATCTTATTGCAGATGTTGAAGGACGCCAACCTTCTAAGAAAGTATAGTCGGTTATACAGTATGTACTGAACGTGTTTTAAAAGGGGGGAAAAGTAATGTAGTGTGTCTGTCATTTGACAGTTCTACAAGCATTAATGCCCTACTCTGTGCTTTATGTCAAAATACTGTGTTTTTTTATTGTTTAGGTCTGTTAATAGGACGATCCTGCCTTACGGCAGTGAGAAAAGAAGCCATGTAGGATCTGTTGTGTCTTTCTGGACCTGTCTCAAAAAAGGTATTGTATTTCTCTTTCCTTTTTCACACTGGTGAATCAATTTTAAAGTCATACTGGCATTTGGTCCTTACACACTGTTGTACTCTGTGGAAAATACTGTATATATTTTGTAATGCAGTGGTTATTTATTTCCTTTTCTGGAAAGGTCTTTGTGCATTAATGAGTCTCTATTTTGTAATAATAGGCACACATTACCTTTTTTGATGTTTTAGTGAGTTTTCTGTCTTCTATGCTGTGGCCTTTTTTGTTTTTGGTTTTATAATGATTTTCACTTTTGATTGTTTTTCTACATTCCTAATATTAATAATGTGTGTTGCACTAAGAGCAGTTGTTTAGGATTCAGTTAGTTGTTTGATTCAATTCTGTCTGGAGTTTGAATGTTGAAGAGTTTGAGCAGTGATGTGTTCAGATTACCCCATTGTAAATATCTGTGTGCTCCTGTGAATGATTGTTGTTCTTGGTTAGAAGTTTTTGTGCCCTGTGCCTTTTGCTGCCAAGTTAATCCTTTTCTCCTTCTCCAACCTAGAGATGCAAGTTCAGGAAATGGATTGATGAGTAGAAAAAAACATATTGACAATTATTGCTTCATAAATGTCGTACTTTATTGAAACCAATTTTTTAACATTTATTAAAGACTTCAGTCCTCAAGTCTGTTTACTTCATTTCATTGATTGATATTGTCAACTGTAAATTGACAGGAATATAATATTTATTTTTAAAGTTAAAGACCCAGAAAACCAAACAATTGCTGTTATCTGTCAAAATATTTCAGTCTTGTTTTACCTAATTTCTTGACTCTGTCTTCAAAAATAATATTTTTTCTTTCCTCAGTCATGGTACATTCTTAATATTGTGCTATTGGGATGATAGAGAAATATTCAAATAAGACAAATAGGTAGATGACAGGAAGAACTTTATTTGTTCCTTGGGAAAATTTTCCTTTCTAATGTCTCAAAAGTCTGCTGTCTGGCCTCATGTGTAACCTGTACTCATCAAACGTACTCCACCTCTTAATTCCCGGATCCTTTGCAGTTGTTATGTCTTTACCAATAAAACTTTGCTTTAGATAAATGTCTGAATTCTACACATTCATCCAAAAGTAGTTAGTCTGTAACAGACAAAAGCTTATTTTTAGTTGTATTTTTCTGCAAAGCGGCTGTGCTTTTAATGGCATGTTAATCATTAAAGTTGGTTATTCCTGTAAGCTGTTTTCAATGTGTATAGGCTTTACTATAAATTAATCTGCTACTGTTGCAGGCAGTGTTACTTTAAAAAAAAAAAAAGTGTGTGTTTGAATTGTAAACTGGTTAAGTTTTGAGGCTTTGCAAATAACTGTGAGTGACCCTCATCTAAGCTTTAAATCATAAATGTTTTAAAAAATAAAGTTCTTAATGGATTATTGCTCTGTGCTTTGTGAGTATATTTTTCCTTTTTAACGGCGTTTGTATCTGTCAGTCCCTGAAAACTTTTCTACTTACTGTTTTTAGAGGCCCTAATCAAGCCAGTATGCAAGACTGGAGTGAATTCTTGTTGGACAGGAATGCCAGTTAGTGTCTGGATGGTGGGCGTAGCAAGCTGCAAGATGAAAGACTCCCAGTGACGGGGAGGAGCCATCTGCTCAGCTGAGCATGCTGACAACAAAGCAGCTTTGGTGGGGTAGAGTGGGGGGAGTAGCTGTGCTTGCATCAGTTCAGCAGTGGTGACCTTGACTTGCAGCCAGGTTTTTGCCCAGTAGAGGAAAACTTTCTTTTCTGCATTTGAAGCCTAGGGCTGTAAGACTGAGCAGTAGCCATCCTCCGTCGAGCAATGAACACTTGATTTAATTACAAGATTTGAGATTTTTGTCTAAGGTCTGTTTTTTCTGAAGATGGCTATTTGTTGAGTTAAGATGCCTTTTTACCACAGCAGCAGTATTCAAGTACTTTAGAAAGCTGATACCTTAAACTAATTATATACTGCCAATGTGTTTCCGCTCAAGAAAGTCTAAGGCTTAAACAAATATACTGAAAAGCACATGTGTTGGGAATCTGAATTAATAATGTAATTCTTAAGACAGTAGGAATGCAGCAAGCCCATTGTTCAGAATGTGACGATTGCGTTTGTGATGAAGAAAACAAATGTTTGTGTTAGAGTGCTGTCTTTTATTTTCTTCTTCTAAGAAATTTTAAAATCTTTGCATTTTTGGCGAAACATTTCCATTTTCTTTTAAATTTAACCTTTTCTGTTCAGTTTTTTCACTGTAAATTGTATCCAAATGTTGATGATTACCAATGTGCAGTACAGAAACAGGTGCAAACAACATTGAATGCTAAAATCAAAAGGCGGTGATGTGTTAGAACATATTGGTCAGATATGGAAGCAAGAATTTCACTGTGCCCTGTGCACAGGAATGTACTACTGCTACGTCTACTACTAAAACTAATGAAGGGGAGCAGTTACCTTAGTGCCCTATCCACTGTGATGTTTCTCTGAAGCGTTTCTTAACAAGCAGGCAAGTAATAATGACAGTAAATTAGCTGCTGTCTTTTTTCGCATTCACTGTTTCTTTGCACAACTCTTTGCCAGTCATCTGCATTTGGATACAATTAAGTGATCATGCTCTGCAGAAAAGGGTAAATTACAAAGAAAACACCAGAAGAGATGTAAGCATTTCAAACTATGCAAAGGTTACAAATATTTATGAATTTCCAGGAAATATGCATAGGGCAGACAACTAAACAGTGAGACTAACTTAGAGGAAGAATGTCAACCTGTTTGTGAAATTGGTTGGAATAAAAAGTCTCAGCCACAATGGTCCCCTGGGACTGGACTTGAAAACCACTCGTTTCAACAGTTTTCAGATGCTAGTTTTTGCAAATTTATTTTTTCAGATCATTAGCGTCCTCTTCACCATGTCCCTATGGTACAGGTTGCATCTGGCATAAAGGTGCCACAGTGACTCATAAATCTGTGCTCTGCTTTCCTAAACGAGACCTCAGCTACTTCATTAAACTTTTTGATCTCCTCAACTTATCACATAGCATGATATGTGAAAAAGAGCACCTTATGACCTTTGTCACTAACAACAACAACAACAACATTTATTTATATAGCACATATTCATACAAACAGTAGCTCAAAGTGCTTTACATAATAAAGAATAGAAAAATAAACACAATATGAAAACAAAATAAATCAGCATTAATTAACATCGAATAAGAGTAAGGTCCAATGGCCAGGGGGGGACAGAAAAAACAAAATAAAAACTCCAGACGGCTGGAGAAAAAAAAATAAAATCTGTAGGGATTCCAGACCATGAGACCGCCCAGTCCCCACTGGGCATTCTACCTAACATAAATGAAACAGTCCTCTTTGGATTTAGGGTTCTCACGGAAAGGCTTGATGATGATGGTCACGTAGAATTCTGCCTTTTAGTCCATCCATCATTGTTGGAGCATCATGAAGCTTTGAGTAGGTGGAGGTGGCGCAGGCCACCACCACAAAGAAACCGGAAAAAGAAACAGAGAAGAGAGTAGGGGTCAGTACGGGCTGTAGAGCTACCCTGAATAGTTATTATGAGGAAATTGAACATATAGAGTATCAGGATTAAGTTAAATTAAGTTAAATTGAAGTTATAGAAAGGCCATGTTAAAGTAATATGTTTTCAGCAGTGTTTTAAAGTGCTCCACCGTATCAGCCTGACGAATTCCTATTGGCAGGCTATTCCAGATTTTAGGTGCATAGCAGCAGAAGGCCGCCTCACCACTTCTTTTAAGTTTTGTTCTTGGAATTCTAAGGAGACACTCATTTGAGGATCTGAGGTTACGATTTGGAATATAAGGTGTCAGACACTCCGATATATAAGAAGGGGCGAGATTATTTAAGGCTTTATAAACCATAAGCAGAATTTTAAAGTCAATCCTGAATGACACAGGTAACCAGTGTAGTGACATCAGAACTGGAGAAATGTGTTCGGATTTTCTTTTCCTAGTTAGGATTCTAGCAGCTGCATTCTGCACTAGTTGCAAACGATTTATGTCTTTCTTGGGTAGTCCTGAGAGGAGTGCGTTACAGTAATCTAGTCGACTGAAAACAAACGCGTGAACTAATTTCTCAGCATCTTTCAGTGATATAAGAGGTCTAACTTTACTTATGTTTCTTAAGTGAAAAAATGCTGTCCTAGTGATCTGATTAATATGCGATTTAAAATTCAGATTACAGTCAACAATTACCCCTAAGCTTTTTACCTCCGTCTTGACTTTTAATCCTAATGTATCCAGTTTATTTCTAATAGCCTCATTGTATCCATTATTGCCAATCACTAAGATTTCAGTTTTCTCTTTATTTAACTTGAGAAAGTTACTATTCATCCATTCTGAGATACAAGTCAGACATTGTGTTAGTGAGTCAATAGAATCGGGGTCATCAGGTGCTACTGATAAATACAGCTGTGTGTCATCAGCATAGCTGTGGTAGCTCACGTTGTGCCCTGAGATAATCTGACCTAACGGAAGGTCACTAGGCTTTTTACCTTATCTTTTTGATAGAACTGACAGCCTACCCTTACTTATGCCACAATTTCATTCAACCTTAGCTGTGGACTGAGGCTTGTCCATATACCTGAGGTGGTCCCCTACTTGTAAAAAAAAGAAGGAAACATTTTGCATGGACTTCCTGTTGGTTGTACAATTAATCTCCTATCTCTCTTTCATGTGCTAACTGTACAGGTGACCACCATAATCTGCTGGGATTCCCCAGTCCCACACTTTTTGTCAAGGGTATGAGAGTCACTTTGCAATTTAGAATTGTTAAATATGGCTAACTCTGTGGTTGATGCCCCTGCAGATTGTGCACTAATTTTTCCTGTGGTTATCATGTGGTAGGTGAGGCAATACAACAACAACAACAACAACATTTATTTATATAGCACATTTTCATACAAACAGTAGCTCAAAGTGCTTTACATAATAAAGAATAGAAAAATAAAAGACACAATAAGAAAACAAAGTAAATCAGCATTAATTAACATCGAATAAGAGTAAGGTCCAATGGCCAGGGGGGACAGAAAAAACAAAAAAAAACTCCAGACGGCTGGAGAAAAAAAAAAAAATCTGTAGGGCTTCCAGACCATGAGACCGCCCAGTCCCCTCTGGGCAATGCTCTATCAGTGCATGCTCCCAACCTAGCACTACATGCAAGAGTGATCCTCCTGTGTTTGCCTCTTTGCGGTAGAATTTTCTTCATTGACAGTACAGATATTTAAACGTCCCCCTTGAAAGTGCATATGGACGATTTGCTGTGTTTCTTTATTGCAGTGCAGGACAGCTACAGTGCATCCGGAAAGTATTCACAGCGCATCACTTTTTCCACATTTTGTTATGTTACAGCCTTATTCCAAAATGGATTAAATTCGTTTTTTCCCTCAGAATTCTACACACAACACCCCATAATGACAATGTGAAAAAAGTTTACTTGAGGTTTTTGCAAATTTATTAAAAATAAAAAAATTGAGAAGTCACATGTACATAAGTATTCACAGCCTTTACCATGAAGCTCAAAATTGAGCTCAGGTGCATCCTGTTTCCCCTGATCATCCTTGAGATGTTTCTGCAGCTTAATTGGAGTCCACCTGTGGTAAATTCAGTTGATTGGACATGATTTGGAAAGGCACACACCTGTCTATATAAGGTCCCACAGTTGACAGTTCATGTCAGAGCACAAACCAAGCATGAAGTCAAAAGAATTGCCTGTAGACCTCCGAGACAGGATTGGCTCGAGGCACAAATCTGGGGAAGGTTCCAGAAAAATTTCTGCTGCTTTGAAGGTCCCATTGAGCACAGTGGCCTCCATCATCCGTAAGTGGAAGAAGTTCGAAACCACCAGGACTCTTCCTAGAGCTGGCCGGCCATCTAAACTGAGCAATCGGGGGAGAAGGGCCTTAGTCAGGGAGGTGACCAAGAACCCGATGGTCACTCTGTCAGATCTCCAGAGGTCCTCTGTGGAGAGAGGAGAACCTTCCAGAAGGACAACCATCTCTGCAGCAATCCACCAATCAGGCCTGTATGGTAGAGTGGCCAGACAGAAGTAACTCCTTAGTAAAAGGCACATGTCAGCCCGCCTGGAGTTAGTAAAAGGCACCTGAAGGACTCTCAGACCATGAGAAACAAAATTCTCTGGTCTAATGAGACAAAGATTGAACTCTTTGGTGTGAATGCCAGGCGTCACGCTTGGAGGAAACCAGGCACCGCTCATCACCAGGCCAATGCCATCCCTACAGTGAAGCATGGTGGTGGCAGCATCATGCTGTGGGGATGTTTTTCAGCAGCAGGAACTGGGAGACTAGTCAGGATAAAGGGAAAGATGACTGCAGCAATGTACAGAGACATCCTGGATGAAAACCTGCTCCAGAGCGCTCTTGACCTCAGACTGGGGCGACGGTTCATCTTTCAGCAGGACAACGACCCTAAGCACATAGCCAAGATATCAAAGGAGTGGCTTCAGGACAACTCTGTGAATGTCCTTGAGTGACCCAGCCAGAGCCCAGACTTAAATCCGATTGAACATCTCTGGAGAGATCTTAAAATGGCTGTGCACCGACGCTTCCCATCGAACCTGATGGAGCTTGAGAGGTGCTGCAAAGAGGAATGGGCGAACCTGGCCAAGGATAGGTGTGCCAAGCTTGTGGCATCATATTCAAAAAGACTTGAGGCTGTAATTGCCGCCAAAGGTGCATCGACAAAGTATTGAGCAAAGGCTGTGAATACTTATGTACATGGGATTTCTCAGTTTTTTTATTTTTAATAAATTTGCAAAAACGTCAAGTAAACTTTTTTCACGTTGTCATTAATGGGGTGTTCGTGTAGAATTCTGAGGAAAAAAATGAATTTAATCCATTTTGGAATAAGGCTGTAAAATAACAAAATGTGGAAAAAGTGATGCGCTGTAAATACTTTCTGGATACACTGTAAGTCTTCTTCCTACTCAAGTTCAACAGCCCTTATCTCAGGGAGCTGGAGTAGTTGGTATCTCATGTTGGATGTAAGCTTCCAGGTATCAATAAGCAGTGAATCCAAAAAGCTAATAGGACTTGTATAATACTTGTGCCCTTAAAATGATTTGGGTGAAACCATTAAATATTTTAAGAATTTAAAATATACATTAATCTGTAGAATTTAATTTAGACCAGTGCTTGGTCTCCTCCTTTCTGTTTCCGTCTCTTTCCCGGAACCCATTTCTGCTACTGATTACAGTTTCACATGTCTTACAGTGTAGCCATATTAGGCCAAATGCTTTTAAGGCCTTTCGTGGGGCCTTTATATGTGGTGGAGTAACTTTAGGATGCTTCTAGGCCTTTACTCACTTGCATACATTATATTAGCTATGTTCAACAATATGACTTGGAATACTGGATTTAAATTATTCATTCCACCACCACCACCACCTTGAATTTCTCTTTTAGATGCCAACTTGCTTTTTGTGGAGGTGTGGGGGTGGTTGGGTCCCTGTAATTCCCAGGATTTATTATTTACCTGGTATCCTTTTCTGATATTTTTTTTTGGTTTTAATAATGTGGAGATTATCATGTCAATCTTTTGTGTTACCAATTGTTTCAACTTTATCCCCATCACATTATGTGCTGCAGGTGAGGCCATTATATACAGAACCAACAACAACTATCTGTCTAATGTGATTAATTTAACAGCCAAAACTATTCCAAAAAGAAGAAGAAAAAAAAAACAGTAAAATTGATGCACAGCCCATTAGTGGAAACCAAATGTCAAATTTTAGGTGAAGGCACTGCAGATGGGAAAACAGTCTTCTCATCTTTTATGAGAGACAACACAACAGCAGTTCCATTTATTTATGACTGCATGCATTTTACATTTTGTATGTCAGTCCTTCTGCAATCTAAAATACTGTATCAGTGTTTCCTTGCAATTATTAGATGATTTTATTGGTGATTTTATATATACACAGAGGCTGCAGCTCTCACCATGTACTCAGTTGAGATGATTAAGTTTAAGTTACAATGATGATAATGAAGTCACCTTAATAATAAATAGACCACTGACTTATAAACAGACAAACATTTTAAAGACAGATAGAATCAGCTACTTTTAAACGAACTGGTTAATTTCAATTGTCTTACAATGGATGATTGTGTTGTGTGAATGTGAATGTACTTCCAAGCCTGAGCCTAATCAAGTGGGTTAGGAAACTGGTATTTTCTCCTGAAAATAATTTGCTATCATTTAATTGTTGCTGTAAAAGCTGCTTATGTTTCAGTCATAATGATAAAAATGAAACCGTGTGGGCTCTACCTGTGGTTTCTGAGACGCAGCCTATAGAGATGAATCATGAGGATATATTGGACAGGAGGGCACACTATGCCATTTTGTTTTGCTTGTGTCTGCAATATTATTACTATTATTATTTGCATTTATATATGGCTATTCTGACTACTCAATGACAAGTTGTTTTGCTTGTTAGGCAGGTCTCAGTGGTGTGTGCTTTTGAAAGGGTTAAGCTTGCAAAGTATGTTTAAGCCTTCAGGTTCCAGAGTGTTTTTAACTTTTGTTTAGCTGAACCTACTTGTGTTGGTGTATTTATATTTTTCTTTTAGACAGGCTCATAAACTGACAAGGGGAGCACAGAAATTGGATACCTAACCAGATATAATAGTTCTGTGGTGTCATGCTGACTGCAGCTTATTGGAAATATGTGAAAATAAATACAACTTTAATTTGTAATTCTGCATATTACTTACTTATTCTATTTAAGTTAAAAAGAGCAGGTGTAATAGCACTAATATCTGCAGGAAACCAGTTTTGATATTTATTTTAAAAGATTTTTTGAATTTCTATTCCTTTACTTTGTTTAAACCAATTCTGCATACCACATCCTTGCCTGCTGCTTTAGACTCCAAAAACTAACTGAAGCAGTGATATGACAGCAGTAGCAGTGACAATGTTGATCACAGTGTCGCAGCCCTTCTGATTGTCCACTTTTTTGAGAAACAACAGCATGCTTACCACAAGAGCAAATTAACTTTTAGTCTTTCCACTTTTAGCTAAACCTCTTTGACTTTGCTATCCTGGCCCTGTGGTTTCTGAAAAACATAACAGAGCTTAGCAATAAGTATTTTTATAATTAGCCTCTGCACAAACAGTATCTATTGTCTGAGAATCTGGTGTCTGTTGCCGTTAGATGTTCTTGTGCCACAGCAGACTCTGTTGTTGCCTCTGCGTTGGACGACTGCATAATGGAACACTGCCATGAAAAGAATTGAAATAATAAAGCAGCCTTGAAAAGCGGTCAGATGAAATGATTCCAAGAAGGTCATATTTTTCCACTTGCAGGCAGCGGATGCCGAGATGCTGGCCTCTTTGCCTGCCTTAAACTCGTTCTGGTTTAGTCACACAAGGAATTCTGTCTATTGCGATGTGCTCATACTGTGTCACAAGTAACGTTGCAGGGGTAATTAAGCACTTTGGGAGGAGTGCAAGCTCTGCGGTGTACTGAGTCTTCCAGAATGCTGGGGGAAGCTGTTCCAACAAAGGAAGTAATCATGGATGTGTCTACTGCAAACTCTTGGCTGGAGTTCTTTATAACTCCCACAGGCCTCCTTAAATCCCTCCTCCCTCATTCAAGCAGTGGGGCAGGTAGCCTTCAGATACTGAGAAAGCTGCAGCTTTCATGCTCTGTCCTCCCCTCCTCTTGGACTCTGAATTCCTCTGTGTCACTGATTCTTGGCTCCATGCCATCAGCAGCAAGGTAAGTCAGCTTGCTCCTCTATGCTAGCCGGCTGCACTCTGCTCATTACAAATTTGCTGGCGTTTTTCTGTGCTGTTTAAAGGGTGTTGTTCAGAAACTATTTTCCCAGTCTTCAGCTTCATTCTGAATACATTTGCCTTCTACAACAAATAAAGAGTACTGCTGCCGAACCACTTGGTTGGATGAAAAGGGGACAGCAGTGTGAAGTGTGAAAGGCAAAGAGCAGGAAAGAAAGAGAAGAGTGGAAGCTGTTGAGGCCCATCCCTGCTTTAGTGGAAATTGAGGTTTCCTGTTTGACATTTCTCTGCCTTTTCATCGGCACTGAGAAAGAATCTGGGCATTCAGATGTCTCGCCACAGACTGGAGGTGGGAGGGTTCACAGAGTGGGGAGGTGGAATTTTTAAATGTATTTATTTATTTATTTATTTTACTGTGTTTGTGTGTGCCTGCCTGCCTGTCAGAGCAGCACTTTGAGATCTGGCCGTATGCCCTACTTGGCCAAGAGAGGCCTGCAAAAGGTCTAGTGTCTTCTTGTGACCATTCTCAGCCAAATAAAAAAATAAATTCTTTAAGTTTAAAGAGTGAATAGCAGTTAATGAACTAGGCGCACCAGAGTGGCATTCTTTTGAAGGCATCATCAATGAATGAACTGATTTAATTAAAATACAAGCATTTTGATATTTGTTTATACAAGTGTATTGTTTTTGACATATATTTATTTAACATTGGTCTGAGCATTCTTAACATTAAACACAACTCTCTGCTCACTTTAGAAGTATTGTTTTCATTTACAGTTACATATATTTTTCCAAGTGTATCGCAACAAAAATGTTACATACATTTAAGTGTCTTCGTTCAGGGGCAACTGGGTGACAGACAATTCAGCAAAAAGACAACTCGGCGAAAACACAAGTGGGCGACAGACAACTTGGCGACATCCATTACCAGTTAGGTAATAGTTAGGTTCAAAGAGATTTTTTAATGATATTTAAATGACAACGTAGGGTGACGGAAAATCCACAGAATCACCTGCTTTATGAGAGTCCCAATACGTTGAGTGTAAAGATATTCCTTAAGCCGTACTCGCAGGTCACCATTTGTATTCTAAATATTGTTATCATCCGATTACAATCAATACAACTTATATAAAGGATTAACAATTTTGGTTGCAGAAGATAATGTAAGATAGAGTTTGTTCCATCTGCAGAATAAAGTTTGTTCGTCAATTATATAAATTTGTTTTCAACATTATAAATCACGTTGTCATTTAAATATAATTAAAAAATCTCTTTGAACCTAAGTATTACCTAACTGGTAAAGGATGTCGCCGAGTTGCATTTCGCCAAGTTGTTTCTTCGCTGAATTGTCTTTTGCCGAGTTGTCTTTTCGCTGAGTTGATTGTCGCCCAGTTGCCACCGAAGCAAGTATATTTTACATATTTTCAGAAATTCTGCTTTTGGTTAATTGTGCAGAATATTTATACTGTATATATATATATATAACTTTTTTAGGTATATTTCTTGTGGCTGCTGGACTTGAAACCAAAAGTTTTTTGTGTGCTAAATAGCAAGTCCACCTGACTGTACAGTTTTAATAGCATTGCTTTGTGATATTTGGGGGGAAAAAAAAGATTGGGATGTAGAATAGAGCTTGGCTAATAGGTGTTCATTTTCAGCGCAAGAAAGGCCATAACTTTTGGCAAGGACTGAGCTGCTCTACAGATTGATGGGTGCTGCTGTAAAGAGCTCCTTTGTCACAAGAGCAACCTTTCAGGTTTTTTGAAATAAACATGTGGTTCCTTAAAGGCTTAATACACAAAAAAAGTATTTAAACAGATTTGTGTTTATTTTTTTCTGATATCTACATGAAGTGCATTTTGACTAGCTTTTGAAAAAGTGTATCCCAAAACAATTTGTTCTTCATTCATTTTTTCTTTGTGCCTAAGAAGACCCTGTACTTGGGACGTGTTTTACAAAGTATATAAAGTGATTTTTAAAGAATTATCAGTGTAAAGACTTTTCTAACTAGTTTATACATATTTTTCCATGGCCCTTGAGTCCACACTGCAAGAAGCTTCATGGAGAATAATTTATAGGCCATCTATTCTACACCTTTGTTTAGGTGTGCCCTTAATTTAGAGCGCTACAACAGTTTTACCACAAACAAGCCATTCATGCCCAACAAAGTTTGACTATCTACCCTATTGACCAAATTTATCCAAAATAGTACTAAGTGGTGTTTTGAGTGTTCCCAAAGTATTATTATCTACCACACTACTTGGTAAATTATTCCATGAGAGTTAAATTATTATATGAGAGGAGTTATAATGAAGAAAAACCTTCAGACGTTTGTGTGTAATTTGCCCTTAACAAGTTTCTATCTGTATTCCCATGTTCTTTATGAAGAATTCATTTTAAAGTAACAGCTGGTATCTACTGTACTCATTTATATCACAATTTTAAACATTTAAATTATGTTGCCTCCTAATCTCTGTTTACTTAAACTGAAAACATTCAGTTGCTTTGATCTTTCCTCATAGCTGATACTTTTCAATTTTAGAGTCGGCCTAGTAGCCGTTCTCTGGACTGTTTATAGCACTGCCTTGTCTTTTTTGTGATATGGGGACCAAAACAGCACACAGTATTCAAGATTTCTCACAAATGTGTTATATATCTTTAAGTCCCTTGACTTGTACCACGCACATCAGGCTATATTACGTAACATCCTATCTTATTTCTTAACCGCTTCTGTACCCTTTCTGGATATAGGTAGTGAAGAGTTCATCTTTACTATTAAGTCCCTCTCATAAGATATATTCTCAAGTTTCAAATCTCTCATTGTATATTCAAATCTAACATTTTTACTTCTTATTTAACTACATTAAACTTCATCTGCTACAAATTTGTCCAAGTCTGAATTCTGTCCAGTTTAAGCTATGCTGATTTGTGTGATTCTAGTGTATATGCCATTCCACCTACACTGTAAAAAAATAATGCGTTAAAATTACTTAAAAAAAAAATAAGGCAACAAATTACAAGCAATATTTTTGAGTAGATTTAAAATACTGCGCTATTGAGTAAACTTAATTTATTAATTTACTCAAATTTACCTAAAATAAATGAGTTTGATTAAATATAAGTAGTGGCAAAAATGGTTTTATTTTACTCCGATTTTCATTTGAATTACAGTACTCAAAAAAAAAAAAGAGTAATAATGCATACTGGACAGTAATGACTGTATAAAAAATACATGCTAAAATTCCATATATCTTTATTTATTTGAACATACACAGATAGTCACAACAACAGAGTTATATTTTCAAAGGAAAATGAAATCAAATGTCTGAGGATAATTTTTACTGAATTACTGACATTCAAATGTCAATGAAAATTTTCTTTTCTTTTTTTAAACTTTCTCCAAAAAGTATATCTCAATCAAATAATGTCCCAGGAATTAGTGGTGAACGGGAAGGAAACGTAGAGAGTGAAAGAGTGAAATCCTGAGGCAGATGGCGCTCTTCAAACACTTGCTGCATTTACGCCAACATATCACTTAAATGAATGGCTGCCTTTTCTATTACTTTTCAGTATGCGATAACGAAAATCCTGAAATAAAACAGGACGTAGAAAATCAAACATCGCTAAATAAATCACAGTGTTAAAAATTAACCAGAAAATACATTACCTATGTAGAACAATAATTAAATAAGAGGTCAAACAATACCGTGACAGGCAAACGTCTTTTTATGTTGTTTACAGGTCGTAGTTTAGGACAAACGCCATAGCGTTCTCAAACTTAGCTCAAAGTGTCATTTTCTTTTTCTGTGTAAAGTAAAAGTTTTAAACGATAAAATTTTTATCATTACCATTTTACCATTTTTTTTACTCTTAAAATACTGAAAGATGTGTCCAAGTACAGTCTTACTGGTGGTTACCAATTCTATAAAAGATCCCATCATGTCTAAAATACTGAAAGATGTGTCCAAGTACAGTCTTACTGGTGATTACCAATTCTATAAAAGATCCCATCATGTCATGTCATGAGAATTGTAAGACAACTTTCTTGAGAAATTTTGAGTTGTGCGGCAATGTCACCAGTAGTCTGTCAACAGTTTTTACTCACAATTTGTTATACCGCACAGGTGTTTTCTTTAGTTTGTATAATTGCTAGATAAGTAATTTTGTTGTCTGATCCAAAAGATTCTCAGCACTGCAGCTAGGTACTTGGTGCTGTGACATCAGCAGTGTTTCATTTGATGATTTACCAAAAGGTAGGTTTGGGGAATCTTTTCCTTTGCCGATGCTTTATGCACATCTCTCGATTTTACTAAAACACCTGAAAGCATGATTGACCGGACAAACGGTGGGCACTATAACTAGAGCTGTTATACCATTGCTATAAAACATACATGCAGCAATCTCTTACAACCTCAGTAGTATTACATGCCACTCTGTCTTAGACTGTACCTTGTAAAACAGGATGGAAAATGGATACAGGAAAGTGCAGTTAATTTAAACTTAACAAAGGCTATTCCCATTTCAGATATTAATTGGATATTAACAAATGTTTGGATATTATGGTAAAATGCCTGGACATTTTTTCCATTTTAGGTTGTTCACTATTTAGTCAGTTTCAGATTATAGTAAAATATTAAACTTTAATACCTTCCTGCTTGTTTGTCATTGCTCAGCAAGCATTTGAAGCAAAAGGATTATTCTTTCAAATTTCATTCTTGCTAAATGCTAGCAATAAGCCAACTTATACTCTTTCAAGTAGACTTGCTGACATTATTGTTAAATGGATACTTTATTTTGTTAGCAGCTAGTTAATCAGGAGACATTTAAAGGATTCACCAGTTTAGCTTACGCTATGACTGATGACTGTAAGACTTAGTTGAAACACATTGCTAGGAACTTTTTAAGCAGAACTATGTTATAGTATAACAACCGCAATTTGATATTTGTGTAGTCTAGAGTTTTTTAGATCTTGGGGGAAACGTATGAAGATTTTGTTATGTAGATGTATATTCTAGATTTTATATTGTAAACAGAACTTGATCTAAAAATGTTAATGACAATTGTTTTCCATCCCTGTCTTTGATTGTTGCTCTTCTATCTGTACAGCTGGACTTCGTGGGTACAGACCCAAGCATTTCCAAGCACTGCTTTGTGCCACAGAGATGCT
This sequence comes from Polypterus bichir lapradei, assembly GCA_026402145.1. Taxonomy (NCBI): domain Eukaryota; kingdom Metazoa; phylum Chordata; class Cladistia; order Polypteriformes; family Polypteridae; genus Polypterus; species Polypterus bichir. Next base: position 13,416,502 of record JANRMT010062861.1, on the reverse strand, counting down.
ATCCCTAGATGAGCCACTGGACTTGAAACTGACCTTATCAAAGGTGAAGGAGACCAGAGAAAGGACCATCAAGGAGCCCAGCACAGGAACTGACAGCACTAGATCGTGCCAGCTAAAGAGAACTGAAGATGATGTTGCAGTGACTATCCCATCCCTTCCTGCAACCTCAGATGCAGGTTTGCTTTAGTTTGATAAGCTCTTGTTTTGAAATAATCAGTCAAACAGTGGGTTTACTGAATGATTAGTGCCTTTTTAAATCTTTCTTCTTAATAGTTTCATAAGAAAGAAAAAAACAAATCATGAACAAAAGATGTCTTAAGTCCATATATTTAATGAAAGATGTTAAGAAAATATTTAACTGGAAACAGATGATTAGATAAAACAATCTAAGAATGCTTGGATGTGGTGTAAACTGTGAAATTCACTGTAAAAATATTTATTCAGTACCATTTCCAGTTGTTGATATTAACAACTTCATCTAATTCAGCAGAAACATTTTTTTGGAAAAATACGCAATACAGTTTTTAGTGTTTTGTATTTTTAGCAGCTGTCAAGACATATACAGACAGTAAAGTTTAAGCACCACAACTAGTGCTTAAATGTAACAGTATACTGATGTACAGAAGTATTTTTAGAGTCTGTAAATTTTGGTGCTTACTAACATGATGCTTTCTCTCTGGTCACAATGGCTAGGTTTCCCACTGTTACCTGGCCCCTTGTCCCAGTCAAAGGGAGACTCGCGCCATCAGTCATCTGCTGTCATGGAACTTAGGCTTTCTCCAACATCAAATCTAGAAATGTCACCAGGACCAGCACTGTCTCCCTCCGAACTGCCAGATGGGGATGGGTCGTCATCCAGCTTTTCAATGGTAAATATCTAGAGACTCATTTAAAGCATGCCATATAATGGGATCAAATTGACTGGCCAAAACAATACAAACTTGTCTTGCAGTACTAAAGTTTCCATTGGTTTATATGATTGCAATCACATGGTTTGCTAAATATTATTAGCAGTGATAGGATTACTTAAGCTGTAAGTCTAAACTTAATGTTTTTCTTCACTATGCTGAGTTCTCTATAATGGGGTCTTTCTTGATTTAGACATTGTCTTTCTTTCTTCATCCTTATTTCTGTGAATGAATTTCAAATATTTACTATACGCCATTTGAGGAAGAGAAGTTGTGCAGCTGTGAAAAGGACTGTGCAAAAAAGGAGAGTACAGATCAAGACACAACAAAATGAAGTGTGAACCAGGGTTTATAATGAAGAGAAAGGGTTTGCAAGACTGGAGAAGGAGGAATAATTCTGAGTGTTATCTTTCTGTCACACTTGCAGTTGAGCCAATCACCAGATACTTTCTCTGCTATCAATATTTACTGCCAACAGACAGTTTCCTGCTCCCCACTGCCACTGTTGTGGTTGTCTGTGCTAGTTGTGTGGCATTCCGTGATGTGACCACCCTGTGAACTGATTTTGCATACTTCTTCTAGGGCTGTATTTATCTTTATGATTTATGCTATGTGTTGAATGTACTATTCAAGAAAGTAAAATTAGCACAATCACAGCAAATAGGACGTTTTTCTGAGGCACACTAGTTTCTGGAATGCCCCTCTGTAAAAGTCTTCAATTTGAATTCAGAGAAAGGCTGGACACCAGCCAAGGGGCGAGCATGCCAAAGCTGTATCAACAAAGGTTTTGTTTATGGCAGATTTCCGAATGCCTTCTTCAGGGTTACAAGTTTGAAGTCTTACTCCAGAATAGCAATCAGTAAATGATGCAGTTGCTGCAATAAGACTCCCATTTCTTAGGAGCTGTCATTTTAATTTTTGACACTTTCATACCATTTAGCGATATCTGGTTGACTTTATTAAGGAGACAGCTCTTGCACTCTATCAACATTAAGTTTCACCTGTTTTGCTGGATTATCATTTACTATCAACAAACTAACTGTACTTAACTCCAGACATTATAGTAGCTTTTCATTTTGTTTACATGGTCGCTTTGGAACTGTGCAGTAATATTTTAATTGATGCATAGTCTGGGAATTTATTTACCTTTGTTGTATTTCTGCACTTGTTGGTTTTAATATACTGTATTTTACTTTTTAATCGCTGATTTTTTTTTAAATTATTTTTCATTTAGTGCTTCTTTCTTTCTTTCTTTCTTTCTTTCTTTCTTTCTTTCTTTCTTGTATTAGCACATAGAAAGATTTGCGTCATAGTTGTAGAGGAGATGAGGGGGAAGAGAGTTCTTAAGACGATAAGGATGACAGTATTAAATTACATGATATATACAGTACATAGTACAAAACAGAACTATACAGACAATATAAATTGTATAGATTAACAGTAGTGTAAAAACATCTCAAAAACAAAGCGCAGATGGCAAAATCAGCTAACTGCAAATGGCAATACAGAACATACAGTATACAGCAGAATTAGACATAGTATAGAAAACGGGTTCATAACAGAGCAGGTAAATGCTGATTACCAAGAATTCAGTGACCTTATAGCCTGGGTGCAGAAACTGTCCCTAAAGCGGGCAGAGTATGTGGTAAGGCACTGATAATGTTTATCAGAGGGTATGGGTTTAAAGAGGAGATGAGCTGAATGGCTCACATCAGTAATGATAGACTTAGCCCTTCCTCTGAAAGCAGGTGGAATAGATGGTATGGAGCTGTGGATGAATAGCCCCAGTGATTTTGGAACAGTATGGACAGTCCTTTTGGAGGAGCTTACGATCCTGCCAAGTCAGGTTACCAAACCACATACAAAAAATACAGAATAAAGAAAATATTGTACATTGCATTATTTAAGAAGCCTTCTTTTGCAGGATTCTCATCCAGCAAGATTTATTGAAGGAGGAACCAGCTCACAAGCCTTCCAGTTTTTCTTGCCTGTTGGATCAGGGGCAGGACTTCAGTTGCCATCTTCTATGTTCATTGGTTCTCCTAAAGAGAAACGCATTTCACCAGAACTGTGTATAGATGAACAACTTGCCTGTCGTTGGGTAAAGGTGAGACATTAGCATATTTGACAGCTAATTTAAGTGTTGCATGGTATTTAGATAAGTCCACATTCACCCTGACTAGTGTGTTTCTTATTATCCCGGTCCATCACAGGCTATACCTGAGCACCCACTTATACTCATTCTTGCCAGACCCATGTAGAGTCATCCATTAACTTAACATGCATTTCTTTAGGATGTTTATGTAAACTGGAGTGCCAGTACAATATACCAACACAAAGTAAGAATGTGCAAACTGGCACAGATTTAAAAAAAAAAAAGCAAGGCTTCTGGAACTGTGAGAAAATATCTCTAGCACGTTGCCCATTTTGTAATGACTGATACTGATATTAGAATGAAAGGGTATCCAATAAATACATAAATCAAGATGGAAATATGCAACCCTGTTTGACCAGGTGCCATAGGGCTTAAGAAAACCTGAGTCACTGTTATTAAATGTGTTGTGTAATAATTAGCTCAATAAAAAAAGATGTAGTATACTATACATTGTAGACATATTGCTTTACCAAAAACTGAGTTTATCTGTAAGGTGTAATTCAGCAAATATTCCATTGTAATAATAATGTTATTACTATTATAATAAAAAAAAAACTGTTGCATCCATGAATAGCTTAAAGGACATGACTTCATTTTCCAGCAAATACTGCTTTTAAAAGCGATTTAACTGCTAGTGTTTGTCAAGCTTGTGATCTTTCAACATGGCTAACATGTAAACGAAAAATGCCGATTCACAGCTTTCTGTATGTTATTTACTATCTCAGTATAAACACAGCATGGGTTGCTAGCTGTTTTATAAACAATTGTAGTGTGAGATAAACATATTTGTTTAAAAATTGTAAAAGATGTCTTTATGTAATGTTGTCTATGAAAACATTTGAGTCCTGTCAGCTTCTTCAGCCTATAACCCTATATGTTTTCTGACGTACTGGTAAAAAATGATGAGACCATATAGAATCGGTATACATTTAGATGCATTAATTCATAGACTGGAGTGTAGCTTGTGTACTTTCAATTTGCTAGATGTAGACCTAGAAATTACTTTAGTATCCATGGAGTGCAGATGTACTAAATCTTTGTTGAGCTTTGTCTGTTGGATATCCTGAGGATACTTTTTCTTTGTATTCAGCTAAAAAAAAATAGAGGTTAGAGTTTAACATACCTAAAAGGCATGCTGTTTTTTTATCATACTAAGTTTTTATTTTATTATTTTGCAGTAATATACACTTCTTACATGTGTCTATTTTGCAGTGCAACTTGCTTTTTGATTCGCTGCAAGATTTAGTTGATCATGTGAATGATTTCCACGTAAAGCCAGAAAAGGATTCTGGATACTGCTGCCACTGGGAGGGATGTGCCCGCAGGGGGCGTGGTTTCAATGCCAGGTAGGGACAATTTGAATTTCAGTTGTTTTTAGAATTGTTATCTCTATTCTGAAATTTGTTTAAAATGTAGATCTTAATAAGTGTTTTAGTATTTTTTAAATGGAGCAAATGCATCATTAGCAGCTGTTTAGCCATTAAAGATGTTGGTTTGAATTCGGAAACATGGAATGCAATTTTCAGCTGGCATCTTTAACAAAACAGCTTCTCAAAACACTAGACCGAACCCAAGAATTATTTTAAATTCTGTTGTACATGCATACATTTGCTTCATGGGTTCCCCTTAAAGTACATATGTCATGTTAGGAGCTGGCAGAATTCCCCCCCATTTCACAAGTTAAAGTGCCTCTATTAGTTTTACAGTATGACTTTAATCTGATTGGTCATCTTTTGACTTGCAGCATGATCCACCTAAATTCTTTTAAAGCGTTTGGTATGACCCACCTCTTAACTTAGTAGAACAATAGCAAATGCTAGAAAAAATTATTAAATGGCCTGTGAAATGCAAATGTGTTACAGCCTGATAGGCTTTTTTTGTGAATAATTTTATTTTGTTAAATATATTTCCAGTTGTGTTTTGTCAGTTTTGATCTTCACACTTAATTTTTTAATTACATTCCATCCAGGTACAAGATGTTGATCCATATTCGGACTCACACTAATGAGAAACCACACCGCTGTCCTGTCTGCAATAAAAGCTTTTCTCGTCTGGAGAATCTGAAGATACACAATCGTTCCCATACAGGTAATGTGTTAGTATTTCAAATCGCAAAATTAATTTTTGTATCACTGTAATAGACGATGATTATGGTGTGATTTTGGAGTTCTTGTTACTACATTTTAGTTTATGGTTTGGCGAAAAAAATGGTACTATGCAACATATATAAGTTGATGTAAACACTGTGAAGGTAAAATTGAAATAATAAATTAACTTATAGTTGAAGTGGCACAGAATGTTTCTTTGTTTTAAGTTAGACAGGTTCACACATTTGCCAATGATTTTCAGTGGGAGATTCTGAAATTTTTAAATTGTGTACAGTGCAGTCTGTTCAATATCTAAAATTGAACTGTCCTGACAAATATCCTTGAAGAATAAGTGTGTCACATTTTAACAATATTCATCTATGGTGGACTGAGTTGTTTCATGTGGACAGGCAGACGGAAAGACATGGTTATCACACTAGGTGCCTTGCACATTATATGCAAACTCACCTAAAAAGGCTTCGAGTAATTTGCTTAGACCATCCATCCATGCATTTTTATGACTTTAGCCACACCAAATAGCCTCTATGTTCAATTACTATTCAGTGAGTGGATGCAGAGGTGGTGCACTTTTACAAGTACTTGGTGGTCCACATCAATGATAGGATAGAGTGGTCTTGTAACTCAGATGAACTTTATAAGAAAGAACAGAGCAGGCTCTTTGTTCTTAGGAGACTGTGTTCCTTTAATGTGGGCGGTGGCATTCTTCACAACGTCTACAACTCTATTACGGCTAGTCCAATTTTCTATGCTGTGGTTTTGCTGGGCTGGTAAAATCATTTCAGGAGAGGCCCATTGAAGTAACAAGCTAATTAAAAGGGCAGCCTCAGTTATGGGACACATTCTGGACTCCCTGGCAGTCGAAAGAAAGGAGAGAGTTAAAACAAAACTGAGTGCCATTATGAATAATGCTGGACATGCCTTCCGTGACACACTAACACTGAGGACTTTCAGTCAACAAATTATTCAGCATAAGTGTGTCAAGTAATGCTACTTTATTCCAACAGCAGCATGCCTGCATAATGCCTCACTGGGACTGGGACTGCCAAGTAAGAAGTTTTCTTTCTTCTGAAATCTTCTTCCTTTATAGTCATTCTGGTGTGTGTGCAGACCATAGTGTGTGAATATATATTTATCTATTTATGTACTTATTTATTTAAATAGCTTATGTAAAAAAAAAAAAAAAAATTTACCCCTGGGGACAAATAAAGTTCCATTTGTCTGCTTTTTTAAACATTTTCAAAATTTACTCAATAGTTTCTTCTAAACTCCCTCATCCTTTTATGTAAAGAAGTGCTTCCTATATTCTCTCTTGAATGTACTTAGTTAATTCCCACTATCTTTGAGTGATTCAGTGTTTAAGCAAAGTAATTCTTCTGAATACATTTTATTAACATTTTTCAGAATTTTGAAGATCTGGTTTATCCCATGTAGCCCATTTTCCTATAGAATAAACCTTTACCATGACTGAGGAAGACATACCCTTTAGTCAAGGGATGCACTTACACTGTTCTCTACAGTACTCCTTGTGGAGTCTCATTAGTGCATTATAGAGTATAAGAATAATATCCCTTGATTTATATTTAATAATTTTTAATTACTTTTTGCATTTTAAATGGTACTGCTCATTTCCTAGACAATGCCTTTAGGGTGTACCCCAAATCCTTTTCAGAAGTTGCATCCAGTAGGTCTGTGTCATCCGTCTTGTATTTATAATTATTGTTCCATTCACCTATATGTAACATTTTTCAATTGTTTATATTAAATAGCAATAATTGTTTGCCCAATTATTAAATTATCCTTGTCATTTTTACTTTATTTTGCACTGCTCTCAGAATTTGCTTTTTGTCCAATTTTGATATTATCTGCAAATTTCACAAGTTTATTAACTGTATCAGAATCAACGTCAATAATATTATTTAGCAACATTTAGTAACATTGCAGGAATGGATCCCTGAGGACCTTGCTCCTTGTGGATCATTCCAGTTTTACCAGTGCTCTTTGTCTCTAGCCTAATTAACTGGTTTAGGCATCTAGCCTTAATATTAATCTTATGTATAGAGCCATATCAAAGCCTTTTTAAAAATTCTTTACTTTTGTGTACTACTCCAATTTCCTCTTTGTGAAAATCTAACAAATTAGATTTTCCTAAATTTTCTTTGCATAATCCCACCCTGGCTGCTGCTTACTGTATTATTTCCATGCAAGCAATCTCCTAATTATTACTGTAGATTTTATAATATTACACTGAAAAAGGGCTAAGACTTCATAGGCTATAATTACTGGGATCCATGTTTTCTCCCCTTTTGTAGACAGAAAAATAGATACATAGATATGAAAGGTGAAAAATGAGAGATGCATAGGTAGTACTTAAATGACATTATCCTTATTAATGTAATGTAAAATAATCTCCATGGGCAAATAATGGGAGAAAATTCCTTTAGACAATATTTTTAATTATAATGTGTTTTCTATTACAGCATTCTCATTCACATAAATGAAGGTCCCCTACTCCCTTTTTTTTCACACCACACTGGGCCTCTGTCTGCTCCAATCAGATTTGAGTCCATCCAGCATTCACAATCACATTAGTAATGTTTCAGCCTTTATTGTACTTCTCTAGTCCAAAGGGACGTCTAGAATATGCTTACTGAAGATTTAGAAATAATATCTTTCATTTCTTTCAACACTGCTTCACTAGAATCTTTCAGTCCCAGAGAGTTTGTTAATCATTAACACACCTAATTCTTGGTTGGTCTCGTCCGATGCGAGAGATGGACGTCTGAAGTGGAGCTCCGCTAGCAGTGGTGTTATTTTTCATATTATTTGCTTATTATCTTGAGATATCCTGTATTTATCCTGTATTTATTCAACCCGAGAGGGACTGCTACAGTATATGTAAGCACATATAAACATGGCCAACAAGAAGGGGGGTTCGAAAGAATCGAAAACTAAAGCTACACCCAAGCTGCGATCAGCAAGCCCCGGTTCCAGATACGGCCTTTCAGAGACAGACCTGGATCAGATGGGCGAAAGCACAGACTCCTCGGGACCACGGTCCGCTACATCGTCGCCGGCTGAGAGCGAAAAGGGGAGCGAAGGTGCGATCGTGAGTGCAGATCTGGATAGCTCGCCGATTGGAGAAGATCACATGAAACTGGAAAGGGCCTCGAAGTCCGCGGCTTCAATTGCGCAATTACGCGAGCCTGTAGCAGCGGGGACGCCGGCTACAGCAAAGTCTGCTGCTTCATCTACGGTACAAGAAAGCACAATTGAACTATCTGAACTGAAGGTGTTGCTCGTTGAGCTCGCGCAAGACATAAAGAAAAGCGAGAAGGCTAATGAGATAGCAAGGGCAAAGGCACATGAGAGACTGAAACAGGAAATCCAACAGGCAACTGAAAGGTTGCGACAGGAATTCCAACAGGCAAATGAAAGGTTGCGACAGGAATTCCAACAGGCAAATGAAAGGCTGCGTCAAGAGGTGCAATTTGAGCTTCGACAGGTGCTGGGTAAAATTGAAGAGCGCATTCAGGAAAACGCGGTTAAACTGAGCACGCTTACTGATCAATTGGAGCATCTCAAGGAGACATTCACGAATCGGATTGAAATGGTCGAACATTCAGCTGCCAGTGCCGAAGAAAGAGCAATAAATGTCAGTTCCGAATGCAAAAAACTCGGAGAAAAACTTGGAGACAGACTGGCTGCTTTAGAAGATGGCAGTAGAAGGTATAATGTCAGAATTGAAGGTCTGCCGGAGAATCGAGAAAGTTCAAACCCTGTGAAATTCGCAGCTGAACTTTTTTCTAAAATAATCGGGGACGACTTTAAAGCAGAATCTGAGATAGCAGCGGCTTACCGCGTACGCGGACCAAACACCGTCAGACCCCGACCAAGATCTTTTATAGTTCGTTTTGAACGATTATCATTTAAGCTAGAGGTGATGGCACTCCTCCGAAACAAGGAAGATATTATATTTGAAAATAACCACATTCTTATCTTCCCTGACTTCTCTCCAGCAACAGCTACGAAACGCGCATCCTTCTATAATATTAAACAGCGGCTACGGCAAGCCAGTGTGAAATACAGCCTCCTGTATCCGGCAAAACTGAAAGTGGAATGGCAGGGTCAATTCTATGTCTTCGCTAGCAAGGAAGAGGCAGAAAAAGAATTAAGAAAGCTGATCCCGGGACTATTCTGATACATAATAGTGAGTCATGGCGGTTAGAAAGATGAAGCAAAGATTAATAATCTTTTGTCTGATCTATTCGTTTTAAAATACGGGTTTTTATCAGCATATATTCTCATTATTACTTAGTATTACTAGGGCGCTATATGTTTATGTTTTATTGTGCTTAATTACTTATTTATCTATTTATTTATTTTTCCCTTTTTCTTTTCTAATTATCTCATCTCTTCCCTAAACGAGACTGTTCAATATCATACCCTAGGTTTACTGTTATTGCTATTACTGCATTAAGACTGGTTATGCTTCTTCTGGACACATTTTTAATACCATCCCCTGGGTTTATTATCTGGGTGTATCATCTTAATGCACTAAAATTGCTGAAGACTATATATATATTTTAAGTGTAAAACTCCTTTTTTTTCCTTTTCTTTTTTTTTTTTTTTTCTTTTTAGAGATATCTCTATCTTTTAACCCTTAAGCGCCGCTGCATTGGAGCTTGTTTTGCTTTGGACGTACTCTGTCTCTGGGTATGTCAGAGGACTGGGACTATGTGAAGTGGGTTTTAGCCTCACTTGGGGAGGCAAAAAGGGAGGGTGGGGGGTTAAGGGGGGGGGGAGAAAGAGAGCAGGCCTGATCTATACCTAATCTATCCTCTCAGTCTTTATAATTATAATAAGACTATAAAATGACATCAAAAACTCAGAATCAGTGTGTCCATGATGGGACAGTTAACTTCGTAAGCTGGAATGTTAAAGGCCTGAATCACGAATTAAAGAGAAAGAAAGTACTCTCTCACCTAACAGGTCTAAATGCTAAAATAGTATTTTTACAGGAAACTCACTTAATAAGCAAGGATCAGTTCCGGCTGCAAAAAGACTGGACTGGCCAAATGTTCCATTCTAGCTTTACGAAGAAAACTAGAGGTGTGGGAATTCTCATACATAGAACTGTTCCATTTGTAGCATCAGATGTAGTATTGGATCCTGAAGGGAGATATGTAATGGTTATGGGAGACTTATCTAACTGTAAAATGATCTTGATAAATGTTTATGCACCTAATGTTGATGATAAGGAATTTATACAAAATTTGTTGGCATCCATTCCCAATCTGAACACTCATAAAGTTATAATGGCTGGGGATTTTAATTGTGTTATGAATCCACTTTTAGATAGGACTTCCTCCACAGGGGGAACGGCATCTAACACTGCAAAAATAATTACAAAGTTTATAACTGATCACAACTTATCAGACCCCTGGAGGTTTTTAAACCCAAACTCAAGAACATATTCTTTCTACTCACCAGTACATCATTGTTACTCAAGGATCGATTACTTCTTTATAGACAATAACTTCTTGCCTAAGATTAAATCTTGCAAATACGATGCTATTGTTATTTCTGACCATGCACCTATGATCTTGGAGCTAAAATTACTAAGCCCCATGCACTCACCCCGCAGATGGCGCCTCAACCCGCTTCTATTAGCTGATGAGAATTGTACTGAATTTATATCCAAACAAATCAAATTCTTTCTAGAGACAAATACATCCCCCGAGATCTCTGCAGGGATACTCTGGGAAACTCTTAAGGCCTTCTTAAGAGGACAGATTATCTCATATCTTTCCCACAGAAATAAATCCGAGGCCAAGAAAGTAGCAGATATAAAAAGCGAAATTACTAAAATAGATGAAGAACATGCCAGACTACCAAGCGAGACTCTACATAGGAGAAGGCAGGCTCTACATTCGGAATTAAACCTCTTGACAACTAAAGAAACTGAACAACTAATTTACAAATCCAGACATCATTACTATGAACATGGGGAGAAAGCTAATAAGCTTTTAGCTCAACAAATTCACAAGCAAGAAGTGCGCAACGCAATCTCGGTAATCACTAGTACGAACGGAGATAAAATCGTCGAACACCAAAATATAATGCACACTTTCAGAGACTACTATAAATCCCTATATACTACTGAGTTTAAGGAAGACAATACACAATCTAATGCATTTCTGGATACATTACAGATACCTCAAATAGACGCTTGTAGTGCGGAGGAACTTGATAAACCTCTGATGTTATCAGAATTACTAGATGCTATAAAATCACTCCAAGGTAGGAAAGCAGCAGGCCCTGATGGTTACCCTGCAGAATTTTACAAGAAATTCTCCGCTCAGCTAGCCCCCCCTCTTATTAGCAACATTTACCGAAGCCAGAGATAACCAATCTCTTCCACAAACCTTTCGCCAAGCACTAATCACTGTCTTTCCAAAACAAAATAAGGACTTATTACAATGTGCATCATACAGACCAATTTCACTTCTGAATAACGACGTTAAAATACTTTCAAAAATTTTAGCCAGAAGGGTGGAGAAAGTGCTCCCCTCGGTAATATCACAAGACCAAACTGGATTTATTGGGGGCCGGCACTTATCTTCCAATCTTCGACGCCTGTTTAATGTAATATACTCACCAACTAAATCAAACACCCCAGAAATATTATTATCATTAGATGCAGAAAAAGCATTCGACATGATTGAATGGAAATACCTTTTTACTATATTGGAGAAGTTTGGGTTTGGCCCAAACATCTGTGCATGGATTAAATTACTGTATACTAACCCAGAAGCTTCAGTTTGCATCAACAACATTTGCTCAGACTACTTTAAACTAGAACGTGGTACTAGACAAGGATGCCCCTTGTCACCGCTGCTGTTTGCGATTGCCATTGAACCACTGGCAATACATTGTCGAAATACTGATCAGATAAAGGGGATTAGCAGAGAAGGACTGGAACAGAAAATCTCATTATATGCAGATGACATGGTACTGTATATATCAGACCCAGAAAATTCTGTACCTGCAGTCTTAGCAGCACTCACAGAATTTCAAAAGATCTCTGGTCTCAGAATTAATCTGAATAAAAGTGTACTCTTTCCAGTGAACTCTCAAGCATATAATATTAGATTAGATACCCTACCATTTATCATTGCAGAACAGTTTAAATACCTAGGGGTAAACATCACAAGTAAATATAAAGCTCTATATCAACAAAATTTCGCCGTTTGCATGGAAAAAATTAAACAAGACTTGCATAGATGGTCAACCCTTCATCTCACACTAGCTGGAAGAATTAACACTGTTAAGATGAATATTCTTCCTAAGCTCCTTTTTTTATTTCAAAACATCCCAATATACATTAATAAATCATTTTTTAGGCAATTAGATTCGACAATAACCTCATTTATTTGGAATTCAAAACATCCACGCATCAAAAGAGCGACCCTACAAAGACAAAAGGCAGAAGGCGGCATGGCTCTACCTAACTTCCAGTTTTATTACTGGGCAGCAAATATACAGGCGATAAGAACCTGGACACAAATAGAAGAACATACACAGGCTTGGTCCGCAATAGAATTAAATTCCTGCAGTACTTCGTTGTATTCCTTGCTCTGTGCTCCAATAAACACACGTTATCGGCAATACACTAATAACCCAATTGTGCTCCACTCACTTCACAATCTGGAACCAATGTAGAAAGCATTTTAAGACGGAGAAGCTTCTATCTGTGGCACCCCTGCAAGAGAACCACCTCTTTCAACCCTCACAAACATATGCAGTTTTTAATATTTGGAAAAAATTTGGAATTAACTTGCTTAGAGATCTTTATATAGACAACGTCTTTGCATCCTATGAGCAATTACATTCCAAATTTAACATTCCAGCTACACATTTCTTTCACTATCTTCAAATCAGAAACTTTGTTAAACAAAACCTTCCAGATTTTCCTCATCTTGCATCCTCATCCATGCTGGAAAAAATATTGCTCAATCTCAAGGATTTAGACTCCATTTCTACAATATATAAAATCATTTTACAATCCCTCCCTTTTAAAGATCCAAGAGGACACTGGGAAAAAGATCTTTCAATTAATATATCAGAAAAGGAGTGGAAAGTAGCAATGCAGAGAATTCACTCGAGCTCCATATGCGCAAAGCATACAATTATACAACTCAAAATTATATATCGAGCACATCTGTCTCGACTAAAACTCTCCAAAATGTTCCCAGGGCATGATCCAACCTGCGAACGTTGTAACCAAGTCCCAGCCTCACTAGGTCACATGTTCTGGTCCTGCACCAAATTAACATTATTCTGGACAAACATTTTTAATTACCTTTCAGATAGCCTTGGACTTACAATCCCTCCAAACCCATTAACAGCTGTGTTTGGTGTTCTTCCAGATGGGTTTAAAGCGGAGGAAGACAAACAAATTGTGATTGCATTCACTACACTTTTGGCACGTAGACTTATTCTCATAAACTGGAAGAACCCAAACTCTCCTCTTTTAAGTCAGTGGGAAACCGATGTGTTATATTATTTGAAGTTGGAAAAAATCAAATATTCAGTTAGAGGATCCGTACAGACTTTTTTCAAAACATGGCAGGATCTAATCAGTAATATTTTAAAATAAGTTCAAAAGGCACAGAGAATTTATTAATTTAGGTATCTCTCCAAGTCTTAAATTTAACGCCGTTTGGCTTGCTCTCTCTCTCAGGGGTGGGGATCGATCTGTTCTTAATTTTTCTCTTTGTAAAAACTTGATTGCTTTGTATGGATTGTAATAAAATTAATAAAAAAGGAAAAAAAAAAAAAAAAAAAAAAAAAAAAAAAAAACACACCTAATTCTTGATGAACATTTGATTATTTAAATTTAGTATAATTTTTCCTTCTCCATAAGGTATTCTATTGTAAAATATTTATCTTATTTTCTACTTGCTGCTCATTTTTGAGGATTTTTAAATCAACATGTCTAAATTCTCTTATGCTTCTTTTTTTACTGGACTAATTATGGAAAAATGGTTTTCTATTTGTCATAGTGTCAGTAGCAATTATTGTGTCCTCATTGCTCTCATTGTAGTTTCTGATGTTCCTTTCTTTGATTTTTCTTTTTTTTTTTTTTTTTTTCCTGCGGAGTCCTTGGAGTCCTTATTAACAAATTCAATAAATATTAGGGACATTAGCTCAAAATCTAACTTCTTCATTTGGGTGAAGCTAGAATTTGAAAAGCTTTAGTCTAGGAGTCTTATTTGATTTCACTTGATTCACAATTAATAGTTTAAATATTTATAATCTTTATTTAAATGCAAGTATTTATATTTGTGATTTTGTCCTGAAAACTTTATCTATTACTTCCTAGAGAATGTTTGGATGTTCATATTTCTCATTATTTTATTTAAGAATTAATGATCTCGTAAAACAAGGCAGAAATGCACTGCAGTGTTCCTTGTTTGCTCATACTGTTTTTTTTTTATCTTGTCTCTTTTAGGTGAAAAGCCATATATCTGTCCATATGAGGGCTGCAACAAGCGTTACTCCAACTCCAGTGATCGCTTTAAACACACCCGTACCCATTACATCGACAAACCTTACTACTGCAAGATGGCAGGCTGTCTGAAGCGCTACACTGACCCCAGCTCGCTGCGCAAGCACATCAAGGCACATGGACACTTTGTGTCCCACGATCAGCAAGCATCCCTTTTGAAAGGAAACCGACATTTGAACAAAGGGGCAGCGGATATTCCATACATGAGTGGGGCACATATTGTCATTCCAGGAACAGCAGCACCACTGTTCCGCAGCCATGCCCTGCACGGACTTGGTACCGCACTGCCACTGCCACTGAGCTCTGCACACCCTCTTGACCTTAGTGCATTGGCTTGTGCTGGACTTGGGTCACCTTCATTGAGTACCCTATCCAGTCCAATACTTTCTCTTATTGGTACTCCAATTGGCTTGACAAAAACCTCCATGCTTTCACCAAGTTTTTCATCGGGTGGCTTAGGTCTGCCTATGGTTTCTGTGCTAGCTGGTTCATCAGATAAACTTGGGTTAGCCAAGGATCTCTCTGTAAAATCTCCAAGTCATTCCAAACAGGCTGGACCTAAATCATCGGGTAGGCTGCGGTCTGATTCTGATGGCCTTGCTGATGCCCAAGGAGCTGTATTAAATCTTTCCACTGGGCCTGGTTCACTGGCCAGACCTGATAGTCTTGCCCAAGGATGGGTTGTCATTCCACCTGGGTCAGTAGTACTTAAACCAGCAGTTGTAAACTAATTTGACATTCCTGAGACCTGAATGTTAGAAAGGTGGGTATAAGTGGTCTTAAAAGCAAAAGGTTGTTTTATGAGCGTATATATATATATATATATATATATATATATATATATATGCAGACAATGGTGTAGAATACCAGACAAATGCTTTATTTTTACTCAAGTGCTCTAACAGGGAAGTTCTTTAACTCTAATGACTGAAGGTAACAACAGCCTCTGCAGCTACTGTATACTGCCAACTTAGATAAAGTATCTGAGAGCGTCTGAAACCCTTTTCCGTTAGATAAATGTCGTTATGGTCCAGTAAGATAAAACTGACATACTGTAAATCTATCCATCCATCCTCTTCCGCTTATCCGAGATCGGGTCACGGGGGCAGCAGCTTCAGCAGAGATGCCCAGACTTCCCTCTCACCAGCCACTTCCACTAGCTCTTCCGGGGGAACCCGAGGCGTTCCCAGGCCAGCCGGGAAACATAGTCCCTCTAGCGTGTCCTGGGTCTTCCCAGGGGCCTCCTCCCGGTTAGACGTGCCCAGAACACCTCACCAGGGAGGCGTCCAGGAGGCATTCTGATCAGATGCCCGAGCCACCTCATCTGACTCCTCTCGATGCGGAGGAGCAGCGGCTCTACTCTGAGCCCCTCCTGGATGACTGAGCTTCACACCCTGTGGAGGAAACTCATTTCAGCCGCTTGTATTCACGATCTCGTTCTTTCGGTCACCACCCATAGCTCATGAACCTAGGTTAGGGTAGGACCGTAGATCGACTGGTAAATAGAGAGCTTTGCCTTACGGCTCTGCTCCTTTTTCACCACGACAGACTGATGCAGGAGCCCATACTGTAAATTGTAACACAAAAAAGAAACCAAAACATTTTCTGATAACTGAAGTGCTTTACTTGAGCAGAATGCTAATGCAATCAATAATTCTGGATAAACAATACAAAAACCAGATAGACACTTTTAAATGTTTCATAAGAAAAAATCATTTGTAAAATTGTATTTCTTTTTGGATAAAGAGTATAGCGAGGGGTACGTTTTTAATTCATGTTGCCTAACTAGAAGTTATTAGTTCATGTAATTCGTCTATCAGAATTTTGAATTTAGACCTTGTTGTGTAAATTCCATTATTATCATGATCCCAAAGGTAAAATCTGATTAACAGAGGTGCCGTCACTTCTGAAATGCAGTTAAAGGTATTACTAAAAGTGACATGTCTGTTATGTTTCCTAGAATGATGGTTTGCATTAAAACAGTACAGTATAGTATTAATTTCTTCTGTGGTCAGGGACAGTATGCTATTTAGGCCAATTGACACATACATATTAAGCAAATATTGAATGACACTGTGGAAATAGGCATTCATGTAGCCACTTCATTCAGAACCCTTAGTTTTTTTTTCTGTAACCCACAGACAAACAATAATGAGGTGGAAAAGGAGCCAGCAGATAGCAAGCTTATTTGCAGTTCTCAAGCTCATTCCCTAGAAGGCCACCGTTTTTGCCCCAACCAATTCCGTAATCAGAAGCCAATTCTTGCTATTAATGAAATATGTCATCTAATTCTATGGTGTGTTCGTGTTCTCATTATGCCACACCATATAAATTAGTTTTCAGAAACTGCACACTTTTTTTTTTCTGAGTATCATCGAAAGGTTTTGCAGAGAAGATCGGTATTTTACTGGAACAATATATAATATGAACGACACATAGATGGAAACACAATCAAGTTAAGAGTGTGGCTTTGGCAACAGTAATTGGTTACTAATTGATAAAATGACTGAAATGAGTACCTGCAGTCACTATGGCCATCTAGGATCTGAGTCTGACACCCCTGCTCTAAGCTATGGTGTCGATCACCGTAACGCTTCCAGACCTATGTCTGAAAAGTGTATATTGCTAAACTTTTGAAGTTTGATGCAATTACCACTGAATGTATTATTTCATGTGATTATTGTTAGTAAAAGTTTAAGTGACAAAGTAGCTGAGCAGAATGGAAAGTCTGAATGTCATCCTATAGTCAGAAAGGGCCTCCTTCAACATGCAGCTGTGTGAGGGAATCAGTTTCATGCCAAGTGGATTAGTCAGCCTACTTTTACACAAATAACTCACAAATCTTTATTACTTTTACATATTTTCCTATACATTCACTAGACGTCTTTATGTCTCCATATGAAATGTGACAATTGGAATATAGCAGACAAACAGTTTATACTAAACATATTTTACACTTAATTCCTTCAGCCCAAATACAGAAAACACATCTATTGTTTTAGTTTCAATTATTGTTTTATATTCAAACTAGCTGTGCTACCCATCTAGGACAGGTTGAAGTCTAAGTAATCAGTGTTACATTTTACAGTACACCATCCGTTGGAACATTTTATATAATGCATGTTGTAATACAATGCATTGCATTTTTCATTAAATCAAATAGTGCATCACAAACATTTGTAGTAATAAAGTGCATTACTACAAATGTTTGTGATGCTCTATCTGTTGGAGTGACAAATGCAATGCATTAGTCTCTGTTCTATGCCATTTGGTATGAGATTTGTAAAAGCAGTGTTAATGTTTGTAATGCACCATCTGTTGGAATGGAAAATGCAATGTATTTTATCACTACAAATGTCTGTCATGCGGCTTGTGTTGGAATGACCAAGATATAGCAACCAGATGGACACACAGACCCTTGTCCTTTTATTAAGGTTGATATTGACACACTGAGTAAATGGGCTGTGGAAAAACTTTTTGTCCTCTTGATGTTTCGTTCAAAATATAACAAAAATCTTCCTTTTAATTAAAGCAAAATAATTGAACATAAAAAGAAATTCTCATCAGAAAACATTTTTCTCAAATATATGTGTGGCACAATTATTGGCACCCCCTCATTTAATATTTTGTTCAGCCCCATTTTGCCAAGATAACAGCACAGAGACTTCTCTTCAAACACAAATAGTTAGAGATATGAGATCATTCCTCATTCCTTCATTGATGAGAATTACTTTTCTTTCATTTTTTTTACTTCAATAAAGGGTACATTTTTGTTAATAGTTTAAATGAAAGATCAAGTTGATAAACAACAAAGACTTTTTTAGAGCCCATTTTGCATTTACTTACCAAGGATGCTATATAAGTGGAGGATACCATATTAGTGAAAACGTAGCAGTGAGTGATAATAAAATTAGACTACTTTGGCACAATTTTAAGTAAAAAAAAAAAAAAAACAAAAGGACCAATAGGAATTGAGGAATGTCATCACTGGTTTAAGGTCACATGACAATTGGCTTTTCAAAATGGATACTTACAGGACTTTCACATTTGTGGCTTAAATTCAGCCAGTCATGAAATTGCCACAGTTTGTTTATTCAGTGCTTAGAGTGATCCTGGGATGTAAAAACAGAAATAATCTTTATTAAGTATAGTAATTTAAATAACAGAAAAATTATGGGCAGGCAAACACTGGTTCAGAAGATGACTATTCGTTGGGATATCAAAAAGGACTGCAATGGCACCTCTGATCCTCTTGACTCACTCCATTTAACCAACATGTTTGTTTATTTCTGGTCCTGACAACCTCTTGAGTATTACTGTATATTAAATTAGAAAACCTGACTAGAAACCCATGTGTTAGGAGTAGGCCCATTCCTGTGTGGTTCTTGAGAAGGAGTTCAGGCACAGCAGCTCCTACACTCTGGGTTCAAACTTCCCTGTTGGAGCACAAAGAATGGCCTCCATCTGACGCACTCTATGCTAGCAAAGCTGTGACTCTAGAGTGAGGAATGGGAAAAATTAGAAATGCAGAGGCCGAACTCTTCATAGCTTTTTGACGAGACATTCTCTCATGTTGACATTGTTGCTGCATATTTCATTAGGCATTTTGTGGTGCTTTTTAAAAAGGACTTGGTTGAGTTTTGTTTTTGCACACCCTGAGGACATCTGCGTGTTCTGACAGCAGTCGTGTTAAGACTGCCAAGCTTAGGTAGAAGACGACAGCCAGAATGAAACTAGCAGATGCCGGGGCAGCAGTCTGATCTTTGGTGCACAACTATGACTTCCGCCACCTGTATCGCTTGCAGGGACCCAATTTATACTGCTTTGAATTGAGTATCTTTGGGACTTTTCATAAGTTTGCAGGACAAGGCGGGCAGAGCTGGCTGCTTGCCGCTACCTTGGCTTATTTCTTTGTTGCTTGCCTGTAGTGAAGCAACATTTCTTAAAACGGATTACATCATTTAAAACTCATCCTCTTATGTCCATGACATTTTGAGGTTGAACCCTGTACCTCTTGATGACTGGTGGGATATGGAAGTGTTTTCTTGCCCGATTTACCCCACCAACACACATAAAGTTGCATCTTTTTGTAGAAATACTATTCACCAAATATACATGTATATATGTATATGGGAACTGTTACTATTGCATATACAGTAGTTGCCCAGATTATTAATTGAATTATGACATCTTTTCAGTGAGAAGTGACTTGAAATTATTTTTCTTACCACCACAATATTTAAAGCATCAACCCTGCCTTTCCATGCATAGCCTTGTTACACTTTGAACCAATGCACTCACTGCTTGGACCCTTAAACATGAATCGCTAATTATTTTGCCACACACAGTGGATCATTAGATCTGTGAATCAAGCTCTTAGACATTTTGCATGTAAGGCAGTTACTTGACCATAGAAGCGCGATGAAACACAAGACTCCTAAATGCAAAGGAATGGTCCAGATATTTTATCCACTTCATCATTTAACAAAAAAGGTGAGTTCAGCTGTCAAACTGTGTTTGGAGCAGAGTCAAGGTACTTTCTCCAGAAATCAAAATTGTTTAAATGAAGAGTTAAGACCAAGTTGCTGTTACTGACTGGTGATCCCCATTGAAATAAGCCAAGGATGACTTGGATCTCACTTGGGTCCAATTTATAATTCTTGATAAGCTTACCTGTTAACCCTCTGAGCACTTATGTGCACTTTCAGCAAGATGTACAAGCCTTCTTCCTAGCTATACGATTTACAAATTGGAAAAGGCATCACTGTGACACTTAGGGCATTCACATTTGTAAATGCCTGTTTAAAAAATAAATTGTAAGATGTTATTAGTTGTGTATTGGTCAACCCAGGAACATAATTTCGTATCTGAAATTTACATAGTTGCTAAACAGAGTCATGTAGTTATCTAGTTTGAAAATAGCAAACATAGACTCTTAAATAAAAAAAATGAAAACTGTTTAGGAAAAGGCATTTCTAATTATTTAAGAGTATAAAAAACATGAACAAATTAACGAAAAGGGATTTAACTTGGTGTAAAGTGCACAGATCATATCAGTGTGAGCAGGGGGTTAATACTTGACTAAGGCCTGTGAAGGCCAGTATAAGAGAGGTTTTTTTTGCACATTGATATTTTTAAATATCAGTATTTTAATTATTCTAAGTGCCTTCTATTCTAGTTTAATTTTATGATGATATACAATATATAAAAGTATATATATTTTTTGGCTCCAGTATTGAAGCCTTACGTAAAGAACTGTAGAGGTGTATACGTCTTGGTACAACAGCTATGTGTGCTCCTGTTTTAGACAAAAAATTGTCAATGACAAAGTTTAATAAAGTTGTATTTGATAATTATTCTGTACCTGTGTTCTTTCCTGAACCAAAATGTAACTTAGCAAGTTGACAATGATTTTCTTTTCATCTCATTTGCTTATATCTGGTGAAGGATGCAGTGCTAACTCTCTGACTAGCTTTGACAGGATGTGGGAAACTAATAGATTATTTAATTTCTCAAAAACATTTTGGATGTGCCCAGAAAACTTGTGAATGACAACAAGTGGGCATCTTTAATGGGCTCAATTTAATATTAGCTGCATTACTCCACGTTTCTTACATTGGGTAACGGTCTCACTTTTTACAATTGAACCCACAATTTTATTCTTTCAGGCTCTCACTCAAAGCTCATAATATGACTGGATGGTAGACTGACAAGCATCTTGTGTGATTTGTACAACTCTCTAGCAATCCTTTGGCTAGTCCCACAAGTCCCAACGTTTAATTGAGAACATGACACTGAAGTACTTGAAATCCTTCACTGTATCCCTCAGCAGAAAGCAATTTTTTTCCAGTATAGAATCTCTAGATTGGGACCCTAAACAACATGAGGAATGGCTCAACAGAACAGCATACGACTGTGTATCAGCCTTACTCAAGGTACATGTCCTTTAGAGTTCTGGGCTGAAACTGACTAAATGCTTTTAGTTTAAATACTTACAGGCCAAAGTGGGGAGAAATCTTTCATTGAAAGAGGCGGCGTGGACAATCTTCATCCATTACAGACACACTAGCTACAGGCTTTTGTTCCATCAAAATTTTTAATTAGAATCCAATTAAAAACTTACGTGATAATAAGTGAGTTAAAATGAAAAAATAAAAAGGCAGAAATTCCTCTCCATTTAAGGCCAGGGTAGCAAAAGAAATCATGTTATTAATTTTTACAATCTCAAACATCCGATTAAACAGTAATTGGCTGGAATGAAAGCCTGCAGGACAGTCCACACATGAATTAGACATTTCCAGAACACCCTGGCTGTTTAAGTGACCAAGTTTAGGTCAGTTGAGAGCAGCTCAGCCACTTCCTTTTTTGTGATACGATGTGTAATTATGGCAAACACTGCACTCAGCATGGCATTCTGGATGCACAATTCATGAATAGCACTGAAAACCACTGAGAACTCACTACTCCAAATTGCATCATTCAGGTCATTTCTCCAACTACTGACACTCCCATCCAAGGCATGCCTTTATGGACTGATTCAGAACAGAAGCAAGGCTGCCACCTATTGTGTTTATCTACTAATGTTATGAAGGATCAAAGAATGGTGAGCATTGACTACTTTGTTAGTTCCATGAATACTCTTTGTTGTTTTGGGTATTTGTGTGACGCTATCGCCTCACCTAATTGCCAATGTGATATGAGATAGATAGCACAGCAGAGGAGAGAAGACACTTCATGAGCACTAGTGTGTACAGTAATATAGATGGAATCTAACAACTTCTAAATTGATGCTAAATTTGTACTGTACAGAAACTGTATAGCAGGTTTCAGAGTTACGTATTCCTTGAGTTTCTGTCTTTCCACCGTCAGAATCAAGCGTGGGCCTCATATGTTAAAGTGTATGGTACCTGGTCAGTGATTTAAACACTCTGGAAGGCAGCCACAGGGGGAACCTGACATATTTACTTTAATTTGTAGACTTTTGTTGATTAACTTTAAGGAGTAACCAAGTGGGATGTTGTTAGTGTTTTCTTCTTTTCTAGCCTGAAGGTTATGTTTGTATGTGTCTGGGTTAGGTTTCATTGTGAGGGTTTTTAAAGGTTTGTAGAAGTTGTCCAATTCCCCTGCATAGTGGAAGTGGTAGCTCCCAAGGTGAGTGCAGGTAGCATTGGGGAACTGACCTTTCTTTATAAGGACATCATCATCCACAGCAAGAGGGCAGAAGATCGATCAAAAGAGAAGTGAGAGACAGCGAGGTGGCTGAGCACTTGGCTGCATGATCGGGAGAGGTCGTGGCTACTTTTAGCCAGGTGAAGCTCCTGACTTTAAAGTTTGGGGGACCTTTACTTTAAATTGAGGGGACAGACCAAGAGCCCAGTTTTGGATTATTTTGGTTATTTTCTTAAAAGCTGACAGAAACCCATGGACTGAGTCGATACTTGGGTACCATCTTCATTTGTCATTTTGTTTTTTCTGTTCCACCAAGAAGAGTATTTTTGTTTTTTGGTATCCATTTGTATCTGAACCATTTCTGACTGTAAATATTTATGCACCCTTAACTGCAATTTCTTTTTAATCCCCCCCCTTTTTTTTTTTTTTTTTTTTACACATCTGCTATTTCTGTTTCCTCTCTTTAACACACTTGGTCCCAAACAACTACTAGCAAGGCACCTCTTCCTGCAGGTGACTTGTGAATTATCATGATAATGGTTTGCTTTTATCCGTTTTCTATTTCAATTATTACATTTTTTGCAATCTCTAATTAGCTAGCTATTTATATTTCTCATTGATGCATATTTTACAATCCTTTTAAAAGGAATACTTCTGTTTAACATTCTGCTTCAAAACATTTTCAGAAACAAGTAGGCAAAAGAACATACTAAAGATCCAGGAGATGTGAAGCACTTCAGCAAACGCACTCAAATGAAGAACATGACATAGTCCGGCACAATTTTAGGTAAGTCTTGACTCAAGTGTACTGTAGCAATTAACAAGCAAATGGAAACGGCAGTCGCTGAGGTATGGATAGCCAAGTATCTGTACTGAAGGTGTCCCAGGCTTTATACTTGTGAATAAACGCATTTAGTAAGAAAGCTACAGAAGGTAACTTTGAATGTCTGAAACAGCAACCTGTCTAGTTATTAAAATACGTCTTTTATAACCTAAAAAACTGAATTCTTAATTCTCAACCTTTAAATGTATGCTGATACTCCTAAAATATTACAACTTATTCCTTAAACAGACCACCATTTTTCAGTTTGTGACTTTGCTCCTTCGGGAGCATCAAAATAAATCCAGTAACAAGCTTTTTCTTCACGTAGAGATGTCTTCTGGATGCAGTTACTTCATCTGAAGTCATACACAATGCTATCAAATTTGGTGTCCACAATTTTTTTTAAAAAACAAAATTTATTGGTAATCCATAATTAATTTGTTTTAATTGTTCACATATAATACAGTGCACACACACACACACAGTCCTTGGTTGCTGAGAATAACTTTACAAGTTAAATTACAGGGAGGAAGAATGAGGAGGAAATAAAACCGTCAGGTTTCTGGATGCTGCTGTGAATGGCTGCCAGTTTGAGAGTTTTCCTTGTTCTGCTGTGCAATCCTGAGCTCCTCATCAAGTCGTTCCTTTGCTCGCACCACCTGCAGCAAAGACACAACGTGACACCTAAGGGACAAGTGGGCATGGCCTTGTTTGTCTTAATGTAAAATAACGTTCCTATTACCTACCCTTCTTCACATTCCTGCAGTGCTGTCAGGTCTCATACTGGCAAAGACTTAGACAATTTGTACCAAGATAAGAGTGTCACCAAAGACTACTTTCTTTTATTTACCAAGTAACTAGCTTTTCCAGTATTCAGACCTGACACCCAGGCATACAAAAGCTCTATTCTGTCATGCTTATCCCTTAAACACTGCACTAAAAATGATGTTAATGTCACACAAGAACAAACTTTGATATTACCAATAACCTTATTTAGATATCACTTGTACAATAAAATATATAAATCATTCAAAGTAAATATCCACAGTAACTTTGCCAAGATATTCACCAATATCACTGGATGAAGTTTTGCTTCCTGAAAATTGTTTGGTGATTATAGAGTTTCAAGCTGACCACCTGTATTTTCAGATTGACTGTGTCACTTAGGGATTTGGAAAAACGTAAAATTAAACCCTGGACTCTACGCTATCAACTTACTGTCAGTGCTCAGAAGTCATTAAGAAGGCAAATTGAATGTCAGGTTATATAGCGCCTTGATGTGTGCAGTACAAGTCACAGGAGGTTCTGCTCAAGCTTTATAACACACTGGTGAGGCCTCATCTGGAGTACTGGGTACAGTTTTGGTCTTCAAGCTACAAAAAGGACATAGCAGTGCAAGAAAAGGTCCAGAGAAGAGCGACAAGGCCGATTCCAGGGTTACGGATTAAAAAAGATTAAAACAGCTAAGCCTTCTCAGTTTAAGCAAAAGAAGGTTAAGAGATGACATGATTGAAGTGTTTTAAAATCTTGAAGGGAATTAGTCCAATGGATCGAGACTGTTATTTTAAAATGGGTTCATCAAGAACACGGGAACATGGTTGGAAGCTTGTTAAGGGCAAATTTCACACAAACATTAGTTAGTTTTTCTTTACAAAGAGAACCACAGACACCTGGAATAAGTGACCAAGTAGTGTAATAGACAGTAAGGGTAAGTTTAGGGACTTTCAAAACTTTACTTGATGCTCTTTAAGAAGAATTTAATGGATAGGACTAGCAAGCTTTGTTGGGTTGAATGGCCTGTTCTCATCTAGAATGTTCTAATATATTCAGCCTGTTTAATCACTTTGTGGTTCTGCCACACTGTGTTATGTTAGTTCAACTGAGCTAACATGTTCTGCTGATGATTTTCATTTGCACTCGGCCTCTGATACTTCTCATTTTAGCATCCAACAATAGTCAGCCAGCACTGATGGATTCCACTGGCCCCGATACCACTTCTCCATCGTTGCAATGTGCTGGTGAAACTTTTCGCCGTGTTCGTCACTGACTGCACCGAGATAAGAGGGTAAAAAGCTCAAGTGTGAAAGCAGAAAATGAATCTTTAACAAAATGTTGCAATTGGATTTGTATGCTTAAAGCATATTTGTCAACCAGCTGGATGCTCGGTAGATGCCAAGACAATTTTGTCGACGACATCCTTGAATGATTCCCCTGCGATTTCCTCAAACCCCGCTATCTGATCTTTAAGTCGCTTATCATTGAAGATAAGTCAACAAAAATGGCTTTCTTAATCTTGCCATCAGTTATTTGTGGAAACATCTGTCTCGGGTATTGAAATCCTTCAACTTCCTTGTTCATTACTTTTACAAAATTATCAGTCCAAGTTTTATACAAAGAGAAGGCAATAATCTTTTTGTTGGGCGGACAGGTGGTTTATGTGCCACAGTGTCCTGCCCTGAAGTGGCCAGTTCTTTTTAAAATAAGAAGACTCTTTAGCACATCTTTCCCATTTGCAGTCCGAACGACATTCATTGCAGCATTGCCACTACATTTAGGTTACCGCACATGGTCCAGTTATAGATATTGTACTATATATGTATATGTACAATATGAGAGGAAAGCAGAACAGGCAGAATCACAAATTGGCAGTTGTAACGATTCTTAACAGGAAAAGTTGGCCTATTAACAAAACGTAAAAGGCATAATTTCTTACCTTTGACTGCACATAAAACGATCCTCCAACTGATTTGTCATTTGCCTTAAATAAGTGCTCGTAGTTCTGCAAGGAAACCGGAAACAAACAGACTTTTACTTGGTAAGATTGGTCAGCGTATCCCTAATATTGTTATATCAAACCTTGGACTTCAGTCAGTGTTTCTGCACTAGTCCACCTATTAGCACTTGTACATCATTTGTAACAGTTGGTTTTTTAACTTTTTGATATTTTTTGTTTTCTTATTACATGTTAAATTTGTCTCCTCATAAGGCCAAAAAAGGTTGAAGTCTTTTATTCAGCTGACGGGCCCCACCTTTTCAATCTCCTCAGGAGTGAGGTTGGAGACATTAAGGATTTGCTTGGCCTCCTGCAGTGTCATTCCCGTGAGGCTGGATGTTGCCGCAGATTGTCTTCCAGCCCGGCCTCTCGCATTAGCGGCAGCCTGGCTGGCTGTGAAGAAAGCAACACACCAATTAGGATCTCTTTTAACATAAACAGGTTAAAAGAAATGTAGTTCATTTGATTTCATACACTACATAAGATGACAAGATGAAATCTAAAGCTGCCTCTTGGCATGCGCTCATTTGATGAATTTGCTTATTGTCAGATGTGCCAGTGTTCTGCCAAAAACAGCTAAACTGTCAAGATGTGCTTGCCAGTAAGCCATGTTGTACACACATAGATTTTAACAAACTGTCCTACCTGCAAAAGTGTGACTACAAGAAATATTAGGCCTAACACTGGAGTAACCTTTTAAAAAGGAGTTTCTTAATCTATCACCTTATATCCAAACTGCACTATATCACCTAAATGTTAAAAAATAATTTCAAAAACAGAAATCTGTATAATGCTTCTCTCATTTCCCTCCAGTGGTAGGCTGCAACTGCCTTCAATTTGCTCCAGTTTCCTCCCTCTAGTGGTCAAAATAGGAATTACACACACAACCTCACACATATCCGCATCCTCCTCTTATGCAAGGCACACACTATGTGATTTTGGCTCAATTTTAAGGCCAATTTACAGTCACAGACTAATTTTATGAGTTGGCCGAAATTTTGGTTTCATCAGCCATCATTTTAGATGCAGTATGAGAGGGGACTGCGATGCCCAACTGCAGCCAACAATTGGGATGCCATTGATGGGAAGAAGTTCTGTCATGCCACTATAAAATGTAATTGTGCACTGATCGCAGTATAATACACACTGTGATTTAAAAACTCTAAATATCACATAGCACTACACATACAGTACAACTAAATGGCTGATGACAAGGGCATATATCCATATACAAGGGTGAGGCAGACAGGACGGACATCTTTGAAATGGCTAGAACTTACCACTAGGTGGAGTGAGAGATGTGTGGTAGGTGGCATTGGGTTCGCGAAGTCTTAGCATTTTTTTATTTTCTTTTTGGTTGAAGCCATAGAGCCGTGGACGATAGAACACCCCGTTTTTGTGTACGACCGATTTGTCAAGAACAACCAATCTATTACCGCAGTTCAGCGTGAGTTTCGTTGCCATTTCAATATCCACAGAAATAATGCTGTTCCCGCTTGTAACACTATCCTACGTTGGGTTAAAGCACTTCATACACGAGGTACACTAATGAACAAAAGACCGCCGGGGGCTACACGAATGGCACATACCCCTGAAAATGTGGAAAGCGTATGACTAGCCCTGCTGTGCAGTCCAAGTCGATCTGCTCAGTAGCATTCTTCTGAACTTGGCCTCAGTAATCAGTCGTTCGGTAAGGCGTATTTTGCGTTTAGACCTGCATTTCCATCCCTACAAATTGTCAAATGCTACTTCAATATGAACTCAACTCTTTCAATAAATGTTTTTGTAAGATTTTGTAAAAAAAAAAGTCCATCCTTTCTGCCTCACCTTGTACATACATATGTACACACACACAATTATTAAAAAGAAAGAAAACTTCTGACTTGGCAGTCCCAATCCCAGTGCAGCCTTATTCAGGCGTATTGCCTTATGGTATAAAGGAGCCCCAGTCATGTTTCGTGACACACTCCACTGGTTTCCTCAGTGTTAGTGGGTCAGAGGCTGAGGATGTGCAGCACTGATTACAATGGCACTCAGTCTTCTCTCCTTTGCTACGACCTCCAGGGGGTCTAAGGAGTGTCCCATAACTGAGCCTGCCCTTTTAATTAGCTTGGTGATTTGGTGGGTCTCTCTTGAAGTGATCGGCCCAGCATACCACAGTGTACAAAATCGTAGCAACAGAAATGATTACACAAAACCAGAAAACTTTTATTCATTTTTATTTTTTTTTCTCACTTTTACTACTTTCAAGTACAACTTTTAAGAAATAGTCAAGTAAAAAAAACTTTTTTCTGTTCTGTAGAAAGTAAAAAAGACAAAATTAGGGGCACCTTCTGCACTCTCTCATTTGATTTTGAATCTGTTAAAAGCCAAATTCCCCCTGGGGACAAACAGAACTTTATAGCTGTCCCATTTCTTATATCAAACTGCAGGGCACTCTGGGGTAGCCAGTCAAGTGTCTGAACGTGTGCCAAAACAGCACAGCATCTTCTTCAGCTTTCCAACTTGAAAAGTACCTAAGACAAAATCGTGAAAGGCCTCAGGGCTACAAATCTCTTTCTATAGACCTTCACATTCCTGCTTCTGCTTTGCAGAATGTTCCAAAAAAAAATATGCAGTGACAGAACTGTGTGGCCACAGCATTTGTGGAGAAGTGTGTACAAAATCAGTCAGCACACGTCTCCATGTTCTAAAGGCTGAGAGCAGTAAGAATTGCTTCAGCTGATGTTGTCTGAATCAAGAAGGGCACTATGGCAGGAGGCCGAGGAGGACTCCACTGTTAAAAGGACACAAAACGTTTCTAAAATGTAAAAATTACACCTGATAGAAAATGCAAGTTCATTTTTTGCTCTCTTTACAGTCAAACATAATGAAGGTTTCATTGTGGCATGCGGTGGCACAGACACATTAAATGTGTACCTGGCATCATTAAACCGGAAGATGATCAAAGCATTTTGAAAGTATAATATACAAGTGGCCCTTCTTCCAAGAATTTGGGTCCTCTGCAGGACACCAATCTTAAGGCATGAATCCAAAAAGCCACCTAAGAGTGACTTAAGAGATAACGCTGCATTATTGCAATTGACAATACTCACCAGCAAACTCCTGCCGCAGGGCTCGTGTGAAGGCTCGACCTACCACCTGTACCCCCATTACAATGATCTGAGCGAGGTACCTGGCCTGTGCAGGAAGCAAGAACAAAGAGGAGTCTTTTATGATTGATCATCGTTCCAAATTCACAAAATTCAGGCGGATTCGCACCCAACGTTTCCACAAAAGCTTTTAATGAAGGCCGCTATTTAGAAGTAAACAATCGCAATAGAGTGAACACCACGGCACTGTTTTCTAATGATTAAGTGGAAGCCTTTCCAGACCAATTTCAAATTTACCTTTTCCCTCTAAAACACTTGGAAAAAGTAGTTGCCGGTATTACCTTACATGTCTTAGTTTTTTTAAAATATTCTTTGGCCAGTTTGTTCAGGTCACCGTAACTGTGACTGTAGCTGACTTCAGACCCTCAGAGGTTAATTTTCTCCAAGGATGCTGCCGCCTTGTTTTTTTTGGGGGGTTTTGTTTTCCGTTTTTCTTTCTTCCGCTGACAATCAACCATAACCCAGTTATACAAATATGTAATATTTGATCATTTTCCTCAATAAATAAATGACCAATTATAATACTTTTGTCTCATTTGTTTAACTGGTTTCTCTTTATCTACTTTTAGGACTTGAGTGAAAATCTGATGATGTTTTAGGTCATATTTATGCAGAAATATAGACAATTCTAAAGGGTTCACAAACTTTCAAGCACAACTGCAATGTCATTACACTTAATGTTATGATTTTATGTTCATCAGAATGAAACCTGCTGTGCTGTGCTCTGACCTGCACTTGACAAAGACTGTTGTGCAAAAATAGGATTGAACATTTTCAATTGTGCAATAAGGTTTAAACAAAAAATACTTTACTGGCTTTTATTCATACAATAACTAATGATCATCACTGTGCCAGACATCACAAAAAGGCAAACCAGGGAACATCCCTCTGAACTCTGGCCTTTGTGTGATGAGGAGGTCCCGGCAGTGGAGGTGAATTCATCCCAAAAGCAAAAGCTGTCCTTAAAATTTTTAGCACTTGGCAGACTATGTCTGGCTTGCTAACAAATATTGTCATTAAAGTCGGGCTTGCAGACAGCCATCCATTGGGTCCATTGAACCTCTAGCACAGAGGGGTGCTACTGAGTAACAGTATACTTTATATAAGAGAAACTAAAAAGGAAAACATCACATCATACAGGGGGCATGCAAAACAACATTTTAGTGGCAAAATGTTGAACTTTAGTTATAGTGGTAAAGGAAGGAATGATTTTACAGTTTGTTTGGTTTTTAATTTAGCTCTATAGAGCAGCCCTGCCAGGGAGGACCCAAAACATGAGGGCTGAGCTTCGAGAGTAAGAAAAGTTAAGGGTTAGCTGGCTCTTTCTCCATCCACTATAAAACTGGTTTTGTATTTTTCAGGGTAATGAGGCCACAGCCCATCCTGGCAGCAAATGGGCACAAGGCAGGAGACAACCATGGATGGAGTGCCAGTTCACTGAATGACAGATAAACTCACATGGGACTATTTATTAAACTGGAGGTCTTTTACATACAAGAGACAAACCAGAGAACCCAGTGAAAAATTACAGAGTCGCCACACAGACATCAAGATGAAATTGAAAAACCCGTCAAGGGATATCGTTTGAGTCTCTTTGTGACGCGTGACACTAAAGAGATTAACAGGCATGACTAAGTGAATCTAACGAGCTTTGAACTGTTAAAATGTCTAAGGGACACAAGGAGGATACTACTTAGGCATGAGAACAGATTTCCTTATAGACCAGGGATGCCAACACTTTTTCGGCTTGCGAGCTACTTTTAAAATGACCACATCGAGATTATGTACTTACATTAAAAAAAAAATATATACAGTACAGGCCAAAAGTTTGCACACACCTCCTCATTCAATGTGTTTTCTTTATTTTCATGAACTATGAATGAACACATGTGGAGTTATGTACTTAACAAAAAAGGTGAAATAACTGAAAACATGTTTTATATTCTAGTTTCTTCAAAATAGCCACCCTTTGCTCTGATTACTGCTTTGCACACTCTTGGCATTCTCTCGATGAGCTTCAACAGGTAGTCACCTGAAATGGTTTTCACTTCACAGGTGGGCCTTATCAGGGTTATTTAGTGGAATTTCTTGCTTTATCAATGGGGTTGGGACCAGCAGAAGTCAGGTTAGTTGGACGATCATTTATTTTTCAACAGGACAATGACCCCAAACACACCTCCAGGCTGTGTAAGGGCTATTTGACCAAGAAGGAGAGTGATGGAGTGCTGGAAATGGTCATGAAAATAAAGAAAACACATTGAATGAGGAGGTGTGTCCAAACTTTTGGCCTGTACTGTAGATAGCATTCGAAGTCTGAATCACAATCTGATTGTATGGGTGGTTACCTACCAGGTAACGCGTGTGGTTGGTCTGCCAGTCGGCAAACATCCGCCACGGGTGCCCTCTCAGTTGCGAGAAGCAGATCATAGAATGTTACATAGTTAACTGTCAAATAATGCAAAGAGTACGCGACAAGTGTTCTGCCCTATTTTGGGCTCATCAGGCATACACACTCCACTGCACTCCTCATCGGGGATCGAACCTCGGACTTTAGACAAACGCACTTCAATTGTGACATTGTGAGAAAAAAATTCCTCTTCCAATTCCACATCCAGCCCGTACCCTCCCCAAACAGTTTTTTTTTAAATCCCTTCTTTAGTCGATTTAAATTGGAAGGCTAACTAGATCACAGCTCGCACGTTTGATCATGCGTGTGGGATGACCAGTGTGTTAGAAGAAAAGAGATCTCAGACTGGCCGCCCTGTATGTCAATCAATTGGCAAATACAATAGGGAGGATATATGATAGACTAACGTTTAAAAAAAATTTTTTTTTTGACTGCAACGCGATCTACCTGCACTACCTTTGCGATCTACCGGTCAATCGCAATCGACGCATTGGGCAGACAATCAACTTAAAGGTCAGAGCAGCTCCACATTTTTTTTTCTTCTCATGAATACCCACACATGTTCTCTAATAGTCTTGTACCCCATTCAAAGTTGTTTTCTGCCTTCAGTGCTCTCAATTTGGACTAAGCAGGTCTGAGAATGTTATACAGGACAATGAGGACTGATCATTTATTTTCGGTAGAATGCCCAGATGGGGCTGGGTGGTCTCATGGCCTGGAACCCCTGCAGATTTTTTTTTTTCTCTCCAGCCGTCTGGAGTTTTTTTTTTTTTTGGTTTTTTCTGTCCTCCCTGGCCATCGGACCTTACTCTTATTCTATGTTAATTAATGTTGTCTTATTCCAATTCTTACTTTGTCTTTTTTTCTCTTTCTTCATCATGTAAAGCACTTTGAGCTACATTATTTATATGAAAATGTGCTATAGAAATAAATGTTGTTGTTGTACAGTAGAACCTCTGGTCATGAACACTTCCGAACACGTACAAATCAGGTTACGATCAAAAAGTTTGCCAAACTTTTGCATCTGTTCACGACCACACGCTCTGCTGGCGAACAGAAACACTGGCAGCCAGTTTCCCTACGCGCGTTCGTACGTGCCAATGATCTCCCATTCTCCGTTTCCCATTTTCTTTTGTTAGCGTATACAGGGCATAACAAAGCAGCTCATGTTGCAAAAGGAGTTACAATGTTAACCAAGCAGAGGCCTCAAGTGCTGGAAGAGGTGGAAAAACGAGAAGAAACTTGCAGGGGATAGCGTAAGCGGGGCGATCATATGCGAGAATGCCAGGAAGATTAATGGCGATTTGCTGGAAAAAAAAATCCTTCTTCGAGTGGCGAAGGTGAGGAATTTAAAGCCAGTAGAGGAAGGTCTGAAAAGTTTCACAAGAGAACTGGCATTTCATTTGTTTTCCCCCTGTGCTTAAAACTCATAAAAAAGTGTTTACAGCGAGCAGTTCGTAAGGGTCTGGCGCAAACTCTTACAATGTTAGTTTTCTCTGTTGTTCAAGGTTTTCTCAGTGTTATTCAATGTTTTTACATTTATTTTACTATTATACTAGGCATTCTATGGTATAACTATTTTGGTGCTATAAAATATATATATACATATTTACATACAGTTCGTACGGTCTGGAAAGGATTAATTGTACAGGGTGCAGCAAAAATAACTCCCACATTTCGAAAAATTACTGTGGGGTCCCCAAAGCAGGTAGAGGGGTGCGGTCCGTTCCATTAGGTACGGTACATAATAAAGTTTTCAGTCGTCACCATGCTGTGGTTGGGTGAGCACCGAGGCTTTGTAGTGGAGGCTTTTTTCCAAAACGGCGAATCTGTAGCTGCGATGCAGAGGGTGTTTCGCACTCTGTTCGGTTTACGTGCTAATGAAAGTGTTCCAGACCAGAAAACGATTTTGCTGTGGGTTCAAAGAGTAAGGGCAACAGGAGGTTTTCAAACATCGTCCTCGTTCCTTGGACCAACTAAAGGAGGCTATTCAAGAACAAACTGAAGGAATTTCGCCCGACATGCTAGTGAGAGTGATGGAAAACTTCCAAGAACGGCTCCAAATGTTTATCAGCCGTCAAGGCCACCATTTGGACGATATCATTTTTAAAACTTAAAGTAAAAAAACTTTTTTATATCTACATTTGGGAAATAAAAAGTTTTTGGTGATACTTTGTTGCATTTTTTTTCAAACCCCCTTTGAAATGTGGGAGTTATTTCTGCCGCACCCTGGCATGACAATCTTATGGGGAAATTACGTTCAGTCGCCATCAAATCGGGTCGCGTTCACAGTTTTGGAACGAATTACGGTCGTGACCAGAGGTACCACTGTAATATAAAGTACAGGGTGTCCACAAAGTCTATTTACAATTTCAAAAAATTACTAAAAAGGCAATTGATGAGATATGTTAATCAAATCTGTCCTACGTACTCAGTCGTTATTAAAGTTTGCAATCACATTGCATTTGAACACACATAATGTTAGAATCTGGGGCTCAGAAAACCCCCATGTGCCTAGGGAACTTCACCGAGATAATCCAAAGGTGAATGTATGGTGTGAGATCATGTGCAATCGAAATCATTGGTCCATTTTTCTTCAACGAGAGATCAATTACTGCAAATGTGTACCTTGACCTTTCAACTGAATATGTGACACCACAACTGGATGACCACCAACCAACCGTCATTTTCCAGCAAGATGGTGCACCACCACATTGGGGACTGCATGTTTGTGGGTTCCTGAATCAAACATTTCCAGATCGGTGGATTGGGAAGGGTGGCCCAATTCCCTGGCCACCTCGTTCACCAGATATCACTTCCCTGGACTTCTTTCTGTGGGGTTATGTTAAAGATATCGTGTATCGAACAAAGATACGGGATATTAATGACCTGAAGCAAAAGATCTCTGATGCCACCATTGATGACGCTATGCTACAGAGAACCTGGCAAGAAATCGAGCACCGTCTTGATGTGCTTCGTGCAACTAATGGTGCCCATATAGAGGTGTATTAAATGAGGCAATATCTACTCCTCATTTTGTAATTTCCACAGATTTGTCCATTCATCTTTTTTAATAAAAGTTTGGAATTGTAAAGCGACTTTGTGGACACCCTGTATATTACTGGTGCTGTGGAGCTGAGCGTTAAGAAAAACGGGAAATGTTAAAAGAAAACTGAAAATGGGGGAGCTGGAGCCTATCCGAGCAAGTATCGGACACAAAGCTGGTTTAGATAATGGATGGATGGTGTAAAGTGAAGGGACAGGATCTTCAGCTACAATAAGCTTTACTAACACCGACCTGACCACCTATAACAAGGGTCTCGGCTGAACTGGGCGGCTAATTAATGGGCTGTCACATGAGAAAGCCTACAGCTTTTCTCCTCAGTCTCGTATGCTTCATAAGATGTTACCCCCCCCCCCCCCCCACCGTGTTCGAAGTCCATGTGTTGAGAGGAAAACCTCCGGTGGAGTCCGTGAACCTCCGATGAACCGAGCTGTAAATCTGTCAACAAAGGACAACAAGTCGCCTTTCACGGGAGCCTCAGTGAAAAGTCGGACAGGATAACAAAACACAACCCGTTCAATCCAACAAAAGAGGTTCATTTTAAAATTCGGCCAAAACGCACGAAACAGGCGAAGATGTCACTTGTTCAAATTTTGCCTCACTTCTTTACGGATTCTCTCGCAAAGACTTTAAATCCAGATGAGCCTGTCATCCGTGAACTGCGCGCGATTATGAACGAGTGGGTCTGGATTCTTCGGCGCTGCTGTTTTTACGTAATCTACATATTCAGTACAGGAGTTTGTAGAAGTTCTCCCAGTCACAACAATATGACAACAGACTCTTGTTCTTCCCTCGTACATATTGTAAACACCCGTTTAAAGAAAATATACTGCCGAAGATCTGTTCATACAAGGCAGAAAAATAAGGATACCAACGTCGGTCGGCAGGCAAGCAAGCAAAAAGCTAACAACGCGTCCTTCACTCACCATGCTGCTGGTGCCGACGATCAGCTCGGGTAAGTCAACAAGCGCATGCGCCGTCGTCCCTCTCTCGTTGACTTCCCAGCACCGAGAGGTTAAAGAGGAACGTTCACAGACGCCGGATCTCCTACGTCTGACGTAAACGTTGCCATCTGCTGCTGGGAGAGCAAACTTACACCCTTAAGGGACGAGAGAATCATGGAGAATCAGATACATTCGCACATTTTAATAGATGTCAGAGACTGGTGTGCACTTATGCAAAACACCTACAATAAGACATTTGTGTTAAAGGGAGCAGTACAGGTTTCTGAGGCCAAGGGTGGACTTCACTTTTTTCCCCAGTAG
The DNA here is from genome assembly GCA_026402145.1 of Polypterus bichir lapradei. Lineage (NCBI taxonomy): Eukaryota > Metazoa > Chordata > Cladistia > Polypteriformes > Polypteridae > Polypterus > Polypterus bichir. Next base: position 13,380,107 of record JANRMT010062861.1, on the reverse strand, counting down.
ACCATTCATGTACCAAATACCAGATACCAAAAAGAAATATTGCAAGGGCGCTGGGGACAAGTTACATCAGCCAGGAATGAATCACCAAAAGAATAAGCTTCCATTACATCATCTATAGCAGGAGCGCCTATAGAAATAACAACTCCGCACAGTTGCACAGGCTTTTTCCAACTGGTGCGGCCAAAGCAAGCAGTCCTTTAAAGAAAGGATAACAAGCCACCTCAAAGAGCCATGTAAAGAGCGTTGTGGTGCTCGGCGTCGATGCTACAATACAGTGGCTTTAGCTTTTTCTCAGTCCTAAGCAAAAGTGAGAATGTCGCTCCCAAAACCCAGACCACCGAATCGTGTAGGAGACTGAAGAATGGGGGAGGGATCAGGTCACAGAGCTGTGGGGGTATCCTTGGAGATCCCTGTGAGTGGTACTTGTATGTCAGACCGAAGAGCAGGGGGGATGGACAGGTAAAAATCCCCCAAAGCCACCGGTCCTGATGCCACCAACTACATCTACGATAAATGAAAAAATGCAGACTCCTAAAAACTTGGCCCCCTGAGGTGGCTGCCTTGCTCACCCCTATGATGGAGGCGACCCTGATTATATTTACTGATTTTTTTTTTTGTTGAATGAGTGATTGAAAAGGTAAATTCCAGTCAGTCACATTTAACTGTAGGTGCTGTTGGCATGAAGAACTAATGTCTGCCTGTTCAAATGTGTGGAAAAAGTCAACCCTTACCATGGGGTGCACTTACTTTTTCACACAACTAGTGTCCTTTTTCTCTTTCATTCATTTTTAGCCGAGTGACATTTTCTTTTTCTCTCTCATTCTCTTGCAGTCAGCAGCTCGTCGGTGTGTTTCACTAACTCATTGGGCACGTCGGATGAGTGGAAGATCTGCAACATATACGAGCTGAAGTGACCCCTCTCAAGGTACGTTTAAAAGAGTAAGCAAACTCGTAGTTGAAGTCGCACAGAATGTTTCTCATTTTCAAAGAGAGACGAGTTTGCAAATTCACCAGTGATTTTCAGAAATTTGTATGGCATGTTGCACTTTGGTCTGCTGTATTAATCCCCGAAGGGAAACTGTCTTTTTGCATGTCCTTTGGGGGTCAGAGTGCCGGGTCGTTTCAGATGTCTCCATGAAAATGAAACTTTCCCAACAAATGTCCTCGAACTTGAGCAAAATTAATCCACTGGGAGACGTGGTTTTCATGTGGACAGGCAGACAGACAGACAGACGGACATTAGAACAGTCTGGACGAGAAGAGGCCATTCAGCCCAACAAAGCTCGCCAGTCCTGTCCACTTATTTCTTCCAAGAAAACATCAAGTCGAGTTTTGAAAGTCCCTAACGTCTTACTGTCTACCACACTACTTGGTCGCTTATTCCAACTGTCTATCGTTCTTTGTGTAAAGAAAAACTTCCTAATGTTTGTGCAGAATTTACCCTTAACAAGTTTCCAAATGTGTCCCCATGTTCTTGATGAACTCATTTTAAAATAACAGCCTCGATCCACTGGACTAATTCCCTTCATAATTTTAAACACTTCATTAAGGTCTTCTCTTAATCTTCTTTTGCTTAAACTGTAAAGGCTCAGCTTTTTTAATCTTTCCTCATAATTCAACCCCTGTAGCCCTGGAATCAGCCTAGTCGCTCTTCTCTGGACCTTTTCTAGTGCTGCTATGTCCTTTTTGTAGCCTGGCGACCAAAACTGCCCACAGTACTCAAGATGAGGCCTTACCAGTGTGTTATAAAGGTTGAGCAGAACCTCATGTGACTTGTACTCCACACGTCAAGGCGCTATATAACCTGACATTCTGTTAGCCTTCTTAATGGCTTCTGAACACTGTCGGGAAGTCGATAGCTTAAAGTCCACTATGACACCTAAATCCTTCTCATAAGGTTTGAATACACCGCCCATTGTGTATTCAAACCTAACATTTTTACTTCCTATGTGTAATACTTTACATTTACTGACATTAAATTTCATCTGCCACAAATCTACCCAAGCCTGTCTGCTATCCAAGTCCTTCTATAATCATATAACGGATTCTAAATTATCTGCTAATCCACCTATCTTGGTATCGTCTGCAAACTTAACCAGCTTGTTACTTATATTCCTATCTAAATCATTTATATATATTAAAAATAGCAGCGGCCCTAGCACTGACCGCTGCTGGTCACCACTCTTAACATCGGCCAGTTCTGATGAGGTTCCTCGCACCATCACCCTCTGCTTCCTGTGTCTGAGCCAATTCTGCACCCATCTAAAAACATCACCCTGAACTCCCACTTCTTTTAATTTGATGCCCAACCTCTCATGTGGCACCTTATCAAATGCTTTCTGAAAGTCCAGATAAATAATATCATCAGCTCCACTTTGATCGTGTGCTTTTGTTGCCTTCTCATAGAATTCCAGCATGTTAGTAAAACACGACCTCCCTCTTCTGAACCCATGCTGACTGGTCAGAATAACTCCTGTCTTTGCCATGTGTTGCTCAATCTTATCCTTAATAATTCCTTCCATTCATTTTCCTGTGATGCCCGTTAAGCTTACTGGCCTATAGTTGCTTGGATCTGCCCTGTCACCCTTTTTATATAATGGGATGATATTTGCCATTTTCCAGTCCTTCAGAATCTCTCCAGTGCGCAGTGACTTCCTAAAAATATGACCCAGGAGGTGCTTCTCACAGGATGAGGCCGCCACGCCTGGCTCAGAAGCATAAGCTAATAGGGGAGCTCCATTTCCCTGTCATGCTGGGTCCATCTCGGAACTCTGCCAGCTTGGCATTTCCTGGTGACATCCCTCTGTGACAGCCCCCAAAACCTTTCTGCACAGCATCGCGACTACAATTCAAAAAGTAAAAAAAGGCATGAGGCCTCTGAAAGACCCATACTTCTGGCCGGAAACTTCACCGGATTGTCTGGAGGTAGGCCTCACCCCCGGCAGCCTAAACCCCAAACTGTACAGGCAAGCTTCAGCCAACACAAGCCTCCGAAGGAAGTGTGGCTTCAGAAGTTCAGAAATTATTCTTTAATGGTCCCAAATTGTACAAAAATGCACAGAAATGCCACCACAAGAGAGAGAAACTTTAAAACCTCTTGGTTAACAGAACACGTCTTGATGCTGACAGAGAGACAGACATGGCAATCACAGTAGGCGCTTTTCACATGATATGCAAACACCCCCTAAAAAGACTTTTTCAAACCTGCTATGCCCAGTTCGGGGTCCCAGGCAGAACCTGGACCAGACCTGGAGGGGAGGCCAGCCCTTTGCAATAACATACAGAAGATCCGCTCATAATTGAAATGTTCTTTGTGTTATCATCCTTTATCTCGAGGACTCCCTTACCATCAGTCTAATCTTTGCACTGTCCTCTAGACCTCCAGTGGAAATGTACCCAAGGAGAGGCTCTCACGTTGATGGGACTGGGCCGGTGGACAAGTCCTCCTGTGTCACAAATGACACTGATATTGCAGAACGGTGAGCGCCAGCATAGGCCACCAAGGGTCAACCAAGCAAGTGGCAAGAATGGCGCTTCAGCTGTAGATCCCTGTGGGCTGCACTTTTCTATGTTGTCCCCTGTGCGTGTGCCCGGTTTACTAGAAGCTCGAGATGCCTCACGAGGGCACCACAGCCAGCTGTGTCATCAGTTAAAGGTGTGAAAGAGTAGCCAGACTGTTCTATCACCACGTTAAGATGCCGCACAGAAGGTGTTTTACCATGCCTGCTTAAGCATCTGGTGCCCTTGAGCAGAAGACGGCATTCCGGTGTTTTCCCCAGCAGGTCCATTTCTGGAGCGTCCCATTTTTGTTTAATATTGAGAGCTGCATGTGGCACTAGTCACCTGCATTGGTGAAACGTGTGGATTGTGTTCAGCAATAATCACCATTGTTTAAGGCACTATATCATATTCTGAAGTACTCAGGAGCGACAGACAGAGAGAAAGACAGAGAAGCTCCATTCTTCTGTGGACAGTTCCAGAAATCATGAGGCAGACTTACATATTCGCCATCACCAGCACTGAATACAAGGAGGTGTTCCACCTCTCTGAATATGGAGGCCACCAGCAGCCCACCCCGTTACAGCCAAAAGTTGTTTTTACTGTTTAGTTGTATTTGTCATGTGTGTCATCGCTCAGCCAGGGATGGTGTAGCTGCTGACAGGTAAGGCAGGAATCAAGAACGGGTCAAACGCAGGGCCGAAACAAACTTCTTATGTCCAAAAGTTCATTTTAAAAGGTTTAGTGAAAATTCAAAGCAAACAGTCCACACAAGAATGAAGAAAAACACACGTAGAAGAAAAAGCCAAAAAAAAAGGGAAAAAATGTTTCTTCTTGTTAAACTCCTATAGTGTCTATACTTAAGGGTGAATTATTTTTCTGTGCTTTACTTCTCATTCCGTACGTTCTAAATGTCCGGCTCTGCACATGCAGCTGAGCAGGAGGGGTGGCTTTATCGTCGGTGCCCATTTCCTTATTCGTATGCGATATGACGGCATGTAGATGAGAACATATTTGGCATTTAATTTTTTCTCGGCTTGTTTTGTGTCTTTGTTGTTATGCTTTTGCTTTATTTGTATGTGTTGCTATTTCTTTGTGGCGGCACGGTGGCGCAGTGGGTAGCGTTGCTGCCTCGCAGTAAAGAGACCCGGGTTCACTTCCTGGGTTTGCATGTTCTCCCCGTGTCTGCATGGGTTTCCTCCCACAGTCCAAAGCCATGCGAGTTAGGTGTATTGGCCTAAATTGTCCCTAGTGTGTGCTCGGTGTGTGGGTGTGCCCTGTGGTGGGCTGGCGCCCTGCCTGGGGTTTGTTCCTGCCTTGTGCCCTGTGTTGGCTGGGCTTGGTAATTAGGATATAGTGGGTTGGATAATGACTGACTGACTGTAGTGGCGACAATGTGCAGAAAACTTGGGGGTTGACACACAGAGAGAGATGTCACCAGGAAGTGCTCTGCTTGCATAGATAGATAGATAGCTAGATAGATAGATACTTTATTAATCCCAAGAGGAAATTCACATAATTCACATAATTGATAAAAAAAAAATATTAAATTAAAGAGTAATAAAAATGCAGGTATAACAGACAATAACTTTGAATAATGTTAACGTTTACCCCCCTGGGTGGAATTGAAGAGTCGCAGAGTGTGGGGTCTCCTCAGTCTGTCAGTGGAGCAGGACGGTGACAGCAGTCTGTCGCTGAAGCTGCTCCTCTGTCTGGAGATGATCCTGTTCAGTGGATGCCGTGGATTCTCCATGATTGACAGGAGCCTGCTCAGCGCCCGTCGCTCTGCCACGGATGTCAAACTGTCCAGCTCTGTGCCTACAATACAGGGTGGTCCAGATCTAATTATGCAGATCCAGATCATCTGGATGACTTTGATTTATGCGGGGACGATTCCAGTTCAACGCGAAAACGATTCTTCATGTCGTCAGTTCGCACACTTCTCGATGGTCCAGGATTTTTCAGGTGATTTTCTATGTAATAAACTTAAGTTATAATGTAATGAAAATTGCATAATTAGATCTGGACCACCCTATAGAGCCTGCCTTCCTCACCAGTTTGTCCAGGCGTGAGACGTCCCTCTTCTTTACGCTGCCTCCCCAGCACACCACTGTGTAGAAGAGAGCGCTCGCCACAACCGTCTGATAGAACATCTGCAGCATCTTATTGCAGATGTTGAAGGACGCCAGCCTTTTAAGGAAGTATAGTCGGCTCTGTCCTCTCCTCAGTATTACATATATTATTATATTATTAGAGTTTACAGATAGTCTCGATGCGACTGATTAATGGAGCTCGCCTGTACTGGGTGAGTCAAAATTATGTTAACATTTGAATGGCGGAAACAATTTATTCAAAAAACATACTTCATATGTACAAGATGATTTACAGGAATGTCTCAACCTGTTCGCCATCATGTTCAACATGTACGATATGTGTCCACATAAATTGTATATAAGTGTATATGTTACTGGCAATGTATGAAAGGCAGGCATTGTACAGAATGCCGAAAAACTGGACATCAAAGTACGAAACGATTAATATTTCACACATTTCCTAGGCATTCTATGCAATGCCAAACGACAAACTGGCAAAGTATAAAATACACCCACTAATGCAAAAAAGCAATGAAGTGCAATTCAAAATGCCATTCAAGCCTTCCTTGTTGCAACAAGCAGGTTAATTTTTTTCAGTAATAAAGTTCTGTCTTTTATTTGATATTTTCTTTTTTCATTTATGTAATTTTTAATGCTGCAGTGGGTTGGCACCCTGCCCAGGATTGTTTCCTGCCTTGTGCTCTGTGTTGGCTGGGATTGGCTCCTGCAGACCCCCCGTGACCCTGTTCGGATTCAGCGGGTTGGATAATGGATGGATGGATAATTTTTAATGAAGGCCTTTTCATGACTCTCTTTTCAAGTTTTACTTTTTTGTGCGAAAGACAATGAAGTGCAATTTAAAATACATTTTTTTCCTTCCTTGTCGCAACAAATAGGTTCATATTTGACTTTCTTTTGTTTTCCTCAATAAGAAAGTCCTATACTTTATTTTGTATTTTATTCTTTTTCATATATGTCTTTTCAATAAAAGCCTTTTCATGACTCCTTTTCAATACTTTGCCTAAATAGCATTTGTCATTCTATATAATACCTTATTTGGATTTGGATATTTCATACTTTGCCCAAAAACGTAAGGAATTCTATATATTGCCTAGGCATTCTGTACATTACCGGTAACACATACATACATAGCAGTAGCGTTAGTGTTAACTCACCCTGTATTAGCTCATGCAGCTAGGACGCTGCTTCTGACCCAGATGACCCAGACCCAGTTTGCGGGTTCCCTGTGTAGCGGTGCTACATGAATGGGGGGGGCATCTTAAGTGTGTTTTGTGCTGAGTCGCATCTTTGATAGCGACTCAGCCCCGTTTATATAGTCTATCGTGAGTCTGTTTAAATGTTTTCCCCCTGGAAAACAAAGGGAGAAGGAGAACGCTGCAGGGCCGTGAAACCGTGAACCTCGAGGTAATTGTCCCTGTCAATCACATCAATTCCATCTGGGTCTTTGCTATATAAACAAGAGGACGAAAAGAAATGGAGGGTCAGTTAGGACCAGGACACTTCACCGGAAACCAAAGAAAGACAGAATTTATACCCTTTTCACGCTTGCTGCTTGCGATGCCCAACATTCAACTGCTTCACCGTCAAACCCCGGGGTTCAGGATCGTCCCGACACACCAAGGAGAGCACGGTGTGACTGTTTTTTTGTCATTTGGGGAAGAAGTGGACAACCATTTTCATTCATATGCTATTTACTGGGGACACTTATCAGCCGGACAAGGTTCACTCTCATTCCTCATCTTCCATTTACTCTTTTGGACTTTTTTGTGTCGTATCTGTTTTCGTGTTCAGTGTCGGGACAAGGGAGGATTTGTATTGTATATTTATTGCTGCTCCTTTTATTATTATATTCCGCCAGTCAATTTTGGGGTTGTGTATTATGTCGGGGTGTGATATATAGACATTGTTTGGAGTTTGTTTCATTTCTTTTCACTTTTTATTATTTTACATTCTGTTTGCCTTTTTGCTTTTCTTGATCAGCTTGTCTGGTCTAACGCTCCCTCAGGTTGCCAGGCGACAGGTCTTGGCGTTGCAGCTGCCATTCTGGATGAATGGGTTGGCCGTCACGAATGAACAACAGCCGGCATTGAAATCAAGCAGTCGCAGCATTTAAATCACGTGATAGGAATCCGGTGTTTTCATTGGTAGGCGGTCTTTCCTCATTGGTCAGTGCAGTTGTGAGGTTTTTGTCTTGCAGTATGTTAAGTGCTGTGTACATACTTGCTTCTTCCATCGTGCTGTGACCGGAATGAAGCCATATTTGGCCATCAGCACCACCTTATAACATCAGGAAAGACCTTGTAACTCCAAAAACTAAAGTTTCTAGGTTTGAATGTGTGGTGTGAGTCCACAGCAAGAGATGAGGACGAGATTTGCAATGTGGAAGGGTGGGGTGTAGCAGTGACACTGCTGGGGGCCGACACGGAGAGATCAGCTGACGTCCCCTCCGCTCTCGGTGCTTTGTGACTGTTGGAGATCTCCTGTTAGCTCGCACTGTAAAGAGACCACTTCAGAGTCACAAGGTTTGCAGGTTCCCAGCTGCCCACCCGCTGTTACGGCAGCACAAATTTTTGAGGTGAAACGCTTCACGTTGTGAGTCCACGGTAATTCACGAGTGCCGTCATTATTGTCACCCAGCCGCTCACCCATTTTAATGATTAACAAAGCACGGTATGTCGTCGCGCACCGCGTCTTAAGCCGGGACCACAAGTGATCTTCTTTTGAACCTCGCCTTGGACACATAATGGAGGAATAAGAAGACATGTTAGGGAGCGGGGAGCCACTTCAGCCCCCACCAATGTGCAGCATCCACCTAGAGGGTGCAATGGCAGCCACTATTAGGTGGGGAGAGAGACAGTTAGCCAATTAGAGACAGGGGATGAGCAGGGGGCTAGAATGACCAGGCCGTGGTGGACAATTTAGGTAGGACAACAGGAAACAGCCCACTCTTTATGAAGGATGCCCAGGGATCTTTTATGACCACAAAGAGTCGGGTCCTCAGTTTTACGTCTCATCTAAAGGACGATGCCATTTTCACAGCACGGTGTCCTCGTCACTCCACTGGGGGATTTTGAGACCACAGGGTCAGCGCCCCCTGCTGGCCTCACCAACACCTCTTCCAGCAGCAATCCAAGCTTTTTTCCTAGATGGCCTCCCACCCAAGTACTGACCGGAATCAGAAATGTTTCGCTCCAGGTGGGTCACATGTTCTGAGGTGCCCCCCTGTGAAGTCTCTGGCTGACATTTCTGAGCCGCTAAGAACACACACCTTGTGGAGCATCATTTGGATTTTTTAGTCCTGCTGAAAAGAAGATTAAATCTACAAAAGTGACCCCAGGACTAAACAGTTTACGTGATATGGCATCTTTTGGCAGCCGGCCCCCCCCCCCCCCCCCTATAGGACAGCATTTGAAAACGATTTGGTCAGGAGGTCTGTTCAGGGTCAAAGACTGTGGGCTCAGAACCAGTTTCTCAGGCTGGTCACTAGAGAGCACATCCTAAAATGGAATATAAAATTGGCAGCATCCAAGATTCCAGTTTTCCCAACATGGCAGATTTATTCCCTTTTTTTTTTTTCCAGTTATATATTTTTTTTTGTTAGCCAGCAATACAAAAGGGTCAAGAAGCAGCAGTGGAGCACACAAGCTGGTCTGATCCACGTCAGCAGGCCGTCTGACTCATGTGGGGATGAGAAAGAGGAGGAGGAGGAAGAAGACATGAGATGAGATGGTTGTGGCTGCACTGACGTCACTGCTAGTCATCCTGCAACAAAATAAAAACACCACATTAAGTCGAGACGCGTCACCGTTATCTGGTGTTTAGCTCATACCTTTGTAAAAGGTGACGGGGACTCTGCTTAGCCACAACTGAGTAATGGGGAGTGAGACTTAGTGGGTGCAAAGCAAGAGCCCACCCTGAATGAGACATGACAGGCCGCACTTATACATAGCAGGCAGTGAGGCCTTGTGGTTAAGGCTTTGGACTTCAAACCTTTGAAGCGGGGGTCCGGTGCTCCAAATGGAAAAAAAAAAAAAAAGGAATAGCAGCAATTTCATGTTGGATGTTTTCCTTCAAATCTTCCACAGTGCAAGGATTGTTCCCATAGACTTTTCCTTTCAGCAGACCCCAAAGGAAGAAGTCTGGTGGTGTCAGATACAGTGACTGTGGTGGCCAAAGCCCCTTTGAAATGACCCCGTTGCCAAAGAAGGACTCAATTTCTGCCATGCTCCATCTTGCTGGAAGTCACCTTCCGGTAACTAACGATCATCTAGTTGATTCTGACATCACTTAAACGAGGCTTGATCCATGAAGACTCGCTGCTCAATACTGGACACCACCATCCTGATGAGAAGTCGAGTGACTGAGTGAAGGGGTATGGGCGACATGCACCTAGAAGTTGCAACTGGTTAAATGTCGTGATGGCTGTCCGGCGCCTACCTCATTGCTCCGACTCATTGCTCCATATACTAAGGTGCACATCGCACGTTGTTGCGTTCAGATTGCTTCATCCTAGCGAGAGTTATTACAGAATATTTGGGGGCCTGTGAATATCCCTGTACCTGGGTTTTTTTTTTTTTGTATTTCCCCAAAATTTTTTTATTACTTTTATGTAATAAATTCATAATGTTACGTAGGAGGGTGGCACGGTGGCGCAGTGGGTAGTGCTGCTGCCTCACAGTTGGGAGACCTGGGTTCACTTCCCGGGTCCTCCCTGCATGAAGTTTGCATGTTCTCCCTGTGTCTGCATTGGTTTCCTCCCACAGTCCAAAGACATGCAGATTAGGTGTATTGGTGATCCTAAATTGTCCCTAGCGTGTGCTTGGCTTGTGGGCTGGCGCCCTGCCCTGTCAGTTTGTTTCCTGCCTTGCGCCCTGTGTTGGCTGGGATTGGCTCCAGCAGACCCCCGTGACCCTGTAGTTAGGATATAGTGGGTTGGATAATGGATGGATGTTAGGTAGGAACCAGTCATTGGGAGAGCATGTGTTGCAGGCTCTCGATTGGGGTCCATTTATGGATACTCAGGTCCTTATATCAGCAGGCGAATATTTGGCTTGCTAGAGAAAAAGTTGAATAGAGGCACCCCAGAAAATTTTGCAAGAACCTCGTTTTATGTTACAATTTCTTTCTTTGTTTTCCCTTTTGCTCTCTCAGCATGTATTTGGCTTGCGGGAGTAAATAAAGTGGCCGAGATTCTTAAAAGCAACGGCCATATGGTCTTTAACTGTCTGCCACGGAAAGAAGAAAGGAGGAAGTAGAACGTTACACTGGCTTGGTTTTGAACCTTCTTTTGCTGTGTTGCTTTCCTTTTTTGAACCATAAGAAAGTTTAGTTAACTTTCTTCACCTTTCCGTTGTCCTTCTGACATGCTGTGGTATTTAGCTCCATTTTTAGGCCTGTGTAGGCCAGAGCCTGGCATTTGAGTAGAGAGTCTAAGCTATTGAACGTGAGGCTTGCCTTGGGGAGTGTTGGTCTGGCTTTGAGTTACTTTGAGGCCTGCACACATTCCACTATTTTTGTGTTTGGGAAATCACAATTATTATGGATGATTGAGTGTACAGGTTTCCCCCCCCCCAAAGAAAACATTGAGAGGTTAACATCTCTCTGCTAATGCAGTGAATTGATCTTGCATTGTCACTTACCCATTCCTCGTCATCCACACCTTCAAAGGAGTCCTGCGGCAAAGGGTCATCCCGGTTGCCCAGCTTCCCCACCATTGCACTCAGAAGCTGGAGACACAAAAGTCAAAATGTTTTAGGGCCACGTTCCACCATGGCAGCTGCTGTCAAAAAAGGTCAGAGGTTTGTTACTTGTATAGGTCACTGAGGCCTCACCTTCTCTTGTAATGGAATAAATCTCACCAGCAGGGGGCACCTCTACAGTCACAGTGTTGGCACTTCACCCAATCCAGGGATGTGGATGTGGCATTGATGCGAATGTATCCAGTCGTTATTTAACAAGCTGCACACTTCTTTACATCTCAGTGTAGGCAACGAAAATGGAGGCGTCTACCAGCCCTCGGCACATGTGACAAGGTGGGTCACGGTAACACTAGTAGTCAGCGTGGTGTGTTTGTAAAAGTCGGCTTGGCGTGTTTAGCTATTTATAGGTTAAGGGAATAAGAATGGCTAAATATGCCTGATGGGCACTGCAGGGTGGTGTGCCACAATGGTGTGTGGTAGGAGGGGCAGCATGGAGTTGATGGCTTGCAGGTTGTAGAATAGAGCTGGGGAAGTCTGCTAGAGAGCGCAGATGGAGGTCTCACCCATATGGGCACATAGGCATGTGCACATGGGCACACCAGGAGTGCATGGCGGCATAACTGGGAGAAGAGCTGCCTGAGGGTGACTCTACAGTGGTTGCCAAAGGTTTGGAGACAGACACAAATGTTGGTTTTCACAAAGTTTGCTGCTTCACATCTTTTGGTCAGATGTTTCTCTGGTGTACTAAGGTAGAATGACAAACATTTCAGAAGTTTCAAAGGCTTTTATTGAAAATTCCATGAAGTTTATGCACAGAGTTCATATTTGCAGTGTTGGCCCTTTTTTCTTTCTCAAGACCTCTGCAATTCACCCCAGCAGGCTGTCCAACTTCTGAGCCAAATCCTGACTGATGGCCGCCCATTCTTGCATCATCAATGCTTGGCGTTTGTCAGAATTGATGGGTTTTTGTTTGTCCACCCGCCCCTTGAAGATTGACCACACGTTCTCAATGGGGAGTTTCCTGGCCATGGACCTTAAATGTCGATGTTTTGTTCCCCAAGCCGCTTAGTTCTCACTTTGGCCTTATGGCCCGGTGCTCCATCTTGCTGGATTGTTCATTGTGGGTCACCAAACTCTTCTTGGATGGTTGGCAGAAGTTGCTCTCGAAGGATGTTGTGGTCCCATTCTTCATTCATGGCCGTGTTCTTAGGCCAAATGGTGAGTTAGCCCACTGCCTTGGCTGACGTGAATGGTCTCAGGATGCTTTACTGTTGGCGTGACACAGGACTGATGGTAGCGCCGCTCACCTTTTCTTTTTTCCGGATCAATCCGGAAAGGGGATACATCAGAGAAAATGACTTTCCCCCTCAGCAGTCCAATCCCAGAATATCAGTCTTCTTTGCTGCCCTTCTTGACACCCACCAGGCCATCCTGCAAAAGTCTTCACCTCACTCCCACCTGCCTGCTGCCCTGCCATTCCAGAGCCAGCACTACACTGGCGGTGCCCGCAGCTGAATCAGCTTTAGGAGACGGTCGGTCCTGGTGCTTGCTGGACTTTCTTGGGGGCCCTGAAGCCTTCTTCACAACAGCAGTGCAAATGGGTTTTTTGGGATGAAGTTCATTTTCATGGCAGGTAATTGCACTTCATCTGCTCCCTCCCTCTTCAGAACATTCTGGAGTCGATGCAAATTTCCATCATAAAAACAGAGGCAGCAGACTTTGTGAAAATGAATATTTGTGTCATTTTCCAAACTTTTGGCCACGACTGAAGCTTCTCTGGCAAAGCATTTAAAGCTGAGGGGAGAAGTCGGTGAGCAGCCCCCCGGTGGGGTGTTTGTGGTGTTCTTATATCACACAAGTGCCGAACATCAGCAAGAGACAGCGGGGAAGAGAAAAGGTCGCAGATCAGTAGCTGAATTATGATAAAGCGAGGGGCTGATGGTTGGCGTGTGATCAGGGGGGCAGCGGGAGAACAAAGAGAGAGAGAGGAGGTTTGTAAAGGAATGAAGTTAGCAGGCAGCGTTTGGCAGTTGGGACTCCGACAGTACAGAAATAAGGGAGACGTGGAACTAGTCTCAGGAGAGAAGCACCGTGCTTAATCATCTCCTGATCCATTACCTCAGATGAATCATTTGTATCGTTACTTTTTAACCCTGAAGGAGGTCTGTCTGAAAGTATTTTTGCTGTATCCTTTATTTCTTATATTGCCAAAAGTACTGGGACGCCCCTCCAAATCACTGAGTTCAGGTGTTCCAGTCACTTCCATGGCCACAGGTGTATAACATCGAGCCCCTCGACATGCAGACGGCTTCTACAGACATTTGCGAAAGAACGGGTCGCTCACAGGAGCTCAGGGGATTCAAGCGGGGTACCGTGATAGGATGCCACCTGTGCAGTAAATCCATTCGTGAAATTTCCTCGCTGCTAAATATTCCACGGTCAACTGTCAGTGGGATTATAACAGCGTGGAAACAACTGGGAACGACAGCAACTCAGCCACGAAGTGGTAGGTAGGGAATCCATTCCCGGGAATTCGGGAATCCCACATGTCATTCTCGGGAATCCCGGGCTCCCAGGGATGACACAGTGCACGGGCATCTCATATGTGAACGGTTTTAGAACAACCGACACTTATTTTTAATAAAACTACTGCAATATGTTGACACTAATAAAAGACTAACCTTATCTACAAGCAGTTCATGCTGTCCTATAAGAACATGTATCTAGTTAGTTGCGGTAATAAGAGCGTAGAAAGCACAACGTGTCCAGCGTGCGGTCGTCCAGGTGAGAGCGCACATTTGTGCAGAGTACCAGCCGCTGAGTAAGCACGCTCTGCCTCCACTGAAGTAGGCGGCACTGTCATCAGATACTGATACACTTGTTCTAAACAACGCCCGCGCTTGCCGTTGATCTGAAACACCGCCATTTCAGCTTGTACTGATGCATCCAGTTTCTTGTCATCATTCTGTGCTCAGTCTTAGTGGGAGCCGTGAGACTGACGACTGCTGCTCTGTTGTTGACTGAATTAATTGGCAACACACTACACCATGGGCCACAAAAGCGTGCCACTTTATTATTTTCAACTATAACTCTGTTATTTCGATTTTTACACTTTTACACACTATATATGCGAGCTTGGCCGTTCCCAGTTTCCCAGCAGTTTCATTCCCGGGAATGCAGAATTCCCTAGTGGTAGGCCACGTCAAATCACAGAGCGGGGACAGCGTGTGCTGAGGGGCACAGTGGGCAGAAGTCACCAGCTTTAGCTACAGACCTCCAAAAGCTGAAAAACAGTACAGCGTAGAGAGCTTCATGGGATGGGTTTTCATGGCCGAGCAGCTGCAGCCAAGCCTGACATCGCCAAGTGCAATGCAAACCGTCAGATTCAATGGTGTAAAGCCCACCGCCACTGGACTCGAGAGCAGTGCAGACGTGTCCTCTGGAGTGACGAATCATGCTGGCAATCCGATGGAGTCTGGCCAGCAGAGCGGTACTCGCCTGACTGCATTGTGCCAAGTGGAAAGTTGGGTGGAGGGGGGGGATTATGGTGTGGGGTTGGGCTTGGCCCCTCAGTTCCAGTGGAAGGAACACTTAATGCTTCAGCATACAAAACCATTTGGGACAATTTCATGCTGCCAACTTTGTGGGTACGGTTTGGGGATGGCAACATGACTGAGCACACATAAGTGCACAAAGCGAGGTCTATAAAGAAATGGAGGAGCAAGGAACTTGACTGGACTGCATAGAGCCCTGACCGACCTCAACCCAACAGAACACCTTTGGAGACAATGAGCGAGCCAGGCCTTCTCGTCCAACATCAGCGCCTGACCTCACAAATGCTCTCCTGGTCACACATTCCCATAAACACACTCCTAGACCTTGTGGAAGGCCTTCCCAGAAGAGTTGAAGCTGTTAAAGCTGCAAAGGGTGGGCCGACTCCATATTAAAGCTTATGTGTTAAGAACGGGATGTCATTAAAGCTCATGTGTGTGTAAAGGCAGGCCTCCCAATACTTTTGCCAATATAAGCAGCTTCAGCGACAGACTGCTGTCACCGTCCTGCTCCACTGACAGACTGAGGAGATCGTTCCTCCAGCACACTTCAATTTCACCCGGGGGGAAAACGTTAATATTATACAAAGTTATTGTCTGTCAGTTATACCTTCATTTTACCACGCTTTAATTTAATATTGTTTTTTTATCAGTATGCTGCTGCTGGAGTATGTGAATTTCCCCTTGAGATTAATAAAGTATCTATCTATCAGATAGATAGATAGATAGATAGATAGGAAAGGCACTATAATAGATAGATAGGAAAGACACTATAAAAGATAGATAGATAGATAGATAG
>JANRMT010062861.1:13326609-13349037 GCA_026402145.1 Polypterus bichir lapradei | reverse complement strand
CTGGATTGGTCATCGTGCTTCGTCGGAGGGAGCGCCCCCCCAAATCTCATCTCATCACCCCTCGTAGGATCTGTTTCATACATTACTTACAGAAAGCTGCTGCCTTTGGACTGTTTATGGACTTGGTTGTTAGTGTTTACTGTTAGGTGTTTATCGTGTTATCACCATAGAGAAGTAGGGAGGGTTATCTGGTTATTAATTTAGGCTTTTGTTTCATTTGTTATGCAGCTTTATTAGTTTAGAAGCTGTTATTTCGTGACTCTGTGCAAGTCGGGTCAAGGTTGGGTGTGTTCCTGGGATCCCCTCCAAAAAAAAAAAACAAAATAACACAAATCACGGACCCTACGACGGATGGTGTGAATCTGAGCACATTCTGGCGAGCCGTGTTCTGTTTATCTTGGATTTTGGAGTTGGGAATGACGTCACACCCGAGTTGACTGCGTCCCAGTAAACAGAAAACCAGAGCCATCTTAATGCATGGGCATGCTGGGCAGTTGCCCGGGGTCCCCATGATGTTTCTGATGCCTATGAATGTTTCTGTTTTACTATCAAAACAGGGTCCACTGTGCTCTACTTTGCCCGGGGGCCTATGAGGCTGTTAAGACGGCCCTGCAGAAAACCAGTATGGACGCCTCTAGGAAAACATTCGGTGTGCTTGCTCCTTCGAAATAAATACCAGTTGATAAAAACATATTATGCGGCATTCGTATCCTAACACCGTAGCAACGTGTCCACAGTTAGAAGTCGGTCAGTTCTGTGATTTAATGAGACACAATCAGTGCAGACAGATGTGCTAATAGAAGTGCTAGTAGCATAGACAGAAGTGCGAATACTACAGTTTTCACTAAATGTTGCAGTGTACGTATGTTGCCATTTTGGATTGACGTCATGCTCTGACGTCGGACAGACTCGGGCTTGACAGACCATCTCTGAGTTTTTTGAGTTAGAAATCTGACATAAGGTGGCATTTCAGTGGAAAATTCCGACTTCCCTCTTCAAATGAAACGCAGCCCAAGTGTCTGTGTATCTGTCTGTGTGTGCCGTCCAGTTGCTGTGTCTCTGTCATTCCAACAGATGGCGCATCACAAACATTTTTAGAAATTAAATGCATTGCGTTTGCCCTTCCAGCAGATGGCGCATCACAAATGTTAAGACTGCTTTTTACGAATCCCATACGAAATGGCACATAACAGAGACAAATGTATTGCAAGATGCACTGCATATGTTAATGCTGAGGTCTACGTCGATGACTTAGATTTCAACCCGTCTTAGACGTGTAGCTCAGCTGGTATGTGAAAAAGATTTGAAATGTTGATAAAAGTGTTATTAATATCAGAGTGCTCTCCTTGTAGAATTCATGAAACCATCCTGCCTTTGGAACTTCTCGCCAACCCAATCCACTTGGACATCACAGACCTCAGCCACACACATGAAACTTGTCTATGAGCTGGTGAACCAGAGCCTCTTGTTCTGGTGATGTGCTTTAAAAGTCAGCCTAAGTGCTGTTTCTCGCTAATGTTGAACTCTTTCAGGGCGGATGTTGACTTTTGTCGAAATTCAGGGGTAGAGGACTGTAATCAGCTGTAATCGGTGACAATTCTCGCCATTTCACTTTAGTTTGACTCTCTTTGCTAGAAGGAAAGTTAGCTTCGTTGGTTTGACCTCAGTACCCTGCATGTGCCTGAATAGCGAGGAGCAAACAACCTCTAAAATGGCATCGACCTCTGACGAGCGACCAAAGTGAACGTGCAAAGCAAAATGGTATCGCTGAATCGGACTGTGACTTGCTGGATTTTGATGCAAGTGATCTGGAGATGGAAATCGAGAATGAAAGTGAGGTTACAGCCTCAGCTGATCGTGGTGCTGAACACATTTGAGTAGCTGATGACCCACAGCAACGTTTGCCTGGGAGGGCCGCCACTTACAATGACAAGAGGTACAAGTCAGATTGCGTCGCACTGCGACTGCCACCACTGCCCACCTGCCATGCAAAGACAGCCAGGCAGTCGGCCCGCCGCACTTTCCTGCTGGCCATCAGACTGAGGAACAGCTTCTTTCCCAGAGCTGTCTCCTTATTGAACTCTGCCCCCTACTCACACTTGCCCACACCTCACACACCCCTATACTCTTTGCATTACCACTACACTATTTAATATGGACTGCGCTACAATGTACATACCTGTTTGAAAATACAAATATCCATGTACAATACATTTGTACACTTCTGATTGAGTACATATTCGTACATGTCTACTTGTAAATTCCAGTCTATAGAAAAAAAAGCAACCTGTATATTATGTTCATATCTATTTGGAAATTCCTGACTACAGTTAATAGCAACCTGTATATACTGTTCATCCATTGTAAATTTATAAGTATAGTTACTAGCAATCTGTATATTATGCTCACATATCCCTTTTATGTGTACTTAGAACTTATACCTTTATCCTGCACTTTCTGCTAATTGCACTTCTGGTTAGACCTAAACTGCATTTCGTTGCCTTGTATTTGTACATGTGTAATGACAATAAAGTTGAATCTAATCTAATCTAATCTAATCTAATCTAATCTAATCTAATCTAATCAAGCCGCCCACCACCCTTCCCACTGCTGTCAGGGACGCGAACAGGTGCCAACGGCAGCCACAGCACACAGCAGCAGATGTTTTATGCTGATTTATGGGTGACACCATTTGCTTTCTGTGCTTTTAAGAAAGCTGAGTTTTTTGAAAAAAAATATTCATCTCTCAAAGTGTTAAGTGCTTCCATTCTCTGATGTGGGTGTTTTTGGGTGACCAACAGACAGATGAGAAGGTGTGCCACCTGTGAAGTCCAGGACTCCATCACTGTACCATGATGTATACCCACAGTATCGGAATCAAAATCCATACCTGCTCCTTGTGCCCTCGAAGAAGTTTAACCTCTCTGCCAGTTCCAATGTCCCAGATGCGCACTGTCAGGTCATATGAAGAGGACGCCAGAATACCATCAGCAAGCGGATGAAATTTGATGGAGTAAATCTTCTCAGTGTGTCCTGGAACACAGTCATTTAAGAAAGAGGAAAGGTGACGTGAACTGACTAACACTCTGCAGAAGGCCACAGGCATCCTGGTGGAACACTGCAGGGCCAACTTATAACACAGACAGTTCTGTAGATATGGAGACCTCGGGTTGGCCCTCGGTATCAGGAGTGCTAGGCCTGCCTCGCTACAGGATGTGTAAGGGGACTGTGGTGCCGGATTGAAGGTAGGCCTCAAGTACTGCTGATCTGCTGGATCTGGAGGTTGGAGGGTCACTGCATCCTTCCTAGGGTCTGCTCCAGATCTCTCTCTACAGCCCTGAACCTTTAAATCAGAGAGGGGGCTCAGGGAGGCCCATGCCAGAAGGAGGTGACACTTTCAGGACATACCATACTGCAATATGTGCATATACAAATTACTAGACATAAAAAAAACTTTAAATGGGAGTTGTTTTGCTTTCATTTAGCAAAAATATCTGCCAAGGGGATAAGCAAAATTTACTTGACAAAATTTCTTAAAGTAAGCTAAAAAATCATAGACACAAAAGTTTTAATTAGTCAATAATTCTTACAATAAGGAGAACACGATTTAATGTCGTGATATAAATACTTTTCACTTGCTTAGATTTCAGTTTTTGCAGTGCAGGCATTGTGCTGAGCAACAACTAGACTTGAAAGAAGTAAAAGTAGACTAGAATTAGGATGGGGAGGAAGAGTACGCTCAAGCGAGAAGGGCATGTGTAGGTCAGGGTCTGCCAGGGTGGTCCGTAGGGGCCGTTATTTTCGTTGCAACCCAATTTCTAAATGAGAAGTCAGTTATTGCCGATGAAGATTTTATTGCTCAAGCGACCTTTTTATTTTAGTGGTCTTGCTTGTTAAGATTCCTCACCCTTAACTGCTTATTTTAGTCTTAAGACTAGAATCACGGAACACACATGAAATGCACGTGTTCCAAATAGCGATATATTATTTACCCTACGCAACTCCAGGCACCTCACACGCAGATAAGGAGCCTTGAGCTGGGAGAACTTTTTGCCCGAGTTGAGCTCCGTCGGGTTGGGATAGCAGGCTGCTTGCTGCTTGTGCTGATCGACACATTTACAACACAAAAGACGTTGATGAGGAGAGGTGTGAAGGAGTTTAAGGTGAGCCGGGATTACGAGTTTTTTCGTTGTCTTCAGGAATTTTAGTGTTAAACAGCCGCATTCTGTGTTTCTAATGGCTCCACCTTAGCAATAAGGTGCAAATGGCGAACGAACAAACCAGCAGTTCTCCATCTCGCTTGTTTCCTTTTGCACCTGTGTGTGTCCATCATGGACAATCTGGTTTGACAAAAAAATCTGGGAGGAAACTGATGAGAACAGAGTAATGGACTGAGAATTACTCATCCGCAGCCAGCTGCAAATCATTTGGATGATATCCTGGGTAAGGAAACAAATCTACGATGGGGGTCTCCAACTCCTCTATGGTGGCTGCAGGTTTTCATTCTAACCCTGTTCTTCATTAGTGGCCATTTTTTTGCTGCTAATTCACTTCTTTTCCATTGATTTGAATTGCCTCGGCCCTCTGAATGGCTTCTATTTTAATTAAACAGCACCCAAAACAGAAACAAAATGTGAAGTGAGCCAACAGATGACCAGCTATGTCAGGGCCTCAGACTCCAACCAGAAGCTTAATCAGAAGCCGATTCTTGTTGTTGATTAAACCCGTTTTTTTTTTAATTCCATGGCCTGTTGCTACTCTTATTCTGCCCATCACAGACATTTCTAAAACTGGTGATTTTCTTTTTTCTAAGATCACCGTCAAAATGTTTTGTGGGCCTGAGCAGATCAGCATTCCCGAGACCTTCACCTTTCTTTATTTTCAGATATTGTATGATGGACACAGGTTGCTGGTCATCTGTTGGCTCTTTTTGTAATTCATTTTTGTTTGGCAGGTGGCACGGTGGCGCCTCACAGTTAGGAGACCTGAGTTTGCTTCCCAGTTTGGGAGTTTCCATGTTCTCCCCGTGTCTGCGTGGGTTTCCTCCCACAGTCCAAAGACATGCAGGTTAAGTGCATTGACGATTCTAAATTGTCCCTAATGTGGGTTTGTGTGTGTGCCCTGCGCTGGGCTGGCGCCCTGCCCAGGGTTTGTTTCCTGTCTTGCTCCCTGTGTTGGCTGGGACTGGCTCCAGCAGACCCCCGTGACCCTGTAGTTAGGATTTAGCGGGTTGGATAATGAATGGATTTTTGTTTGGCTGCTAATTAAAGAAACAAGGAATAATTAAGGGGTCCAAGTCTTAAATAGCAAGTCAGTTGAAATGAAGGGAAAACATTTAATTAGCTGTCAAAATGGGTCACTCAATAAGAAAATGGTTAGGATGAAAACCTGCAGCCACTGAGCTGGAGACCCCTAATCTATGATATAAAGTGACCTGACATGGAAGAGTGAAAACACAAACAACCCATAAAATGAAATAAGATCTGTTATCGGCAAGGATTGATTTCTAATTTAGTTAATGGGTTGGCACTACGGCCCTCCAACGCCAACTTTGCAGACCCCTGGTGTAGAGGAAAGCAGATAAGGTGTGGTCCACATAATTTATTGTGACAGGTTACCCTTAAGTTTGCTGGCACACGACAGGGCACAGGCATATAAGAGCCTATACTTTAAAAAGGGGGGTCACTGAAGAACCCCTACAAATACCTGGTAGAGGAGGGGTCAAGCAAAATTCTTACAGAGTGCCCTGGAAGTAACTGCTTCATGGGCACTAAAGTAAGAGAAAGGTGAGAAGGTCAGCAGTGTGCCCTCACGCCATTAGGTGGCAGCAGAGGTCTCCTGTTAGGAGCCACGTTGCCCCTCTTGTTTTGTGAACGTCTGTCTAACTGGTCATGGCTTTGATAGTTACAAGACCCTAAGCAAAGATGAGCTGGTCTGCCGTTCTTCTGTTTGCTTTTACGTTCTTCACTCGTGATGATTCATTTTGTAAGCTTGTCCTATATCCCTTCTTTCTGAACAGATTGATGTTTACTTGGTTATGCTGATATCGTTTGTAAGTCACGTGGGATAAAAGCGTCTGCTAAGCAAATAAATGTAAATGTAACTGGTGGGCCGGCCTGCACGTTATGGATGGCGGGCACTACTAAAGGTACCAGAGCTGTCCGGCCATTTGTCTATATATTGGGGCTCACAGATACAGGGATATCCTGAGCCACCAGAGAGAACTCTGTGTTGGGGGGCTTTGCTAAATGGGCCACTCCCAGTCAGTGACTCGTTGAGTTTGATGAGCAGGCCAAAGGAAAGATTTATGGGGGCTTAGTGTGGTGCGAGAGTAGGACAGAGAGGTACTCTAGTATGTTTTGGATGGTCCTGTATATTTAATCCCGGTGGGGCGAGCAGGACTTCTGTTTCTGTTTATTTTGCTGTTACATTGTCTTCTCCAGGGTGGCACAGTGGCGCTGTGGGTAGCGCTGCTGCCTCGCAGTTAGGAGACCCGGGTTCGCTTCGTGGAGTTTGCATGTTCTCCCCGTGTCTACGTGGGTTTCCTCCCACAGTCCAAAGACATGCAGGTTAGGTGCATTGGTGGTCCTAAATTGTCGCTAGTGTGTGCTTGTGGTGTGTGTTTGTGTGTGTGTGCGCACCCTGAGGTGGGCTGGCGCCCTGCCCGGGGTTTGCTTCCTGCCTTGCACCCTGTGTTGGCTGGGATTGGCTCCAGCAGACCCCCGTGACCCTGTAGTTAGGATATAGTGGGTTGGATAATGGATGGATGGATTGTCTTCTCCCTTTGATCATCCCTACCTTGAGTATCTTTGTATTGTGTGCATAAGAATTAATTCTGAACGCTTTGAAATAATTTCAGTTATTTTTTTTTTTGTCTGGCACCTCCTGACACACCGGTACGACAAAAACCCCATTTGACTCTTCTTGATGTCTCGTTATGCAAGACGTCAATCTTTTTGGGGTTTCCCCCCTATTTTTGGCCCTATCATGTAGGCCATTTAGGACAATATTTGCTGAAAGACATTACACCCTTATGATAAAGAGCAAACCATCAGGGGTCTTCAGCCAAAACTGATGAGAAGGACTTGAGGTTGTGCAGGCCACATCAACTGACCCCAGGGGTGCACCCACCCTATTTGGATGCAAGGGGTCAAAGTTACTCCTTTTCACAACACTTCGAAAAAACGGGGATCAGTAATCTAGTGTTGTTTTATTCTGTTTCAAGGTTGCTGATCACAAATCTTCTTATATAATACGCTACGTTTGTCTGTCCAAGTTCCTCCACGAGAACCCTGAATACAATGAGGACTGATTGAGGTCATTGATGTTAGGTAGAATGGGGGTCTCGTGGCCTTGGAACCCCTGCAGATTTTATTTTTTTCTCCAGCCGTCTGGAGTTTTTTTTTTTTTTTTGTTTGTTTTTTCAGTCCACCCTGGCCATCGGACCTTACTTTTATTCTACGTTAATTAGTGTTCCCTTATTTTAATTGTTATTTATTTTGTCTTTTTTCTCTTTCTTCATCATGTAAAGCACTTTGAGCGACATTGTTTGTATGAAAATGTGCTCTAGAAATAAATGTTGTTGTTGTTGCCCAGGATTTTAAATCACCCGTAGCTCACAAACCGTTTGAACTATTGACCTGAAATTTGGTACCCATATGCTACGTGACGTCTACTGTCCGCTTTCAGGGTGATGATTTGTATTACTCTTTTTATTTTTATTTTATTTTATTATAGAATCAACTCTCGGCAGCGCACAGCAGGGCGGCCGGGCAGAGCATGCGTACGGGCGCCGTTCTCATCCCTACCACCTTTGCCATCACTTCCTCTACCTCTTTGTATCTTAAATCATTCTTGAGGCAGATTGAAGTGCCAGCTTAAGTGAAAAATTACGAAAAACATACTAAGTAACTGCAACACAAACACTGACTCCATCAGTTTTAACGTGAAAAGATGCCGACGTAAGAAGAAGAGAAGAAGCGGGCCGCTAGGGTGGAGAAAAGAAGAGCGCATCAACCTCTGAGCAAACGAATGTTAAACGTACAGAAAAAGAGGACGAAAACTAGAAATGCTCAAGTCAAGTCGATTCACGGCACGTTATTGTGCAGTGCACCGTTACTGTTAAGATAATATTTTTGATATTTGATTCTTTACCAAGAAGGTTAAAAATGACCAATCTTGAACATAAGCATGTGGGTATCGTTTTAGATAATTTCAGGGTCAGTGATTATATACAGTAAATACTAGCCACGGTACTTGTTAAAGACAGCCAATAGAATAATTCAAAAAAATTTGCAATCTCTTGTCCTACGTGCGCCTTTCCTCGGTTATTCACGTGTTGAACATCTCTTACCTGGTGCGCCACCTCTCAAGTGCATTCCTGTAAAGCCTGCTGTCCTTATCTTGTGGACGCCTTTCCCACACCACCTGTCTGGTTTTATATTTGATGTCTTTGATGGCGATGCTCTCAGCGTGCCTCATACGCCTTTACTCCTCCTCGTGCGTCTCACACTCGCGCTTCCTCTTTCACCGGGTCACCCAAAGCCAAACTGACCAATCACACCAAAGCTAAGCTGACCAATCAGATTGCCCAGAGATACTGGACACACAGGTTTTACTGTTTTGTATTATAGTAGATGGATGACGTTATTTTTGATCCTTTACTAGGGGTCTCACCCTCTGTCAGTGTCTGAAAATGGGCACATTTCTATTGCAGTCAAGAATATTTACACTGTAAACATTTACCGATGTTTATCAGACCAAAATTCTCAGTGTTGCGTTATTGAATTGTATGAAATAAAATGTAAAAAAAAAATGGGATGTGCAAAAGTTTGGGCACCCTACTGTATATACTCGCATATAAGTTGGGTCTTGAAACCCAAAAAATTGATCATAAAATCAGACCCCGACTTATACACCCGTTGAAAAATGTGATGCTTAAATTATTATTTTTTTTTTTATTATCTTCTTGCCTCCTCCAATCTCACATCAGTTTCTCTGCAGCGGCGCAGTTACCAATTTCTTTAGCTACTTCAACGACTTTTAATTTAAAACCAGCTTCATGTTTTCTTCTGATCGAACACTCCATCGTAGATAAAGGGATGCTCTTACAATAAAGGTGTATGAGGGTGTGAGATACAAAAAACACAAAACAGTGCAAACATCCCTTCGGAATTGTGCGGGAATTACCGTGTGGTCACGTAGGCACAATAGAGAGAGGGAGGGAATGAGGTTAGGCGCACACGCTGATACCGCGCATTGCCGCACCCACATAGAAGAAAAAGGCCGTGTGCTCTGTGGTTACTCTCTCAGGTGGGCGTTAGCAGATCATAATCTGTTGTACCAACAGCGTGAGTTTTCCACATTTGGCTTATACGAGCGACATTATAAAATACCGGAAATTATACGTTAAAATCAAGCCCCGACTTATCCGCGGGAGAACTTAAACACGAGTATATATGGTAAATTGAAGCCCACATTTTAATATTTCACATATCTGATGCAACTATTCTTGCCTCTACCTCATGAAGTAAATCATTGTAGTTCTTAGGACCTCCTCGAATTAGGTGGGCTTACGCTAATTCAGACTTTTTTTTTTATTTGTGATAAGGGTTTGGATTCCTGTATTTATTAGGGAGTCCCATTGTTTAGTGTGTTGTTGTGATATTTCAGTGTTTAGAATTTGATTTTTCTTTGCTTCCCAATGTGGAGATTTCCATTAAAAAGCAGTCAGCTAACGATGTAAAGTCTAATTGTTATCGAGGAGTGAAAACATACAGCCCGGACAGTCACAACCTCAACCCTCGGAGTGTTTCTCTGCCATATCGACGTAATGTAAAGTCGGTTCATACCTTGAAGGACACACGACGCCTCGGAGATGGTTTCCGTCAGGCCTCCTTTTGGAACGATCCACACTCGGATTTTGGCGTCTTCCCCAGCTGAAACAAGGACAAATGAAGTAAGGTTATTTCCAGGAATTCCAAGTGGATTTCTATTTGATTTGTGCCAACAGCCTCACTATGACTGAAGGTCTTGATATTCCAGTTATTTCCTGTTATGACCATTAATATCTTTATGGAAAGTTTTTTGAATGAAGCCAGGCTTTGGACGTTCACTGAGTAGAAGATAGATTCAACGTTCAGGCAGAGAAAGCAGGAGGTCATCATTGACTGATTACACTGAGCATGAGTTCTGAGATCATAACCAAGAAATGGCGGAACAGCGAGTCTCAAGCAACAAACTCTCTACTAGCAACAAAATCTCTATTAATAAGGAGAGTCCTTGATGGACGACCCCACATGATGAACAACAGTAGTGCGGTCAAACAGTCAGTTTTCCACTACCTGGGGGTATCACCAGCTTGCAGATTTTTTAAATAAGCAGCATACACACAATGCAGGGACAGTTGCTCAGAAACTCTGTTGGTTTTAGGAAGGCCCATCGAGCATTTGGAGAGCACATGGCAGGCCACAAGAGGTCAACTCCACCTGCAGTGTTGGGTTCAGTGACAGTTGCTTCAAGATGAAGACTGGGCCTAGGTAATGTGGTGCAATGTCAACTTGGCTCTTCACCCTAGTGATTGACCAGGTTGAGGATGGACAAAGACGCATCAGGTGGACGCCATTTTCCACCCTTTGAAGACCTCGATTTTGCTCATGACCTCACCTAGCTGTGGGATATGCACCATCGTACGTACGCAAGAAAAAACAAATCGTCCCAACACATTTGCACAGAAGGTGAGATTGCTGACCGGGTGGGCCAAGACACTTAATGTAGTTAAGTTTGATCGAAAAAACCTACCTATGGCTGACATGTTCACTTATCTGGACAGCATAGTAAGATATGATGGAGGAGCAGGCAACAACATCCAGAGCAGACTGTGCAAAGCGAGGGATCCCTTCCGGGCCCTCACAAAGGTAGTACGATATCTACATTACGCTAAGGCTGGGCCAGAGCTGTGTCTTATCAACACTTCTATGTGGATCTAAAGTGTCTGAGGGTGATATGACCAAGTGGGCCACATTCAACACAGAAAACCTGTGAAGAATCCAACACATTTTCTGGCCAACAATCATCTCAAGAATAGAACTGCACGCTCAATGCTTTCAAGAAAATATGGCCACCATCCTGCTGAAGAGATGATAGAGATGGATTGGCTGCATCATCAGAAGCGAAGGTGGCTTCATCTCCAACACTACCTTGTATTGGACTCAAGAAGACGACCCAGCAATACATAGCAAAGTGCAGTACTATGGAGGCCGAGCTGAAAGCCATGAATTACAGTTGAGGCACCATGGAGAAGCTGGCCCAAGACACACAGCTGTGTTTAAGCCTTTGTTGATGCCCCACATGCCAAAGTGGGAGAGCGGACAGAAGTAGTTGGGTACACACAAATGCATATTGACTCCAAGGCTCCCTCCTCCAGTTTGTCAGTGCCTATAATGTCTGGAGCAGATGATGGGAGTCTCTACACAGGAGGCTACATGGACTTGCAGGTAATGTGAGGGGTCGTGAACGTCAGGAGCTACTGGTCAGCAGAAAACATCCAAGTGAGCCGTAGAACGTTACTCCTTCACTGACTGTGTCAGTCTGGACAAAAGCACACATTTGACTGGCATTGACGTTCTGAAATACGCAACCGTTAAGCATAACAAGATATTAGCAAATCGTGCTGGCGAAAAAAAGCGTTGAAGAAATGATGATGAGGAAGAGAAGAACATCAAACGTTACAGTAAGAAAGGAGGTTACTTTAACAAATAGTGATTAGGGAGAGGACTCAGTATTAGAATAGTCACATGATCAGTATGAGACGTTATTATAGTCATTTATAACAGCATGAATATTTACAATACAAAGTGTAACATGAACAGGTTAACAGAACATATTAAATAAGAAGGAAAATGTAGGGCACGTGTAAGTCAATATATGTGAAGTGTGGCCGCTAGGTAATGTACTATACCGACGTCTATAATAATTGTCGGAACACGCGATTTGTTGCATAAACGTTACTGTCAGTGAAAATATTTCCCTGTGTGTGACCCTCAAGTACCTGTGCGTTTAACGTGAGTTTCGATGTAACTCTGGAAATGCAGTGTATATAACTGGCCATGGGTAAAAACAGGGCCTGGCAAATAAACTCCGACGTTATTAAACGTTTGCCGTTGTGACTTGGTGATAGCCATACGATATGTTAAACAAGCCGTGCATACGACGTAATATAAAGGGAATATCTTGTTTTGAGTTGTCAGAGTTATGGAATCCCTGTAGTATTTCCGTCATAATGTTTCTTGTTGTCTGTCAGTTTGCCGCTACTGTTCAGAAAGGTTGTGTAATTCGTTTTTCGTTCACTGTCTAGGTGCTGGTGCTGATCTTCGGATAATGTCGCTCTGTGGTTTGTCATACGTTGTCTTTGTTGTTCTAAGGCATCTTGCCTGTGTTGGGTGGTCTGGCGTGACGTCGATGTTTCTGCTTCTGTGTGTTGGTCTGAGTATGGAGGCCGGCGAGACCGCTACAGCTAGGCTGTATGTGTGTCATTTTATGGGAAGGCTTACGTTAAAGTGAAGGTAAGAGGAGGTGTAAAATGGTAGAGTCATAATGCAGTTTCGGTCAGTAACAAAGTATGCACCAAATAAACAGTCAAATACCACACTCGATAATTGATCACATTGAAGAATTGAAGACTTTAAGATAAGCCTAACACCAAAACTCTGCCAGGAACACGGATTCCTTGCTATTGTTCTGGATGGGTATAGCAGTTGTGGCAAACGTTGTTTATATTGAGCACGAATGGACACGAGCGAAATAATATAAGGATGAAAAGTAGAAATACGTGCAGCTATTGAGTCACATCAGGGTGGTAAGGTGGCACAGTGCTTGATGCTCTGCTGGGCTTGAATCTCCACTTGGCCTTCATGTGTGCAGTTTTTCTTCTAAGTTCCAACCATACCCCAGAAATGTATTTATTAGGCTGAATGGCAACCACAATTAGTCCAGTGTGAGTGAGTGGGCCTGGAAGCTTGTCCAGCGTTGGCTCCTAATGCAAAGTTCTTATTTGCATGTGCTAATCAACGTGCAACACATCGCCATTCTCTGGCTCCATGATGAGTGAGCACGACTACCTGATCTCGGAACTTCTCCAAACAATATGTTTCCGCGTACATAATATGCAAAATTATACAAAACAGTTCTTAAAATATCTAAAATGAGATCAAGTGAAAGAAATCTGCCCACAACATCCCAACACGGTGTGAGTTCCACAAGAGCCCTTTTTCTGCAGTCCTACTGCGAAACCCGAACATGGAGTTTCTGTGTTGCTCACTCACCTACAGCCAGGCGATGAGCATTGAAAGGGTCCCAGGAGAAATCGGCCACTGCTACCCCGTTCTGGATTGTGGGAATCGCGGTGTCTGGAAGTCGTCCAGGCTTGGAAAGCTGAGAAGAGTAAAGACAACCATTAAAGGTGAACTCGCACCTCAATCCGCAGTATTAATCGCTCTTATGGACTCACACGACAGCAAAAATACCTGTGACGGTCAAGCACAACAAGTTGAAAGTGTAAAATGGAACTGCTACCATCAGCTCATTTTAGGTGTTACTTGAGGACCCGCCTCTCCCCCTTATTCATTGGTCAAGAGTCCCGTCTTCAATTCATAACCCAGCTCTAACGTGAATTGCATTTCCTGTTCATAATGCGCGCCTATTTTTCCCCCCTAGTATCTATTTAACAATAGTTTAGCCAGAAGTGCAGACGTTTTACAAGTTGTGGAACAAACGACTGGATAATGGACATGTGGGTTATGCGGCACAAGTAACGTGAGATTTTTTGTTTTTCTTTGTGTTTGCCGCTGAACAGCATTGGTCATTGGTTTATACTACATCTCCATTCTCCAAAAAACCCATAAAATTAAACATTTGCATTGGTCATCAAGCAAAACTTCCTGCAAGTAACATAAAAAGTACGGAGTATTCCTTTAAATATGACCTCTCCATATTGCAAAAGGACCAAAAGGAAAAACAAAAATGAATCCATAAATTATTAAAAAACACAGACGGCACTCCAGTCACTCACAATTACAGTGATCCAATGTGATTTGTGAAGGTTACGGGGTGCAGGACACCCACCTAAAACCAAAACCCGTCGATACGTTTTTGGGTCCATGATTTTTGTATATTCTGAATTTATTGCACTAAATAAGATGCAAAAAACTTGCGAGAAATGCGAGACAGAATGATCTCTGCTCCATCACATCAAAAAAGCTCACCGTTCTTTTGAATTTACTCTCTTTTGGTACAACGGAAAATGTTTCTGGCTTAATGACTTTGACTTTTGGTGAGTGTTTTGCAGTTGATGAAGGGTATACCTGTAATGCTATTCTATCTGGCATCCCACAAAAACGTATCCATCGCTTACAATTTATACAAAATTCTGCTGCTAGGATAATTACCTGTTCTAAATCCACTGAACATATTACACCTATTCTCTCCCAACTTCACCGGCTCCCTGTTTATGACCGAATACAATACAAAATACCGCTCTTAACATTTAAAGCTCTCCACACTCTCGCTCCTCTCTACCTCACTGATCTCCTACACTCCCTCTCACTCTCTCAGATCTTCATCTGCAGCTTTACTTTCTGTACCACACATCAAACTCTGTCTTATGGGAGCTCGAGCATTCTGTCATTGTGCCCCTCAACTTCCCTCTCATATCCGTCAGCTAGACTCAATAACACAATTTAAAACTGCCCTCAAAACTTATCTTTTCAAACTGGCATACCAATTATGAGTTTACCCCTGTTACTGCCTGTTATCTTTGTTTGTTACTACCTCTGTAGCTTATTGCTATTTGATTTTATCGTCCTCTTTGTTTTTATATTTTTATTAATGTTGTTTAATTTCATTGTAAGGTGACATTTTGTGTGTTAAGAAAGGCGCCTATTAAATAAAATGTATTAATATTATTATTATTTACCTGTCTTTTTGGTTAATAAAAATCAACTTGACTTTTGACTACGTTTGTCTCCTGCTCATGTCTCATTAACATTTGTTTCTGTTTCAAAAGTGAGTGAGAACAGAAGTGGAGCAGTAAGGTGAGCTCGGAGTGTGTGACTTCAGCATTCCCATGGAGCTTGGGAACGTCATCCTTTACAACATTTCGATCTCCAGTGTTATTCACATACAGTACCTCAAGAATGGCAATCTGTCCGCCTGAACCGGCCAGGGGCACTGCCACCCGCTCCCGGTTGACACACAGTCCATCACACTCTCCAGGCGTGGTAAGATTCAGTCCCTTCAGGTTTGTGATATGGGAGTCACGATGAAGAACAAGGCCCTGGTTGTGACGGAATTTGGAGCTTGAACCTACGATGAGAGAGAGAGAGAGATTACAGCTGATTACAGCGTGTTGCTGCCGCACCCACCAACTCGGCAAACCACCTGGATTAAGATCCACAGTGTGAGGTTTTTAATGGTGGCTGGAGTGCCAATCCTGCCACTGAGCCCTAAGTTTTCCCTGTAAGTTGGAGGACCACTTGCTGGGCTGGATGCAGATTAACGTCATACCCAGGACAGAGCAATTGCAAGGTTAAGGGTCTTACTCAAGGGCTCAACAGAGTAGAGTCACTTCTGCCGTTTATGGGATTCCGATTGGCAACTTTCTGATTGCTGGCACAGATCCCTAGTCTCAGAGTCACCACTCTGCCTGAACCTATAACAGTTCCTATTAGATCTACAATAGAACCTACCTACCGAACCTACAATAGTAAAAAAAAATATATATATTAATGAGAAGGACAGGACTGGCACGAGTACAAAACAAAATGACAAACAAAATGGTAAGTGACAGAACAGGAATGAGACACACTTGGTAAAGGCGCAAAGCAGACAGAGAGCAAAGTAAAAGTGACAATAAGTGCTGTCACCTTACTTCATCTCATACCTTTAGCTGCTTTACTACCGTCTCCTTACCAGCATCATTCCCCTTCTCTGGACCACATCACCCTTCATCACACACCATTCTAAGACCTCCTCTCTCACCCCATGACCCTGCGTCTGACACCTCTATGGTGTGATGAGGACACATCATGTCACTCCTTACCAGCTTCTCTACAGATTCAAGAAGACCCCGCAAAGAGCTCTAGTTACCTCATTATGGACCACATAGGTGTCAATCAGGCTACAGTGGAAATGCCCAAAAGATCCTCACCCCAGTTTGCTTACCCAGGATGCTCTGAAATGAGCGCTGGCTGGGGCTTGTAACAAATCCACTAGACAGTCCACTGGTGGTTGAAGCCGACTGCACCAGGCTGGATGGGGTCGTGGGGCTTGTCAGGGAGCTGCTGGATGAGGAGTGGCTACTTGAGATCTTCTGGAAGACAAAAAAGGTCAATCTGAGCTGCTTTGATCCGATGGGTTTGGGGTTAGCAGCAAATTAGACAATCCAGAGCTGCAGTGACCCTCACCTCTCTTTCCTTGTCCTCTGCAGGCT
Source organism: Polypterus bichir lapradei (assembly GCA_026402145.1). Taxonomy (NCBI): domain Eukaryota; kingdom Metazoa; phylum Chordata; class Cladistia; order Polypteriformes; family Polypteridae; genus Polypterus; species Polypterus bichir. The sequence continues at coordinate 13,332,551 of JANRMT010062861.1, read as the reverse complement.
CCATCTTCATCGAGTGGCTTCTCGTCTCAGGATGAGAGCTTCTGGTCTCTTGAGTGGGTATCACTGAGGATGTAAAGCTCTTGATGCGACCCTTTGCTGGATCAAGACTGACTCTTTCTACCTGCCGGAGAGAAAAAATCAAAGTGTAAAGTGAGTGGATGAGGACCTGTAAATGTCAGTAGTTAATTCTGAAACATGATTTCGTACATCCAATAAATTAGTTTTCATCTCCATGTATTGATGACTACCCTCAAGCATCTCAACCTGTTTTGGCCGGCACTTCCTTTCTTGATCGAATTCCCATAAAGCCTGCCACTCTGACTTTGAGACAACTTGCTTGCCTCCTGTTTGTTTTTTGACTAACATCATTCTTACTCTTGTGAATACTTGCCATGTTTTGAAGGCCTTCCCTGGTACTTCCTGCCTCAATCACATTGGACTGAGCAACCACATTGAAAGTAACCAATCAGACTAAAGCCAAACTGACCAATCAGATTGCTCGGAGGGACCGGGCACACATGCACACAGACATTAGCGTTTTATTAAATAGACATATATATATACTTCTGGCACTGTAGGGTGATTCTTGAGTCGATATCCTGCTTCATTTAACTGATACACTTAACGTCTGCTTCATCACTGGTGCCAGTGACCACAAATGTGCACGTCGCCAACGGCAAAAGCCTTGTGAGTGAAACAGACTGTCAGATGACGAGAGACATACGAGTTCCCAAAGTCTGAAATGTGTTTGGGGTCAAACATGGGCTTTTATTGGCCACCTGTCACCTTCTGCTGGACTAAGTAGTGGGACAAGGGAGAGTCACACGCTATACTGTATATAACACGGAGGATGCCTGGATTGTTAATTAAGCACAAATATGTGGACAGAGCACAAAAGCATTGTGACCAGAAGGGGGGTCTACCCCCTTAGGCCCAGCCAGGTAAGTTCCTGTTGCTTGTCAAGATTATTATAATGTTAATAACTTTTTAAAAGATAATTCTTCCACAAACTATAAGGGTTTAAATATCAGGTAATATTTATAGCTAGGTTTTTTTGGCCATTTATTGCTTCTGGGGAAAAAAAGTATATTTTTAAATTATTATTATTTAGCACCACCACAAAGTCATGTTCTTTTGCTTGTCGGTGTCATGATCAGGGATGAATTTTGGGGTCTTATAGCTTTTTCCTATAGTGGAAGCCATTTTGTGTACCAAAGTTAGGGTGGAGTCCATTGTTTCTAGGAGCGTGGTCTCCACGAGTTCATCAGCAAACGGGATAAAAGGTCAGCAGTTGCACTGAGCATTATTCAATCTATTAATAAATCCTCCAAAACCCTTTGAGTAATTCTCTTTGCGACTAATTTCTGGGTCTTGCCTGGTTTTCAACTTCTTGCCTGAATTTTGTCTCTGATTCTTGTCTCTTGTCTGGGTTTGGGTCACTTTGTTTTATTTTATTTTGCCTTTTGCACCCATCTCCTGGTTAAACTCAAAAAATGAGTTACCTGTTTCTCTGCTGAATCAGGATAGTGGGCGCCATCATTTGGTGCATGGATACAACTGTTGGTTGCTAAGTAATGGGAACCAAAAGTCACATGGAGTGACATCTTTCAACCGACAATATTTAAGATGGCTACTTAGTAAGTCTCTGTCCCAGTTTGACCACTTCTACTGGTTTTTAAAGCATTTCAGGTTTTGAATCACTGGCTTCAAATTCTATTTCCTGACACTTGTCCACGTTTTCAATTTAGGCGTTTCTTAGCCTTGCTTTACTAGTTTTGACGACGCTCATTTCTTGACTTATGACCCATCTTCTGACCTATTTTCAGTTTTGCCCCTGTGTTCTGCTGTTTTTCCTTGGGCTCCACATACAGGAGACAGGGCAGATAACAAAAAAACATTCATAAATAGAATAAAACAAAACAATAATCAGTACCAGACTATAAACAACCTAAGAACAGAATTAACGGCATAATAAATTATATTTTAAAATCACTAAAAGCCAGGATAACAAACAAAAAACTGAGTTACTTGGAGAGTCGCTAAGTAAATTAGGAGAACTTGTATTCACCCTCCTACTTAACAGACAAAAAGCATACCTGCTTGTTTTCCCCAGTCCACCAGTCCTCCACACGCATGGATGGGATGTGCCCAGGGGTGTCTGGGTACAAGTCAGCATGGAACTCCTGGCCAGACTGAAACACACAAAAGTGGAGTTAACCCTCATCAGTATCAGCCTGGTCTCATAGAGCCAGATGTAATATGTATAAATATAAGTCGTATAAGTCGAATGCGGAAAACTCACGCTATTGGTACAACAAATTGTCATATGCTAACACCCACCTGAGTAACCACCGAGCACAGGGCCTTTTTCTTCTATGTGAGTGCGGCAATGTGCGGTATCAGTGTGTGCTCCTAACATCTCTCTCTCTCTCTCTATTGTGCCTACGTGACCACATGGTGATACCCAAACTATTCCACACTGATTTGTGTTTTTTGTATCTCACACCCTCATACACCTTGTTAGATACGCCCTAACACCACCGGACAGACACCATGTCTTTATAAAAGCACACACGTTTATTTTTCATACACACAGTCCCGCACAGCACACAGTGCTCCCAGCACCAATCACCCCAAATACGAGCCTTTCTCTCACTGTCCGTGGGCCGCCTTTTCCTACCTCCATGGGAGCTTCGTCCTGCTCCCACTCCCGACTCTAGCTCCCTGATTGTAGGGAGGTGGCCCCTTTTATTCCCACCCAGATGTGCTCCAGGTGCCTGATGACACTCTTCCGGCAGCACTTCCTGGTTTGGCGGAAGTGCTGCCCTTGCACCCGGAAGCACTCCGGGCATCCCTGGAAGGATCTTCGTCCATCTTCCCAGGTGTGGCAGAAGTGAATGTTTCCCAGGCTCCATAAGGCTCGGGGCGCCCCCTGGCGTTGGCCACGGGCCCCAATGGGTTTGAGTCTCCTTGCTCCTTTCCCGTGGTCCCCTCAAGATCCAGGGCAGTTGCCCCCTCATAGCCCGGGGAACGTATACGCCACCTCCTGGTCCTTCCAGGTGTCCCTCCTGGGTCTGTCCCCCAGCCTCCTGTGACAAATTTTATCTTAAGAGCATCCCTTATCTATGATGGAGCGTTCAATCAGAAGAAAATATGAAGCTGATTTTAAATTAAACGTTGTTGAAGTAGCAAAAGAAATTGGTAACTGTGCTGCTGCAACAAAATTCGATGCTTCTGAGAAACTGATGAGAGATTGGAGGAGGCATGGAGATGTAAAAAAAAATTAAGTGTTGCAGTATTGAACAGGCGTATAAGTCGGGGTCTGATTTTATGATCGATGTTTCGGGTTTCAAGACCTGACTTCTACATGAGTATATATGGTATTTGTCCCCTACATGAGTAGCAATGGGACACTGCAATGACAAACATTTACAAGCAAATTGGAGGGGGAGAGAAGTAGAGGGGGAAATGTTGTCCTCAAATTCAAGATAAGGGGATGCCGATGGCATAAGTTCAAACTTAACGGGTCCCCCATGAGCTCCTCCATTGTAATATACATCCTGAAGAAAACTGGGGGTGGCTTTTTAAGAAGGAGCCCTATGGTTGAAGCTTTTTCAGTAGCAGATTTTGCTGATATTTCACTACAAGCTTTTTAATGAGTTGTCCCAAGACGTGTGCGGTCGTTCAAGAATCACGTCTGGCCCCATGAGACTGCAGTATATCAAACCTGACTTGCCATTCCCTTTGCTTCAGTTTTCATTCAGATTGGCGCTTTCCCCAATTAAGGTCCATACCCGGGTATCTGTGAGTCCTCCCAGCCTCTACTGTTCCATAGCTGGACTGACGGGACACCTGACCCCCTACGGGCACAAGTGATATCTCATTTTCTTCATTCCATCTCATCTCAGTCTGCACCGTCGCTTTCAGTTTGTGTCATTTGCCTCAGGGCTCCCAGTATTCCTGTCATTAAACCCGCTTGTGCCTGAAGGCCACCACAGAGCAGAACAGGAGTTGTGCCAGTGGCCCGAGAAGGGGCATGTTTTTGACAGAGACAAGAAGCTTACAAAGGCTTACGGCACCATGGCCCACTCAGAAGATGGAAGTGTTGAGGAACCGTTCACCAGCAACACTCTGGATTCATGAGCAAGTGGCACTGCAGGGACTTTCTATAACACCTTAGCCAACGGAGACAAACATTGTCCAACTCAACATGTCAGATGTTCTGCACAAGGACGATGTGTCAGTTCACATCAGACATCAACCTGTGTTTTACTATTCTCATCTTCAAAGAGGAACAGAAACAAAAGGGACACAAGGAATGAAAAGATTACAATGAAAAATGGATGGGACCCTTGCTGCTGGACAATAGCCCTGACTTTTGTGTTGATGTGAACAACCGTGGGGAGCGAAAGAAGGAAACAAGAGAAGCGACAGGACAGGGGTCTTACCTTGCGTGGCACACTGTAGCTGATGGGCACTACAAAGCCGTCTGTTAGCTGGAGGACTCGCACCACCTCACAGGACATGACATCCAAAGCCAGCTTGGGCAGCATGGCTGCCCCTCGAGTGGCACTCTCTGTCAGACACTGGTTCACTGTGACGACATGAACAAGGCTTCAGGTTAAAATCATACCCAGGCCTGCCTTAGTGGTCTTCTTAAAAAGGTGATTAAAAAATTGATAGTCGCACACATTTCTGAACGAAATCACAAGTCATTTTGTTTATCAAGGAAACCTCCTCTCTTTGAAAGCTGAGATCCACTATCTGACCTTTTGAAAACATCTCCCAAAATCCGTACCTCACTTGGTCCAGAATAAAGTCATGGGAGAAGAAGACTTTTACACCAGCATCACCTCCAAAAGGTGTGAGGCCCCCTAAAAAGATGCATTAAATTGGCCAAGACCTTCAGTAGCCTGCCCAGAAATAGGCCTCTCCTCAGACAGCCTGACCCCATACTCAACAAGTAGGCTTTGGCCTATACACCTGTAGGTCCAAAAAGCTAAAATTTAAAAATTCTAAAACATATGAAATACACATAAACACCCCACAAGGGAGAGGAAACCATAAATACCATCTGCAATGTGTTACCGCTCTCTGCGGGCAGTAAGTCTCATGTATTAATAAGTGAAGGACATTTGTGGCAAAAGTGGGCATGATGGTTGCCCAGCATCAATAATACAATGATAGCCTGGTTTGGGGGGCATGTGGTCACAGTGGAATTTCAAATTCAGATTGTGTGCTATGAGCTGAATAATCAGAACATTCTGGCTGTGCCTACTGGTGGCTATGATCACACACAGCAAGTCTCTTTCAAGAACCACTTCATGCCAATCTGAATGATTTCTGAGTGTTTCATTTATTTTCTGAATCAATGACTTTGACTTCTGTCATCTTCAACAGACTTGTGTTAATTGCTTCTATTATACTTAACTCCTAAAAGCACTGTGGTGAAGCCCTACACATTTTTTTTAGGTTTGTTGAGATCTTAAGGGCCAACACAGTAAGAGATGACGTACCTTTTGACAGGAAGGGCTGGACGGCGGTGACCTCAAAACAGTGCAGGACGCTGTCTCCCTTTAAAACAAACAGAGACACACGTTATTTATTGGCGCACTTTAAGTAAGACACACTGACATCCAATGTGGAAGCCCCCATCGAAAGAGAAACTCGCTGCTCGTATCCACTTGGGGCGGCTCATGACATACAGGCGCTGTGCTGCTGTCACTGGGACATTAAGATGGAGCGGAAGAGGCAGTTGGGATTGGGACTGGGCCTGCTCGGTGGTCTTTGGGCAGGTAAGACACTTTTTTTTTAATTCTTGAAAATTTCTTGAGCTTCTGTAAAAAGCAAAACTGCCCTCTTGGGACACATAAAGCACCATCTATCTATCTATCTATCTATCTATCTATCTATCTATCTATCTATCTATCTATCTATCTATC
>JANRMT010062861.1:13241791-13293418 GCA_026402145.1 Polypterus bichir lapradei | reverse complement strand
GATCTTTTTATATAGCGCCTTTCACAGTTGGCACCATTCCAAGCGTCGAGCAAGCTGGATTAGTGAGGATTTCCTGTAAAAGCCTGTGATTTTTTTTTTTTTTAATATAGCGCCTTTCACAGTAGGGGCCATTCCAAGTGTCTCACAAGTCATATTAGTGAGGATTGAATCTACAGGCCTGTTATTTTTTTTTTATTTATTTATATAGCGCCTTTCACAATGAGCACATTAACGAGGACTGAATCGGAGCTTGTTATTTCATGTATTGCACCTTTCATCGTAGGCGCCATTCCAAGATGCTCTACAGGTTTGGTGCCTGGTTTCTCAATTCATCTTTTGGCAGACGAAGTGGCTTGTTTGCTGTCACACTGGGCGTCACCGGTTAGGTTTTAATGTCACCTACTTGTACTTGCCAGTCCAGCACCACCCACGTTTAAAATAATAATGACAGCGACATTAAATAAATGCACCACATAGGGCCGCCATTTCTATGAGTGCCTGCTTGAAAACACCTGGAAGAAATAAAAGAGCAGGGAGAATGTTCCGGAGACCAGGAGCACTCCCGTGGAAAAATTTGTACAGAATTCAATCCCCGCCATGGGGCGTATTGAAAGTTAATGTGCTCGGTGCAGTCTGGCTTGATTCTAACTCGGTGACACAACACGGCATTGTCTGCCTGATCCACGTAGCGCTGAGGCGCCACTCCTTACGAGGTGACGATGCCAAGTTTTAAAGCCGCGTCCTTCTTGGACAGATCCGAGTTAAGGTTAATCGGGGAGAGAGATGAATAACTGGGGAGTTATGCCATTTCTGGCATCAGAGGAGCGCGTGTGTGACTGCTGGCCTCCATGTTATGGAAATCCCCATCATTAACCTGAGGGGGGTTTGGTTTCTGTAAGGCGCTATATGCTGTACTGTATGCTCCGTGCCTTAATAACCAAAGAAGAGGGTCCTGCATGCGCTCCACCACACACTCCGCTATGACATGACTGTTTTGTTTAAATGTGCCTGATGTCAAACACCAGCTGTTGTATAAGTACACAAATCACGGCTCTCTTTGTGTTCGTGTGTGTCGCACAATCTGCTCTGTTTGTTTTCCCACACTCGCAGGGTGAGAACTCCTTCCCTGTTCACATCCCGGATTTGACCAAACTCGATCTCCTGCATGTGTTACCTTTCAAAAACCGACTCGGAGCAGCACTCAGGGAGGCTCTGGACGCGAAGGCGTGATGATGTGGTCGGCAGGAAATGAACAGACGAGGAGCAAAACCGAGGAGCGTGGGCCACAAATGTGCCAAGGCCGAATACAAGCCTGGGTGTTAGCTGGGCCAAGCCCACCCGATGTCGTGATCCGTCCGTACTCTGTGCGATGCTACCAGGTGTGCCCTGAATTTGTGGTGTTTGTAGGATTTACTTGTGAGAACGTTCTCCTAGCGCATTGGCAGCGTGTCAAAAGGGCATCAAAGTAGCAAAGAAGAACATCACAAGAATCACCAGCACATACAGACCAGGGTGGCAAGAATGTCCATCTGGAGACGGCTTTGAAAGGCGCTATAGGAGCAGCAGTATGGGCAGTTTGTACCTGAACATGCCACAATTCACCACTCACTCACTCCCTGGACCCACAAGAGAAGACAACACACTCAAACAGACACTTTGTGCCTACGAACTTTGGTCGCTGCCTCACTGGTAACATGGCATGCTAAAAAGATGTGATGGAGAGAAAGTTTAATCAGTCCATAAACACTGGGCTTTTGAAAGAGCAGAACACAAGTTGGCTCAAAAACCAAGAAGAACAAACACAAGGAAGGAAAAAACGACGAGGCGTCACAACAGCTCTAAAGGAGAACATAAAATACAAGAAAACGAGAAAAAACGGAGGAAGGAAAACGGGGATCTGGGGCAGCCCACCAGCACCTACCACAGGGCAGCCCCCTTACTGGAGAATTAGTATAGTAGTAGTATTGTAGTAAATATCCCACTTGGGACAAATAAAGTATTATCTATCTATTATAGTGCCGGTCATGTAGGTCTGCCTGTCTATCTATCTATTATATAGTGCCTTTCATATCTAGCTGTCTATCATATAGTGCTTTTTATCTATCTATTATACAGTGCCTTTCATAACTACCTATCTATATATCTATTATAGTGCCTTTCATAGATATCTATCTATCTATTATAGAGTGCCTTACAGATCTATCTATGACATAGTGCCTTTTATCTATCTATTATATAGTGCCTTTCATATCTATCTATCATATAATGCCTTTTATCTCTCTATCTATTATAGAGTGCCTTACAGATCTGTCTGTCTATCTATCATCATATACTGCCTTTCATGCTTGTCTTCTTTATGGTGTCTTTCCATGCAATCGATTTTTATATAGTGCCTTTACCTATGTATTATATAAAGCCTTTGTCTATCATGTAGTGAATTTCATGTCTGTTTATTTTATAGCGCCTTTTCCATCAATCTTTCATGTAGTTCCTTTATCTATCCATGTGATATACTGCCATTCCCTATCTACGTCTCTATCATATAGTGCCTTTCATGTCTGTTTATTTTATAGTGTCTTTCCAAGCTATCTGTTTTTTATATGTTGCCTTTCTCTGTCCACGTCTCTCTCGTGTAGTGCCTTTCTTGTCTGTCCATCTGTCTGACAGTCCACTCTGAATGGCCTACCGAAGCTGCAGTCTTTCCACGAGCCTCTTTGCAATGAGGGTCTGAATTTCAGTCCGCACTTCCCTTCTGCTGACCCCAATTTGTGAACTCCTAACCCAGCAGCATCAGGTGCAAGGCAGAAAGCCACCCTGAAGGGCATGCCAGTCCATTACCTTATACTGGGCAAATTTAGAGTCACCAGTTCACCTAATTTGCACACCACTGGGATGTGGAAGAAAGACTGGAGCACCCAGGGATAGACGGTCGGTGACATAAGAAGAACGACAATGAAACAAGCAAAGGGAGTCCACATTAGCGCACTGGGGAAGGCACCATATAAAAGTGATTAACAAAACTGATTTCCTGGTGCATATACAGTGCTAGCCAATCAAAGGGTTAGATGAGAGCCATGCTGTGTGTGACTCGGGCACTGGTGGCAGTGACGGCCCCTCAGGGTCTCTTGTGCTTCACCAGTGACTTCAATCCCATCTCCCAGTGGATTATCCCGGAATGGGACTGGAAATGTGAGGTCATCGTGCCCAGATTGCCGTTTTCGTGCTGTTGGCATGTGACGCTGATGGCGCAGCTTTGGCAGTCAGGGGTTAGCAGCTGTGAATGATGAAAAGGCATTTCTGGGCCGCACATTTCCAGTTCAATGGCCTTTCAAAAAAGCAGAATAAATACAAACATCTGATGTAACACACGGGTTAATTGATAACACGCCGACCTCGGATGGGGGCAGCAGATCAGTCACCATCTGGGACCCTGACGACACACTGCATGGACAGCCCAACAGACTGCACCGCTGCACCCTTTGACAGGCTTTTAATGTAAAAGGAGACAAAACAAGAGTCCGGAGTGAAAATAATGGAGCAGACAAAAACATGTGGGAAAAACGTCACCTGTCAGCAGGGCTTCACTGAACAGCTGCACAGAGGGGACAATAAGGGAGGGCTGACGAGAACTGGCCTGAAGTGGGCAATGCAGTGATTCAAAATGATCTTTACTGTCACATGTCAAACATCGTGAGACATATCCGGATATTTAAATTTAACAATTTGTATTGTTTTCATGCGGTAGCTGCAATGCGGTTAAAAACTAAGTGTGTATTCCCAGAAAAATGGAACTATAAATCACATCAAGTGTTTGTGATGCGCCATCTGTTGGATTGACAAATATATAATGCATATGTCTCTGTTATATGTCATTTGGTATGGGATTTGTGAAAGCAGTGTTACTGTTTGGGATGCACCATCTGTTAGAATGACAACTGCAGTGCATTTCATTACTAAAACTGTTTATGATGTGCCATCTGTTGGAGTGACAAAGACACAGCAACCAAACGAACACAGAGACACGCATACACTTATCCTTTTATGAAGGTGAACTAGCTGTGCTACCCATCTAAGATGGATTGAAAACTAAGTAATCAATGTTGACCTCAGAATCAACATTTGCAGTGCACCATCTACTGGAATGTATTTCGTAATGCATGTAGTAATAAAATGCATGGCATTTGTCATTCCAACAGATGATGCATCGTAAACATGCATAGTAATAAAATGCATTACTATAAATGTTTGTGATGCACCATCCGTTGGAATGGCAAATGCAATGTATATGTTTCTGTTGTATGCCATTTGGTATGGGATTCATAAAAGCAATGCTAATGTTTGAGATGCACCATTTGATGGAATAACAAATACAATGCATTTAATACTAAAAAATGTGTGTGATGCACCATCTGTTGCAATGACAAAGACTTGGTAAGCAAACAGACATACAGATGCACAGACACTTTTCCTTTTATTATGGTTGACTAGCTGGGCTACCTGTCTAAAATGGGTTGAAGTTTAAATAATCAACGTAGACCTCAGCATTAACATTTGCAATGTACCATCTATTGGAATGTATTTTGTAATGCAAGTCGTAGTAAAATGCACTCCATTTGTTATTCTAACGGATGGTTCATCACAAAAAATTGTAATAATTGATTTTATTACTACAAATGTCTATGATTCACCATCTGTTGGAATGACAAATGCAACGCATATGTCTCTGTTATATGCCATTTGGTATGGGATTCATAAAACAGTGTTAATGTCTGATATGCACCATCTGTTGGAATGACAGAGGCATAGCAACCGCAGGGGCACACAGATGTTTGTCATTTTATTAAGGTGGATTTTAACTCGGATGAAGTTAGTTATGGCACTTGAATTATTTTACACTGGAGGCTGGAGGGAAAACTGCAATTAGACAATGGACAGATTCACTAGAGCCCAAATGACAGTCTTGCCCATCCATCACATTAAATGTTTGTGATGCACCATCTGTTGGAATGACAAATGCAATGCATTTTGGAATGTATTTTGTTGTGCATGTAGTAATAGAATGCATTGCATTTGTCATTTCAACAGATGGTGCATCACAAACATTTGTAGTTATTCATTTTCTTACTACAAATGTTTATGAAGCACCATCTGTTGGAATGACAAATGCAACATATATTTTTGTCACTGTTACAGTATATGGAAAGATTCACTAGAACAAACAACAAAAGTACTCGGTTTCTAATGTGTGGTAACTGAGTGCCGGAGTGCATTTTGATAAATTACTGTGAATGACCAGTATTCTTGACCATCAGCAGTCTGAGTCTCACACAAAGTCCATCTTTGTCCCTTTAAAGCTATACGATGTCATTAATAGTAACAATCCTAACTTCAAGCTTGGTTTTGAGGAATCCATCTTCCGGTCCATTTATCAAATGGTTCAGGGTCATGGGGTTTCATTTATCCTGGCAGCATAAGGCACAAGGCAGGAACCAAACTTTGACGTCACGCCATGGCACTCCTCTCCAGGTTAATTTAAAGTCACCCATCAGCCTGGCATGCATATTTTGAGGGGACTGGAACGCGACCTCTGTGCCTTTTATGTTTCAAAATCAGACTTCTGAAAACATGCAATTTTATCAAAATGGATACCATTGATATGTGCCTCGGTGGCGCAGTGGGTAGCGCTGCTGCCTCGCAGTTAGCAGACCCGGGTTTGCTTCCCAGGTCCTCCCTGCATGGAGTTTGCATGTTATCCCCGTGCCTGCGTGGGTTTCCTCCCACATTCCAAAGACATGCAGCTTAGGTGTATTGGCGATCCTAAATTGTCCCACGTGTGTGTTTTTCCCCTTTGGTAGGCTGGCACCCTGCCCGGGGTATATTTCCTGCCTTGTGCCCTGTGTTGGCTGGGATTGGCTCCAGCAGACCCCCGTGACCGTGTAGTTAGCATATAGCGGATTGGATAATGGATGGATGGATGGATGATATGTGCCTGAATGACCAAAGCCCCTTCAAGCTATAACTAGAGTTTACCTGTAGAGCTCCACATGGCGATGTCTACCATGAAAGGAGCTATAAAATATAAACAGCTGCCCACCTCCCTGAGCGAGTCACTTCTTCATTTCACTCTGACTACTAAAACAATTGTGTTTTGACTGTGAAGTGCTGTGGGATGGTCAACAAAACTGTAATCCACCCGCCGAGCACGATGGGATGATGTTCACTATGAAAGGCGCTATAAAATACACCATTTCTGGCCATGCCCCTCTAAACCTACACTCCAGTTTAGTGGTATTCACTGTGAAAGGTGTAATAAGCTCACTGTTGATGGTTTTAGCCCTGTCTACAAGCTCACTGCATGGCCGTTGCATATGAAAGATGGGAACAAATAAATCCTTAAGATTAACACGCAGGTAAATAAATAAACGTTAACATATTCACTTGAACCCGTGCTCTGAGCCTACGGGCGCTGCACCGGACTGCCACAAGTGATCAGGTGACCCCACAAACAGCAAATACCAAAGAAATAAAGGTGGCACACCTCATACCCATGAAAGGATACGTAGTGTTTAAAGAAAGCTCTGGGCAACGATGTGGAACCCAGCGGCAGGTGGCAACATTCAGGGCCTTGGGGGGGTAAAAAAAAAATTGTGCCCATTTAGCCGTGAGAAGCCAGCGGCACGGTTTCAATTAGTTGGCACAAAGGAGTGATTACATTTTCGTTTCCTTTAAGAGACACTCGCTCTTTGTGTGCTACCATTCCCCTTTTTGAGATTCGGAGAACTAAAGTCGAAGGTGCGGAACCTCGAGAGGGGGGTGTGGGGGGGGGACGACGACGATGACTCAGGTTTGAAGGGTTCCCAACTTCTGGCAGCCACGACACCAGAATACAAGAAAGCTCTTTGTGCGAGCGTCCTATCTGGTTTCAGGTACAGCGAGAGCATTTTCACTTGCTGAAAACGCAGATGTGGCGCATGTCGAGGGGGCCTCTAATTTCACACTTGGCTGCTGCACCGAGTGGGGGGCATGAACCTCCACCTCGGCGATCAGGACGCGCTCACCTGGACTGGTTTTTAGCAGCGGCAGTTGTAATTCTTTTGTAACAAAAAAAAAGTCTGAATTTTCCTGCTTTAAAAAAAAAAAACTGCAATGATTAACAGACCACTGAGGTGCCCTTAGGGGGCTTAGCTGGCCGCTGTGACTAATTGGGTTAAACATTTCCACACTAATGGCCACTCAGTTTCCACTGGGGGTTATGCTCACCAGTAGCTCGGCCATATTTTGTGTGGGACTCGCAGTGCCCTGCTGGTGTGCCCCTCAATCGGCAGCTGTCTGGCGGTGGTCTGTTGAAGTGGGCTCCAGCCTGATCATCTGATGTGTGACGTCCCCCCAAGTAACTTGTACTCCTGTCTCTACTTGCATACAAAACGTGTAAGATAGAGAAACACTTGAGCCTGGCACATATAATCGGGTGCTAAGCCAGTGGACCGTGAAACCCAAATCCAGGTGGTGAACCTCAGTGGGACTCTGAACCCAGTGATGGATGAAAGTAACCCAACAGCCATAACTGGGTAAATGTAGAGAAAAAATTCAGGAAAGTGACTGAGGTAAATGGAAATGTTGCCGATTAGCAAACTCCTCAAGTAGAAGCTGACATTAAATGAACTGAAGTGACAAGCAAGGGGAGACCATTCAGTCCATCAGGCTCATTTGTTTGTCTCAAAATCTCATCCAGGTCCTTCTTAAAGGTCCTCAAGGTTTCTCCTTCACTACGTGTCTCGGTAGTTCATTCCAGATTCCCACAATTCTTTGCACAGAGAAGTGCTTTCTGACTTCAGTCCCCTTAATTTCCACTGGTGAGTGCGCGATTCTGATCGACAATTTTACAAGTTAATTCGTTTGACTTCATCGTTTCTCGCTGCCATATTTAGATGAATGGGTGATCTAAACTGGATCTTCTTAAGATTGTGTGTGTGTGTGTGTGTTCATAAGTAAGATTGGTGTCTGTCCAGGTTAAGTGCCGGAATGCACCTGATGACCGTGGTCTTGTTTGAAAATAGTTGTAAGTATGGCGTGACTTGAAAGAATCTCATGGTGAAAGTCTCCATCTCGCGGGACTTCCTTCCAAAAAGTCTCTTCAAAAAGTCACGTCTGGTCGCAGGACTTTTTTATTATAAGAGAGAGACATACATTTGCCTACAATCTTGTCGTGATCATTTGTTAGTTCCTTTAAAGAGTAATGGGACTTCGTAATGCACGTTACAAGTTACCTGACTGAGTTTAGCACTGTATGTTCAGCTCGTCGGCATAAATTAAGCGATTTCTGAAGTATTTCGACAGATGATTTCATTCAGGAGAAGGAATAAAGTGATCACTCAAACATTTAGAAATGCATTTTGTGGACGCTAAACCGAAAGCGCGTGTGATGTGAATACACGCGTGTAGACTGACAGAGTGCAACGGACATGCGCACAGATTACAGAATCCTTAACAGCAACTCAGTTATCGGTTCACATGGTCACATAATTGGGTTATTCGGACTGCGTTAGTCCGATTCTCAGAAGCAGATAACCCGATTTTTCTGTAAGTGGAATAAGGGTTTCCATGGCATTTTAGAAATCGTGTTTCTGTGAATTACCGAGTTATCGAACACGCTGGTTGTCATTCGTAGAAGAGTAAGGAGGGTCCAACTGGACAGACCCCTGAGGGACTCCACTCTTACAGTCTGCACTCTTTGTCTCCTGCTGGTTAACCAACTCGAGATCCAGTTTTGTAGATCACCTTCTAGATTTAGAATTAATCTTTGGTGTGGGACAGCTGAGTCAAAGGTTTATATAGAAAGTCCCAGTAAATTACGTTGTACGCTTTGCTTTTGTCAACTATTGCAGAAGCCTGTTCCAAAATAAAAATTCTAAAGGTCTGGTTTGGCAAGAGCTTCCTCCCATAAACCCCTGCTGGCTGTTCTAAATTATGCTATGTCCATACAGATATTTTTTCTAATTTATTTTTATTATATAGCTTCCATAATTTTGCATGGCACAGAAATAAGACGTCTTGGTCTGTAACTACCAGCGTCCAGGTTGTCACTTTTCTTGAAGACTGGAATCACATTTGCAACTTTCCAGTCCTCAGGTATTTCTCCATTCTCAGGTGACTCCCTAATGAGTACCATATACACTCGCGTTTAAGTTCTCCCGCGGATAAGTCGGGACTTGATTTTACCGTATAATTTCTGGTATTTTATAATGTCGGTCGTATAAATCGAATGCGGAAAACTCACGCTATTGGTCTAAGAGATTACGATATGCTAACGCCCACCTGAGAGAGTAACCACTGAGGCACATGGCCTTTTTTCTTCTATGTGAGTGCGGCAATGCGCTGTATCAGCGTGTGCTCCTAACCTCGTATTGTGCCTACGTGACCACATGGTAATACCCAAACTATTCTGAAGCGACGTTTGCACTGATTTGTGTTTTTTGTATCTCACATCCTCATACACCTTTATCGTAAGAGCATCCCTTATCTGCGATCAGAAGAAAATATGAAGCTGGATTTAAATTAAAAGTCGTTGAAGTGGCGAAAGAAATTGGTAACTGCACTGCTGCAACAAAAGTCGATGTGTCTAAGAAACTGGCGCGAGATTGGAGGAGGCAAGACGATGTATTAAGAAAAATACCTAAGACAATGTGTGCTCTGCGAACTGGCATTGCCTCATGTGTCGTATTTTTGAACGGGCGTATAAGTCGGGGTCTGATTTTATGATCAATTTTTCGGGTTTCAAGAATTGACTTATACACGAGTATATACGGTACATTTAGAATCGCTCCCTGTTTTATATGTGGTGAAAAAATACTTCCAAATTTAAACTAACACATACCACCTGTCATTTTACAATCACTAAAATATGAGCCAAGCATCTGCACATGAAGCAGTGACGTTCCGCGGACGTTGTATTATATTTTAGTTCCGTCGGGTGCTAAGCGCAAATTCGGTTGCATTTTAGTTTTGGATTCCAGGTTTACAACGTTAGGCTCAAGTCTTCTGCAGCATCGCACTCCACTCCTGTTTTCTAATCTCAAGTCTCCTTAACAAGAAAGATCTCTCTCCCTGTTGGCACTTGGCTTTTGACCTGATTATTCCGAGTGTCGTTCGCCTGCCAAATAAAAGCGGTGTGGTATTCGAAAACTTTTCATGAGTGTGCGCGCCCGGGGTAAAAAGGAGATTGCTGTGGATGAGTTGTGCATTGTGTACAAAGCAAAGGCCTGAAGGCTTCAGAGAGAACAAGTCGGAGCAGAGACTTGAGCCTTGCGCATCAGGTACAGCCCATTGATCGCGGCTTTGGATAGCTCGACACAAAATGGCCATTACTCCTCTGGGGGGCCGAATTAAAAAAAAAAAAAAAAAAGTTTAAATATTTAGGTTCCAAAGGTTTAATATAAAAACAGATGAAAGTTCTAAGTGCAGGCAACATTCTTAAATCCATAGCCACCTTTGTCGTGTAGAAGATGTGGTAAGAAAGAAGCTGAACTTTGCATAATGTGGAGGAAAGGGGAGAATTCTGAGGTGAACCATCATGGGTGGTGTTTGACACATTTAAGGAATCCACTTCTAAAACACGGCAAGTCTTTAAGACGTAGGTGACCAAAAGTCTGAGAGAGAAGCATACGATTATTAGTATGGGCTCTGAGGTCAACGGAGATAAGGGATCGAGAACAACAGACAAGACATTCTATTTTATAAAGACACACACGTTCAAGGTTTTGCCTACCATCTTGTCGTGATCATCTGTTAGTTTTCTGCAGTAGCAGTTGTGGCTTGTGGTTTACAAATTTGCACACACCCTCCTTCAAAGCACTTGCTCCACACACACACTTTTTTATTACCGAGTTCTTGTCGGAGTACATCAAAGGGTTTACTAAGTTTGGCACATGTCTACCCACAATCTGACCCATAACCATGTTGATTCTGTTTTTGTGTCCTCCTGCCTGTGCTCCGCCAACAGGCACTGATCATCTAACGCTGGTTCCTCAAGATGGCTTCAGAACGTCTCTACTGCGACCATTCATGTTATCTTTACTGCACAGTATGTGAAGCTCAATTTGAACAATTGTGACGAGAACGGGCCATTCGGCCCAACAAAGCACATCCATCCTATTCCCCGAGAAGTTCAAGTCGAGATCTGAGGGTCCCTAATGTCTTGCTCTCCACCACACTACTTGGTAGTTTATTCCATGTGTCTGTGATTCTTTATGCAAAGAGAAACTTTCTAACAATTGAGTGAAGTCTTCCCTTGACAAGTTTCCAGCCATGGTATGTCGTGTAAGACTTTGACTTTTTATCACGAGAATGTTTGGTTGACGGGTATCTCCGGCACCTTTTCAGAATTTCCATCGTGGGTCTTGAATTTGTGTTTAACATTCTTGTCATCTGTGGTTAGATCTTTGCTTGTATTTACACTGAAATATGTCTTCTGCGTGTTTGCCAAGCTTTTCAAAAATTTCTTATTGTTGTTTTTACTGCTGATTTGGGACATGTGGTTCTAGACTTGGAAACATTAGGTAGTTTGTTCCCATTGAAAAAAATGTCAAGCATGTGAACAAGTACAGAGTGATGTAACAGTAACTGGGCAGTACTGGTAGAGAAGAAGGGACCAAACATCCCTTAGTTATGGCTACCTATTTGACATAGCTCAATGTATTTTGTGGTATGTTTTGTCATGGTACGAGAAGTGGGGTCTTAGAGTGACCCTGTTTTAGAGTTTAACAGAATGCCCCAAATTCCGTCTATCACCCTGGTCACTGTCAGGATGGACTGTTATCGATCAGTTCACCTTCTAGGTGGCTCTCTGTCTTACAATGTTGATTGGTCCCTGGTCCATCATGTGGTTTTTTTTATGTTATTTATCCCATGTAGTTTGTTGTGATGACTGAGAAAAAGTTAAATTCGCATTTTCATGTACAACAGAGTTACTGATAATGCATGTATGGTGGGCAACGCAGGACAACCGCAAACAATATAAAAAAAGTCAATGGAAAAAATCTCATGTTACTTGTGTTGCATAATAGACATGCCAAGTCAAGTAGTCGCCTGCTCCAAATGTCCCAAACACATTTTGTTTTTTATTAAAACTAGGGGGATTTGCCCCCTGCTCACTTCGCTCGCCAACCCCCGTGCCTGCACTATGCGCTAGCCTTGCGTATGGATGGATTGATAGGTAGATAGATGCGGATGTATAATTCACTAATTATTTTACACTACAGCGAGTAATTAACCATATTAAAAAATAGTAAAATGTAATAATTTGAAAGTAAATTATATTTCATGTTGTGTTAGAGGTATTTGTTGCGTAGTACGATTTTGTTTGGCTTTTGAAATGCAAAAACTTTTTAAACTTACACTTTTATTGTAAAACTTCAGTAAAAACAATTTTGTGAATTCAATTTTCGTCAAAATCGCATTGAATTTTGATTCCGTATTTGGCCTTTCACGTAACGTATAACTGCCCGTGAGTGAATTTCGTTTCTTTCTCTCTATTAAATAAAACGACTTTTTCGAATGTTTGTCCCTGGGATTTGTTAATTGCCATAGCAAAAGCTATTCTCACTGGAAACTGTTAATGTTTTTATATGAATGGCATATCGATATCATCTTTGGTGTGTAATGTTATCCCCTGAAGATGGACTAAATACCTTTCTTGGATACATCCTTCTTTCTACTGTAATTCAGCCGGTGGAAAACCATACGGTGTTAACGTTTGTAGATATTCTTCATGATGTTGTAAGTTGATGTTTTCATCTTCCGCACCATCACCACCAACTGTTTCAGCAGAGTCTATTGATACGCATTTAACCGATTTACCGTGTAACTGATCGGCATTTTGTGCGTTAATTCATTTGACTTCATCGTTTCTCCATGCTAGGATTGCCCGTGTACGCATTTCTTCTGTTGATAACCCTTCATGATAAAATTCTTCAATAAGATTTGGACATAATGCGTCTTCATTAATTGGGAACTTAAAGTGAGGAAAACGTTAAAATTCATAAGAGATGAGAGCGCAGGAACTGAGTCTGACAAAAGCATTCACATGAATGAGAGGTGAGAGGACTGTGGTCTTGTTTGAAAAGTCTTGTGTCGTCGTAGGATTTTTTTTATAATAACAGAGAGATATTGTAAAATAAACGCTCTTGTGAATGAATACAGAACATGTTTGGATTCCGAATGATCATTTGAATTGTAGACGCACCTCCCATCATTACCTGCATATTCATAGCAGTGAGCCACAATGGGAGTTCCTCGAGATTATTTAGCAACAGTCTGTAAAACTGCACGGGTGACCCGACCTTCTGATACGTAACAAGTATGAGGGCATATTTGGTTCCTCAACGCACAGTGCTGGCCAATGACTGAGCCATTACTGGGCTGGTCACCTGACCAATGAATGCGCAGGAAGACGGGTCTTAAATTCAAATGCTGATTCATGTGTGAGCAGATTCCATTTTTATTCATGACAACATTTTTTGGTAGTATTTTTTTTAGTACAAATATGTGTGGGGCATCATGAGCATATGACTGGAGGACTTGACATGTGAATTAAGCGAGTAACGTGAGTTTTTTTTTTTTTCCAATGATGTTTTTGGTAATGTTTGCTGTTGTCCAGTGGTGGTCTCCATTAATGCCCAGTCTATCAGAACATTTATTGTCTCTGCTCTGCATGAAAACATTGGTACAAACTACGTGAGGTAAGTAAAATATATTCCTTGTTCAACATGGGGCCAGGAAAAACCCCAATCAGCTACAACATTAAACCCACCTGCCTAATATCATGTAGGTCCCCCTCGTGTCACCAAAACAGCTCTGGCCCATCGAGGCATGGACTCCACAAGACCTCTGCAGGTGTCCTATGGTATCTGGCAGCAAGATGTTGGCAGTCGACCCTTTAAGACTGGTTAGTCGTGAGGTTGGACCTTCATGGATCAGACCTGCTTTTCCAGCACATTGCACAGATCCTTGTTTAGACTGAGATCTTGTTAACGTAGAGATCAAGTAAACACAATGGACTCTTTGTCATGTCCCTCAAACCATTCCTGAACAGTTTTTGCATTGTGACGCTGCATATTATCCTGCTGAAAGAGGCCACTGCCATCTAGGGTTTACCGTTGCCTGCAACAGTCTTTAGGTAGGTGATATGTGTCAAAGTAACAATCCACATGAATTAACAGGACCCACCGTTTCTCAGCAGAACATTGCCTGGAGTATCACACTGCCACTGCTGGCTGGCCTTCTTCCCATAGTGCATCCTGGTGCCATCTCTTCCCCCAGGTAAATGACACACATACACCACATGATCTTAAAGAAAACGTGATTCGTCCAACCAGAACACCTTCTTCTGTTGCTCCATGGTCCAGTTCTGACGCTCACAAGTCCATTGAAGGTAGTCAAGGGTCAGCATGGGCACTCTGACCAGTCTGCAGCTACACACTATGTGTTCTGCCAAAATGAAATGTTCCAGCAATTTGCGCTACAGCAGCTCTTCGGTGGGATCGGACCAGACAGGCTTATGCCTTGGCTTCCCGTGCACATCGGCGACTCTTGAGCGCCCATGACCCCATCAACGGTTCTCCTTCCTTGGACCATTTTTGGTAGGAACTAACTACTGCATACTGCATAAGACCTGCCATTTTGGAGATACTCTGACCCAGTCATCGGGCTATCACAATCTGGTCCTTGTCAAAAGTCGCTCAGATCCTTCATGCTTGCCCAGTCTACCTGCTCCCAGCGCATCCCTTTCCACAACTGACAGCTTGCTTGCTGCCTAACATATCTCACCCCTTGACAGGCGCCATCGTAACGAGATCATCCGTGTCATCCACTTCATTTGTCAGTGGCTGATCGGTGTACGAGCTTCCCATGAATGTCAAATCTAAGGGGGGGGCAAGTTGGCAATAAACGTGATGCCAGAATTTATGCGTCATGACAGAAATGGTGGATATTTGAAAGTCCCGTTGTATGTGGATAGTCGTGATCCCCACCCAGTGGGTTTACTTTTGCTTTTAATGTTCACGGCAAATCAACAGCAACTCTGCGTTTTCTGACTAAACTCCTGAAACGCACATGACGAGAGTGAAGTGGGACATGACAAACAGTAACTTCCCACGGTGCAAGAGGACCAAATTTATACATTTATTATGTTTCGTAACGTGACTGCGTCGCCTTTCCGCCGCCATCGAAAGAGCATTTGGTGACCACGGTGGAGACGTCCCGTTCAGCGCTGGTCCTCTAAAGAGTTAAGTGAAGACCGGCAGCTGTCTAGTGGAGCGGGGTCAGCAGAGGGTAGGCACACGTCTTACTTTTATTTGTGTGCAAAGGAGTGGGCATTAAAAAGCCGCCTGGTTAGAAAAACATGACCACCAGAGCTGCTGGCTAATAATGAAAAGGATAAAAGCAAAGGGAGAAAAACAAAAAAAGAAAAAGAAAAAGCGCATTCCACGCAGAAATGTTCCTCTTCCAACACTGACTGTTCTAGAGTTTCACCACAAATAGCTATGTTGGAGAGTTCAGTAAAATGTGAACTTTATATACGGTGTAATTAAGAAATCGGGACTTGTAATTAGGAGGTGGGGATTTAAGAGCTCGTTTCTCAGAATTCAGTTTCTCGGAGATTTCCTTCTCCCCGATGGAGTGGAACAATGCCACCTTCTTGAGTTTCAAGCGCTCTGCGCTTGAGAAATGACTTCTGTTTTTGCCACCTGGATGTGCATTGTGGGCGCAGAGGGGTTTAGCAGTTAGTGCTGCTGACTCCCAGCTCCAGAGTCTCCGGTCCAAACCCCCTGCCCTTCTCAAAGCCTGCACATTCCTCCCCACGGCCCGACATGAGTGTTAGTGTGCCCTGCAATGGACTGGCACCTTTTTCAAGGATCCTGATCCTCCCCACCCATGGCACTGGTTTTAATAATGGATTGAGAGTTGGAGTTGTGTGCTTTCTTAGCTGCGTTGCTCTCCACTTGGCTGACATGTTGATCTAAAATCTGCTGTCGGCAGGAATTCAAATCCCGTGATGGCCCGAAGGCTGAAGGGGCTCATGCAGTCCAGGTGGTGCGAATCGCCATGCTGCCCTCTGACCACTCGGGTGAGCCTCAGGCAGATTCCTATGAAGGAGCAGTCCAGTGGAGTTGATACTTGCACATTTTGACGTTTATGTCAGGCCTGTCTATCCCTGCGTGTAATATCATGGTGTGCCCTCACACCCCGGCTGAAACGCAACGTCCGATTCAGTGGGCCATCAAGCTGGGGAATCAAGAATTTAGCAGCCATGGCTGCTGTGGGGCTCACGTGAACCTCCTCTTGGTAGAAATGCACATCTTCCTCAAGAATAAAGTGGGCACTTGAGCTGATCTCACCATACGCGACTTCCAGTTGTAGGATTCGTCAGACTTCACGACTGCAGTCACAGAAATCATCACCAAAACGCGTCAACTTAAATGATGGAAAACTGCTGGACACGTCAGATTTTGCGACCGCCTGCCGACTTTCCCAGCACAGTCCTTTTCGCCCCCTATTTTCTGACAACAACCATTTAGTTTTGTATAGCCCAAAATCACACAAGGAGAGCCGCAATGGGCTTTAAAAAGGCTGTGTTTTTTGAAAGACCCCCCCCCCAAGCCTTGACATGAAAAAGACGGACAGCCACACATGCTGCATGACAGTGTTGTACAAAGGGTTAACAGGTATGGTGAGTTTTATTTCTTTTCCCCATTCTGTCAGTGTATATAAAACGTGAGACATCAGACAGACGAGCCCACCTTCTGTTTCTGAGGTCTGAAACACCCGCACGTCCTTTTATTCCTTCTAGATACGTTATATGCACTGTATTTCCAGCTGAAGGCTGATTGGTTGTCTGCTCTTGCACACACAGAGCCGGACCCCGCCCCCTAACAGACTGTCAGACTGAGTCACTGGGTATGTCAGACTACACGACAGCCTCCGACACGCTAAGATTACATACAACAAATGAAGTCCGCAACTGACTGTCGCTGGAAAAGTCGTGTAATGTGGCAGGACCCTTAAAGCTTTTAGCGTACTGTAGTTGTTAGACAAACAAAATGGTGTACGGTAGTCACAGGCGGAAAAAAACAAAACAACACACTCAACCTGGTAAACTGCCATGGTATATAAGACACGAGACAGACGAGCTTCTCTTCTGTTTCTGAAGTCCAAAACAGCCTTGTCGCTGCATTCTACGCATTGTGCTGCTGGATGAGCATTCATTGGTTGTGTGCCCACAGAGCCCACCCCTAGCATTAAACCCATTTGATTTTGTCCGGGTGAGTCACAGACGTGGGCCATCAACTTCCTCCACCTTGCTAACATTATGTGAATGAAGGCTATGACTGAAAATCGCTGGGAAAGTCGTGTAATGTGACATGGCCTTTAGCAGGAACAAAACTGGCACTGGTGGGTTAACATTTACTCTGAGTTGTTATTTAGCATATTGGAGGTCCTGTTTTTTTTTTTTTTTTAAAGATCTGTATCCATGCATCCCTCCATCCATTTTCTAACATGCTTATCCAGTTCAGTTTTACACAGAGGTGGTGCTTATCCTGGCAGCATGGTGGCACATGATGCAAAGCCATGCTGAAGGAGGTGCCAGTCGAACACAGCCACACTCACACACACTGGGCCACTTTAGAGTTTCCAAGTAACCAAAGTTGCACATGTTTAGGAGGTGGGAGGACCACCAAAGAAAAAACCCACAGGGAGTGGCAAAGGTGAGCAGAGGGGCTTATAGCTGAGCTCAAGTGGCTGAACCTGTTAGAAATGTGCACAAGTCAAGTCGCCCCCTTGTGGTCACAAGCTCTACTACAGCGTTTCCCAACTTGTGAACTGTGGCTAAACCTGGACAAAACAACGACCCCCACCACAGCATCGCAGGTGAATCACAGATAAATCTTGGGCGACCACACCAGACCCTCACCCTGACGATTGTACTCGATTCACCAAGGAGTGAAACATTTGTCGATCACACTTGGTTCATCTAACGTTCTGACACTCTGGTGATAGGTGGGACCCAAGCACTTTAACGATCGCACTTGAGTCACTGAAAGGGACCACCTGGGTCATGCTAAATTCACAGAGAGGGACAAAGGTGGGTCATGTGAATGAACTGGTTGGGAAAGACTGCTCTACAAATCAAGGCGCCTCAATCAAGGGACTTGGGTGGAAGGATCTTGTTCCTGATCCATGACATATGACAGGAGTGTTAGACCAATGAGATGAGGCTGAAAGCAATTTGTGTTCTCACCGGGAGACTGCAGACTAGTTTGGACTTTCCGAGTGTTGTTTAATTTGGCAGTGGCTCTGGTGGTCTGTCACGTATTGCGTTCTTTCTCTAAATGTAGAACCCTCACCTGCCCCATTTAAGCAGGCCTTTTCTTTTAGGAGTTTGAGGGGTATGGGTTCCATTGCCAGTTTTCTATGGCATTTTCCCCATCTTCTTTCTGGCTGTGTGGCTCTCCTCTCACCTCCCAAGTTAGGCCGATTGCCCACTCTAAAAATCAGTCCTGCTATGGATGGGTGCTGACCCTGAGCCGTGTGGGATGCCACACAGGGTGGCACTTCAGGGTGTTGCATGTTTGTTGATGATGTCGACAAGGATATCCAATCAGGGGGGCGACCGCAGCATGCCCATCGCTTACCACTTTTGTTAAAAGTAACACCGGGCCCGCTAAGCGTGGAACTTCTGTCGGATTGAAGCCCCCCAGCCCGCCATCGCCCCACTGCGAGATCTTCATTTAATTTCAGCTAGGCTCTCAGACTTTAATAGTCTTGTTTGTCTCTTTGTCTCTTGTTCATTATTTGTTTTGGGAATCTCGGCTTTTAATTTCAACATCTTGTTAACAGATGCCTCAGTGCCACTACAAAGTTACCAAAGGATCAAACACAAGAGGACTTATTAATTGTCTGGAGCTGCTTTAGCGTCATTTAAATACAACTTAAAAAACAAAAATAAATCTTAAGTTCATATGGCAGAGAGCCACCGTCAGGTCTTACAAGCTGCATCTGTACGCCTCTATAAAGAGTGGAAAATTGGCAGCCACTACTGTGACAAAAGCAAGAGGAAGTGATCGAGCGGGATGGTGAATGCTACTCTTGTGCGTAACGGCGATGCTCATGGAAAAGTCCTGCTTGTGGAGATGAGCGGCGCGTCACATGCGACAACTGGGAATGGGGACAAAATGCTCTGTTTATTAATTTTGTTTTTTTTTTTTTTTCTGCGGATAATGAAGAAGAAATTTTGCTGGCCAGGGTTTAGTTAAATGAATGGATTATATTTTGAGACAATTCACCAATTGATTAACCGACTAAAAAGTGCTGGGACTGATTTGGCTCCTCTTATTTGAAAACATTCTGTTGGGACCAACGAGGCTCGCATGACACTACTAGAAGTGGGACTTCCAACTGGTGATCCTCTTGGCTCCTTTGTAGACTACAGAAAGAAAGTGGGCGTGGTTTTATGCAAATGACAACTGGAGGTGCCACTCAGGCGTGCTTGGGAGTCGACCTCAAATGGTAATTGCACTCCGAGTCGAGAGCTGGCATTGTCACCTGTCCTCCTCTTTTGTCCCCACATCAGAAGATCGACTACGCGAAGAATCATTTAACGATTTGTTTTACCCAACCGAGGTTTTCAACGTTACAGATACCGGTTATGACGCCATTTTGATTCAGTATTGAGCGCTGCTGCCATTTTGTGTACTTGTCATTCGGATGCGTCTCGTGGTTTTTAGAGGGGCGTGTCTTTGGAGGTTGTGACCTTGACCTTTTGACACGTTGGGTTTAAAGTTCATTTCCTCATTCAAGATTATAGATATTTGCTTTGTAAAAATCTCTCTCTGGTTTTGAATTCTGGATTCTGTTTGGATTTTTGCGTAACATTTTTGTCTTGTCATCTTTGGTCCTTTTGCTTTTTGCAGTTATGACCCTTGCTTTGCTATTTGAGTACTAGCTGTGCTATGAAATCTGCGTGATCAATGTAGACCTCAACATTAAACATCTGCAGGGCAGCCGTTTACTGCAATGTATTTTATATTTTGTAGTAATAAAATATATTGCATTTGTCATTCCAACAGATGGCACATCACAAACATTTGACATAATAAAATGCATTATGACTTATGTTTGTGATGCACCATCTGTTGGAATGACAAATAAATTGCATGTGTGTTGGCTATATGCCATTTGGCATTGGATTTGTAACAGCATTGTTAATGTTCGTGATGCGCCATCTGTTGGAATGACAAAGACATAGCAACCAGACAGACACACGTACACTTATCCTTGTATTAAGGTGGACTAGCTGTGCTACCCATCTATGACTGGCTGAAATCTGCAAAATCAATGAAGACCTCAGCATTAACGTTTGCAGTGCACCATCTGTTGGAATGTATTTTGTAATGCATGAAGTTATAAAATGCATTGTATTTGTCATTCCAACAGACAGTACATCACAAACATTTGAATTAATAAAATGCATTACTACACATGTTTGTGCCATCTGTGGGAATGAGAAATGCAATGTATATGTCTCTGTTAATCTGCCGTTTGGTATGAGATTTGTAAAAGCAGAGTTAATGTTTGTAATGCACCATTTGTTGGAATGGCAAATGCAATGCATTTGAATAATACAAATGTTAGTGATGCACCATCTGCTGGTATGACAGAGACACAGCAACCAAATGGATGCACAGGTGCACAGCTACAGAGACACTTATCACTTTGTTAAAGTGGACTTGCTGTGCTATCTGTCTGTGATGGGTTGAAATCTATGTAATCAATGAAGACCTCACTGTTAACGTTTGCATTGCACCATTTACTGGAATGTATTTTGTAATGGATGTAGTAATGCATTGCACTGCAGTTGTCATTCCAACAGATGGCACATCATACACATTTGTAGTAACAAACTGTATTACTACAGATGTTTGTGATGCGCCATTTGTTAGAATGAAAATGCAAGGCATATGTTTCTGTTATATGTCATTTGGTATGGGATTTGTAAAAGCAGTGTTAATACTTATGATGTGCCATCTGTTGAAATGACAAAGACAACAAAGCCAGACGGACATACAGATCCTTATCCTTTTATTAAGTTTGATGTCTTATTTTTTTTGGTCACTAGCATGCCAGTTTGTTCCGGATTCCCTTCCCTTTTACGTGAAGAAATGCTACCAGGATTCTGTCTTGAATGCACTTCCTTTTAACTTTACACTGGTGTCCCTGAATAAATTTATTCACTATTTTAATTTTAATAAATCTGCTAGATCAGCTTAATCAATGTCTTGGAAAATTTTGCCGACTGGGTTTGGGGCCCCCCAAATGATCCTCTCTGCTAGAAAACGAGGAGGTTTAATTCCCTTAACCCGTCGGGGCAGGCATCGCCAAGTTCAACACTTCAGGAAGGTTACATCACAAGTGTAGAGTGGTCCGCCATGAGGCAGTGGCGCTGCCGAGTTACACACCGTGGATGGATTGTTTAGTAAGCAGTGCGGCCCCCCGGTGTCTGACGTAGTGGACCATAAACTTTACACCTGATGCTTCATACGCGTTTTCTGTTTTTTTTTTTTTTGTACCCTCTTATGAGATCATTTCATCATCTTGAAGTGAATTAGATACATTTGATTTTATTCTTCTCTTTTCTTTGTTCTGGCAGCGTCCCGAGATGCGCCACTATAAATATGGAGGTAGTCACACCATACTTTATCCTGGACTCCTTGTTCGTGAACTCTAGTGTGGTTAGTTTCAAGTCCAAGAAGGCCCCCATTTGGGTGTTGATCTCCAGTTTGCCTTGACTTGTGATTCTCGGCTTTGCCTTTTCTCTCGCTTGTACTCTTTTCCGGTTCTTTAATGCACATAATATAAAAATACAATCCTTGTCTTGCGGTTCACTCCTCAAATATCCATCCCCATATCTAAGTATACGAGAAAGTGGAGACCACTCCCGATTTTTTGTGTTCCTATCCTTCCCCCCCTCATATTCACCATTATTGAAGGTTTAGTTTCTTTTTAATTCCAACTGTGGCTCTAAGTCAAAGACCAAATAACAAAACGTTGCTTGTTCTTGTCTTTGGCCTAAATAAGGAGATAACAGAAGGTGTAACAGAAAGGGTTGCTACCTACTGTAAATGAGAGATCTCCATTTTGTTTTGTGAGAGAGTTGGCGCTCTGCTTAGGACAAAAGGAAGTTTCCAAAACACAGATAACTTATTATACGCCATACTTTAGGCTTGTAAGATGTCAAAAATGAAAGTTGTAACTGTTCCCCTTGTAGATGCATACTGGGAATCGTCAACCGTGTGGAGTGCCCAGTGCCCACCCAAAATGGAGGTAGCATTCAGGACCTGCGGCGTATCCATATACGATCAGTTGTGTGTTTTATTTTTATGTCTTTTTTTAAAGGTTATGGCCATAAAGGACCACTGACTCTCACGCTTTGCTTCACGTGTGTCAAGTTATGATGAATGTCACTTGCCTACGCATTCAGTTCTTGTAGGGGACACATGCCAAGTTTCTGACTTTTAATTGCTGTATTGAAAGCTGAAGTCTGCAAACCTTTCTACACATTTCGCCCCAAGTGTTTTTAATCTTTACGTCTAATCTCAAACGCAGCCCCCCAAAGCATTTCTAGGTATACACAAAGCTTGTTTTCAAACAGAAGTTAGTCTTCTGCCAAAGAGCTGGCAGGATGCCCCTTGTGAGCTGTTAGGAGTTCTGCAGGCTGGACCTGATGGTCGAGTGCAGTGCAGTGACAGGCCCCGGAATGATGCGTTGATGGCACACACACACACACACACACACACACACACACACACACACACACACACACACAGCAGCAGCAGCCATACTCCCCCCTGCCTCAACCAGAGACGCGTGAACAGCCAAGGTGGGGCTTTCTCTACAAACCATCCCAACACATGGGCCCCAGATTTGCTTTTGCCACCCAAGATGTTGTAGGTGTTTTTCTTAGAAAGCGTTTATTCATTTTTCCTTTAAACCTTAAAACACGGGCAGTAAGTGAGCAGGTTACGGGATAATCATCTTCTAGACGTCAGCTGGTCAGATCTCCCACTCTACAATGAAGAAGAATGACTTTCCATTGACCTCCATTGTACAAGGCGGACTGCGGTCTAACGGACTTCCACGGTTGCCCTAAGGGCAGGCAGACATTTTGAATGGAGGGCTCTTGGCGCTGTCCGATTTAAGGCCTTAAAAAGCAGGGTCTGTCCGAGTCACAAAGGATATGCATGTCCATACATATCAGAAAGAAAGTTGTAAAGTGATTGCAGATCAGCAGATGCCGTCATCAGGGGATCACTGCAGTACCTCAGCCATGTAACTGTGCAGCCGGTGTGTGTTTGTTACACATATAAATACACGCAGGGCTCAAAGAGGGCAGCATTTACTGGCACACCAGCACGCATCACGTATATGTTGTTTAAAATCCCCACCCCCCCGCTGCCACTCTCTGATCTAATCTCGGAATATCGCAGCAAACAAAACTCATAGGAGAACCCCCCCAACTCCCCCACTCTGCAATCATAGTGTGGTGCTTCCCAGCAGTACCCCGCTTCCCACTACCCTAGTCTAAGATCAGTTCACGGCACTCGAAACTCCAAGGGAGACTCCAGCCCTGCTCTCTGATTCCACCGCGGCACTCAAAGGGGACAGCAGAAGAAGGGCCTCCTCCACTTCTCTGATCTTGTGTCCGTATACCGCGGCATTCGATACTCCAAGTGGGGGAAACCCCTTCACCAGAGACCACCCCAACCTCTAATACAGTGACTCTTAACCTTTTTTTGAGTCACGGACCCCTTTAAGGCTGTGAGGAAAGCTCTGAACCCTCTTCCCCGGAAGTTTTCACATAAACACAACTTTGCATGCAATGACTATAATGTACTTTATTAATCGAGATTTGGTTGTCTCATACTATTATGACATAGACAAAGGATTATTAAACTTTAAAGTGAACGCTCCTTTTTTTTTTTATGCAAAAAGTGATGACCACTTGTTATAATTGTGAAATACAATCCATCCATCCATCCATCATCCAACCCGCTATATCCTAACTACAGGGTCACGGGGGGTCTGCTGGAGCCAATCCCAGCCAAAACAGGGCGCAAGGCAGGAAACAAACTCTGGGCAGGGCACCAGCCCACTGCAGGGCGCGCGCACACACCAAGCACACACTAGGGACAATTTAGGATCGCCAGTGCACCCAACCTGCATGTCTCTGGACTGTGGGAGGAAACCCACGCAGACACGGGGAGAACATGCAAACTCCACGCAGAGAGGCCCTGTGAAGTGAACCCGGGTCTCCTAGCTGCGAGGCAGTGCCGTCCATGAAATACAATCCTCTTGTGCAAATTAAAACAGATCTACTACTACGTTTTCTAATACCATTATTACTAATACATCTACTCTATGGGGCAGAGTGGTGGCTCTGAGGTAGGGATCTGCACTGGTAATCTGAAGGTTGCTGGTTCAAATCCTGTAAACACCCAAAGTGCCTCCTGAGTAAAGCCCTTAACCTGCAATTGCTCCGTCCTGAGTATGACGTTAATCTGCATCCAGCCCTCCATGTAGGGAAAAACCTGGGGGTTGGTGGTAGAATTGGCACTCCAGCCACCATATAAAGCCTCACACTGTTCCACTCCATCTGAACTAGTGTGGTGCTGAGGTGTCACCCGTTGTTTGGCTGAACTCGGGTCCTAATCTGGGATCCTGAGTTGGTTCGTCATGTGGCAGGTGCAGCAATGCGCTGTATCAGCGCCTGCTCCTAACCGCCCTCTCTATCTATTCTAAATCAACAGTACCGGGCTGTATAGTGAATATAAATGTTAATTTTTATTCGTCCCTCACAGACCCCTAGAAACCCAAATCTGATTCTGACACTTATATTACTCTTATACTGTACTTCTATATCGTGTCCACTAGGTGGTGTAACAGAGCCCCAAATCCTTGACATGACCCCAAAGGCGCAAGTCCCAGGTTCAGATCATCCCTTGTGTTAACCAACACACCCCACCCTTTGTTCCACTCTTATTTCCAACCACAGACACTGCACAATTCTTAAGACTTTTTTTTTTTGTTTTTCCCTCCTTCCTCATTGTCACCCCACACATAAGCCCAGGTTGGGAACCCCCTGATTTAAGAAAACGGAGCCCAACAGGGGACATGATTGACGTGCCTAAAATAAATTATGAATAGAATTAGAACTGTGGGTCAAGGCTGCGACTTTAAAAATTAGTTCAACAAGATTATGGGGTCCACGGGTGGATTAAGGGCAGATTTCACACAAACGTTAGAAAGTTTTCATTCACGGCAAAAACCGCAGACAGGTAGTGTGGTGGGCAGTAGGACTCTAGGGGGCCTTCAGGTCTCGCCTTGATGTTATTTTGGACACTTGAGAAGAGGATGGACGAACTCATTAGGGTGAGCAGCCTTGTCCTTGTCACAGTTTTCCTAATTCAAATTTTTAAGATAATCCAGTGCTTTGTGTTTGAGGTGAAGATGGCCGTGTAATCTCAACATATTTAAATAACTGGACTTGCACTTTTGCTGTCCTTCGTCGGTTACGATTTTCACTCCCGCTCTTTATAGTTTCACTTTTATCATATTTCTTAGCCACGTCAAGGTGCCACACCCCAAATGAAGTCTGTAAGGGATGTGTGCCCGACAGGTGTAAGCCACTGTGGCTCAGGACCACCCGCGTGAAACAGAAATTGCTTTTTAAATGTTATGAGCTTATTTATCATTCATATGCTGTAGTGCAGTGCCGGACTTTGATTTTCAAGGATATAAATAAAGATTTGTTTCTTCTTTACATTTATTCTGCATTTAAAAAAAAAAACCCACATTTTTAAGGGTGGGCTCCAATCCCCCCACTCCCCCCTCCCCAAACTCTGCCGATTTCCTTTCCAAACGTCCTCGGCAGTCATTTTTAATTCTGTCATCTACTCTGCTTTTTGACAAATGTTTGCTTTCGGCTCTCATTTTAATTTTGAACATTCCAGACCAGCTAGAAGATTCCTCTGCGTTTTGAACTCTGAAGGCCTAAAGCATCGGTCGAGTGCTTTTGTTTTGGAGGGGCTGCCACTCTGAAGTAAATGTTGCTCCTGACAGATAAATGAACCGTAGCCCACACATCCTCCTGATACCAGGAACCACAGATTGGCAGACGGTCTGAAGCTGCATTTGCCACTCGAGTGGAATGAAAGGAATAGGGAGGGGTGCCCGCTTGCCCTCGGGGGAGCGCCATATGTGTGCTACAATACACAAATGGCGGCAGGTATGGCCTCGGGCGCATACTGTCCATTCTTCAAACCCACAGAAGGCACGCAGAGCGCTTGACGGCAATTAACTGCACAGCCACCGACGACCGTCACGTGTCGCTTACACAAATTCCAGCAGTCAGTAGTCAGTCCGGGGGAGCGGTGCGGGGCGGCGCGATGCGACTTCATAGATACTCCTGATTGTGTAGGTATGCAGCCGAGAGTAGACGCTGCTATTTATAACTAATCCCGTCAACACCTTGGGTATATGGAATCATCATTGCTAACCAAATAACAAGCACAAAGTTCTTAAGCCGTGAAGTGATTCACACCGAGATGGATCCAGAAAAGTCGATTTGAGAACATGCGTGTGGCTCGCTCACCCAAATGTCAGCCTCCACCACGTTACATGACTTCGAGTCGTTGGGTATGTCAAACTTGATGACGGCAGCCATCCACAGGGACCCGGAGTCTATTTATCCTGGCAGCAGTGGGCACAATACGGGAGACAATTCTGGACACGGAGCCACACACTACTAATGCAAAGTGGAGACAATTTTAGAGTTGTCAATAAAGCAAACTTTGCACGTTATTCGCAGACGATTCAGATAATTGAGGTGGAAAGTTTTCACGTGTGGGTAACTTTATCTGAATGATTGCGTCCCTGCAAGCCTGTGGCTCAGTTCAGGTCAGGTCAGCTTCAGGGTGAGGAGCATGCACTGGTATAGTGGGTTGCTGCACCCACCACATGACCAAACAGCTCAGGATCCTGGTGGGCAACCCCCCAGGCAGACACATGGTCCAATGTGTCCAGTCCCACCCACTGGAAATGACCATCTATCTGCCACAGCCAGGTGTTACGTGGGCGTCCCTTTGGCCTGGTCCAGCCACTCGGGTCCTCAGCAATGAGCCGGATCACCCTCGGGTAATCACGCCACATGGCCGTAGTGCCGTAACTGACGCCCCCTCACAATGCAGTTAATGACCCTCATTCGGGACCCCATGAGCAACACAAAGTCAAACCAACGGCACCCAAGGATTCTCCAAAGAGACACAACACCGAAGGGGTCCAGTCTTCATCTCCGGTCACTGGATGGCGTCCATGTCTCGCAACCGTATTTAACCAAATTTTTGGAGTTAAAACGTTTCCAGCAGAAATGATGTTTAAAAAGAACAAAAAATAAAAGTTCAATTTGACATTAAGAAACGCTTGCCAGGATATCAAAAAGAAAATGAAAGAATCTAGAAAATAAGTGCAGGCACAGAGCTGTGACAAGTTCTCGGGTAACAGATATAAACTTCTATAAAGACAAATTGCTGTAAATGCATAACGAGTACACGTAAAGATGCAGATCGACTTAAACAGAATACAGAGGATTACAAACATTATTGAGACCCCTTCACTTGCTGCACACTTTATTGTGTTGTAAATCTGCCATTTGTGTCCATAATAATAATAATAATAATTTATTTTATTTATAGACGCCTTTCAAGGCACACAAGGACACCTTACAGAACACATTAATACCAACAGTCACAACAGAAAATTAATAAAATATTACAGTACAATAAAACCAGAATAAATACAATAATACAATTAAATTTAAATTTATCAGCTAAAATTATCAGATAGAATAAGACAACTTAACTCTTTCAGGGCTGATGTTGACTTTTGTCAAAATTGAGGGGTAGAGGACAGTAATCATCTGAAAACTGTGACAAAACTCACCATAAGACTTTAGTTCGACTATTTGCTAGAAGGAAAATAATATAGCTTTGTTAATTCAACCTCGATTCCCTACGCATGCATGAGTAGCGAAGAGCAAACAACCTCTAAAATGGCATCAACATCTGGCAAGAGACCAACGCGAATGTGCAAAGCAAAATACTCCATGAACATTTTACGTAATTTCATTGAATAGGACTCTGACTTGTCGGACTCCGAGCTTAATGCAAGTGATCTGGAGATTGAAACTGAAAGTGAGGTAGCAGCATCATCTGATCGCTCCCCAGCTGATCGTGGTGCTGAACACTTTCGTGCTGCCTACAGCAGTGTTCGCCTGAGAGGACCACCACTTATGATGACAAGAGGTGCAAACCATATTGTGTCAGCAGGCGAGATTTCAAGGCAGGAAGAGAGTCGATATTGCGAATGTCTAGTGGGAGAGCGGCGGGAGGGCCGCTCGACTCAAAGCTCTAAACCCCACGGCAGTCAAGCGAGTAGGAGGGATAATAAGATTGATGGAGGAGGAAGATCTAAGGAATGGAGATGTAAAGAAGATCATTAATATAAGGAGGTGCCAGATTACGGAGGGTCTTGTAAGTAATAAGCAGAATCTTCAAATCAATGTGATTTATAACAGGGAGCCGGTGAAGCTGCTGAAGGACACGACTAATGTGGTCTGTTGAAGGGGCTCTGGTAATAATAATACGAGCTGCAGCATTCGGAACCAACTGGAGTCTGTGAGGAAGACCAGAGAGGAAAGAATTGCAATAATCAATACTAAACGTGAACAGAGCAGTGCTGGCAACTGAAAGAGATGGACGTAAGCGGCTGATATTACGTAGATGGAAATATACCGACCGAGTAACATTATTAATATGTGCCTCGAATGTTAAGGTACTATCGAGAAGAACACCTAAACTCTTAACCTGGGAGGAAGAAGAGATTAGAAAAGTATCAATAGTCAATGAAGTATTATCACATTTATCCAAAACAGACTTAGTTCTATGGTAAAAAATATTTGTCTCTATTATAAAAAAAATTTTGAAAGGAGTCGAGACGTGATTTTCTCAGAGAGACACTTTCACGTCCCGCGAGACAAGAGATTTAACCATGCCTGTGGCCAGAAATAAAAGTCAAAGAGAAGATGACAAAGTAGAACGTCATAAAGAGGTTCAAAAATGTTGGCGTGATACATATGCAGAGCAGGTTAGAGATAATGGAAGCATGAAAATTCGAAAGTCTCAAAAGAATGATAGTAAAGATCACATTAGCGCTAACAAACAGAAATTATTACTCGGTGAAATAATGGAACAGTGAAAAGAGATCAGATATATTGTTTGGCTTTAAAGTTTAAGTCGGAGACTTGCAGATCGTCTAATTTGTGTTGCCATCAGGGAAAAGTAGTGTTTCTTCCCAATGAAGAGGCGTATCCGCTAGAAATAAAAGATTTGTTGTTTGGTGAAAGTGAAAAATCCCACGAGAAAAAATTTCAAGCCCTGCGAGACAAGACTTTATGCAAAGAGATTTGAAAAATACATTTACAACCAGGCACACGGTTCAATCATTACTCAGTTGTGTGAATGCTATTGTCAGACACAGTTCGCGTAGAGAGAGAGAAACGATATTCACTCACGAGCAGTTATATGTTGCATTGTCACGATGTAATTCCAAACACGCAATCAAAATTCAATGCGATATTGACGAAAAGGTAAAAGCGAAAAGAGATCGAATATATGGACATGCAGTAAGTGATATGACAGAAGTATGTAGATATTGTAAGGCTTTAAACTTTAAGTCGGAGACTTGTAGATCCTGTGGTGGGTTGGCACCCTGCCCGGGATTGGTTCCTGCCTTGCGCCCTGTGTTGGCTGGGATTGGCTCCAGCAGACCCCCGTGACCCTGTGTTCGGATTCAGCGGGTTGGAAAATGGATGGGTGGATGGACATGTAGATCGTCTAATTCGTGTTGCCATCGGGGGAAAAGCAGTGTTTCTTCCTAATAAAAAGGCGTATCCACGAGAAATAAAAGATTTGTTGTTTGATGAAAGTGAAATCCACATATGCAAGCGGCAGAGATGTGAGAGTGGCTGGCGCATACCGCAGGCAGGGGGGTGGGGTTGACAAGCGAAGTGAGCAGGGGGCAATGCCCCCTTGTCATAACAAGAAAAATGAATTAATAGTTGTGAGGTTTGGATTCTATATCTTAAAGTAATTAAGTTCACTATATAATGTATACTCGGGTAACTGAGACGGGATGCAAGCAGACTACATTGGGCTGTCAGCAGGAATTTAATGTTTATTTATGTGCTGTGACTGTAGCTTTGGGGTGTTGTACCGTGTTAGCCATTATGAATGTAGTGGGAAGTCAAACAAAATGACACCTTTATTGGCTCTTGCCTGAAGAAGTGGCCTGAGTTTCCTTTGAAAGCTTTGCATATTGTAATCTTTTTAGTTAGTCAATAAAAGGGGTCATTTTGCTTGACTTCTCTTTACTGTATGAGGAAGGCTTCTGCCTTCAGCTTTTGTTCTAAGAAAGAAAAGGAGCTGAAAATGGCAAAGCAAACACGCGGTGCTCGACATTAGTGATCTACGTGTTTTTGCTGACCGTGTTTACTTACAAGTTAGTACCGTTCATTTTGCCGTGTGTCCGGCTAGCAACTGGTGGCAGCCAATGTAAGTTATCTAATTCTGTGCCTTTTACTCGTGTATCAAAAAGACCTCATCTAGCAGAATGCTCTGTGCGTCCTTATCGAAGAGAATGAATGGTTATGATTTAAACTTCCTCCTGCCTGTTTTCTCTTAGAGGGGGTGACAGTCTTTACTACCAGAAGAACCTCTGTTTTGTCACTGTTTAATTAAAGTAAATTAGCAGACAGCCATGATGTAACTTCCTGCAGACACTCAATAACCCATAATGACTGGTGGACTGGCATCCCAGTCGGTGTTGGTGCCAGTCTTGCGCTGCACGCTGCCAGGGCAGGTGTTGGCCCTCCCAGGACCACATAATGGATTACAGTTTCAGCAAAATGGAGGAGCTGACGTCGAAGTCTTCATGTCAGTCAGAGTTGAGATGATTGAAGACGTCCACTGGGGTGGAATCCGTGTGTGCGAGAGAGGAGACAACTCGGTAATAATAATGTATGGTACGGTGCTGTATAAATAAAATTATTATTATAAGAGCTGGGCCGGTACTACAATGTGTGATGAGGCCACAGTCAGAAACTCGTTAAGGGGACATTTGACACGAACATTAGGAAGTCTTTCTTCACACAAAGAACCACAGACACAGAATAAGTGATCAAGTAGTGCAGTGGGCAGGTTTTGTTCTCGTCAAACGTCCACTAAGTGGGTTCATAAAATGGACAGACCTACTGAAGAATAGAACACTAGGAGACACTGTTACAAAATTGGACCACGACTAGATGAGGGAGACGTGATGGCCCAAAAGCTTGGGCTTCACAAGAATGACTGGCCGGGTAGATGGATAAGCGAGCAGCTCCACACGTCCACTTATTGCGATCTCAGGGCGGTAATGTAAATGGTGTAAAAAGACGACGTGTACTACTCTAAAGGGGAGATTTAAACAAAAACAGAAAGGCGGCCCTCTGATTACAGTAAGTGCATGTCTGCAGGCAGAGAGTGAAATTAGCAGCTATTAAAAAAAAAAAAAAGAAGTGAAGAAGTGCCGCAAATTGTCTGCTTCACGTCGGGAACATGCTGGGCCGCCAGAGGCGCTTTAGAAATATTTGTTACATGCTTTAAAAGTGTAACGTGCAGGAGATGGTCCGGTCTAACAGTACTAGGAACCCCAAAGATGGAGTGGGTCAAGCAAGTGCAGTGTAGTTTACAGTAATCGTGGGAGGCAGCAGGACTGAGAGGGGGGGCTGCCACTTGCCACTTTTTCTTTATGGAGAGGACTGGACAAGAGCTTAAGAAATGTGACAAGTTCAGCTTACTGAAGATGGCACTGCACTTTGTGGACACTTTGCTTTTCTTTCGGTTTTGTAAAAAGGCACTTTGCAACCACCTCGTTTGCCCAACGGTTCCAGGTTCAAGCTGCCAAAGGACATGGAGTCAACTCGGACCATTACGTAGAGCCAGCTCTGTGTGGAGGATTACCAGGCACGACGAGTTCATCCCCCGTTTTTTGTTTTCTTTTTCCTTTGTCTCGTGTAGGGTTAGGTTTAGGGCAGTGGTCACCAACTCGGGTCCTGGAGGGCTGCAGTGGCTGCAGGTTTTCATTCTAACCCTTTTCTTAATTAAGTGACCAGTTTTTGCTGCTAATTAACTTCTTTTGAATTCATTTGAATTGACTTGCTTTTGAAGACTCAGACCCCATAATTGTTTCTTTTTCCTTAATTAACAGTCAAACAATAATGAGATATAAATTGAACCTAAACATTACCAGCAAACTGTGTCGATCATACAACATCTGAAAATAAAGAAAGGGTCTCAGGAATGCTGATATGCTGAGGTCCACAAAC
This sequence comes from Polypterus bichir lapradei, assembly GCA_026402145.1. Lineage (NCBI taxonomy): Eukaryota > Metazoa > Chordata > Cladistia > Polypteriformes > Polypteridae > Polypterus > Polypterus bichir. The sequence continues at coordinate 13,260,888 of JANRMT010062861.1, read as the reverse complement.
AGAGCTCTTAGAAAAGAGAAAATCCACAATTTCGGACATGTCTGCTATTATACAAGGAGAGCAGCGACAAGCCATGGAATTAAAGAACAGGTTTAATGAATGACAAGACTCGGAGCCTAATGAAGCAACTGGTTGGAGTTTGAGGCCCTGACTTAGTTGGTCTTCTGTTGGCTCACTCACTTCACTCTTCATTTCTGTTTGGGTGCCATTTAAGGAAAAAAATTAAGCAATTCAGAGGAACAAACCCTAAAAAACAAGTCAATTCAAAGGAATGTAAAAGGAGTTAATTAGCAGCAAAAACAGGTCAACAGTTAAGAAAAGGGTTAGAATGAAAACCAGCAGCCACTGGTACCCTCCAGGACCCGAGTCTGAGACCACTGGTTTAGGGTCAGGGTCATTAGTAGTCATTACATCTTGCCTGAAAAAGGGGCCTGAGCCTCCTCAAAAGCTTGCATCTTGTAATCTTTGTGTAATTTTGCTTGACTCCTCATTGCATTCTGTCGTGGTACATAAAACACGAGACATCAAACAGACAAGCTCATCTTTTGTCATCAAGGTCCAAAACATCTGCACCCATGTTCCTTATTCATCATCGCTGCGTTATATGCATCGTACTTCTGGACGACCATTCACTGACTGCCGTCTCTCATGTACACAGAGCCCACCTCTGTAAGTAAAGCCAAAATCAAACCGTGAGTCGCAGACTAGCTGGAGTGAGTGGCTGGGTATGTCAAGGGAGGACGTCACCATAAATGGAGGCTTTGACTGAAAACTGCTGGAAAAGTCATCTAATATGACAGGGCCTTTACCGGTCAGTCATAGGCTTGATCCCCACATTATTCTTAGATGTGAATGCCCAATGGGTGGACTGACACTTGAATGTACCCCATATGAGAAGAAACAAGGACTCATCACTGCCTACATTAAGATGGCGTACAGTATATTAGGTTACGTGACACGGCGTGTGGAGTACAAGTCCTGCAGCCAGGAGGTTATGCTTAAAGTTCATGAGGCGCTGGTGACGCCACGCTAGTACCGAATACAGCTTCAGTCTCCTTATTACAAACAAGACATAGCAGCACTAGAAAAAGTCCAGAGAGTAACAAAGCTGATTCCACGACTGAGAGGTATGAGCCATGAGAAGACACCTTGTCAGTTTAAGCCAACGGAGATTAAGATGGGACATGACTGGTGATTTTAAGATTATGAAAGGAATTAGTACAGTGGATCCCAGCTATTACTATAAAATAAATTTGCACAGATATTAAAGTTTTTCTTCACACTAAGAACCAAAGACACATGGAATACATGACCAAGTAGTGTGGTAGACAGCAGGACATTAGGGGCTTTCAGATCTCAACCTGATGTTATTTTGGGGAAATTGGGAGGTCTGTAGGGTTGGCTAGCTTTGTTGGGCTGAACAAAGAAATTCTAATTTTCTAGTGTTCAGTCCTGCCGAAAGACCCTTTCATTACCCAACCTGAGAAATGCATGCTGGGATCACTTCTGTAAAGGAATTAAAAGCAAAGCCTGCTGTTGGACTTGAACTTTTAGAAAACGGCTTGAAAAAGCAAGAACAACAGGTAGGCCCACTTGACTTCACAAGGACAAGTGCAGACAGCTTAGTGATGAAGCAGCCAGGAATGAGGAAGCCCCGGACTGGAGAGCAGTCGGCAGCACTTCCTGCATGCAGACTCCCCCTCCGCTAAGGAATTGTTGGCAGGACACTGCCAGGGAGGTGCAAAGCCACCCAACAGGAACTGGGAGGCATTGGCTTTATACCAATGAAATGAAAAATTAACTTTGAATGAATCCAGATGTTGAGGTTAAGTAAATGTTCTAAATTGGGGGGGGGCAAAACCAGCATGGGAGGCAATGTTTGGAAGTGGTCAAGTCAAAGGGGGGCACTACAGTCCAACTGAGAATCTGGAGTAGGACAAAATGACAATGGCAGCTCGTCCACTGTTGAGCGAGCTTGAGCATCGTTGCAAAGAATGACAAACAAGAATGACAAATCCTAGGGGACATGTGTGCAATGCCAGTAGAGACACATGCTAAACAGCAGGCACCTCTAGAGGGCGACGTTGTGATCTTCAGCTATTTGAGATTATTTTTGAATATTTTCAATTTGTTTTCTTCTATGGATTTCTGATCTCATCTCATTTTCTGAAACCGCTCCTCCTGATGAGGGTCTCGGTGGAAGCAGGTCAGCCCAGACTTCCCTGTCGCCAGCTTCAGATTCCAGCTCTTTCCTGGGAATTCCCAAGCATTTCCAAGCCAGCCAAGAGAGAAGAACTTTAGCGTGTCCTGGGTCTGCGCAGGGTCTCTGAGTCGTGGGACATGTCTGACGCAGCCATAGGGGTACCTGCCCGGGGAGGCATCCTTCTGACACACCCAAGCCACCAAAATTGGCTGCTCTTGATCCATAGGAGCAGCAGTAGAAAAAACGGGAACGTGAGATCTACAAGCAGACTGGAGGGGGTTGCAGTTTTTCTACTGTTACGTGGAGCCGGGACTGTGTGTAGGGTTAACAGGTACCACGAGTACATCCCCAGTGTTTCCATTCTGTCATGTAGGGTTTAGGCTTAGGGTTAGGGTCAGGATCATTAGTAGTCATTACATCTTGCCTGAAGAAGAGGCCTGAGCCGCCTCGAAAGCTTGCATATTGTAATCTTTGTTTCATTTTGCTTGACTCCTCATTGCATTCTACTGTAGTACATAAAACACAAGACATCAAACAGACAAGCTCCTCTTTTGTCTTCAAGATCCAAAACACCCACACCCATGTTTCTTATTCCTTAATGCTGCATTATATGCATCGTACTTCTGGGCGACCATTCTTCGGTTGTCGTCTCTCATGCACACAGAGCCCACCTCTGTAAGAAAAGCCAAAATCAAACCGTGAGTCGCAGACAAGTTGGAGTGAGTAGCTGGATATGTCATGGGAGGGCGTCACTATAAATGAAGGGTATGACTCAAAACTGCTGGATAAGTTGTCTAATGTGACAGGGCCTTTACTGGTCAGTCATAGGCATGATCTCCACACAATGGCCTGCACTTCTAAGGGTGAGAATGCTCTGTCTCATTTCATTTGTTAATTGCCGTTTTCTCGCCATTATCACCGGAATATTGTCCAAGTCGTACTTCCGAGGTTGTAGGAACACAGTCTGGTCGAACTCTGCTTTAAGACAGACGGAGAGTTTTTTAAGTAATCACCAGTAGTTGGGACACCTGTGCAAATTGTTTGTTTTAACTTGCAAAGCTTCATTTACCTGAATTGCTGCAGAACATAGTTGTTCCATGAAGAAGGCCCATTTGTAATATTCAGAAATTTTCTCTTTTTCAGTTTTTGCTAACCTCTGCCAGTTTACTGCTTGCCCTTTCAACATTTTAGGTCATTCATTGCATTCTAACGGATTAAATTCAACAATAATCTGGGAAAACTGAGGTGTTCTAAAACTTTAGGCTGGTAGTGTATACCCTCTGGCATGTGAGCTCAATAATTTTGGGGTATGCCACATGCAAGTTGGGCAATTAGGGTTGAGCATCATGTCCTTCCTGTGCATCTCACAAGTTAAGGATGTCTACTGTCATCTGTGACAAACCGGCCTAATCTGGTATTAACTTGAGTGAAAGAACGATTGATGTGAATAAGTGGATTTCCTGTATAATATTTTTTTTACGGTATAAAAACCAGTAGTAGACTGTGTAGTGTAAACATGTCTGGAAACACTTCTTGAAGCTAATAAGTGTGTAAGTGCAGCCCGTATTGACATGAAGTGCTTCCATTCGCAGAAAGCGAGCCTTTCAGAGCGCCACTGCCGTCAGCTGTCAGCTACCATGCGATGGTATGAGGAATGAAGTTGTTTGACAGGTTAATTCTCCCGCTCCTAGATTTTCTCCATACAGTGGGTTGTTTATCGTTCTTTTGAAGTATGATCAGTGTCGCCTGAGGTGCAAATGGCTCAGAGATGATGGTGACTTTGTATTTAAAGGATGCCAGCTTTCGCAATACCTCAACATTTGCGGCCAGAGTGCAAAGCCCTCATTTTTCTGTAGTGACTCCTTTCACCATTGACCTGTATGACACCAGCACACTTGCTAGGTTACTCCAATTGAAAACAACTGTGTGATATAATGAACACTTTCGAAAGAGATGTCTGGCAGATGAACATCACTGTTTTGTCAGTATTAAATGAATGTGTGTTTGAGGCGTGTTAGTTTGTTAGCCTAACTATTCTACACACCACTCACCGACTTGCATTTTGTTTTTCAGGGTAACACCATCGCCATGAAGTGCCATCTCTTCCTACTCCACTGCCTTCTTCTCACTTGCCATCAGCTGTGTGTCTGGTGTTTTCCAAAAGGCTGTTTCGCCAGCCCACAGCTGACTGTGTTCTGCACTAACCGTCGTGACCCCACCTTTCCTCGTGGTTTTCCAGAAGACATCAAAGGATTACATTTGTTTGAGAATGGCATCAGCTCCATAAGTGTGGAGGACTTGTCTGGACTGGGACAGCTTGAGCTCTTGGATCTTTCTCAGAATTCCATTTCAGAACTCCCTGCCCAAGTGTTTCACCTACTGGTGCAGCTCCGAAACCTGGATTTGTCTGGCAATAAGATTGAGGAGATCACCAACGGCACCTTTACGGGTCTCCGTTGGCTGGAACGCCTGTACCTCTTTAACAACCGCATCAAGACAATCCAGGCAGGTGCCTTTGATGGCCTGCACCACCTGTTGGAGCTTAAGCTGTACAATAATCAATTCCTCGTGCTGCCCACTTTACACATGCCCAGCTTGCTCCTTCTGGATATTTGCTTCACTCCTACTCTTTACCTGAAAGACCCCTCTTTCCACATGTACAACCTCGAGACGCTGAATTTGACCAGAGTAGACCTAAGCCCCCTGGACGAGAAAGCCCTGATGAATCTGGAGAACCTTCACACGTTAGATATTTCTTACAGTCACCTGAAGAGAATCCCTTTGTCCCTGAGAACAATGGAAGGTCTGGTAACTCTTGTGCTAGCAGGAAATCCCCTGATTGGTGAGTTAAAGGAGGAAGACTTCAAAGGGTTACACCGTCTCCAGAAGCTGGACATAAGTAAGATGAACCTGAGGACCCTTCCCGAGGGTTTATTTAAAAGCCTTCCAAAACTCGAGGTTCTAATTGCGGCAGGGAATCCATTTAACTGCATCTGTTCCCTGGTCTGGTTCCCCATGTGGCTGCAAAACAGTAAAGTCAACTTGCAAAAGCCAGAGGAGACCAGGTGCCACTTTCCACCGCTGAACGCGCGCAAAATTCTAAGCCAGGTGGATCATCACGATTTCGGCTGTCCCACTACAACTACCCAAGTGACTACCACCATTCAAACGAGTACAACTAAAAAAGTGCCCACTGTCCGAGTGCCCCTCACTCAGCCTCCATTTAAAAGCAGCACCACCGAGGAGCATTTGCCTGTGGCGGAGTTCTTGCCGACTACACCATTTCAGAGTGTAACAACCAGTCCCGAAGTCCACATCTGTCCCCAAAGTATCTGCTTAAATGGCGGGACATGTCAGTTGGATAGCATGGGGCAGATTGAATGTACATGTAGGCGAGGATTTTCTGGATTGTACTGTGAAAACGATGAGACCCCGGTTGTGGCGTCTACACCGTCACTGGAAAAAGAAGCTGCTATCACCGCTGGCCACACCACTAGCACTTCCATCGAGGTCAACCTTCACCACTATGTGCAAGTCAGGCCAAATCTCAAAGGTATCCGTCTTACCTACAGAAACCTGTCAGGGCCGGACAAAAGGCCCATGCAGCTCAGCATACCGGCCTCCTACCCACAATATACGCTACGTGGCCTCTGCGCAAACTCGACTTACTACATTTGCGCGAGCCCTTTGGGAGAGTCTGAGAGCAAAGACAGCTGCTGCATGGAGGCCCAGACTGCAGTTTCGAGGCACCCTTCCCCGGTAACCCAAACAAAAAAGGCTCCTGAGACGACAATGGTGGTGTCCGTATTGGCCGCCGTACTGGTGGTGATTGTGGCGATGGCAGTTACGTTTTATTGCCTGCGCAAGAAACGAGCAAAAGGCCACCCGGACCTGGGGGCAGACCCAATGGAACTTGAAGGCGTCAAGACTTGCATGGAGAGTGAGGCACTGCCAAAGAAAGCGCCCGAGATTTCCAATGGCCATAACGGTTTGGAATTTGAGGTTCCCCTCATGCAAAAACACGGCCACATTAATAACAACATTTCAGGTTTAAATTCTTCGTACTTTTGATCCAAAGGTTGTTCTGCCACAGGACATCTCTGACAGGAAGCTCTCCTGGACTCTCTTTTATAAGAAGGACAAAGTTGTAAGAGCACACCGGATCCATGAAGTTCTGGAACTTGTGTTGACTTTTATACTGGACGACTATTTTGGACCCCAGTAGGGGTCCGAACAGAACGGGTTGCTTTCACACTTGTAAATATTGTACAGGCCTCTTGTGCGTAACTTGTGAAAGCCGCCGGTCACTGGGGCGTTTTGGGTGTTTACTTACTCAATATTTGAGTTGACCACAAAAATACTAAAACGATGACTCAAAACAAGCAAAGTACCTTTTGTAAACATTAAAATTTGTTCTGGTTGATATTTTATACACATGGAGCATTAATATGCAGATGAAGAAAGTTCTCTGACACTGTTCGATCATTTTTGAGAATAGCAGAAGTGGACTCTGGGTAATTTATGCAAAGTTTTGCTCCTTTTTGCACTTTGGTCTTTTGTGTGGTCTTACATCTTTTTTTTTCTGCTATTGGCTACAATTTGCTTTCAGGATGACCCAAACATTTATTCCAAAATGCAATATTTTGTCAAGATGTATACGAGTGGACAACCATTCATAGCCATGAGTTTCATACAGTCCTTGAAGTGGAGACTGCTGCTGGTACTTTCTGTTAAAGTCTTAATTTCTTCTGAGGGCAGAGACCACCTTACATTGGATTGGAGAGTAGGGTGTGTGTGTGGGGGGGATTGAGGGTCTGTTTGGGGGTTCCCCTTGGAGGTTCACGTATACTTACAATGCTCACAGTAGATCGGAGACTGGGGGAATTTTGAGCGCCAAGATATGTCCACGTTAGGTCTGAGAGCGCGGGGGGACTAGGAGTTACCTCACCATTTTTAACTCCCCGAAAAACGGAGACCTTTGACAACAGTCTCTTGAGCCGTACACTTATTACGTGGCTCTCCCTTGATTGGATGGTGCTCATTACATCACCTCATTCCCTGATTGGTCACCTTTCAAGGAAGAAAACCAAATTCTGACACAGAGGAGGTGCTTTCCATGGCGCTTTTTGCATTACTTACCTGTACACATCTAAATTGCATTTTGTACAGTGTGAATGCTTTATAAATGTAAAAAAAGGCAATAATTTACTCGTTGCTACAGTTTTACGATAAATCTCATGGCTGGTGTTGAATGAAAAAACAATATCATGAGACAAAAGCTTACATATTTTTGAGTGAAATGGATTATTTTTTAAACATGCAATTCAGTCTAACTAATTTGTTCCAGAGGCTTTATTCTTAACTAGCTGTACCCTGTCGCTTCGTCTACGTAGAAGTGAAACGGGACAAACTTTAAAAATCAATTGAAAAAATGAAAAAATGTAATTCTGGTCAAGCAGAAGGTAGTTACACTCCAGCGTCAAACGTTGGCACTGTATCTGATCGTGTTCAGCTCTGAAAGGAGAGTGCCCCCCACGTGGGGAGAAAAGCACATGGCTGTGATAAATCTGCCAATCAGCAGCTACCCTCTACAACACACGTAGCTCCGATCTCTCTCTTAAAAACGTCAAACATTACTCCTTAACAATCTCTAGATGATAATGTCTGCTGAACAAACGGGCATCGCTAGCTAAGCAGAGGTGAGGTGCGCACCAACACGTGGCAAGAGGTAGAGCGACTCGAATGGAGGCTGGCGCATGAGTGAGGAGGGCCCCACCCGGCTCCCTACTTCTGAGGCCCCGCGCCTCTCCTCTCGGTCCGCTGTGTGTCTCTCGGATTCACGCAAATGAATCGCTACCACAAGAGAACTATGATACTTAGTGCGAGGAGAGAAGTCGCAAAATCAACTGGAATGCTCAAACAAATTATAGAAAAAAATATATTTACACCATTAAATAGTTCTCTTGTGAAAAGCGGACAGACATATGTTGGATTATATATATGAGATAGATAGATAAAAATACGACTGAAGACCATTAAGAAAAAAATATCAGATTTCTATCCTGCTGTAGGTTCTTAGAAGCTTAAGATATGGTGTGAACTCAAAGTAAATGCACCATAAGTGTGAACATTTTGTTTGACCTTCTCCCAATGGGCCGAAGTTCTTCTCCACGTCAACTATGCCCATGGAGCCAGTGATGCGTGTAACCCACTTGTTGAAAATTTTTGACTTTTTCAAAAATTTTGCGTCTTCCGAAGTTCTTTTTCCCCCCACATATTGGGGGTGTCTTGACCCATGGAACCGATTTTTGATATTTTTTTTTTTTTTTTCATACTGTTTGATTTCATAATTTATTTGGGCCGTTTTCACTGCCATATTTGTTTGTCATCGCCCTTGTGTCTCGTGTCGTTTACGACCGTTGCCAATGCTGATAAAGTCGCCTTTTCATCATTTCCCTATCCAAGTTGACATATTCCGAAACCCTTCTGTTTCAAAACTGTTTTCTTGGTTTAAACCAAATCCTTTTGATTCCTACTTTTCTTCTGGTTATATTTCAAGTCAAAGTTATTTCTTCACAAACATGGCATGTATGCATTTAGCACACACAATTGTGTTCTAAAGTTAATCGCTTTTTATACATTTCAAAATATCATGCCTATTCTGGCACGTTACAATGGAGGCTCTAGGGCACTGAGGAAAAACATAAAAACTTACCAAATACGTAAATTTTCAAGCCAAGACAGCCATTGAATATTGACCTGTGCCTTCAGCTTTACACTGTTGGCTGTGGGGCACGGACACTCGCCAAATATGTCCATTTATCAAGCCAAGGCACTTGTCGAGTGTTGATCCACATCTTGCGATTACGCACACATTGTGAAATAATCCATACGTGAAATTTTTGAACACAAAAAACACCAATCTTATAAGATTCGGCCATTCTCAAACAAGAAGACCAGCCATGGCCTATCGATAGCCCAGCAGTTAATCTTCCTGCACAACAACCTTTCACGCTCCCTGGGGGCATCGGTTTCCACTCAAAAGACCAAATCACAGTAAACGTTTCATGCCAAGTGCTTGTTTTTTTTTTTTTTTTTTTGGATTTACTTTCATATTTACGTGAATAGAAAACCAATCTTTATCTCGAGAAAAACAATGCCAGGAATATGTAAGGAAAAAGAGTTTTTTCTATTTCCCTTTTGTTGTCACAAAAATGCGCCGGAAACGCGGAAGGCACAGATCAATACACGACGGATGTATTTGGTACGTTTTTAAGCTTTTCCTCCGTGCCCTAGAGCCTCCATTGTAAAGTGCCACAGCAGGCAGGACATTTCTTTAAATTTAAAGAAAGCAATTAACTTTGGAACATAACTTCGCGTGGCTATCACGTCTGTAAGGAAATGACTTTGATATGAAAAACGCAGAACCTTTAATAAAAATGAATGCACATCACCAGCCCACAGAACGCTTTGAACTAAACACGAGCCGTCACTGCGCTCCTCCAGAACGTGTGCCGGTTGGAGCAAATTAAAAATCTGCAGGGACTCCCGACGTGTCATGTAAAGCTTCAATAGTGTCAGAGTAACTCGACAGTGCAGTGTAAACGGGAGTTTGAGACTTTGGGCGATTTTTGGTTTTTTTTTTCTATACGTTCTGTACAGTCTTTTCTATTTTATTTGTATGTGTTTTCATTCAGTATTGGAGGTAAAGAATGATCAGAGATTCGGCAATAACTTTAAAGCCGCTGGTTTGGCTTTAGCTTATGAAAAGCTGGTGCTGGCGAGCACTGCAGCGATCTCTCTCTCTCTCTCTCTCTCTCTCTCTCAGCCCCATGGCCATTTGTTCACAACTTCCAAATCACGACATCTACTCTGATCGCTTCCCAGCAAACTCGTCGGAGTACTCGAGAGGATCACGTTGGCTTCTCAAGCAGACTGATGATATCGTAGAAAGCGGCGGCGGCAGCGGCAACTGGAAGAGGAAGGGAGCCCATGTTGCTGGCAGTGTGGGTGAAGATAATGTAACCTCTGTGAGGAAGTGCACAAGCTCCATTGGGAAACACAAGGGACGCTCCCATTTCAGCAAAACGTGCCTTTGGGAAATCTGCACGGCAAAGAAAAGAAGGACCCCTGAAGCCTGATGTTAAAGCTTTAAGATGCAAAAAAATATTGAAAAGATTTTCAATGTGGCTTCTTTTTTTATTCCCGATTGAATGTGGGAAATGTTCAAAATGTAACGTCAAACAGAAAAATGTGAAGGCGAGATAAGTGTACAGTTCATGAATATGAGTTTGTATATTGGAAGCTTTTTTTTAATTAAATAATCATTGATTTGTTTGGCTGTATTAGTCATTTTATTGCTTTTTGATCATTTTTTTTTTTCTTTTCATATTGCTCTGGGGTCCTTTCTCTATTGTGCACAGTGGACTCGGAAAGTATTCAGACCCCGCAAACTTCATTGTGTTGAAGATTTCATTTTAAATGGATACATTTTTCCCCATCAGTCTTCACTCAATAACCCATAATTACAAAGTGTGAACATGTTTGCAGAAAGGTTAGCACATTTATTACAAATCAAAAGCTGAAGTCACTCATTCTCAGAAGTGTTCAGACCCTTCATTCAGTAACTTTGTAGACGCCCCTCTGGCAGCATTTCCAGTCTTCTTTTCTAAGTCTCTACACGCTTTGCATGTCTGGGTTAGGACAGTTCATTCATTCATTCTTCCTAGGAGATCCTCTCAACCTCCGTTAGATTGGGTGCGAGGTGTCTGTGAACGGCCATCATCAGATGTTCTATGGAGGTTAATTCTGGGCTTGGGCTGGACACTCAAGGACACTCCAACTTGACCTGAAGCCACTCCAGCATTGTCTTAGCTGTATGCTTCGGTTCGTTGTCATGCGCCTTCATAGAAGTGTTCAGACCAGACCCTTCATTCAGTAACTTTGTAGAAGCCCCTTTGGTAGAAATTTGTCTTCTTTTCTAAGCCTCTACACACATTGCACACCTGAATTTGAACAGCTGATCCCATTCTTCTTGGAAGATCCTCTCAAACTCCATTAGATTGGGTGGGAGGTGTCTGTGAACGGCCATCTTCAGGTCTCACCACAGATGTTCAATGGGGTTTAATTCTGGGCTTGGGCTTGGGCTTGGGCTGGACACTCAAGGACACTCCAACTTGACCTAAAGCCACTCCAGCATTGTCTTGGCTGTATGCTTCAGGTCTTTGTCATGCGCCTTCATAGAAGTGTTCAGACCCTTCATTCAGTAACTTTGTAGAAGCCCTTCTGGCAGCATTTCCAGTCTTCTTTTCTAAGTCTCTACACGCTTTGCACGTCTGGGTTAGGACAGTTCATTCATTCATTCATTCTTCCTGGGAGATCCTCTCAATCTCCATTAGATTGCGTGGGAGGCATCTGTGAACGGCCATCATCAGATGTTCTATGGAGGTTAATTTCGGGCTTGGGCTGGACACTCAAGGACACTCCGACTTGACCTGAAGCCACTCCAGCATTGTCTTAGCTGTATGCTTCAGGTCTTTGTCATGCGCCTTCATAGAATTGTTCAGACCCTTCATTTACTAACTCTGTAGAAGTCCCTTTGGTAGAAATTCCAGTCTTCTTTTCTAAGTCTCTCCACACTTTGCACACCTGAATATGAACAGCTGCTCCCATTCTTCTTGGCAGATCCTGTCAAGCTCCATTAGATTGGGTGGGAGGTGTCTGTGAACGGCCATCTTCAGGTCTCACCACAGATGTTCAATGGGGTTTAATTCTGGGCTAGGACTTGGGCTGGACCCTCAAGGACACTCCAACTTGACCTGAAGCCACTCCAGCATTGTCTTAGCTGTATGCTTCAGGTCCTTGTCATGCGCCTTCATAGAAGTGTTCAGACCCTTCATTCAGTAACTTTGTAGAAGCCCTTGGCTGTGTGCTTTGGGTCATTGTCACGCTAGAAGGTGAGCTGTCACCCCAGTCTGAGGTGGTGCGCACTCTTGAGCAGGTTTTCTACAAGGACGTCTCTGTATCGGGCTCCATTCATCCTTCCCTCAGTTCTGACCAGTCTCCGTGTCCCTGCACCCCCATAGCATGATGCTGTCACCACCCTGCTTCACTGTAGGGACGGGATAAGGCAGAGGATGAGCAATATGTGGTCTTCTAAGACAAAGAGCTCAGAGTTCTGCCCATTAAGATTATTAAGTCCGTCTCACCAGACCAGAGAATCTTTGTCCTCGTGCTCCAGGAGTGTAAGCTGCCTGTCAAATGTCATTTACTCACAAGTGGTGACCATCTAGCCATAAACACCTGACGGATGGAATGCTACCGAGATGGCCATCCTTCTGACAGTTTCTCCTGTCTCAGCAGAGAACTTCTAGAATGACCATTGGGTTCTTGGTCACCTTCTTGCATGGTTGGACAGCCCATTTCTAGGAAGAGTCCTGTCAGCTGCAAACTTCTTCCATTTCACAATACAGTAATTGTGGCCACTGTATCCCTGGGAGGACTCAAAGTCTTTAAAAGTGGTTTGATACCATTACTCTGATTTGATCATGGAGGTCTACAGAGAGTTCTTGGACATCATGGCTTGGCTTTTGTCCTGACAAGTGCTGTGAATTGATGGACTTTCCATACACAGGTACCTGTGTGCCTTTCTAAATGACATCCAATCAATTCATTTTGTCACCGGTGGACCCCAATCAAGTTCTAGAAACATCTCAAGGAGAACTAAAGCACACCTGAGCACAATCTGGAGTGCCACTGCAGAAGGCTCTGAACACTTAACCTGAAGGAGAGATTTCAGTTTTTGGTTTTGGAAACCATTTTGAAAATATATTTTCATGATGGGTGTCACACACGAACATGCGCATGGGAGGCAGCTGAAGGGCTCACAAAGGGATAATTCCACACCAGACCAGGGGGTGGCAAGGTGCACTAATCCTCTTTTTTCATCAGCAGACCAACCTCGGGAAATTTCACCCAGACTCAAGGGCATCACTTACGATGACATCACATCCAGTTCCTGCCCCGATGACGTCACTTCCCCTGCCCGGCTTTAAAACCGCCATCTTTGCCTATTATGATTGTTCTATCGTTGGACGGAAGTCTGCTGAGACCCGTTCTATGGAGCCAACCTTTCAATTTTGCCAGCCTAATTCAAGCATACGGGCAACTGCCCCCAAACCTCTTCCTGTGTCTGACCAATCATTTCACGTGGGGAAAAATGGCAAATTCATTCCATTTGAAATCAAGTCTACAACCCAATAAAGTGTGCAGACAGTTGAACGGGGCTGAAAACTTCCTAAATAATAATAATAATAATAAATTTTATTTATATAGCGCCTTTCCCCCACTCAAATTTTCAAATATGTCAGCTAACATGTTTTCACTGTGTCATTGTGGATTATCGAGTGTAGATTGATGGGAAAAAATGTCAAATGTATAGGATTAAAGCTAAATTGACAACACAATGAAGTGTGCAGAAAGTGAAGGGGTCTGGCAGCGTTCTGAAGCCGCTGTGTGTTTTTAAGGTCGGTCAGCGGGTGGAGACTGCAGAGCAGACGAACATGCAGACGGACACTCCAGCATGTGCAGGGTGAGGCACAAAGAAGTAGCACATTTCAAACATTTATTCTACAAAAACTCTAGAAGATCAAATCAATTTCACTACGACACAAGAAATGGTATACAAAATAAATGTCCTTTCACTGTGTTTTAAAAATGATGTCTTCAAGGTGATGGCCATCATTAGAGATACGCTCTTCGAGACGATTTCTGAACGCTCATATGACTCGTTCAGCCATTTCAAGGGGAGTAGTGGCGATTTCATGGCGAAGAGCATCCTTGAGGGCTTCAAGGTTTTGAGGCTGTACCTTCAACTTGAGAGAGCCCCACAAGAAGAAATCACACAGAGCGAGATCAGACGAACGTGAAGGCCACCGACATCGGCATGCAGGGAGATCAGCTTCCCCGCAAAACTTACATGGATCTCCACGCCGTATGAACTGTCACTCCATCCTGTTCACACCAGGCATCCACCTCATCCATTTCTTCCAGTTGGAGCCGCAAAAAGTTCTCAAGCATTTCAATGTAACGTTCTGAAGTGATGGTGACCGTTTCTCCCCCTCCTCAAAAAAGTAAGGACCTACAATGCCAAATTCTGCAACGGCGCACCAAACTGTAACCCGCTCACTGTGCAGGGGTCTCTGATAAAGTTCACGAGGGTTGGTTTCAGCCCAATAGCGAAGGTCTTGCTTATTTATACAACCATTTAAATAGAAATGTGCCTCGTCGCTGCACATGACGATGGCCTCTCGATAAACGGTTTGCAGAATGTTGGCGCACAACTCTCTACGGCTCTCCCAGTCTCTCTCAGTGAGTTCCTGCACTGCCATCATTTTGTATGAATGGAAATTAAGGTCCTCATGCAAAATCAAAGACGTGTTGGAAATGCCTAAGGCAGACATGTGCTGAACGTCTAGCAGACTGCAAAATTGATGTCCTTGGATGTTTTCAGGTGTTCGTACAGTCCGAGGATGGCCTAGAGATTTTCTGTTCAATGTTGTACCTGTCTGTCTAAATTTAGCCACCCATTGAAGAACTGTTTTCCGATTTGGGACAGCACCGTTAAGAGGAATGCTGAAGTGCGTTCGGAAGGCGCGTTGCGTAGTGATGATGAATATGTTGTGTTTGAAGAACACTTCGACAGCGAAAGCACAGTGAGCACTGGACCAGTGGCTGACTCAAAACTACAAGGGATCGCCTATCAAAGGACCCCCCACCCCAACCCACTCGGCTACCTCGTGCAATGACCTTGAGAAATGGGGTACTTCATTTTGGCTCACCTTGTATTTTACAGTACAGATTTATCTTTATTAACGTAGACAGTGGTATTTACATTTTCCAGTACATCATTCATTCAGCTTCTATTCAGTACAGAAACACAGAGAGCAGGGAAGAAGACGAGACACCATATCCACTGCAGGAAACTCACCCACCTGCTAACACAGGAGCCGTTAAGATCTGCCAGTTCACGTAGCGCATATCGTGGGGAGAGATGGAAGACAGAGTCATAAGGAAGCAAGGAGAACATTCAAGCAGACAGCACATTTCTTCTCTTGTCGGGTCTTTGATACTCTTCATGAATAACCCACAGATTGAAGAAAAAAAAAACAAAATGTCCTCCCACACACCTTGAAGAAGAAACCCCATGAGGCTTGATACGATAAGGCGGTACGTTAAGGATACGTTAAGTTAAGGCGGCACATTAAGGATACGATACATTAAGGTGGTACGTTAAGGATACGATACGTTAAGGTGGTATGTTAAGGATATGATACGTTAAGGATACGTTATGTTAAGGTGGTACGTTAAGGATACGTCACATTAAAGATACAATACGTTAAGGCGGTACGTTAAGGATACGATACGTTAAGGATACGTTATGTTAAGGTGGTACGTTAAGGATACGTCACATTAAAGATACAATACGTTAAGGCGGTACGTTAAGGATACGATACGTTAAGGTGGTACGTTAAGGATACGATACGTTAAGGCAGTATGTTAAGGATACGATACATTAAGGTGGTATGTTAAGGATACGATACATTAAGGATACATTATGTTAAGGTGGTACGTTAAGGATACGTCACATTAAAGATACAATACGTTAAGGCGGTATGTTAAGGATACGATACGTTAAGGTGGTACGTTAAGGATACATTAAGTTAAGGCGGTACATTAAGGATACGATACGTTAAGGCAGTACGTTAAGGATACATACATTAAGGCGTTATGTTAAAGATACGTTACATTACGGTGATACGTTAAGGATACGATACGTTAAGGCGGTACATTAAGGATACGTTACGTCAAGGTGGTACGTTAAGGACACGATACGTTAAGGCGGCATGTTAAGGATACGTTATGTTAAGGCGGTACATTAACGATACATTACATTAAAGATACAATTAGTTAAGGCGGTACGTTAAGGATATGATACATTAAGGCGGTATGTTAACAACAACAACAACAACAACATTTATTTATATAGCACATTTTCATACAAACAGTAGCTCAAAGTGCTTGTTTAGGATACAATACATTAAAGTGGTATGTTAAAGATACATTACATTAAGGCGGTACGTTAAGAATACGTTACGTAAAGGTGGTACATTCAGAATATGTTACGTTAAGGCGGTACTTTAGGAATATGTTATGTTAAGGCGGTATGTTAAGAATACGTTATGTTAAGGCGGTATGTTAAGGATACATTACGTTG
Source organism: Polypterus bichir lapradei (assembly GCA_026402145.1). Taxonomy (NCBI): domain Eukaryota; kingdom Metazoa; phylum Chordata; class Cladistia; order Polypteriformes; family Polypteridae; genus Polypterus; species Polypterus bichir. The sequence goes on along the minus strand of JANRMT010062861.1, from coordinate 13,244,410 downwards.
AGCCTGGCCTTCTCTTTACTTCTTTAACAAATTAAAACCTAGCAGTGAGATGATGGCCGACTTCAGCTCCTCACATTAAAGTGCAATGCTGTTCACTCTTTCTGTCTCCAACCCGTCTATAGACAGTCGGAGGTTGACCACTTCATGGGCTTGAAGGGCCAGCCGGGACGGTCCAGCGTGGCACAGCAGCGGCCTCACTCCAGGTTCAGTCGAGTCATTTCACTTTCTTCTTTTAATGACAAAGCCGCTCATTTACCACACTTGGGGAGCGCTTGGCTGTCAGCCACACAGCGGGCTCCAGCTCAGCAAGTCAAGCAGCCAACTGCAGAGTAAAGGGCACATTTTTTAAATTAACATCTTCAAATCCTCGGAAAATGGCTGCTAACTAAATATTTTGTGCTACTTTTTTTTTTTTTTGTATGCTTTTCCAAGCCAGGGGTTGAAAGTGGTGCCAAGGACAATGTGTTATGGCAGTGAACCATGTGGGTCCAGCTCAGGGTGGGACTCCCCCACATCACGGCTTTGCGTCTTTCAGTTGTTATTAATTTTTTTGATATTTTTGTTTTTCTCCCTCTCTTTCTCCTGCACCACATCACCACCATGAGCGATCGCAACAACAGCTTGGAGGAGAAGAGAAAAAAAGGGTCAGCACAATTGAAGCATTCGGATATACTGAGCTTGAAAACGAGCTTCCTCAGCCTGCACTGGAATAGCCAATCAAACTTTAACCCTTTTGTGTGCACAGAACATTTTGTGCCATTGCTGCTGTTCAAATTCTGAGGTTTTGAAAGGTGCAGGGCGCACTTTTGTGCATATTTTGTAGGTTTGGTTTCATTTTCAGCATGTCATTGTGTTTTATCATTAATCCTAACCCTAACGCCTAACTGTAATACTTCTGGGCCTCTATTCATGGTGAGTTCTTTATCACATGATAGGAGGTCATAGTGCATGACGGCACTGTCCCAACAATATTTAAAGAGGCCGCTGTTATGCGTCTCCTTGGGGCTATACTGTACATGTTTTCACAAAGGTTTGCAATTTTAATTAAATCCGTAAAAACTGAAGTCTCTCATTCATAGAAGGATTCAGACCCTAACCCTAACCCTGTGGCAGCAGTTCCAGCTTTTGAGTTTCCTTGGCAAGTCTCTACCAGCTTTGCACACCTGGATTTGGACAGTATGTTGCACTCTTCCTGCCAGTTGTGACGCACCACTGGCTCTTGGACACTAGCATGCCCACACTTTCACCTGAGTGCGTGTCGTCTGGTTCAGATTATTTTTATACTGGCTGTCCCCCGGGGCTCTGCCCACGGAGTAGTGAAATTGAACACACTTTAAAAATTATTAACAAATGTAAAAAAAATGTAATTCTGGCCAAGCGGACGGTAGGTATGCTGTAACATCAAATGTTGGCACTGTATCTGATCGTGTTCAGCTCTAACAGGAGAGCGTCCCCTGCGTGGGGAGAAGAGCACATGGCCGTGATATCGCTGTCAATCAGCAGCGACCCTCTAAAACACATGTAGCTCTGATCTCTCTCTCTCAAAAATGTCAAACGTTACTCCTTAACAATCTCTAGATGATAATGTCTGCTGAACAAACTGGTATCGCTAGCTAAGCGGAGGTGAGGTGCGCTCCAACACGTGGTGAGAGGTAGAGCGACATCAACGGAGGCTGGCGCGTGACTGAGGAGGGTGCCCTCACGGCTCCCCTCGGCCCGCAGCCTCTGTCTCAGATTAGAGCGAATAAATCGGTACCGCAAGTGAACTATAATACATAGCACAATGAGAGAAGTCGCAAAGTCAACCAGAATGTTCAAGCAAATTATAGGAAAAAACCCGATCTAAATCCGTTAAGTAATTCTCTCGTGAAAAGCAGACAAACGGACACACGTTGGATTTTATATATATTGTCACACACGTGCGCATGGGAGGCAGCTAAAGGGCTTGAAAGAAGGTAATTCCCAGTCGGACCAGGGGGTGGCAGAGTGCACTGAGCCTTTCACTTTTTTCCCAGCAGACCGAATGCGGGAAATTCCACCTGGGTCCTTGAATGTCCCTGCCGGTTCCACCCCTGAAGACGTCCCTTCCTTTCTCCATCTATAAAACCCACCAAACCTCAGTTCTGTTTTGGACTCTTGTCTGTAAAGACAATTTTTCTTGCAATCTTTTCAATTTAGCAGCCATTTTTTAAGTATACGGAAGGCTGCCCCAAACCTCTTTTTGTGTTAAGGCTCAATTATTATCATAATATATATACCGTATATATACTCACGTATAAGAAACCCAAAAAGTCTATCATAAATCAGACCCCGACGTATACGCCCGTTCAAAAATACGACACTTATTTTTTTTTTAACATCTTCTTGCCTCTTCCAATCTCACATCAGTTTCTCAGACACATCGAATTTTGTTGCAGCAGCGCAGTTCCCAATTTCTTTCACTACTTCAATAACTTTTAATTTAAATTTAGCTTCATATTTTCTTCTGATCGTAGATGAGGGATGCTCTTACAATAGAGGTGTATGAGGGTGTGAGAGACAAAAAACAGAAATCAGTGCAAATGTCGCTTCAGAATAGTTTGGGTGTTACTGTGTGGTTATGTAGGCACAATAGAGAGA
>JANRMT010062861.1:13221601-13241781 GCA_026402145.1 Polypterus bichir lapradei | reverse complement strand
GTCTTATTTCTGTGCCAAGCAAAATTATGGAAGCTATATAATAAAAATAAATGAGAAAAATATCTGTATGGACATAACGTAATTTAGAACAGCCAGCAGGGGTTTATGGGAGGAAGCTCTTGCCAAATCAAATCTTCAGATTTTTTTTTCGAATTGGCATCTGCAATATTTGATAAAAACAAAGCGTACAACGTAATTTACTGAGACTTTCTATATAAGCCTTTGACTCAGTTGTCCCACACCAAAGATTAATTCCAAATCTAGAAGGTGGCCTACAAAACTGGATCACCAGTTGGTTAACCAACAGGAGACAAAGAGTGCAGACTGTAAGAGTGGAGTCCCTCAGGGGTCTGTCCAGTTGGACCCTACTTCATTTTTCTGATTTCTTTGAATGACAACCAGCGTGTTAACATGCGCTTCAATAACCCAGTGAACTTGTCAGCGACTACATGCGGTATATAGATAGTGCCCCTTACAGACCTGCACAAGCAGAACAGCGCACTAACAACTTTGATAAGACCCTCCGAGTGTGACTATTTCAACGTGCTTTATGAGAACCCAAGAGAAGAAGACAGCCTGAGTTCAGCATGGCTGCCTCCCAGCCCAAATCCCAGAGAAGATGATGACTTTGGACCATTTCAAATAGCCATGGAGACGGCTGGCTCGCTGGACTTGTTTTAGCTCTTCAGAAGAGCGCCAGTTTCAAAATAAACGTTGACCTAAATATATAAATATTGGCAAAGACCCTGGGCTGTAAGAAGCGGAGTATTTTATTACTGACAATTACGCCTTCTGCCAAAATGAAGCCGTGATCTGGTCCTGTTTAAACTTTATCAGTTCTCTCTCTTTTTTTTTTTTACCTGATTATGCCATATTCCAAAAAGGAAAAAAAAGGAAATGAAAAAGTTGGCCTTGAGTTAACAGGACCCTCAGATGCCAACGGGCTGTTCTCAGAGTCGACGGGGCCTTTTCCCAGCTGTCACGGTACATTTCATTAAAGTGTGAAAATGAGGATACGGGAGTTGTGCCTTCCTTGGCTTGTTGGGATACACTCCCCAGCGCCCGCCGCCTTGCTGGGAATTTACGCCTTCGACTAAAGTTGTAAGAACACGAGGTTGGATTTCTCCAGAGTCTCAGGCTACCTCCACAATGTGACGTTTTCATTTGAAAATGCCGTTTCTATAATAATAATAATATAATGCTTTGCATTTATATAGCACTTTTCTCACTACTCAAAGTGCTCAGCAATTGCAGGTTGCAGGCTTTGCTCAAGGGCCCAACAGAGCAGAGTCCCTATTGGCATTTACGGGATTCGAACCGGCAACCTTCCGATTGCCAGTGCAGATCCTTACCCACAGAGCCACCACTCCTAATTTTCTAATTGAAAATGATCTCCTTCCACACTAGCGTTTTCACATCATTAATAAAAGAATCTCCATTCCCACTAAAACAACCAAAAATGCGTATGGCGTAGATGTTCACCTACACTGAGCATGCGTGCATTGGTGGAAAAATCCTTGAAGGTATGGGAATGTTGCTGGCCATGGGAATATATCGCAAAACCATATGCATAAATCATCCATAAATCGTGATTCATCTGAGACTGACAGTGTGCTGCGGTACCAACGAGTATCGTAATTCACTCCAAATTCTCACGCATTCTATATTACTTCTTGTACACTCTAAATAAAAACCCGTCTGCCCCAAAACTTTTCTTTGATGTTATCAATCCATGTCAATCTAAGCCTACCTCCTCCAGGTCTCATGATAAACGTTCTTCAAACATTTGGCCCACCTCTTCTTGTTCTGTCAGTGCACCGGCAGATGAATATAGGAAAATTGAAAAGGGGTACGAGAGCAAAAGGAAACCGAACCCTAAACGAGAGTTGAGGTCAACAGAACAACCAAGCGGTCAAAGCCGAAAGTAACAGGCCGAATTAGAGACGGATAGATGAATGGGCAGAAGGACACCTTAAAACGAAGTGTTGGACAGTTAGAAAGGCACCAAGCTTGCCAGAAAGACACATACAATGAGGTGTCAGAGATGGAAACAAAACTGCTCTCCACACGCTGGATCAAGAGTTCAACTGCAGACAAGTGGTGCCTCCCTACACTTGACTTTTAACCTGCACAAAACAAAGAGACGCCTACAAAGCTGCCAAGTGATGGCTGGCACCTGTTACTGAACGGCAGTAGGACCTTCTCCATCTCTGTGTCCTCAGCTCACTCCTCGTGTGTCTTCCTCATCTTTTCTCCACCGCCAGCCTGTGAGCTCTCTCAGGGTTTTTGTGACTTTCCACCCATCAACACTACAACGTCAAGTTGGCATTTTCAGATGTGTATGACTTTTTCAAAAGCCTTGAGTTTTTGGGGATTAAAAAACGGCGGTGGAGTGTGGACAAAAGGAGAAAACTGAGACTACTGTCATGTCTATGTTTGTTTAATGAAAACATAATAGCGTGCATGTAGCCTGAAGCAAAGGAGAGGATGGTTGTGGCGCTTTGATGTCTTGACAGGCGCCAACCACGCCACCACGTTACCTCTGAGTTTATCACAGCAGCAGTAGTCAGTATTGTGACTTGCACCTCTGCTTCAGAGTCTCATTTGTGGTGTCCCATGCCAGGGCAATCTTAACGTCTCGGCACAATGGGCACTGGCTGGGAGCCCACGATGTTTCTGATGCCTATGCATGTTTCTGTTTTGCTATCAAAACAGGGGGTCCAGTGCACTACTTTGCCCAGGGGGCCTATGATGCTGTTAACATGGCCCTGTGGTGAACACTACTGAGATGTACTCATAAAGGGTTAAGGAGAAGCGACATACTGGGTTGTCTTACTGTATGGGCACAATGGGCACTGGCTGGGCACCCTCAGGAGCATAGGGGCCCACAGTGTTACTGATGCCTATGTATGTTTCTGTTTTGCTATCAAAACAGGGGGGCCCAGCGCATCACTTTGCCTGGGGGTGTATGATGCTGTTAAGACGGCCCTGTGGTAAACACTTACAGCTTCACTATGATGACTCCATCTTATCCTGCTATCCATTTCTAAAACCTCCTTCATCCCGTCTTGTTTTCTGGTTTACTACTGCAGTAACAAATCAGTCAGTCATTTTCCACCCCACTTTGTCCTGAACAGGGTTGCAGGGTTTCTGTTGGAGCCTATCCCAACTAGCACATGGCGCGGGGCAGGACAGGATGCCAGTCTATCGCAGGACCCACACACACACACACAGAGGCTAATTCAGTGTCACCAGTTCACCTAACCTGCATGTGTTTGAACTGTGGGAGGACACCAGAGCATCCGAAGGTAACCCACACAATGTCACGAGGAGGACCCCCGGTCTCCTTACTGCGAGGCAGCAGCACTACTACTGTAACAACACATGTGTCTAGCAAAATATATCACAGTAAAAGTAGCCGTCTGCGTTTGAAAACGTAATGAAGTAGAAGATTTAAGTAGACAGAACATTTTATAGTCAAGTAGAAATATTCAGTAGTGCAGTGCAGGTACACAAAATGGATGCACAGTAAAAAACTTGGAAGACCTGGTTATCATCCAGAAAAATGAAAACACTGAAAAACAAATTCTGCAGCACAAATGCATATGTAATGGCAGGTCAATATGCTTCATCGTTAAGTGAAAGCAAGAATAGGAAGCTAGCAAACAGGAAGACGAGGAAGATACGATTGTTAAAAACCCATCAATGAGGAGCATTACAAAGGGCACAAGCCAGCTAGAGGCACAAGTCGTACGGTAGCAGACACGACACAAGCCATCTGAAAGGCAGTTGGGTACCAGCCGTGCGACTCTCGCATGAGGTCCCGAGCAGCCTCCAGACGCCTTCTTCTCTGGCGCCAGGCCAAGCCACAGGAGGACTCGGAGCACCACACCTCCTTCTACCAGGCACGTGCCAGATCTGAGGTGCAAACAAAGCAGGAGATCGTATGGCCAAAAGGCGGCTGGGCTGAACCCACAGGGTTTGTGGCCTTGTGAGCAGCCCAGGATGGCATGGAGCATAGGGCCTAGACGTGCAGATGGAGTGTTTGGAGTCATCCAGATACACTGTTAAGGGAGACTTCCACATTACGAAAAAAAGAAGAGGCGTTGAAAAGAAAAGAAAAGGAAAGGAAAGAAAAAGAAAAGAAAAGAAAAGAAGCAAAGCCATTCCAGGGAGGTGATACGTTTCTCCTGCTTCATAATATGCAAAATCCATCAATCCTTCTACTCTGTGAACCGACCAGATCCAGTGGTAGGACTGCGGAGAAGTGGAGCTTATTTAAGCAGCAATAGGCACAAAGTAAAAGTAAGTAAATAAGTAAAAATGTACTTATGAAGCACCCATCACAGAAAAAAGTCACAAAGTGAGGAACAATAAAGCATACAATAAAATGAAATATTAAAACAAAATATAGAACAATAACAATATAAAAAATCGGGAGTGGTCTCCCTAAGACTTTCTCATATACTCAGATATGGGGATGGATATTTTAGGAGTAAACCGCAAGACAATGATTATATTTTTATATAATGCACATTAAAGAACCATCAACAACAAATCAAATTAATAATATATTGAACAATTATAAAAGTAAATTTGAAAAAATCGGACTCTGCAGCTCTGCGGTGAGCTGGCGCCCTGCCCGGGGTTTGTTTTCTGTTGGCTGGGATTGGCTCCAGCAGACCCCCGTAACCCTGTAGTTGGGATGTAGCGGGTTGGATAACGGATGGATGGATGGACTCTGCAGCTGCACAAATAAAAGGTCAAGTACCACTTCAGGTTAGCGGAAATAGCTCAAAAGTTGATAAAAATCTACATTTTGTACCTAATACTTGTATGCAAAATTTGGTTGACCAAAGTGAAAGCGTATTCAAGTTACCATGTTCACACACACACACACACACACAGACATAATGTATTTTCAGGCTCAGGGAGGTCTAAAACATCGAGATTCATCAAAATCTCGAAATTGAATTTTTGGAGGACTCCAATACTTTCCCTATACTTCATATACGAGAAAATCAGGGAGGTCTAAAATGTCGAAATTCATCAAAATCTCGATATCGAATCTTTGGATGATTCCAATACGTCCCCTATACTTCGTATACGAGAAAGTAAAAACACCCCCAGACAACAGCGCTACCCAAATGCCTGTCTGAAGAGATGCGTCTTAAATTGACTTTTGAACAGTTCAGTAGAGGACTGTGGAGGACTGTGCCATACATTTGGAGCAATGGCCCGAAATGTGCGATCCCCACGTGTCTTTAATCCGGACTGAGGAACCGAACGAAGAAGTGTAACTGAGCAGATCTGAGAGCACGGCCTGAGGTGTAGTGCTGGGGTGGGGACCATGCAGAGCTCTGTATGTAAGTAACAGAATTTTGAACTGGATCCTAAATTCCTCTGCAACCCAATGTAGACAGTGTAAAATTGGGGAGTGGGGAGTCCATTTGCGTGAGTGTGTTAAAAGCCTGGCAGCTGAATTTTTGGGCAGTCTGAAGCAGTCTGTATTGCTGGAACAAGGCAGGATGGATCTATACTTTCATGCTGTTGACACCAAATTCTGAACCTACCATCCAAATGTCACATCAGAAATCGAAACCAGGTGATGTTTTTCCAAACTTGTATTGTCCAATGTTGGTGAATTGTAGCCTCAGTTGCCTGTTCTTTGCTGACAGGAGTGGCACCCGCTGAGGTCTCCTGCTTTGAGGTTCAACATATTCAGAGATGCTCTTCTGCACACTTCGGTTGTCATGAGTGCTTATTTGAGTTCCTGTTGCCTTTCTATCTGCTCAAACTAGTCTGGCCATTCTCCTCTGACCTCTGGCATCATCAAAGTATTTTTGCCCAGAGAACTGCCATTCACTGGATATTTTCCCTTCCCTTCCCCTCTCTCTGTAAACCCTAGAGATGGTTGAGCGTGAAACTCCCAGTAGATCAGCATTTTCTGAAATACTCAGACCAGCCTGTTTGACACCAACACCCATGCCACGATCCATGCCAGTCACCTTTCTTCACCATTCTGATATTCGGTTTGAACTTCAGCAGATCATCTTGACAAGCTCTACATGCAGAAATGCATTGAGTTGCTGCCATCTGATTGGCTGATTAGATATTTGCATTAACAAGCAGCTGAACAGGCATACCTAATAAAGTGGCCGGTGAGAGTATGGTGCCTTTTATCTATCTGTAGTGAGGATGGACTGAAGCATTAACACACTACACGGTAATGGCAGACATACTGGTGCAAACCGAAGATAGCATTTCAGCCTTAAGGTCTGGTCAGCTTGCAATCATCGAGTCAACTATGAATTCTACATTGTACCACAGTGTGCTTGAGGAGAACGTATCCAAAAACTGAAGTTAAATTAGAAATGAACCAATCGATATGCTAATGATCCAACGCACGCTAGCAAATCCAGCAAGGAATGGCACAAAAAGAAGCAATGGAGGGTTATGGACCGGTCTGATCAAAGCCAAGATTTAAATGTCATTGAAATGGTGAGGGGGAGATGGAAACGGGCAGAACATGCAAGGAAACCCACAAACATTTTGCTACCAAAGGAATTTTGCATGGATGGAATTCACTAAGTTGACGTCAGACACTGGTGGGCACTTACGCAAAATGCTAAAGGGGGCAATACCAGCTTCTGGGCTTACTTTTTCCCCAGTAGACCCAGCAAAATGTCCTTGTGCTTTTATTCAGACAGATCACCTTAATCTGTTGGCACTCTTTGCATGAAGATCTACTGTTGGGCTGTTCAAACAAATTGAAAACGTCAGCAGCTTCCATGGGGCGTACTTACTTACTCACACGACTGTAAAATGAAGGAAGAAGCAGCACTTGCAATGTAATGGGGTGCTGATCTCAAAACTGGTGACAGATGGTTAATGAGACATGCAAGACTCGAATACGTTTGACCAACTGAGTCTGATCCTTCGGAAGTGCAGTGGAATTACATTAAAACGCAATACAATATGTAAACACAATCACGGAGTGTTGAGAAAGTCCTAAACCTCCTTTGCTTCACGTCCCACACCTCCGTTTGATCGAAACAATGCATTTACCCCGGGACTGTCAACAGACTGATTTATGGGTTTTTTTTTTTTGGTCACCTAAATAAGGAGCAGACAAAAGAACATAATAGCATCATTTTACAGATGAGCCTCCCTTCTCTAGCAAATCATCTTCGATGTTTGCCGGCGATGAATCTTAATCAAGAGCACATGACTTGATTCACAGCTCACACAATGTGGAAACAATCAACGATGGGAAGTGAGCTGGGCCAGCAGTCGGAGATTTGCCACAGGCACGGCTCAGGAAAGTGAGTTATGCGCAGTGAGGAGTTTGAAACACTTGGCTCACACCCCACAGAAGCCATGGGGATTGGGTGGGCCACGCCTGCTTCCTGCCGTCACTTGATCTACTTTGTGCACCAAGGTTTGCGATCGAAGCAAAATGGAAGGTCTGCATTGCCAGCCTATACACACACACACACACACGTGTGGGCTTCAGGGTCTGTATAGCCTTATTTTGTATAAGATGGTCTAATGAAAATGCCATCTTGGGGTGTGCATATTGCTCCCTGTGTGTACCCAGAAGCTTCCACAATGGTCCCACTTATCTAGTCTATATATATTGTGGCAGATGACCAGGGACCTTGCCCCACCGGGACGCCTGGAACAAGAAAGGACTGGGAGGGGGCAATATATTCCCCTGGACGTTAGAGGGCAGCCCCCTTGGATTCCATCAGGGCCACCAGGGGGCGCCAGAACAGGAACCAGATACGCCCAGTGTGCTTCTGGGTGCAAGGGCAGCACTTCCGCGACACCAGGAAGTGCTGCCAGAAGATCATCAGGGAGAACCTGGAGCACATCCGGATGTGCCATAAAAGGGGCCGCCTCACTCTATTCAGGGAGCCGGAGTCGGGTGGAAGAGGAGAGGCGGCAGAAGAAAAGAAATACAAAAGGGACTGTGAGCAATATTGTGATGTGTTGTGCACTGTGTGTGTCGTGTGAAATAAACAGGTGTGCTTTAGACATCTGGAGGCCGTGTCTGTCTGTGTCGAGGCTGATCTTTCACAATATAAAATCCTAAGCCTGTGCATGTGACGTTTTTTGTCACACTTTAAATTGGGCTTATTTTAAAACCTACATATATATATTTGGTGTCATTCTTTTCAGATTTTATTGAACTTTAATGTGATGTTGTTAGATTTCCATCCATCCATTATCCATCCCGCTATATCCTAACTACATGGTCACGGGGGTCTGCTGGAGCCAATCCCAGCCAGCACAGGGCGCAAGGCAGGAACAAACCCCGGGCAGGGCGCCAGCCCACCGCAGGGCGCACACACACACACAAACACACTAGGGACAATTTAGGATCACCAATGCACCTAACCTGCATGTCTTTGGACTGTGGGAAGAAACCGGAGTACACGGGGAGAACATGCAAACTCCACGCAGGAGTGCGAGGCAGCAGCACTACCCACTGCGCCACCGTGCCGCCCGTTGTTAGATTTTTCATATACTTATTTTATTTTTAAATTCTAAACTAAAAAATATCAAGAACTCACGTCCCACGAGATGAGACTTTGTGCCAAGAGATTTAAACACGCCTGGGGCCAGAAATAAAAGACAAAGAGTAGGACAGCTTTTGTACAAACTTTTAAATGTTGATGCAGATCACACGGCAGGGCAGCAGCAGCAAGCCAGTTGCTGATCGAGCAAAGAGCAGGTAAATAAAAAACTGTATTTGTTTCCCACTGTATTACCGTTTAAGAGGGGGTTTCGGAGGAGCGACCACATCTCTTTGGAGTACGTTCAGCCCACCTCTTCACAACATGAGCGGCAGAGATGCGAAGTGGCTGGTGCATAGCGCAGGCCAGGAGGGTTGGCGAGCAAAGTGAGCAGGGTGGGAACCCCCTAGTACTAATATTAATTAGTAGTTAATTAATTAGTAGTTATTATAATATTAATAATAATACAGTTTATTTATATAGCATCTGTCCCATGAGCAAAGTACTTCTGAGCTTCTCTTTACTTTAACTTGTGGCTTTCCTCTCCTGTACAGGGTGGCACAAGAGGGCACTGGTCAGCACAGAGGATTCACTTATCCGGTAAAGCTGGGCTCAATCTTCAGCTCCATAATCGTCCGTGTGGAATTTAAATGTTCTCCCTGTGTCTGCATGGATTTTTTTTTTTTTCCGGGTACTCTAGTTTCTCATTCCCCAAAGTCATAGAGGTTAGTTAACTGAGAACTCGAAATTGGCCTCGTGTGAGTGTGCATCTACAGTACCAGTCAAGAGTTTGGACACACCAGGAAATTTTCAGGTTTTTGATAGAAATTGATAACCTTTTTTTATCAAGAACAATTACATCAAATTAAATATACAGCTGAAATATGACTAGTGTTGCTAATTGATATTACTGCTGATTATTTAATTTATTATACACATATGATATATTTTCAGCAGCTGTTCCTTGAGTATCCTAATGGCCAACTCTCTTAGCTTATCCTAATTCATCATTTTAAAGGGTAATTGGTTATTAGAGAAACCTTGGCAATTACATTAGCACTGCTGAGATCTCTTATTCTGTTCAAGGAGTTTACAAGGTACTGGCATTTACAGAGGTTTGGGTTTGGGTTCAAAACTGGCCAAAATGAAACAGCTTTCTCGAGAAACATGTCAGTCTATTGTGTTTTGCAGAATGAAGATTATTCCATGTGACAGACTGCCATGAAACTGAGGAAGATTTCATACAAAGGTGTCTTAATTAAGTCAATCAGTCATTTTCCGAAACGCTATATCCTAAAACAGTGTCACAGGGGTCTGCTGGAGCCAACACAGGAACAAATCCCCAGGCAGGGTGCCAACCCACCACAGGGTACACACACACACAGACACACACCAAGCACACACTAGGGACAATTTAGGATCACCAATGCACCTGCATGTCTTTGGACTGTGGGAGGAAACCCACGCAGGCATGGGGAGGACATGCAAACTCAACGCTGGGAGGACCCGGGAAGCAAACCTGGGTCTCCTAACTGCGAGGCAGCAGCGGTACCATTGCACCACCATGCTGCCCGTCTTAATTAATTCATTCATTCATTCATTCGTTATGCAGGTGTTTTATTAATGCCTTAAGGACAAGAAGGCAAACTGGATCCGACTGGGATAGAAAAAGAAAGGAAAGGTGCAGATGGGCAACTGCATAAGAGAAGAAGATCATCAGAATCTGTAGTGTGATAAAAAAAAAAACGCCTACAGGCCTGCAATTGGCTTCTCAGCTAAATACGCACCACATACCAGTCAGTGCCTGCAACAGAAAAAAGATGACTCCGGGACACTGGGCACAATATACTTTTCCAGTCATCTTCTGTCCAATGTCTGTGTTCTTTCTTTTCCCATTTTAAACCTTTTCTTTTTGATTTGCCAGTTTCAAATATGGCTTTTTCTTTGAAACTCTGCCTCTAAAGACCACCATCCTGGAGTCGTCTTTTCCACATTGTGGATAGAGCAATTTGTGAGCGAATGCTGCTCACTTTCAACGTTTTCACTTTTCAATTATATTAAAAAGGTGCTATCATGTATGTGCACCGGCATTTCAAAACAGCTCTCCTCAAATTGTATTTTTTTGATCCTAAAAGGCACCGCATTTACGTCAAGTTCCACACTGCACTGGTTCTTTCCATTTATTCTCTCATTTGTATTCATTGCCGGGTCTGTGAAAACGTTTGTGAGTGTGAAGTGCCGTCCACTGCCGAGCTTTTCACTCAGAGGTAGTGAAACAGTTTAAATCAGGGGTCGCCAAGTCCGGTCCTGGAGGACCACCATGGCTGCAGGTTTTCATTCGAACCCTTATTTTTTAATGAGTGCCCCGTTTGTGCTGCTAATTAACTCCTTTTCCATTCCTTTGAATTGATAGCTTTTTAAAGATTTGTTCCTCTGAATTGCTTCATTTCTTTCCTTAAATGGCACCCAAACAGAAATGAAATGTGAAGTGAGTGAGCCGACAGAAGACCAACTAAGTCAGGGCCTCAAACTCCAACCAATTTCACTCCAACCAGCTGCTTAATGAGGCGCCGAGTCTTGTCATTCATTAAACCCGTTCTTTAATTTCATGGCTTTTTGCTGCTTTCATCGTGTATTAGCAGACATGTCCGAAATTTTTGATTTTCTTTTTCTAAGCGCACTGGTTAAATGTTTTGGGGACCTGAGCAGATTAACATTCCTGAGACCTTCATCTTTCTTTATTTTCAGATATTGTATGATGGACACCAGTTGTTTGACCTCATTTTATATCTCCTTATTGTTTGGCTGCTAATTAAGGAAAAAGAAACAATTGCGGGGTCTGAGTCTTCAAGAGGAAGTCCATTAAAATTAGTTCAAAAGAAGCTAATTAGCAGGAAAAACAGGTCACTAATTCAGAAAAGGGTTAGAATGAAAACCTGCAGCCACGCAAGGGTAGGAGAGGAAGGCCTAAGAGAAGGTTTATGGATGTGGTGAGAAAGGACATGCAGGTGATGAGGGTCACAGAGCAAGATGTGGAGGAGAGGAAGATATGGAAGAAGATGATCCACTGTGGTGACCCCTAATGGGAGCAGCCGAAAGAAGAAGAAGATCTTATATATCTCATGTATCACATTGATCATATATCACAATGAGGACATTAGAGGGTCAGCTCAGGTTGGACGTTTGGGAGACAAAGTCAGAGAGGTGAGATTGTGTTGGTTTGGATGTATGCAGAGGAGAGATGCTGGGCATAATGAGAGAAGGGTGCTAAGGATAGAGCTGCCAGGTAAGAGGAAGACCTAAGAGAAGGTTTCCGGATGTGGAGAGAGGGGACATGCAGGTGATGGGTGTTACAGAGCAAGATGACGAGGACAGGATGATATGGAAGAAGATGATCTGCTGTGGCGACCCCCAATGGGAGCAACCGAAAGAAGAAGAAGAAGAAAATCTTATATATCTCATGTATCACATTGATCACATATCACAATGAGGACATTATAGGGTCAGCTCAGGTTGGAGACAAAGCCAGAGAGGTGAGATTGCGTTGGTTTGGACGTATGCAGAGGAGAGATGCTGGGCATAATGAGAGAAGGGTGCTAAGGATAGAGCTGCCAGGCAAGGGGAGGAGAGGTAGGCCTAAGAGGAGGTTTATGGATGTGGTGAGAGGGGACATGCAGGTGATGGGGGTCACAGATTAGGATGTGGAGGAGAGGAAGATATGGTAGAAGATGATCTGCTGTGGCGACTCCTAATGGGAGCAGCCGAAAGAAGAAGAATTTATATAGCACCTTTCCCATGCTCAGTTTCTCCTTCCCTATTGGCAATGTCTTTTTCAGAGTTTGCCAGAATTCTTTGCTATTCTGTACCAGATTAATTGGGTTTAAAACTGGACAGTTATATGGATATATGATATTCTCTCTGTGCTGACATTGATAGGATCCCACAGGCCATTAATGTATCGTTGTTGTCATACTGATGTGCCCTTGACGTCATTGATGGCACTTCTATCAAATTTGATTCAAACGTCCCTGCACGTCCCTAATGGACGGCATATTTATACTTAAATATACACAAAACTGAGTCCGATGATGATTCTCCAGGGCTCCGCGTCAACCCGACACCCCTTAAAGTAGCATTTCAGTCTCTCTTCTCCGGCATTCTCCAACAGCAGTTCTTCATTAAGGGCGAATTGCTACTAGAAAAATAAATGTGCAATTAGAACGACAATGCAAAACCCAAGATGTCGTCTCTACCAGGTGGCTCTGAATATTTTCTGTATCACATATGGAAGCTGCACTGCTGCCAATTTTAGTAATGACTGCGGATGATATTTCATTTCCTGCCATGCAGGCGACAGCTCTCGAAAGGCAATCAGGCCAATGACGTTCAAGTCGTCCGGCCTTGTGGACACGCATTAACACTGGAAACCTTGTGGTGGTTGTGTTGTACCGCGTGCGGACTTCGCAAATAAGAATTCAGAACTCTGCTCTTTCCCAATTTGTATCTATTTTGTCTTCATTTCTGCCCATTGCAAACTGTCTAACATCTGTGAATCGGCCCCAGTGATTACGGGATGGAGGTAGCATTTGCAGCTGTGCAGTTTGCACTTAAAATAAAACATTCTGCTCCTGTTGCCAAGGACGTTCAATTTTCAACTGTGTAATTTAAAATCCACAGGATGGAATCTGGGCAAAGCAGCATATTAAATCTAAATTTAATAAGCATTTGTGTTGGGGTTCATGAACACGCCTCTGGCGGTCCTGCACCTCTCTAATGAAAGACAGCAGCTGATTTCCATCACTCTTTTTCCGATGAAAAGTTCCCGTTTCTGCCTGCCAAGACTGATAAAGCCACTCTGAGGAGGTCTTGTGAGGACCCAGGGACCCATCTGTAAGGCCCTGACTCTGCTTGTAGTTAGCCTTACCTTGATTGGCTTTCTGCAGTTTGGTGAACTCGTACTCATCACCCGAGACAATACGAATCTGAGCAAAATATCAAAATATCGGATTTCCTTGATGCCGCTCTAAAATACGCAAAATAAACTTTAACTAAAAAGATGTAGCACGGCGAACGTTGTTATACAAAAGCAGAATGTGCCAGATGTAGCATAACTCCCACCTTCTAGATATCTAACTGGGTTGTGCAACATGGGATGAGTAGCGTATATGAGGGGGTATCCAAAAATAACCGGAATCTGTTCCTGGTGGGTAATCTCGACTTAGTTGCGAATTTCGCCGCTCGGTGTAGCACACTTACAGTATTCTGTGGCAGTCCGCCAAATGGCGTTGCCCTGTATTGTTCATACGCCATTCCGTGTTGGTTTTTCTTGGTTCTTATTAAACGTTGACACACACGTGTGTTTGGGAGTCAACCAAAGGGAACAGGAAACAACAATTTCATGTCAGGCTAGGGTGCGGCGGGGTGCACTGAACCTCTCTTTTTTCTCTCTGCAGACCAAACACGAGAAATCCTTCCTGTCCCGGCCAAGAGGACGTCACTTCCTGTCCCGGCCCCAAGGACTTCACTTCCTGTGAACCAGCTATAAAACCCCTCATCCTCGATACTTAATCAGTTCTGTTTTGGACTCTAATCTGTACACACTGTAGTTTTTGCAGCCAGGGAAACTATACGGGCGGCTGCCCCAAACCTTTGTTGTGTGTCCGGCTGTTAATTCCACAACGTGATCTGCAATTTTTGTGATGGGCGATCATAAAGAACAGCAGGTCTGCGTTAAATTTTGTTCTCTCTTAGGGAAAACAGCAGCTGAAACTGTAGTGATGCTTGAAACTGCTTTTAAAGAGGAAGCGTTAAGTAAGACACGGCTCTATAAGTGGTTTCTGTGTTTCAAACGGGGGGAAATGTCACTTGAAGACCAACCAAGATCTGGCCGACCTTCCACAATTAGGAACGACGAAAATCTTGAAAACGTTTGCAATGCAATTTATGGAGATCGTCGTCGGACAATTTCATGCTCCAACTTTGTGGCTACAGTTTGAGGATGGCAACATGACTGCGCACACACCAGTGCACAAAGCGAGGTCTATAAAGAAATGGAGGAGCAAGGAACTTGACTGGACTGCATAGAGCCCTGACCGACCTCAACCCAACAGAACACCTTTGGAGACAACGAGCGAGCCAGGCCTTCTCGTCCAACATCAGCGCCTGACCTCACAAATGCTCTCCTGGTCACATATTCCCATAAACACACTCCTAGACCTTGTGGAAGGCCTTCCCAGAAGAGTTGACGCTGTTATAGCTGCAAAGGGTGGGCCGACTCCATATTAAAGCTTATGTGTTAAGAACGGGATGTCATTAAAGTTCACGTGTGTGTAAAGGCAGGCCTCCCAATACTTTTGCCAATATTGCACATAAAGGACCCTACGACCAGAAGCAAGTGTTCACTTGAATTGGGAGACCAGTCCGACCACTAGACGCTCTTTCTTTTTGCTATTTTGTGGAACTCCCACCACTATTGTGACTTTTGCACCTTTGAGTTGCTTGTATTTTGTTTTTGACCCATTTAATGTTTGACTATGCAGGGACTCGCCAACGCCCTGTTTGAACCCGTCCACGTCTTTCTCTCTACAACATGAATTAAAACACGTCTTTATATTAAATTTAATTAATATTGTGCGCCGTATGAAAAAATAATGAACCATTTGATTCATTAATTTTGAATTTCAACACAAAAAATGGTTCCAAAATTAAATTGTGGACACGAATATGCATTGACATACAGTGAATTATATCCGTCAGATTGCTTTTAACTTTGGCATGGATAATCCTCCATCATCACAGCAGTCATTTTCCATGGCCCGCATTTGCACAGTAATTTTGCCAAATCTAAACTGATCCTCTTGCAGTGATGGCTTCTCTCTGGAGCTAAAAATCCAGTTCTATTCCAAAGCCCCAAATCACAACTTACTGCGATCAGTCTCCAAAACCCAGAGGCCGTAACCTCATCAAGCAATTTTTCTTTGCTAGCTTTCTTTTAATAACTCCATCGGGACCCAAAAAACAACTCAAAAGTATGGCAGGGAGACACAGTCACAGTCCAAAAAGACAAATTACACCACCAGCGGTAGCCGTAAGGAGATCATCAAAATGCTAAATCCATACAGTATGGCCAAAAACGACGGACATGACGCAACAAGTAGGTAAAATCCAACCCTATCTGGGCCCATGCTGGAGAAGAGGCAAGGACTTTTTATTTATATATTTTTGAAGGACCAGAAGGCGAAATGTAATCAAGTGCCAGACCTAAATGAGAAACCAAAAAATCCATCCTGTCTTTCATCAAAACAAAGATGTGTATAAGCTAAAACTCCCAAAATGGTGCCAGCAAGGAGGTCTCATTTTAGACAAACTTAACCCAAAAGGGTGCACCAAAATGGAGGAATCCAAATGCTAAACCGGCACAGCCATAGAGAACCATAATTAGCCCCATCTAATCCTAAATTTAGAGACCACAGTTTACAAACTCTGCAACTGGAGAGTTTGTTTCGGCGGCCACATTTTGGTCCATTTGCACTGCGATATCGTGAACGGATTGTGCTGTACACTTCTGTGTAATCTACTACTGAAAAGCTTTAGTAAATTTGTGAGCTCGTGTACCTTCTTCCTTATCTTTCAGCTGCTCCCGTTAGGGGTTGCCACAGCAGATCATCCTTTTCCATATCTTCATGTGCTCTCCATCTTGCTCTGTCACACCCACCACCTGCATGTCTTCTCTCTCCACGTCCATAAACCTCCTCTTAGGCCTTCTTCTTTTCCCCTTGCCTGGCAGCTCTATCCTTAGTACCCTTCACCCAATACACCCAACATATGTCCAAATAAACGCAATCTCACCTCTCGGGCTTTGTCTCCAAACCATCCCACCTGAGCTGACTCTCTAATATACTCATTATGATATTATGATATGTGATCAATATGATATGTGTGATACATGAGAGGTTCTTCTTATTCTTCTTCTTTCTGCTGCTCCTGTTAGGGGTCTATACAGAGGATCATCTGTTTCCATCTCTTCCTGTTCTCTAGATCTTGCTCTGTTACACCCATCACCTGCATGTCCTCTCTCACCACATCCATAAACCTCCTCTTAGGCCTTCCTCTTTTCCTCTTCCCTATCAGCTCTATCCTTAGTACCCTTCTCTCATTGTACCCTGCATCTCTCCTCTGCACACGTCCAAGCCAACGTAATCGCGCCTCTCTGACTTTGCCTCTAAACCGTTCAACTTGAGCTGACCCTCTGATGTACTCATTCTGATACGTGATCAGTGTGATACATGAGATACATGAGGTGGTCTTCTTCTTATTCTTCTTCTTTCAGCTGCTCCCTTCAAAGGGTCGCTCGAGCGGATCATCTAGTTCCATAATTTCCTGTGCTCTGCATCTTGCTCTGTTACACCCATCACCTGCATGTCTTCTCTCACTACATTCAAAAACCTCCTCTTAGGTCTTCCTCTCTTCCTCTCGCCTATCAGCTCTATCCTTAGTACCCTTCTCCCAATATACCCAACATCTCTCCTCTGTAGATGTCCAAACCAACGCAATCGCGCATCTCTGAGTTTGTCTCCCACCTGAGCTGACAATCTAATGTACTCATTGTGATACGTGATCAGTGTGATACATGATCTGGTCTTCTTTTTATTCTTCGTCTTCCACTGCTCCTGTTAGGGGTTGCCACAGCGGATCATCTTCTTCCATATCTTTCTGTGCTCTCCATCTTGTTCTGTTACACCCACCACCTCCATGTCTTCTTTCATCACATCCATAAACCTTCTCTTAGGCCTTCCTCTCTTCCTCTTCCCTGACAGCTCTATCCTTAGCACCCTTCTCTCATTATATTCAGCATCTCTCCTCTGCACATGTCCAAACCAACGCAATCTCGCCTCTCTGATTTTGCCTCCAAACCATCCCACTTAAGCTAATGTACTCATTGTGATACGTGATCACTGTGATACATGAGATACGTGAGGTGGTCTTCACAGTGGATCACCTGTTTTTCATATTTTTGAAAAACATTTTTTTTGAAATGACTACAAAATGTAAAAATGCTCCAACTTTCACACCAGCTAACCAAGCCCCCAAATGTACCTGAATGAGGACATTTTCTTACTTGTTATAAATGTGCCGTTCACTACACAAACTTCTCACAAAGCCATTTTCCATCATGGATGATCCAGACCACTGGTCTCCATCGTGGTGAAGTCAGCAATGCCTCATACACGGCGCTCTGTTTGTTCTGACTGGGCCAGACGCATCTCTGCACCCACCAGCCACTTGCTTAACCACTCTGGCGTAACTGACGACTTGAAACATTTTATTAAATAAGCTTAGCAGCGAGCGGAGAGCCGTGGCACTAAGGCCCGCCACAGTCCTGCGGCTAATTTCACTTGACATTTATTATTTTGCTGACTGATTAAAACTTTTCAAGTGAAAAGTTTGTTGGGCCGTGAAAGCTCCAACACGCCTCAGACTGCACGTAAGGAGGCGACATGGCAGGGATGCACAATGAGGTGGGACAAAAAGGTTTCTATATGTGACAGAAAGGCGACATTCTTACTGTGACAAACTATAAAGAGAGACTGTGAAGAGATAGCTTGGCTACTGACTGTTAGTGACGGACTTTGCTTTGCTGAGCTTTTCACTTGCAAAACTTACTGACTGACATGTTTCATTTACCTTTACATTTATTCATCTGGCCGACACTTATATCCAAAGTGACTTACAACATTTATGACATTTGGTTACATTTCTATTGTTTTTTCCAATTGGAGCACAGACAGGTCAAGTGACTTACTCAGGGTCACACAGGAGTCAGTGGTGGGATATGAACCCACAACCTCAGGGTTTGAAGTCCAAAGCCTTAACCACTTGTCACACACGTGCGCTTAGGGGACAGCCAAAATAAGCACTAATACCTCTCTCCCTCTTTCAACAAGAAACCAGCAGGTGAATTAAGTTTACTCTTCCACTTCTGTCCATTCCCAGATGACCTCCCTTCCGGCTCCCCTAGATGACATCACTTCCGTCCCCGTCTGATGATGTCACTTCCCTTTTCTGCCTCTAGACTTCCTTCTTTCCTGCCACCTCACTATAAAAAGCCAAGCCATGTTGTTCCACTGTTCATTTGCCTTTGTTATTTTACAGGTTATAAGACTGGTATCGGCCATTATTGACTACTCTGAACTCAACTCTTTATTTTGTCTTCATACCGGTTTCCTCCCATAGTCCAAAGACTTGCAGGTTAGGTGCATTGGTGATTCTATATTGTCCCTAGTGTGTGCTTGGTGTGTGGATATGTGTGTGTGCCCTGTGGTGGGCTGGCGCCCTGCCCGGGATTTGTTCCTGCCTTGTGCCCTGTGTTGGCTCCAGCAGACCCCCGTGACCCTGTAGTTAGGATATAGCGTGTGTCACGCACGCGCAAGTAGGGGGCCGCGGACGGACCTAAATAAGATCGGAAAGACATACGCCAGGAGGGAGTGGCGGGGTACTAACCTTTCTCTCTTTGTTTCTTACAGAAGAAAAGACGCACCGCCGCCATGAGCCTACCTTCAACAGTTTCCCGCAGTACGCTACTTCCGCCCTTCCTCTGTCCCCTACCTATGACGTCATCGATCCCATCATCCATCACGGCTCCTACCCAGCATTTCTCTACTTCCGGCCCCTCCTACATAAATACTCCTGCGCCGCCATCTTTGGACTGTCAAACATAGTGAATGTTTAAATGTACTTGACCGTGACTTCTACTGTAATTACTGTAGATTATTTTTCAGTATACGGGGCCGGAAACCCCAAACCTTTATGTTTGTTCCTTATTTCTTCACACAGGTTAGGAAATGACTGACTGACTGACCTTTATTTTGTGACACACTACATTCAGTCCCTACAAGCCAGACTTCCATTTTCAAAATCACTTAAAAAAAATGAATGAAATAAAAAAAATGTATTTAAAAAATTAATTAAAAACAATTACTGTTAATGACTAGGGAGTCTCGGCCCATCCTGGGAAAAAGGAACTAACCCCTGATAGGGCGCCACTCCCTCACACAGAAATTTTAAGTTGTCTGCTATGTGCTTTAAACTTGCAGGGTGAGTGAGCACAGGTGTGTACAGACCCTAGCGCTGGATTGGTGCTAAACATTTGAATTTCAGTATCAATATCAACTTACGAAGCAAATAACAGATAACTCCAAAGCCCCCAAGTCTTACTCCAGCCTCCCTGGTGTGCTGCACTGCACACCACCTCCCTTTCCATAACTGTGAAGACCTCATCAGATCAAAACAATAAGCGGAGGCCACTTGGGAAGTCCACATTGCGATGAAGTGTGTAGTTTTATTTTGTGAATTATTAATGAAATGCATGTTTTTCGACAACTGCAATAGCGGTGGGTAGCCTGGTCAGGTCAAGTGAGGTTGGGGACTATGCACTGGTACAGCGTGTTGCCGCACCCACCACACGATGAAACACCTCGGGATTCCAGTTGGCAACCCCCCAGGCAGACACGTGGCCCAGTCCCACCTCCTAGAAATGACCCTTTATCTGCCGCAGCCAGGTGTAACTTAGTGTCACACATGTGTGAGTAGGAAGCAGCTAAAGAGCCTGAGTAATAGATAGATAGATAGATAGATAGATAGATAGATAGATAGATAGAT
>JANRMT010062861.1:13189400-13200352 GCA_026402145.1 Polypterus bichir lapradei | reverse complement strand
ATAGATAGATAGATAGATAGATAGATAGATAGATAGATAGATAGATACTTTATTAATCCCAAGGGGAAATTCACATAATCCAGCAGCAGTATACTGATACAAAGAAATAATATTAAATTAAATAGTAATAAAAATGAAAAAAAAAAATGTTAGCATTTACTCCCCCGGGTGGAATTGAAGAGTCGCATAGTTTGGGGGAGGAACGATCTCCTCAGTCTGTCAGTGGAGCAGGACAGTGACAAAAGTCTGTCGCTGAAGCTGCTCCTCTGCCTGGAGATGACACTGTTCAGTGGATGCAGTGGATTATTCATGATTGACAGGAGTTTGCTTAATGCCCGTCGCTCTGCCACAGATGTTAAACTGTCCAACTTTACTCCTACAATAGAGCTTGTTGCATGTTCTCTCCGTTCATTTCCTGCCACATGTCTAGAACCACAATGGACTTGGGTAACGTATAAGCCAGCGGTGGTCAGTGCTCACCTTGACTTCCAACGCTGAGAAGATGAGTTTATACAAGGCAATGGATGGCATCGTCATACCAGCGTACTTGATGGCACACACTGCACCAGATCATCTTGGCACCCAAAATCCTTTTTTCATACTTAGGATGATGAAGCAAACAAATGGAACGCAACATAAACACCGACGGTGCCAAAAGCCAGCACCACATCTGGAACGAATAAGTCAATGTTTGGTTTAATTTTTCCAAAAAAAAAAAAAACACACCCTGAAGTAGAAACGCAGCCCTTGTGATCAATGTTCTCATGATGACAGATTCAAGTGCGGCGCCCTGCTTGAGGTGCAGTTCTCTCAATTCCATTTCTACCTCTAATATTCAGTTTTACCTTGTGGCCGCTCTATAAATATGGTAGTGGTATGCAGGGGAAAGAGGGGGGAGGTGGAAAACTGTGTCACCCGACTACAAAGTCTTCTTTGTGCAATAATATAATATCCATATTAAAAACAATCTGTTAAAGCCATACTGTCGGAGTGGCAGCTCGGCTCTTCAGGCTGCAGATCTGTGAACAGATGCTTTAAATTAGCCAACGCTACAACTCCTACCAGCCATTCGTTTTTGGGCTGAGCTGCTCTCGTGTACTTTGAGCCGGGGCTCATTCATCATACGGATGAGCAGAAGAAGAAGACGGGCATTCCTTCAGCTCCTCAAGTTATGGGTGCATTCCACATAAAGTCACCTGGACGTGTGGACAGACGGATAAGCGCTAATCGATCTAAGAGGCGCTGGACACGAGCTTAAGGGAGACAGCAGCTGCAGTCAAAAAACAGCCTGCGGGTGAAAACGGCACAATAAAAAGTGCAGTCATACAAAAAAAGAAAAAAATACAAACTTTGAAGACGATATCACCATCTCTGTAAAAACAAAAATTCAGATGTGAGCGTCAGTAGGCATTGCGCCCTAAGAACCAAGTTACCCGAATAATTCCAGAACATTTCAGTAATTAATTACAACTCTAATTCTGATTTTTCTGGTCGTTAAATAGGTCATTACGATAGCAACTGATGAGAAGAATTCATCATTAATTGCAGAATTACGGTATTTGAGGGTTCCTCTATAGCAGGGGTTCTTAACCTGAGGTCCGTGGACCCCCATTCAGGGAGGCTTAGTTCTAAAATTTTTTTATACTGTATTGAGGATTTGTCCTGTTCTGTGTATTGTATTGTATTGTATTGACCCCCTTCTCTTTGACACCCACTGCACGCCCAACCTACCTGGAAAGGGGTCTCTCTTTGAACTGCCTTTACTGAGGTTTCTTCCATTTTTTCCCTACAAGGGTTTTTTTTTGGGAGTTTTTTCCTTGTCTTCTTAGAGAGTCAAGGCTGGGGGTCTGTCAAGAGGCAGGGCCAGTTAAAGCCCATTGCGGCACTTCTTGTGTGATTTTGGGGTATACAAAAATAAATTTGACTTTCTCAATCCTCTGCAGACCATTCACGGGAAATTCCACACGGTTCCGGCGTCAATGACGATGTCACTTCCGGTTCTGGCGCCAATGATGACGTCACTTCCGGTCTCGGCCTTTATAGCCACCATCTTTACACCTCCAAATCAGTTCTGTTTTCAACTTGGACCTGAACACAACTCAACCAATAATACCTGCCCCAAACCTTTTTGGATGTCTTGTGTCAATCCTTGTTACAACAGTAAGCTTTCGAAAATTAGTATGATTACCAAATAATCACCAGAGTTAAGACAGCAGACATGTCATCTGAGATTAACAAAACTGAGTTTACCTTCATATGGTGGCAACTGAAAGGTGGAGAAGAAATACGCAACATCACTCAGTTAAGTGAAAATACGTTTACTGCCATCAGTGTTTCTGCTTCTGTTGTACACTTGGCTATTTGTAACACATCCTTGAAGCACATACTGTAATTCCTACCAGTTAATATTTATGGAAACTAGGGGGCTCTGCCCCCTGCTTGCTTCGCTCGCCAACCCCCGTGTGGGCCCTACATGCTCGTCATTCCCAGATCTGCCACTTGCGATGAATCGTGCTGTGCTTTTGGATAAACACGAATATCAACTCTGTCTTTGATATCTCCGTCTTCGAAACTATTATTGCTGACATTTGGTTTATTATATGTGTAAGTGTGATCTTTCAGATTCATGTAGAAATCCAAGAAAACTTCTTTGTCTGTGTTTTTCAGATAAATTTCATGTATAGTGCGATACTTTTGGACGTACGGATTTGCATCCATTATTGGCTGCAGAATTTCTAATACGTCCGATCATTTAACTCTTTCGATTCTATGTTGCATCGCTTCTCCGTGATCATAAATATAAACCTGACCAAATTGTGGTTTCTTTGAAATTAAACTTGTCGTAGCTTTAATTGTTGTGGGATGACAGATTCTCATAGCGTATGGTCCTGAATCGTGTAAATCTACGTTTTGAGCATTGAATGATGCGAACGCGAACAGATTACTGTAGATTCAGATATTTTGCCTGTAGTGTTTGTGGATTTCACTTTCACCAAATAACAAATCTTTTAATTCTTGCGGATACGCCTCTTCATTAGGAAGAAACACTACTTTTTTTTCCCTGATGGCAACACGAATTAGACGATCTACAAGTCTCCGACTTAAACTTTAAAGCCGAACAATAATTACATACTTCTGTCATATCACCTATGTCCATATATTCGATATCTTTACGTTGTTCTGTTATTTCACCGAGTAATCTATATGCTTCCGTTAGGTCAGATTATCTCAGGTTACAACGTGAGCTACCACAGCTATGCTGATGACACACAGCTGTACTTATCAATAGCACCTGATGACTCCGACTCTTTCGATACACTAACACAATGTCTTACTGGTATTTCTGAATGGATGAATAGTAATTTTCTCAAACTAAATAAAGAGAAAACTGAAATTTTAGTAATTGGTAATAATGGACTCAATGAGGTTATCAGAAATAAACTTGATGCACTAGGATTAAAAGTTAAGACGGAAGTAAAAAACTTAGGGGTAACCGTTGACTGTAACCTGAATTTTAAATCGCATATTCATCAGACCGCTAGGACAGCATTTTTTCACTTAAGAAACATAGCAAAAGTTAGACCTCTTATATCATTGAAAGATGCTGAGAAATTAATTCACGCTTTTGTTTTCAGTAGATTAGATTACTGTAACGCACTCCTCTCAGGACTACCCAAAAAAGACATCAATCACTTGCAACGAGTGCAGAATGCAGCTGCTAGAATCCTAACTAGGAAAAGAAAATCCAAACACATCTCTCCAGTCTTAATGTCACTACACTGGTTACCTGTGTCATTCAGGATTGACTTTAAAATACTGCTTATGGTTTATAAAGCCTTAAATAATCTCGCCCCATCTTATATATCGGAATGCCTGACATGTTATATTCCAAATCGTAACCTTAGATCTTCAAATGAGTGTCTCCTTATAATTCCAAAAGCTAAACTTAAAAGAAGTGGTGAGGCGGGCGGCCTTCTGCTGTTATGCACCTAAAGTCTGGAATAGCCTGCCAATAGGAATTCGCCAGGCTAATACAGTAGAGCACTTTAAAACACTGCTGAAAACACATTACTTTAACATGGCCTTCTCATAACTTCACTTTAACGTAATACTGATACTCTGTATGTTCAGTTCTTCATAATAACTATTCACAGTGGCTCCAAAATCCATACTGACCCCTACTCTCTCTTCTGCTTCTTTTTCCGGTTTCTTTGTGGTGGCGGCCTGCGCCACCACCACCTACCCAAAGCATCATGATGCACCAACATTGATGGACTGAAAGCCAGAAGTCTACGTGACCATCATCATCAGGTCCTTCCTTGAAAACCCTAAATACAAAGAGGACTGTTTGATTTATGTTAGGTAGATTGCCCAGAGGGCGGTCTCTTGGTCTGGAACCCCTACAGATTTTATTTTTTTTTCTCCAGCTTTGAGTTTTTTTTTTTGTTTTTTCTGTCCACCCTGGCCATCGGACCTTACTTATTCTATGTTAATTAATGTTGACTTATGTTTATTTTTTATTGTGTCTTTTATTTTTCTATTCATTTTGTAAAGCACTTTGAGCTACATTTTTTTGTATGAAAATGTGCTATATAAATAAATGTTGATTGATTGATTGATTGATTGAATAATTTCGATTTGTGTGCGCTAATGTGATCTTTACTATCATTTTTTTGAGACTTTAGAATTTTAGTACTTTCATTATTTCTAACCAGCTGCATGTATCGTGCCAACATTTTTGAACCTCTTTACGACGTTCTACTTTGTCTTCTACTCTTTGTCTTTTCTTCTTATACTGTTTGTCTTTTATTTACGCCCACACCCGCTTGGACCTGTTAGGTTTTCAGTTCATCTCATGGCACAAAGTGTCATCTCACGGGACTTGAAATTATCTCTCTGAAAAAGTCTCGTCCCAAGATTTTTTTATATAATAGAGAGACTGTTGCCAAACCTCCATGACATTTCTTTCTGAGTCCATGAGACGCCTAAGTGGTGTTACTGACACGTTTAGTTCATTTAAAAGTTTACAGTGTGAAACACAGCTGAACTAACTGGAAATTAACAACAAAGTAACAAGTCATACCCTGATTCGGAATAAAGCGAATCGAGCAGGAGTGTGTAAATGACTTTACACTGCAAAAATGACTGTATCTATATTTATTTACTATAACAGAGTGGAAAAAAAATAGCAAAAATTATTGGCAGTACTGGCATCAAGTGGCCACACACCTTGATTTTCATGGACAGGATATCACAGTGTGTCCCTCTGCTGAATATTGGGGTCATGTAAATGAAAAGCTGAACTGGGTATGCAATACTCGGCAGAGCTGAAATGCCACATGTCATGGTGTGACTATAAAGTGGCTAAAAATGATAAGTCACATGGTAAGGACATCGACCAAAAGGACACATCCAGCACAAACTGGGAGCACAAAGTGGGTGGGCCTGGCACGTTGTGTAAGAGATGCGAGTGTCGCACACTGGATATGATTTGGGTCTTAGTGTTATCCAATCACCACCATGGGAGGGTCTGGTTTACATCAAGCTAAGCTCCTCGTGTACATCTTACTGTCAATTAGAGTCGGCTGACGCCTGATAAAAATTTACAACTTAAGCCAACAGTCTCAGAGAGAACCACTAATGAGAGAGCTCAATACGGCCTGCAACAGGGGCATAAGTCGGCACATTCACTGACATTTACATCGGGTGGCAAAGGTGAGAGACCCACAGATTCAACACTACCACTTTTAAATAAAACCGTTCACCTATAGTGGCCAACAGCATCAATATATACCAAAACGTTAGTTAATATTAAACCAACCTGATTTCGAGTCGTTGCGAGACCAGAGACGATCTCTGAAGTATTGTTTGCAAGATAGGAACTCAAATGCACACAAGTACATGAAGGGCAAGTTTATAGTCGCAAATTAACTTAAAACACACAACAGGCAACCTGACAAATTATTTTAAAATATGATGATGGGAGTTGGCATAAAGCTCAATAACAAATTTAGGAAAGAAAACATTGCAAGTGCCATACGAGATGGACGGGCATCCCGACCTGGAAAGGGGAAAGTTCTTTGCCCAAACGGGAGGCCCCAGGTGGACGGACGGACATCCCAGTTAATAGAGAGGAAGGTTTCCTTGCCCAGATGGAAACCCCAAGCCGAAGGGCAGGCGTCCCGACCGGATGTATTTACAATACCTTTCCTGGCCAGGATAAAAGTGAAGGACTGTCTCTAAGGACTGTTTATTTCCCCAGGACACTAGATGGCAGCAGCAGCAGCAGCCCTGAATATCGATACCCATTCGGACACCAGCAGGGAATGCCGGGAACTGTAGTCTGGTTGCACAGCCTTGCTGGGGTATTGTGGGTACTGCAGAAGGGGGCTGCAGGGACTTCCATATGACCCGGAAGTACTTCCAACGGGTGAAGCCCTGGCACTGGACATTCTCCCTGATCCTCAATAAAAGGGACCACACTGCCTTGTTCAGGTGAGTCGGAGCTGAGAGTGGAGACGGGCAACACTTGCCTTGGAGGAGTAGCAGTGCGGAGAGAGAGAGGAAAAGAGACAGAAAGAAGAAGAAGGAGAGAGAGCTTGTATATTTGTTATACAAAAGTGTTTTTGTAGTAAAAACCCCTTAATTGGAACCCAGGACTATTTTGTGTGTTCGTGTTTGGGGCTCTGTGGCGCCCCCTAGCCTTCACAACATCTACTTTAAATACAGAGTTACTCAGACTGAATTGGCCACAATTACCTTTTGATGCACCTATGATCTTATAACTGGAAAAGATGAGCCACTTGGAGGTAGCAAAGAATAAACACAGTCATATGTACAGGACCAATACCCACACAGATACACAAATAAAGAACCTATCTACCAACAGAAGACACTTACCATCAGAGCAGGAGGTCATTCAAGACCCCTTAGGTCATAACATTAGCAGGGTTCGATGTTATGTGGGCTCATAAGAGCACTGGGGGGTAGTGACGGGCATTTTGTTTCACATAACCAATTCAATTCTTTCCAACTACCTGTTTAAGTGAGTCGATTCTTTTGATTCATTTGATTCATTTACAGTGGGCTTCACCATGCCGAGTTTCCATCCCAGCACTGTAGTATGGGACTCCTTCCCTAGGTTTTTAAATTGAAGGGGTTCTTCTGTTAGGTGTTTAACAGGAGTATCTTGGGATGACAACCCGGGTGCAAAGTTTACACAAAGCATCATTTACTAGAAGGTTAGCTAGTTGGGGGTCCGCGTTACTAGAGCACCAGTAATTGTCTGAATTTCCACTGGGTCATTTAAATTCTCAGTTACCTTTTGTATTCTGTTTTATCAGTCAGTTTGGACTCATGTCTGGCTGGCAGCTTTTTTGTCTGTTTCACCTGGCGCATTTGCCCCTCACAAGTCCCTTATCAGGACTTACCTTAAAATGACAGTAATGTATCAATGTATCTTATGCAATGGGATTAGACCTACAGTACATGCTAAAAAGTAATAAGTGTCCTCAGTGACGGTGAAGCTACACACGTCCAATGTCAACCTTTTCTAAATTACACATTTAAAACGGCTTGACACAAACTTCCATAAAGAATATAAATCCCCATTACACTCAAAGTAACACAAGTGTGGGGAGAAGCAAACCAATGGACGATGATAAAAATCACAAGAAGTCAGTCAATCGGTGAAGTTTCACTCACCCAGCAGATGAATCGAGTGACACGCTGCCAAGAGAGGAGCCCATTTTTCGGGTATCCCAGACCTTCACCTCTCTCTCACGCATCTGTAAAATGCAAAGATTGCTGGATTGCTGCGGTCTCACTTCACAAAGCACCTCAGTTTGCAGACCTGCACAGCGGTGAACTGCTGGAAGTTGCGACGTGTGGCTCACAAGTGGTCTCCTTACAGCGCGAGCCAATAGGAGAACTCCTCGTTCCACCCACGCAGATACCGCTTCTGAACACTGCGAGCAGCGTGGCCTCCCCAAGGTGACGTCTCTCTGTCTGTCAGACCCCACCTCTTGTGCCCAACACCACCGCCACAACATCAATAGAGCAAATCCTACTCTCGTCGCCATGCATATTTATATGTCTATTTATTTCATTATTTCTTCATTTATTTCATTATTTCAGTGATTCAGCACGCAACCCGAAATGAAACTGGAGAGGGTGGGCTCAAGACAAGTGCAGTTCTTTGATTGGTGTGAAAGAAAAATGAATTGCTTACAAGCTACTTAGGGTTAATAGCCGACAAGACCACTTTGCTCTGACGGCAGGTTATTCATACAGGCGTCTGTCATAAGACAGGGTGCAGCAAGCCGACCCAGGAAAACTTCCAGTTTCTTTAGAAACGCGTCTATTTGACACAGGAAAGATGACCTTTCCTTCTTTAGGGTCTATCTGACAAGTAAAAAAAAAATGAGAACAGATGGACCATTAGCGTAATAAAATAAAATGCTTAAGTAAATTATATTATGTTTTTTGTTATAAATAAGGGGAAGGGGGAGGAAGAAGAAATTATAAAAATCCAATCGAAAAAAATGTAACTTTGCTCTTCTGCCATGCAACGTAGAATCCAGGTACTCATCTGTGACGGAATAAAAATCGAATTGATTGAACTTGTCCCGTCTTCCACAGTTATTTGGCAAATCATCTGCAGAGTGGATGTATGCGCTTTGCTTTTACTTGGGACTCCTGCACTGCAAAAAATGAAATCTCAGCAAGTGAAAAGTATTTATATCATGACATTAAATCTTGTTTTTCTGTATTGAAAGAATTATTGACTTTATTTGTACAGGCAGTCCACAGGTTACGTACGAGATAGGGAGTGTAGGTTTGCACTTAAGTTGAATTTGTATGTAAGTCGGAACAGGTACATTATTTTAATAAATGCTATTGTTGACCGACTGTAACCAAGTGCTCTGCCAATGAATGATGGAGTTTCACCCTTCTCTGATCTTTTTATTATTTCTACTTTATTTTCCATGGTGATGGTTTTTCTCTTCTTTACTGTATCACCAGCACTTGCATCAGATTTGTGTTTCAGAGACATTCTTGAAGGGTGAAGACAAAAGGCTCTTCTGCACAGCACTGTACACGTTATCACAGCAGGAAGGCATGTCTGATGTACTGACGAGAGACGACTTCCTTCTATGTGCGTAACAGTAAAAACAGGCTTGCTATTGAGAATGAATGGGGGCTACAAGGGGCAATTCCCCACCTGCCCACCACACAGTCACCTCCACTACAGTATGCTGCCTGCAGCGTCAGCCCACCGAGAGCGAACAGGGTGCGGCCAAAGGCTCACCACCGGCACCCATTCAACAGGTAGCCACCCGAGACACACTACAATGCTGCCCTCCGCCGCCCCATTCACCCTCAGTGGCCTCTGTTCAGCCACAACCGGGTCACCGCTTGCAGCATTACCAGCTGCCCACCGAGAACGAACGGGGCAGCCGTTCGAGGGACACTGCAAGGCTGTGTGGTGGTCAGGCAGTGAAACGCCCCCCTCTGCCCCATCCAGCCTCTATCCAGTCAGGAGCAGTACCTGCGGTGGCATGGTGGGCGGGCAGCAAACCACCCCATCAAGCCTCTGTCCTGCACATGAGCGGTAGCTGTATCCCTGGTGACTATGGACCCCGGGTCACCGCTTGCCGCCCACTGAGAATGAATGGGGTGCGGCCCCCATTGCCCTATTCATCTACGGGAGCCGCCCAAGGGACACTACACTGAGCGAGCAGCGAAATCGCCCCCCTCCAGCCTCCGCTTGCAGCGTCCCTAGGCTGAAGATGATAGAGCAGCAGTTACTGAGGAGCCTGCGTCGCGTCCCCCGACAGATAAAGGAGCAGCTGCAGCCCCGTTCGTAAGTCGTATGTCCGTAACTTGGGGACTACCTGCAATACGATTTTTTAAGCTTACTTTAAGAAATCTTGTCAAGTAAATTTTGCTTACCCCATTGGCAGATATTTTTTTGCTAAATAAATTCAAAACATCTCCCATGTAAAGTCATTTGTGTCTAGTTTTTGTATATGGATTTTTTTGTTGCAGTGTGTGGCTCATGCGCATGCGGTGAAAACGTTAAACCCAGAAGTCCTGTGCTGAGCGGCTACTTTAATTGAAGAAACTTCAAATTCGTCATCGGGAGTTTGCATCTGAAGTGTCAGCTGTGAGGGCGGCATGTGATGGCTGAAGGTCTAAGTCCGCTCTAGCGACAATTCACCAATCAAAAAACGGTAAACTCTAGGACCCGCCCTCTCAGCTTTGACAAGTGAAAGTGACAGTTTTAACATCAAGGGCTTATTTCATGCTGTGTGTGTGTCACTGAAATGAATAAATGAAGACAAATAGTAGTTAGAAAGAAATAAGAAACAAAATATCTATTTCATGACACATTCAATTATTCATACATTTCACATTGTTCATTTTTATTATTTAATTTAGTCCAGTTTATTCCTCCATACAAAGTTGCTTTGCCTTTTTGCCCAAATCTCTGACTAGAACTGAATGTTGTCAGTAGCGGTGACAGTGGGACACCAAAAGGACACCCCAAAGTGAGTGGGAAGGCTGCACTAAAAGCGCAACTCCCTGCTGCTAGAAAGAAAACTCAAAGACGCTCTTACCCGATTGAATCCAGTGGACAGGACGTTGTCTGAATCTCCAATCCAGACCACCCTTGAGTCCTTGTTGTTCTGGTGGCTCTGGGCATTCTGAAAGAAGACCAAAAGGAGTTTTGCACCATAACATAACACGGACATGACATGAAATAACATAACATTTTCAAATCTGCTTAATTCAAGTATGGGCCCCCTGAAGCCTTGGGTGCAATGCTCCTGTAACCCTGGGTGGAGTGCCAGTCCATTGCTGGTCCCACTCATGCACACACCCATAGGGGAAGCCATTTTAGAAACTCCAAGTCAACACACTAGTGAAGTATATTTACATCACACATT
>JANRMT010062861.1:13164822-13184400 GCA_026402145.1 Polypterus bichir lapradei | reverse complement strand
GAAAGTTCAATATGGCGGCTGACAGTGGCGTCATACCACCGAAATAAGTACGTACATTGGTTTCGGTTAGCTCAGGGAAGCCACCTACCAAATTTCGTGAAGATGGGGCCGTAAATAAGAAAGTTCAACATGGCGGACATTGTTGACCGTTATGACCGTTACGCGTAGAATTTCTAAATGAAACATGCTAAACTTTTGTAAGTAAGCTGTAAGGAATGGGCCTGCCAAATTTCAGCCTTCTACCTACACGGGAAGTTGGAGAATTAGTGATGAGTGAGTGAGTGAGTGAGTGAGTGAGGGCTTTGCCTTTTATTAGTATAGATTTCTGCAGTTCATTTAGTTGTCTGCCCTGACTCCTTTACGTAGAGCCAAAGGAGGTGGGGGGTCACCTGATCCTGAATCCCAGGTACTGAACCTGTGAACTATTTAAAGAGAGGCCGGCATTGGGTTTTGAATTCAATTCCTGCTTCTATTCTTGATCTTTTTTCATACTTGTTGTGGACACGAGAGTCCCAAAACACAGAAGTCCCAATAAGTTCCAAAAGCTCCATCAAAACCAGACTAGCTATAAGGGCAAGCACTGAATCTTTATAAAATAAAAAGGCTTATTTTCACAAAATGCTCTTCAATAACACTGAAGCTCAATGGAGCAGAAGAAACAAAGGAATTGCCCAAAAAGACGCTAAATTGGCCCTTGTGTGTATTTGGTGTTGTGTTCACCCTGCGATGGACTGGTGCCCAGTTCAGGGTTTGTTCCTGCCTTGTACCCTGGGCTAGCTAGGACAGGCTCTCTCAGCTCCCCGTAAGCCTGGTCTGGATTAAGCGGGATAGGAAAATGACACGACATGACAATGGCAACCCAGTCCCAGTACCGTAACTAATTAATATAGTCAAACACAGAGCATGAAGGTCAAAAATCCAAAACATAACAAAAGCAGAAGCACAGCAAAAATACAATAACTCACAATGATCTGCCAGGAACTGTGGAAGACCCTCCAGATTTATAGAAAGGAGGGAAGTTCTTACCCAAGCGGTACCCAAGGATTCTCCAAAGAGACACCAAAGGAGTCCAATCTAGTCTTCATCTCAGGTCACTGGATGGCATCCATGTCTCACAACCATATAGCAAAACAGGAAGCACCAGGACTCTAAAGACTTGGACCTTTGTCCTTTTGTAAAGATATCAGGAGCGCCACACACCCCTTTCCAGCGACCTCATGACCCCCCATACTCTCCCAATCCATCGACTGACTTCATAGGAAGAGTCACCAGAGACATGAATGTCACTGCCAAGGTAAGTAAACCTCTTGACGCAGTTGACACTCTCTCCTTGAGTTTCGCTAGTTTGCTTTTGTGTTGCTCACGAAGTCCCGAATGAGGCACATTACCTGCATTGTGAGGAAGCGTCAGTTACTGCACTACGGCCACGATTACCCGAGGGTGATCCAGCTTGTAGGATCCTCAATATTGAGGACCCAAGTGGCTGGACCAGGCCAAGGGGACCCCACGTAACACCTGGCAGATAGATGGTCATTTTCAGAGGGTGGGACTGGACCGCATGCCTGTCTGGAGGGTTGCCAAGCGGGATCCCAAAACGCATTAAACATAGCAAAAGTAACTTATATACATAAAAAAACAAAGATACAGAATGATGCACATAATTACATCTCTCTATTATATAAAAAAATCTTGGGACGAGACAAGACTTTTTCAGAAAGATGAGACGAGACATTTTCAGAGAGATAATTTCACGTCCCATGAGACAAGACTTTGTGCCAAAAGATGAACTGAAAACCTAACAGGTCCAAGCAGGCAAGCAGGGGCGGAAATAAAATACAAACAGTAGAAGAAAACACAAAGAGTAGAAGACAAAGTAGAACGTCGTAAAGAGATTGAAAAACATTGGCGTGATAAACATGCAGACAAGGTTAGAGATAATGAAAGTACTAAAATTTGAAAGTCTCAAAAAACTGATAGTAAAGATCGCATTAGCGCTAACAAATGGAAATTATTACTCGGTGAAATAACAGAACAGCGAAAAGAGATCGAATATATGGACATAGGTGATATGACAGAAGTATGTAGATATCGTTCGGATTTAAAGTTTAAGTCGGAGATTTGTAGATCGTCTAATTCGTGTTGCCATCAGGGAAAAGTAGTGTTTCTTGCTAATGAAGAGGCGTATCTGCAAGAATTAAAAAATGTGTTATTTGGTGAAAGTGAAATCCACAAACACAAGCGGCAGAGACACAGAGTGGCTGGGTGGCCCACGGTCCGCTCACTTCTCAATCGTGTGAATGCTGTTGTCAGACAGTTCCTGCGCTCTCAGCTCCAAGTAGGGTCGGAAATAAAAGACAGAGTAGAAGACAAAGTAGAACGTCGTAAAGAGGTTCAAAAACATTGGCATGATACACATGCTGAGCAGGTTAGAGATAATGAACGTACGAAAATTCGAAAGGCTCAAAAAACTGATAGTAAAGATCACATTAGCGCAAACAAACGGAACTCGGTGAAATAACGGAACAGCAAAAAGAGATCGAAAATATGGACACAGGTGATATGACAGAAGTATGTAGATATTGTTTGGCTTTTGTGACGGACAGCCGGGTCCCATGCCCGGCCGGGACGCCTCTGCTACATACGTCCCGGGGGAGCCATCAGGGACATTGCAGTACCTTCCCCGGGGCGCTTGGGGGCAGCCTCCCTGGCTGTGAATCCCTCCTCAATCTCCCCCGTGGCTCCATGGGACATGGAGTCCACCACAGCAGCCCGGTTGGGAGATGGGGTGGCCGCTAGGGGGTGCTGCGGACGACCAGCCACCACGCTGGACAGTTTATCAGCCCCACCCGGAGGTGCAATTAAGACCAGCTGGTCAGGCACCTGGAACACTTCCGGGTGGGGTATAAAAGGGCGTGCCTCCCAGCAATCCGGGCCAGAATCGGGAGGAAGAGGATGAGGTTGCCTTGGAGGAGTGGTGGAGCAGGAAAGTGTGGTTTTTGTGTGCTTTGTGCATAGACTGTGTTGGGCCTGTGGGACACGGGGAAGGCGTGTCCCCACGGCTGAAGAAAAAAGAAATAAAACCCTTTGAGTGTGAACACGTGCCTCAGCGTGGTCTGTGCCGGGTCGGGCGCTATATAGCGCCTTTTCACACTTTAAACTTTAAGTCGGAGACTTGTAGATCGTCTATTTCGTGTTGCCATCAGGGAAAAGTAGCGTTTCTTGCTAATGAAGAGGCGTATCCGTGAGAATTAAAAGATTTGTTGTTTGGTGAAAGTGAAATCCACATACACGAGCGGCAGAACTGCAAAGAGGCTAGCGCATAGCGCAGATCGGGAAGTTGGCGAGCAAAGCAAGCAGGGGACGAAGCCCTCTAA
Source organism: Polypterus bichir lapradei (assembly GCA_026402145.1). Classification (NCBI taxonomy): domain Eukaryota; kingdom Metazoa; phylum Chordata; class Cladistia; order Polypteriformes; family Polypteridae; genus Polypterus; species Polypterus bichir. The sequence goes on along the minus strand of JANRMT010062861.1, from coordinate 13,181,026 downwards.
TAATTTAAAGAATTAATAATGAATATAAGAGACATAAAACATTAATTTGAACCCCAGCCAGGATCGACTTACTGGCTTCACCTCCTGCTTATTTCTAAGGTGCCATTTATTCTGATTTGCTTTTTCCTACCTTGCCATTATGTTGTTTTTTTTATATTATGTTTAATAAATTTGCTAAATATTAAATAGTTTTGCTTTTGCTGCATTTTGGGACCGGAGGTATAACAGATTTCCCTCTCATCCTAATTTGAAAGCTAACGTTTCCAACTTGAAAAGCCTTAGCCCCATTTCTGGGTCAGTGCAGGCCAGAAGCCTGCCTTCTGAGTTGGGGTTTGGCTTCCCGGAGTGAAGCCAACCCCATAGACCCCCGACCTGAAATAAGAGAAGGGTCTGGCCATGTTGTGATTTCTTTGGAGGTCTGCACCCATTTTTGAGCTATAATGTGGCAGGAATCACAACAGTGGCCACCAGAGATGATAATGATAAGTCCTCATGGTATTAAGGTCCCCGTAATGACCCAGTTTTATTTTTTCAATCGTTTGCACTCTCTGACTCGACTAGCACGACAAAGCATCATACTTGTGTCGTCAGGATTCTTGTTTGTAGGGAGGTCCACTGAAACTCTACCACGCCAATATTGTCCCTATGGTATAGCATGCTGGTGGTGGCATCATGCTGAGGGGGTGCTTCTGAGCAGCATGAGCAGAGGGATGTTTTACCTTCCAGCATTATGATGACCTGAAGCATACAGCCAAGATAAGGATGGAGTGGCTTTGGAACAAGCCTCCAAGTGTCCTGGAGTGGCCCAGACTTAAAGCCTATAGAGCACAGGTATCAAACTCCAGGCCTGGAGGGCCGCAGTGGCTACAGGTTTTCATTCTAACCCTTTTTTTAATCAGTGACCTGTTTTCACTGCTAATTCACATTTTAATAGCCCTGTTAGAAGGATTCAGTCCTCTGAATTGATTCGTTTCCTCATTAAAATGCAGCCAAACAGAAATGAGATGTGAAACGAGCCAACAGTTGACCAGCTAAACTGGGGCTTCAAACTCCAACCAGTTTCTTAATGAGAGCCAATTCTTGCTGTTAATTAAACTCGTTATTTAATTCCACGGCTTGTTGTTGCTCTTGTTCTGCCACAGCTGACATTTCCAAAACTGTTGATTTTCTGTTTTTCATAAGAACATCGTCAAACTGTTTTGGTGAGTTGAGAGATCAACATTACTGACACCTTCACCTTTCTTTATTTTCAGATATTTTCTCCGGTCCTGTTCAATCTATATACATCAGACTTCCAATATGACTCAGAGTCCTGTCACGTGCAAAAGTTCGCTGATGACACTGCTATTGTGGGCTGCATCAGGAGTGGGCAGGAGGAGGAGTACAGGAAGCTAATCAAAGACTTTGTTAAATGGTGCGACTCAAACCACTTACATCTTAACACCAGCAAAACCAAGGAGCTGGTGGTGGATTTTAGGAGGCCCAGGCCCCTCATGGACCCCGTGATCATCAGAGGTGACTGTGCAGAGGGTGCAGACCTATAAATACCTGGGAGTGCAGCTGGATGACAAATTGGACTGGACTGCCAATACTGATGCTCTATGTAAGAAAGGTCAGCGCAGACTATACTTTCTGAGAAGGTTGGCATCTTTCAACATCTGCAGTAAGATGCTGCAGATGTTCTACCAGACGGTTGTGGCGAGCGCCCTCTTCTACGCGGTGGTGTGCTGGGGAGGCAGCATAAAGATGAAAGATGCCTCACGCCTGGACAAACTTGTTAAGAAGGCAGGCTCTATTGTAGGAGTAAAGTTGGACAGTTTAACATCTGTGGCAGAGCGACGGGCATTAAGCAAACTCCTGTCAATCATGAAGAATCCACTGCATCCACTGAACAGTGTCATCTCCAGGCAGAGGAGTAGCTTCAGTGACAGACTTTTGTCACCGTCCTGCTCCACTGACAGACTGAGGAGATCGTTCCTCCCCCACACTATGCGACTCTTCAATTCCACCCGGGGGAGTAAATGCTAACATTTTTTTTTTTTTTTTCATTTTTATTACTATTTAATTTAATATTGTTTCTTTGTATCAGTATACTGCTGCTGGATTATGTGAATTTCCCCTTGGGATTAATAAAGTATCTATCTATCTATCTATCTATGTAGCGTCTTGTTTTGTGTCTCATTATCGTTTTGCTGCTAATTAAGGAAAAAGAAACAACTAAAGGGCCTAAGTCAAGTTAATTAAAAGAAGTAATTAGCAGCAAAAGCTAATTAAGAAGATGGTTAGAATGAAAACCTGCAGCCACTGCGGCCCTTCAGGACTGGAGTTTGACATCCCTGCTATAGAGCATGCGTGGTGAGACCTGAAGATGGCCGTTCACAGACGTCTCCCACCCAATCTAACGGGGCTTGAGAGGATCTGCCAGGAAGAATGAGATCAAATGTTCAAATTCAGGTGTGCAAAGTATGTAGAGACTTAGAAAAGAAGACTGGAATTTCTACCAAACGGACTTCTACAGAGTTAGTGAGTGAAGGGTCTGAACAATTCTATGAAGGCGAATGACAAAGACCTGAAGCACACAGCCAAGACAACGCTGGACTGGCTTCAGGTCCAGTCGGAGCGTCCTTGAGTGTCCAGCCCAAGCCCGAAATTAACCTCCATAGAACATCTGTGGTGAGACCTGAAGACGGCCGTTCACAGACTCTGACGGAGCTTGAGAGGATCTGCCAGGAAGAATGAGATCAACTGTCCTAACCCAGGTGTGCAAAGTGTGTAGAGACTTATGCAAGGAGACACAAACTGGAATGGCTGCCAAAGGGGCTTCTACAAAGTACTGAATTAAGGGTCTAAATACTTACCTGATTTTTTTTTTTATAAATCTGCAAACCTTTCCAAAAACATGTTTCTCATTATGGGTTGTCGAGTGGAGATCGATGAGCAAAACTTAACCGTTTAAAATGAAATCTACAACACAGCAGAATCTGTGTACAGAAAACAAAGGGGTCTGAGTCCATTGCACGTGGATATATGTGAATTTTTTCAGGTAAGGGGGACTGAAGTTTCAAGGTTAGACACACGAATCATAGTACTGGAAACTGGCGAAATGTCACATGTCACAGTCCTCAGTGTACACACAACAATAATGACCCTATAACCCTATGTGCCCTGGCAGTGTGGCATAGTGGTTAAGGCATTGGAAGTTTAAACCCTGTAGTTGTGGGATCAGATCCCACTGTGTGACCCTGAAAGAGTCACTTCACCCGCCTGTGCTCCAATTGAAAAAACAACGGCGTCTCCCAGATGTTATAAGCCTCCTCGGATAAAGATGTCACCTGAATAAGTAAATGTAATGCAACGGACTGGCTCCCCATCCAGGGTCGTTTCCTGCCTTGGACATGATGCTACTGGTGTAGGCTTTAGCTTCTGGCTAAGCTGGTTTGACTGCTCACCGTTACATGAGGTCCTCCAACAGAGTTGGCATCAGAGACAGGCACAGTGGACATCAGGGCAGACGTATCGGCCATATCATGCAAGGCTTAAGGGTTGCTCTTTACCCTCGGCAGGGTGACCGGCCATCAAGTCCTCTCCGCTGCATTCTTCTTCTTCTTCCTTTCCTCTAGCGGATCTCACTTATGACTGCCACTTGGGCTCTTTTAATAAAAGGTGGATTTGCTGGGGCCGTCTGTCAAGCCGCAGGGCCCCTCTTACACCATCCCGTCTGACCTTTAGTAAACTCCTTTCTGAGTAACACTTGAGAGGCTGGCGGCCCCTTAACAATGCAGCTCCAATTGCCCTTTGTCCTCAGCAGCTGTTGTTGAGCAAACATTTTCCTAAAGAGTCAGGACTCTGAAGAGCTTCACGCACATCTCCTCGAGGAAGAGGAGTGGGTGCAGAGCACCCCGTTACTTCGTCGCGTGGACGGACATCTGCTCCACACACACACACACACACACACACACCAGTCTTGCAGCCCCCTCACTTTTTAATCAAAAGCAATGGCCGCTGCGTAATCCTCTCAAATATCCAGCTGTTTGCTCTCCTTGCTGTTTCCATTCATATGGTAAGTAACTGGCTTCTGCCAGGCACATGATGGGTACCAGTCTGCCAGGGCAAAGGGGCTCTATTGAGATGCCTTCTCTGGCGAGTACTCTGAACAGACTGACCAGAGGCTCGGTCACTCGAAAAGGAGAAGGGGGGGCCGGGCTGAGGGTGGGCGCCTGGGCCGCACAGCTTTTATTATTTAGCCGCCTACTCGGCAGCACATTCCAGCCAAGTGATCACAAGCCAGCTGCTCTGCCAATATCAACAGCGCCTGAAACGTAATATGCACAATTTCAGCACAAAATGTCCACTTACAGTGAAGTTAAAAAATGATGTTTTGTTTAGCAACCATGCAACACAAAGGCGTTGGCCTGACACCGGAGCTGGGAGCTCTGGCCGGAGCGTCCAGGCGCAAGGCTTAAAGGCAACACCTGGTCGGGGCCTCGCGGGGCGGACATGCTGCCAGAGCGCAAAGTGTGTCAGCCAGCGAGAGACGCGAGAGTCCATTCCAGTGCTCCTGTCACAAAGTCAGACTGCAGGCGTTTCGCACGATACGAGCGTTTACTTTAACATCTGTTTAATTAATGGTCAGATGGGCTGTCACCCAAAAAGAAAAAGTCAAAATGATTACACAGCCGTAGCTGCGATGTCCTCAGTTAATTTTACAAACCTTTCTTTTTCCTCCACTAGAGGTGTCAAACTGGGCACAAGACAAGAACCAAGCCAGGACAGAATGCCAGTCTAATTATAGTGGGTATAGAAAAGAATCGCCCCCTTTGAAAGTATTCAAATTTTGTTGCTTTACAGCCTAAAATTAAAACATACCCACTGTGGAAAGATCAGCCCAGCTACAGACAGAAACACAGAGCCACAATGTCCAGAATTATTTTTCTTTTCTTCTACACACAGCACAGTGCACAAATCACCCCAATTAGGTTCAGTCCCGTCTTTTCTTCTTTCTCCTCCACTCTTCTTATTCTTCTGCCGCCTTCACTCCTCCACACAAAAGCTCTGTCCTCTTCCACCCAACTCCGGCTCGTCTAATGGAGCGAGGCAGCCCATTTGATAACTCCCCGGATGTGCCCCAGGTGCCCTGTGACGATCCTGGTGTGGCCGAAGTGCCGCATGAGCACCCCGGGTGTGCCTAGAATTTCTTCCAGCAGCACTTCCGCCACACTCCAGGGCTCCACAATCCTCCGGGTGCCACCTGGCGGTGGCCACCACAGGCCCCAACAGGGTTGAGCTTTTAAGATCTGATTCCCTTGGCCCCCATGCAGACCAGGGCGGCTGCCCTCTCGTGGTCCAGGGGAGGTATTGTCCCTCTCCCGGTCCTTCTAGGCCAGGGGTTGCCAACTACGGTCCTGGGGGACCACCGTGGCTGCAGGTTTTCATTCTAACCCTTTTCTTAATGAGTGACCTGTTCTTGCTGCTAATGAACTTCTTTTGAACTAATTTTAATGGACTTGCTCTTGAAGACGCAGACTCCTTCATTGTTTCTTCTTCCTTAGTTAGCAGCCAAACAATAATGAGTTACAAAGAACTGGCGTCCATCATACAATATCTGAAAATAAAGAAAGGTGAAGGTCTCAGGAATGTTGGTCTACTCAGGTCCCCAAAACATTTTCACAGAGCTCTTAGAAAAGAGGAAATCAACGATGTTGGAAATGTCTGCTAATGCACCACGAGAGCAGCAACAAGCCACAGAATTAAAGAACGGGTTTGATGAACGACAAGACTCGGCGCCCCATTAAGCAGCTGGTTGGAGTTTGAGGCCCTGACTTAGTTGGTCTTCTGTTGGCTCACTCACTTCACATTTCATTTCTGTTTGGGAGCCTTTTAAGGAAAGAAATGAAGCAGTTCAGAGGAACGATGAAGAAATTCAGGGGAACAAATCTTAAAAAAGCAGTTCAATTAAAATGAATTCACAAGAAGTTAATTAGCAGCACAAACAGGGCACTCATTAAAAAAAAGGCTTAGAATGAAAACCTGCAGCCACGGGGGTCTTCCAGAACTGGAGTTGGCGACCACTGTTTGAGGCGTCCCGGCTGGGCAGATCTCCCCAACTGTCCACCACACCACAAATATTTCTTTTTCAGCTTTGTTTACTCAATGCAACCTATGACATCCAAGTCAAAGATATATAAGCAACAGTTCTGAAAAATAGTAATAAATTAAAAAAAACTGATAAAGGATTACCCCCCAACTGTCAGTACGTTGTGCACCCCCTTTTGCTTTAATTACGGTCAAGACTCTATTTGGAATTTCTCTGCACCAACTTTGCACACTTAAGACTTTGTAATATTTGCGCACTCGTCTTTCCAGAACTGTTCACCTCGGTCAATATGAAGGGTCTCACAAAAGCAGACCACTGACATCGAAAAGGTTTGGGGCAGCCACCCGTATATTGTGGCGTGGCTGCAAAACGGGTTAATTTGGATGTGATGTTCACAGGTTTGAGTCCAAAACAGAACTGATGGCAAGATGGAAAGATGAGCGGCTTTAAAGCCCAAGACAGGAAGTGACGTCATCAGGACTGGAAGTGACATCATCTGTGGCACCGGTACCTAGCGAGATTTCCTAAGGATGGTCTGCAGAAGATTGAGAAAGAGAGTTAGTGCAGCTCGCCACCCCCTGGTCTGGCATGGTATTACTATTCTTAAGGCCTTTCAGCTGTCTCCCAATCGCACATGTGTGACAATGGTGACCATTGGTGGCTGGCAATCTTCCAATCGTTCCACACATTTTCAATATGGTTTATGTCTGGGGCTCTGCCTATACCACGCAAGAACATTCACTTTTATTTTTTTGTTCTCTTTCAGACAACGGGTGGTCAGCTTTGCTGTGTGCTTCGGGTCATTGCCATGTTGGAAGGAAAACCTTCTTCCCATCTCCAACTTTCTAGCAGAGGGCAGCAGGTTTTCTTCAAGAATTCTGCCTCATCCATTTTTGCTTTGCGCCATTCCTCACCATAACCTATCGTCTATGAGGGAGGAGCGAAAAACGGGTACAAACCCACTGCTCCTCCACTCATCTCTCCTGTTCACAGATCTTCCACATTCGACCCCACAACTCGCTCTACCCCTGAAATCCTCCATACTTCTGCTGCTATTTCATGCAGTTCTGTTACCTTTCCATTTTTCATGGTCCACTGCTGGAGACTGTGAGTCTGAATCAGCTGCTGCTCTGATTGGCTGGCGATTATGCCAGTTGTTTTTCGCGTATTCATTTGTGCCTATGTGCGTATTTTTTATTTTAATATTTTCCCTTTTAATGCTCCACGTTACCCCTCGACTGTTTATGCTGTGAATCATGCCTCCTGAAGGTGCACAGCAAATTAAGATAATAAATGAAGCTAGCGGGTTGGATAATGGATGGATGGATGTAAAGTTTTATTACCGAAGACATGTAATTTTAAAAATATTCTTACAAAATATTTATTCATAAAAATTGGATTTGGCTCCATCCCTAATAAGTTGTTGGCTACAAATGAAGAAATCGGAAGGAACCGAGGGGGCCGACTTTGACACACCAACTCTGAAGCATTAAATTCACAAAGCATCTTCTGAACCACATCATTGGGAAATTCTGTCAGGCCTTGACAAAATACATACAGTCACAAGAGTGATGTTTCTTTTTTGTGCCTTGCATTCATTACTAAACGTTATTTAATATAGCGATTATCATGTCCCCCTCCCATTATAATTAATTGTACATTTATTTTGTTTATGATATTTGTTGTATTGAAGTCAGGGCATGTAGAGGAAGTGAAGATTTGATTTCTGAGTATTTCAGGCAGAAATTCACATATGGCTAAGTGTTACAAAATGTGCAATATTCTTTTTCAGAGATGCACACTATATGTGTATCCTGGGGAATTGTTGAATATGGAGAGATTACACCTCTGAAGACAGAAGTGAACCTTTGGGACAGGGCTACGAAATTGTAAGACGTGTTTTTATTACTTTAACTGTGCTGTAGAAGTATTACTTAGCAAAGAAATTGGATTATTGTATTTATGCAATATAGACTTTCTTTCATTATATTATACTGTGTTTAAATAAGAGAAAAGCTTTATTAATAATCTGAAATAGACTTTTTCTGATCTCTGAGGTTCAGTTAGGGTGTATGAAACCAAGTTATACCCATAATGCACAGCATTTCCTGTCGTTAGATCAGTCCCGTGTCGGATCGCATTCATTTTTCAAGTGAATTGCTACAAGGTTCACTTGGTACTGCACCGAGACCACCCTTCTCAAAGGGTCTCAGTCCACTTGTTTTGGTCCACACCCGAGTGCGATTGGTGTGGTTACATCTGCCCAAACAAACCAGAGTATCGCGGGAATCTCACACCAGATTTCGAAAAAACGTCACCTGATTTGGTGTGAAAACATCTTGGAAGTTTTATTGTAAACATTTTTTATTTCATATTTATGTCCTGTTGCTTTGCATAACCTATCATCTAGCGAAAGGAGCGAAAGCTTTAGATTCGTCAAAAATTTCGATCTCTGGTTTTTGACGGCTCTCAACGTTTTAGGGCCCCCCGATACCGAAAAAATCAATATCTCAATGATGGGTGTGTGTCTATCTGTGTGTCACAGTTTCTTGAGGACGGTCCAGAGCTAAAAATGGCTGGGCGGAAAAATCCCAAACTCGAAACCTAAGCCTGTTATGAGATGATGATGTCTTGATTAGTTTTTGAGCCAAAACATGCACGAGAAAGTGGTGCTCGAGAGGAACCCTCAAATACCGTAATTCTGCAATTCATGATGGAATCTTCTCGTCGATAGCTATCGTAATGACCTATTTTATGATCAGAAAGATCAGAATGGTAAATAATTACTGAAATGTTATAGAAATCTTTGGGTAACTTGGTTCCTGGGGCGCAAAGCCTACTGACTCTCATTATTGAGCTCCTGGGCACAGCCATCAGCAGTGTGTCTGTTTGCGGAGACATTCATGTCTCTGGTGACTCTTCCTATGAAGTCAGTAGACGGATTGGGCGAGCATGAGGGGTCATGAGGTTGCTGATGAAGGGTGTGTGGTGCTCCTGATACAGTGGCTTGCAAAAGTATTCGACCCCCTTGAACTTTTCCACATTTTGTCACATTACAACCACAAACATGAATCAATTTTATTGGAATTCCATGTTAAAGACCAATACAAAGTAGTGTACATGTGAGAAGTGGAATGAAAATCATACATGATTCCAAACATTTTTTACAAATAAATAACTGAAAAGTGGGGTGTGCGTAATTATTCAGCCCCCTGAGTCAATACTTTGTAGAACCACCTTTTGCTGCAATTACAGCTGCCAGTCTTTTAGGGTATGTCTCTACCAGCTTTGCACATCTAGAGACTGAAATCCTTGCCCATTCTTCTTTGCAAAACAGCACCAGCTCAGTCAGATTAGATGGACAGCGTTTGTGAACAGCAGTTTTCAGATCTTGCCACAGATTCTCGATTGGATTTAGATCTGGACTTTGACTGGGCCATTCTAACACATGGATATGTTTTGTTTTAAACCATTCCATTGTTGCCCTGGCTTTATGTTTAGGGTCGTTGTCCTGCTGGAAGGTGAACCTCCGCCCCAGTCTCAAGTCTTTTGCAGACTCCAAGAGGTTTTCTTCCAAGATTGCCCTGTATTTGGCTCCATCCATCTTCCCATCAACTCTGACCAGCTTCCCTGTCCCTGCTGAAGAGAAGCACCCCCAGAGCATGATGCCACCACCACCATATTTGACAGTGGGGATGGTGTGTTCAGAGTGATGTACGGTGTTAGTTTTCCGCCACACATAGCGTTTTGCATTTTGGCCAAAAAGTTCCATTTTGGTCTGATCTGACCAGAGCACCTTCTTCCACATGTTTGCTGTGTCCCCCACATGGCTTGTGGCAAACTGCAAACGGGACTTCTTATGGTTTTCTGTTAACAATGGCTTTCTTCTTGCCACTCTTCCATAAAGGCCAACTTTGTGCAGTGCACGACTAATAGTTGTCCTATGGACAGATTCCCCCAGCTGAGCTGTAGATCTCTGCAGCTCGTCCAGAGTCACCATGGGCCTCTTGGCTGCATTTCTGATCAGCGCTCTCCTTGTTCGGCCTGTGAGTTTAGGTGGACGGCCTTGTCTTGGTAGGTTTACAGTTGTGCCATACTCCTTCCATTTCTGAATGATCGCATGAACAGTGCTCCGTGGGTTGTTCAAGGCTTTGGATATCATTTTGTAGCCTAAGCCTGCTTTAAATTTCTCAATAACTTTATCCCTGACCTGTCTGGTGTGTTCTTTGGACTTCATGGTGTTGTTGCTCCCAATATTCTCTTAGACAACCTCTGAGGCCGTCACAGAGCAGCTGTATTTGTACTGACATTAGATTACACACAGGTGCACTCTATTTAGTCATTAGCACTCATCAGGCAATGTCTATGGGCAACTGACTGCACTCAGACCAAAGGGGGCTGAATAATTACGCACACCCCACTTTGCACTTATTTATTTGTAAAAAATGTTTGGAATCATGTATGATTTTCGTTCCACTTCTCACGTGTACACCACTTTGTATTGGTCTTTCACGTGGAATTCCAATGAAATTGATTCATGTTTGTGGCTGTAATGTGACAAAATGTGGAAAAGTTCAAGGGGACCGAATACTTTTGCAAGCCACTGTATCTCAGTAAAAGGATGAAGGTCCAAGTCTTTAGAGCCCTGGTGCTTCCTGTCTTGCTATATGGTGTGAAACAGGGACGCTATCCAGTGGCCTGAGACGAAGACTGGACTCCTTCAGCACTGTGTCTCTCCTTGGGCTGGTTTGACTTTGTGTTGCTCATGGAGTCCAGAATGAGTCACATTACCTGCATTGTGAGGGAGCGTCAGTTATGGCACTACGGCCATGTGGCACGTTTCCCCGTGGGTGACCCGGCTCGTAAGATCCTCGTTGTTGGGGACCCGAGTGGCTGGACCAGGCCAAGGGGTCGCCCACGTAACACCTGGCTGCGGCAGATCATTTCCAGGGTGGGGGACAGGACCGTGTGTGTGCCAACTGGGATTCCGAGCTGTTTGGTTGTGTGATGGGTGCGCCAACGTGCTGTGCCAGTGCATACCCCCCAAACTGACCTGTGTAACTGTAAGAAGCGGTTCAATACTCGACAACTGCCTTAACTTGAAAAATGGGTATATTTAGTTATGTTTTTCAGCTTTTCCTCCGTCACTCATGGTCTACAATGTGAAGCACCAGTTCAGGTAAGATATTTTTTTACATTTATGAAAAGCCCTTAACCTTTAGGACACAATTTTGTGAAGCAAACACAAATATAGCGTGTTTGTGAAGAAATAACTTCAAACTTGAAAAAAAGATAGCAAAATTATCCTTTAAGGTGTTAGGAGTTTGTTCATTTTTTTCAATGTATAGATTATCCTGTGTCAAAATTTGTAATTTTACACTCGTCTGTGAAAGTTTTTTAGGTCACTAAAGTCAATTCTAACGTCCAAATTTTTCTATTCCTTTTCATTTTGATCATAAAATTCACCATTTTGTGTTTTCACTGAGGACATTCATTTTTGGACAGTCCTCAGAGTGACACGGAGCTCTGATAACTCCTTACTTCTTATTATTTTATCAAACATCATGAATACAGGGGGGCACGGTGGCGCAGTGGGTAGCGCTGCTGCCTCACAGTTAGGAGACCCGGGTTCGCTTCCTGGGTCCTCCCTGTGTGGGGTTTGCATGTTCTCCCCATGTCGGCGTGGGTTTCCTCCGGGCGCTCCGGTTTCCTCCCACAGTCCAAAGACATGCAGGTTAGGTGGATTGGCGACTCTAAATTGGCCCTAGTGCGTGCTGGGTGTGTTTGTGTGTGTTCTGCGGTGGGTTGGCACCCTGCCCGGGGTTGGTTCCTGTGTTGGCTGGGATTGGCTCCAGCAGACCCCCGTGACCCTGTGTTCGGATTCAGCGGGTTGGAAAATAGATGGATGGATGGATCATGAATACACACAGTTATGTGATATAAATCACTTTTCGGACTTAGGGATTAAACAGGGATTCCTCCCGGACCCTGATACATGTTTGATTTCCTGCTGGTTTTGGTATGAAATGCAATCCCACTGCCAGGAGAGAAACACGCATCCACATCTGATTCAGCCATCTTGGCGTGGCGACTTCCTTTCCGGTCCGTCTCCAATGCCCTCACCTCCGGCCCCCACTGATGACGTCAGCTCCGTCTAAGGCTATCCGCGTCATTATCATTCCCTCCACCTCTGTGATCCTTCCGGCCACGACTACATCAAACATCATGAATACAACAATCTCTCCTACGTATTATTATGTGGTTTATGTCTCTTTTCGGAATTAGGAGCTAAACGGGGAATCCTGCCGGACCCCAATACATGTTATGTTCTTCTTTGTTTGATTTCCCGCCAGTCTGTATATGAAATGCAATCCCACTGCCAGGATCCTCAGTAGTCCTTAGTTTATGATCGGATTTCTAGTGGTCCCTGTTTTCATTTTTTGTGTATTTGGGGATTTTCTACTCCACGGATTCTGGTGGTTACATCTGCTTCTCGCCTCTTAGCTTAGCTTTGTTTGTATAAGTTTACATTTACCGTTTCCGCCTCCATTTCGTTTCCTTATGTTGCGCTCCCGTTGTAATTACACTGAAGGAGGTGTGTCCTCCGAGGTCGTGAACCACCAATCACAATGCGACGGGATAAACATGCACCTCAAAGTTAATTCTCTACCCCAGGACACGGATTCTCTAAACCCTCTTGGTGTTGCTTTGATTGATTGTTCTTTTTAAATTCCCTGGTATTAATGAAATCACAAATGAAGGTAATAATAATAATAATAAATTACATTTATAAAGCGCTTTTCTAAGTTTTCAAAGCATTTTACACAGACAGAAGAGAACGACTTTAACCACCACCAATATGTAGCACCCACCTGGATGATGCAATGGCAGCCATTGTTGCGCCAGTAAGCTCGACACACATTAGCTATTTAGGTGGCGAAGGAGAGAGACAGGAGATGATTAGGGGGCCTGAACAGACAAAACCAGGATTGGCCAATTTAGCCCGGACATCAGGAAACTCTCTACACTTTACAAAAGATGTCCAGGGATCTTTAATGACCACAGAGAGTCAGGACCTCGTCTAAGGAACGGCACTACATTTACAGCACAGTGTCCCCTGTCCCTGCACTGTGGCCCATGGGGTAAGCCTCACCAACGCCTCTTCCAGCAGCAACCCAAGCTTTTCCTAGTTTAACAAAAAGGCGCTATATAGACGCCTGACCCGACACAGACTTACACCGGAGGCACGTATAAAAACGAATAAACTTTTATTTTTCTTTTCTTTTCGCCTTCCCCGTGTCCCACAGGCACAACACAGTCCCAAAGCAGACCAGTAAAGCACACAAAAGCACCAACACTCTTCTCCTTTAACCACCAATCCTCTCCGCCAAGCTTCGTCCTCCTCCTCCTCCCGACTCAGGCCCTTGAGTGGTGGCTGCTGGCCCCTTTTATAGTCCGCTCCAGGTGGTTGACTGCCGAGTTCTGGCTGCACCTCCGGGTGTGGCGAATACAATGCCCATATGGGCTCAGGAGTCCCAGCTATAGCACCCCCTGGCGGCACCTGCAGGACCCAACAGGGCTGCACCCAACTCCAATTCCCATGGAGCCCAGTGGGAAACCGAGGCACGAGCGGCCATCTAGCATCCAGGGGGAGGTATTGCACAGTCCATGGCTGCTCCCCCTGAACATATAACAAATAGGCATCCCGGCCGGGTCTGCCACACTAGATGGTTTCCCATCCAAGTGCTGGCCGGAGCCCCACCATAGCTTTGGGTGGGTGACCTCTTCCGAAGCGCAGTTCTTTGTCAGTCTACACATACAGCATGCATTCATTTATTTATTTTTTTTCCTCATTATGGGCCTAGCAGTCCAATTAGACAGATATGCCCACCCCACCCGGAGGCCTGCCCACAATGACGGGTCTGCTGGTGCCCAAGACATCACTCAGTGAGGTCACCAGAAGTCCATGGAGCTCAACTAATGTCCCTGAATGGCAAGAAAGACCACCTTGCTTGTTGACACTAAGTGAGGCTATAAAACGGAGGCAAGCGCAAATAAAAGACACTTTGCTTTTGATCCCAGAAGGCCGATCGAGGTTACTCCAAGAAAGGGACAAAGCCAGCGGCCAGCCGAAGTATGCAAACGTGACCTTTATCAGGGTCTTGACACTAAAAACCCACTATAAATGGCTCAAATAAAAGTGGCCGGAAAGGTTTTCCTTGGAGTCCAATCTAGGGATCCATCTAATGCCCCCAGATGGTCATAATAAGCATGTGCCAGCTGTGCCAGCACTGACAAGTTCCCTGCCTCTCCAAGTGTTTTGCTGGGCACCGCGCCGTTCCCGTGCCACCGTTTTTGTTCTCACAGTATATGAGGAGTTCTGGGTGTAATTGTGAAATGTGCTCTGGTTTTGTTGAGTCACGACTCGCCCTAAACCCTGGAACAACAACAGAAAAAAATTAAAATGAAATGTCGGGGATACACAAACAGAAAAGAAAAAACTGAGAAATGGGAAGTAAGTAATGTAAACCAGAAAGCTAACACACGATCCGGAAAAGACAAAAGCGTTTCCAAAAAGGGGTAAGTGTTGGAATGTGTGACCTTGCATTTGGGAATAGAAACATGGTCTCGTCGGTGAAACGCAGCTAAAAATAGACGGACGTTTGGATGGATTTTGCGGTGGTTTTTGTTTTGTTTTGTTTTTTTTTTTTTCCTTTCTTATTTTAAGGCCGATTCCCACGATCTCCCTGGGAAATGCAAGGCAAGTTTATTGATTTGTTTCTGGAAAGCGTTGGGGGAGCATGGAAGAGGCTGGTGCTGGAAACACATCACTCCTTACACAAATGCAGCAGGAGCAAATGTCCAGTCCAGACTTGCATCCGAAGACCACGGAGAGTTTTCTGGAGAATGGCCACCCAGTCATGTTGGATCATTGAAGGAAACGGGGCTCGGAATACGGAGCCTGCCGTATAATCTTACGCCTCGGTGACAACTGGCCACGAGCCTCCGTCCTGGACACGGCGCAGTAGGTCACTTTTACTTTGTAACGGACTTCACTGGATGACCCAGGGTGGAGGACGGTCTTGAGGAGGCCATGAAATGCCACGCAAACTTTGGGTGAGAACAACTCCACCAATATTGGTTTGTTTAGAAGAGGTCACACCACAGCTTATCGGGAAGGAGAAACTGGTGAAACTCGAACAACCATGACCTGTCCGACCTGGCAGACCTAAGAGTACATGTGGTCACCACATTTTACTTCAAAAGGGCCTGTGAAAAATCACACAAACTTGTCAAACGTTCCCTGCTCGGCTTCGGGCCACAGTTTTCCAGTGAACCAGTGAGCTTAGAGGCTCATTAAGAGGTTTTGACCCAGATGACACCCCAAAAGGAATGAGGCCACCATAAGCCACTCGGGCACAATAACGACTTCATAACTTTGCAGTCATGACATATGGAGGAGGCACGGGGGCTCAGTGGACAACACTGCTGCCTTCTTGACGCGGCTTGCTGGGTTTGAATTGTCTGGATGAAGCCTGCATCCTCTCCCCATGTCTATGTGAGTTTTTCTCCAGACATTTCTATTTTACCCTCCTATACCCCAATGATGAATGTGTACAGCGCGAGTCTGTGTGGGGGAGTGTGAGAAAGCATGTGCTGGACTGCCGGTCACCTCCCGCTTTGTGTCTCCTGTCACCAGGTTTGGCTCCAGAACCCAGAATTGTTAGGTGAAGTGGGACAGGATGGCATCACAGTGGCACACTGGTTAGTCGTGCTTTGTCAAAGCTCCAGGGTACTAAACCCACTGCCTGTCTGCGGTTTCCACGTTCGCCGTGTGCCATTTTTAACATTCTGTGGATGGTCTGGATTATCAACCTCATCTCAAAAGGAAACGACTTAATGGTAGCGAAGTAAAACCGTAAGAGCGTTTGAGACCCCTGATGGACAGTCTTCTGTTTTGGGGATGGGCTCGTGCCTTACACACGACCAGATAAGCTCCACCTGTCTACCTATCTGTTATATAGCGCCTTTCATATCTTATCTGTCTATCTATCTATGCATCCTTTATATAGTGCCTTTCACTCTGTATATCTATCTATCTATATATCC
>JANRMT010062861.1:13148862-13164812 GCA_026402145.1 Polypterus bichir lapradei | reverse complement strand
TATCCTTTATATAGTGCCTTTCACTCTGTATATCTATCTATGTATCCTTTATATAGTGCCTTTCACTCTATCTATCTATTATATAATCCCTTTCATTATCTCTCTATCTATTTTATATAGTGCCTTTCACTCTGTATATCTATCTATCTATATATCCTTTATATAGTGCCTTTCACGCTATCTATTTATCCTTTATAGAGTGCCTTTCACTTTGTATATCTATCTATGTATCCTTTATATAGTGCCTTTCACTCTATCTATTATATAATCCCTTTCATTATCTCTCTATCTATTTTATATAGTGCCTTTCACATCTATCAAGTCAAGTCAAGTCAGGGAGCATTCACTTGTACAGTGTGTTGCTGCACCCACCACACGATGAAACAGCTTGGGATCCTGGTTGGCAACTCCCCAGGCAGACATGCGGTCCAGTCCCATCCACCGGAAATGACCCTCTATCTGCCGCAGCCAGGTGTTATGTGGGCGACACCTTGGCCTGGTCCAGCCACTCAGATCCCCAACAATGAGGGTCTTATGAGTTGGATCACCCTCAGGGAAACGCGCCACATAGCCATAGGGCCGTAACTGACGCTCCCTCACAGCACAGTAATGTGCCTCATTCGGGACTCCATGAGCAACCGTTCATTTGACACAAAGTCAAACCACATCTATTTATCTATTATATAGTGCCTTTCACTCTATCTATCTATTATAGTGCATTTTATTATTATTATGCCTATTGGTGATCAGTTCATCCTCTGCTCACTTAATTATTCACAGTAAGACATTTCAAGTATAGGTGCCCAAATTTTTGCATGCCACTCTATCTATCTATCTTTATTATATAGTGCCTTTCCTATGTATCTATGCATCTCATTTACATCTACGTATCTGACTAACATCTTTATCCAAGGCAGCTTGGCAATTTGGTTCCATTTCTTTTGCTAATCCAATTGCAGCACGTGCCACTGAAGTGACTCGCTCAGGGTGACACACTGTCAGTAGTGGGACTTGAACCCCCAACTTCAAGGTTTTGAAGAAGTTCAAATCCTTATCCACTATGCTACACTATTATTTCTTACAATTATTATTATAATTTGGCAGACACCATCATTTAAGGTTATGTACCAAATTTAAGATACAATTGGTTACATTTTTTCCAGTTGGAACACAAGCTGCTGAAGTGACTTGCTTTGGGACTTGAACCCACAACCTCAGCAATTGAAAAACAAAGCCTTAACCGTTATGCTACACTTTCTATTATTTCATACAATTATTATTATGATTAATGGGCAGACACCTTTATTCAAGTAGAGTTACCACATTTATGATACAATTGGTTACATTTGTTTTCGGTTTTCCAGTTCGAGCCCAGGCAGGTCACGTGACTCGCTCAGGGTCACACAGTGGCAGTAGTGGGATTTGAACCCACAACCTCAGGGTTTGATGTCCAAAGCCTTAACTACTACGCTATCGATCTTTCTATCCAGGAAAAAAAAAAAACTTAAAAACTGAACTAAACAGGATAGGAAAATGGAGGGAATGCTGGAGGAAATACAGGCTACCAGTGTATAAATGAACCAAGTTGATGCAATAACACCCACCCAGCACAACTGGCATTCGTCCCACCTACTGTCAGTCTTCTATTCCCAAATTCATGGCCCATTCACGACACCATCCCACTTCCTGTCCACATTAAGCACCACTTGAGTGCACCATAAGGAATACTTTTAAAATGGCATCCTATTAATATGGGGGTCAGCCACAGCGAGAGAGGCCTGTCTCTCAGATTCGTGCAAAAAAAGCGGAGCTGCCACCAAACTATGATACTTGGCACAATGAGAGAAGTCGCAAAATCAACCGGAATGTTTAAACAAATTATAGAAAAAAAAACCAATCTAAATCTGTTAAGTAGTTCTCTCGTGAAAAGCGGACAGACACACAAACGGATGAAGGATTTTATATATATATATATATTTTTGCAGCAGCAGCAGCAGCAGTGAGTCATACTCAAAATTCCCAGCGGTAATAGAATATAATTATATGTGTAATTTACATGTTGCTGTCAATGAGTTACAAACCCAAGCTCAAATGTCAATCGACAGAAAGCCGAAACATGTTCTTGAATGGTGCAGAGGTAAGAACTGCTGCCTTGATAACCAAAAAGGTTCCGGGTTCGAGTTTGGGCGCTCCTGTCGATTGACATTTGAGCTAAGCTTTGTAATTCATTGACAGCAACATGTAAATCGAATGTTTTTTTTTCCCCTTTAATTATATTCTTGAATAAAAGTGATTGTGTTTATTTGATATTTGGATTAAAGTCTTCACACTTTATACACTTCACGTCATTATTAGTATAACATGGAAAAAGTTTCAGCTTTAGGTCTGTGCTCAGCATTTCCTGCCATCCTACACTTACCCAGATCGTTGTAGACACGGAACGCCCATGAAATGCATGTGTTCCAAATAACAGTATATTATTTACCCGATACAACTCCAGGCGCCTCACACCACGATAAAGAGACTTGAGCTTTTAGAAGTTTGCGACTGACTTCAGCTCCGTCACGATAGCAGGCTGCTTGCTGCTTGTGCTGATCAACACATTTGCAAAACAAAACACGCTGATGAAGAGGTGCGAAGGAATTTAAGGTGGCCCAGGATTACGAGTTTTTTCGTAGGCTTCATGGATTCTAGTGTTAAAGGTCTTCAACTACGTGCCTCAGTAGTTTATTCCAGATTCCCACATCTCTTTCTGGCTTTCGGACTTCAGTCTTAAATGCCCTTCTCCTTAATTTCCACTGGTGTCCTTGAGTACGTGATTCACCGTTTACAGGAAAGATATGGCTGGATCTACCTTATCAATGCCTTTGAGGATTCTGAAGTCCTCGGTGAGGTCCCCCCACTGTCTCCTCTCCTTGAAAATAACAGGATTATCTCTCCAAGTCTGTCACAGTACGATACGTCCTTAACTCCTGCGACGCACCTGGTTACTCTCTTCTGCTCAACTTGCAGTTGCCGTAACTCGGGGCTCCCAAAGTACATAAATCCCAAAAAGTCCCAAAGCAAGTAGTCCCAAATACTTCCAAAAATGCCCATTACAATACAATACATTAGAATTTATTTTTGTATAGCCCAAAATCACACAGTAAGTGCCGCAATGGGCTGATTAAGGAGGTTACAATTGCTGAAAGGGACCCATATCAGCAGCTTTGAAGCAATCCCGATGGAAACTACTTGGTGTTTTGCCTTTCATATACAAAGCTCACATATTTTAAGTAATCACATCACATTCTTGTGCTAAAAATACTAATTGTGGTAAAGCTCAATCCGATATAGAAGGAGCTACAGCCAGTGTGCTAGGGGGAAAAAAAACATTTGAAAAGTAATTCTTCATTCAGCATTCATTCTGTACAAGATAATTGTTCTTTACTAAACACAGCAAAGTCAAATCATTTCTCTGTATATTTAACATTTAGATACGATACAAGGAGGGGCATTCATTAGAATGGAGAAACCGCCAAACCCAACTCGTAACAAGCGTAAACACAGAACTTCATAAAAGTGACAGGGGTTTATGCCCACAAAGATGCCCTGTCAAACAGTGAAGCTCTGTCGAGCACAAACAGCATAAAAGTTAAGACAATCGCAAGCCAACGCATTCGCAAAAATCACAACTCCAATGCGAGGGCAGAACAGAGGGCAGGAGGTCAAAAACAGTTAAAAACCCATAAAAAGTCACCACAACTCCCAAGTGCATTCGAAATGAACCACCGGGAACTGTGGGAGACCCTATGGATTTATAGGGCGGAGGGCAGTGCCCTGGTAGTGATTGGCAGGTGGCCCCACCTCTTGATGGGACCACCCACAAAACACATGGAACATAACACAGGCAAAACCAAAAATAAAGAAGAACGCACATAATCAACATAAATAAAAGAGTTAAGAATGGACAACACCACCATCCCAAGGCACGATATACTGACAGAGCTGCAGCCGTCAATAGTGATGCAGATTTACTTTAACTCTTTCAGGGCGGATGTCGACTTTCGTCAACAGGAGGGGTTGGGAGCAGTAATCAGCTGTACAGTAATCGGCAACAAAACTTGCCGTTACGTTTTAGTTCCACCCTCTTTGCTAGAAGGAAAGTTAGCTTCGTTGGTTTGACCGAGATTCGCTGCGCTTGCTGTAGTAGTGAAGAGCAAACGATGACAAAAATGGCATCGACATCGGGCGAGAGATCAAATCAAATACACAAAACAAAACACTCCGTGGATGATGTTTTGTACATTAATCGCTGGACTCTGACTTGTCGGACTCCGATTTTGACGCAAGTGATCTGCAGATCGATATCGAAAACAAAGTTCGGCACCGGCATCAGCTGATCGATCTCCAGCTAATCGTGGTGCCGAACACATTTGTGTAGATGGAGACTACTAGTCATAATGACATGAGATACAAATGAGATTGTGCTGCATTGCGACCACAATTGTTGCTGCCACGCATTCCTGCCAGCTGTCATGCCACCCGTGAGCGGCTCGAGACACAAGAGGGTGTGAACTGGCAGCCACAGCATCCAGCAACTGATATTTTATGTTGATTTATGTGTGAGACCCTGGCTTTGGGGGCTTTTCAGAAAACTGCATTTTTTTTTTTGAAAGCTAGGGGGCTTTGCCCCCTGCTTGCTTCGCTAGCCCACCCCCTCCCTTCTTAAACGGTAATACAATGGGAAACAAATACTTTTTTTTTTTACCTCCTCTAAGCTCGATCAGTTGGCTTGCTGCTGCTGCTGCTTGTACTGTGCTGCATGATCTGCATGTCACGCTGCGCTTCGGACATTTAAAAGCCTGTACAGCAGCTGTCCTCCTTGTCTCGCGGGATGTTAAAAGTGTCTCAGAGAAAATCACGTCTCGACCCAAGATTTTTTTATTTAATAAGAGAGAAATATTCCGCCTTTCAAAGAGTTAAAGTGGGCCCAGCAGCAGGGCAAATGACTCACTTAGGGGTACATGGAAAGAGATGGGATGATTAGGGGGATAGAATGAATAAGTCATGGAGGGCATTTTAGCCAGGACATCGGGGTACCCCCTGCTCTTTACAAAGGATGCTCAGTAATCTTTAATGACCGTAGAGAGTCAGGACCTCGGATTTACGTCTCATCCAAAAGACGGCACACAGCACATTGTCCCCATCACTGCACTGGGGCACTGGAATCCACGCTCGGACCACAGGGTAAGCGCCTCCTGCTGGCCTCACCAAGCCAACCATTTTGCCTAATGGTTTCCCAGCCTAGTGTACAGTTCTGCTTTAATGCTTTCAGGGCAGTAGGGAAGCACTGAGTGCAAAGATGGGTCACTGACATAATCAATCAGCTCTAACTGCGTGTCTTTTGAAAGACCACTTTTAAGGACATCCCAGCCTAACACTGAAATGGCGTATGGTGTTGGGTCAGCTGTACCTGTTGTGCTCTTCACGTTAACCAGAATAAAGAAACAATGTCAACGTACCCTGCGCACAAAGAGTTAAACACGGCTCCTCAACAATGAACTATAAATAAATACATACAAGTCCATTGTGCCGAAACGGAAGGCCTCCACGGACTTGTGAATTTCCAAGATGTGGAGAGTGGGAAAGGAGGAAAAAAAAAAAAAAGACGTTCACAAATTTAATTGCAAACACACCATGCAGGGCCGCTTGTGAGAAGCGATGAGAAATACACACATCGCAAGGGGTCTTATTAAGATTGTCAGTGGAACAATAGTTCCCTCTTTCTCCCGATCCCTGCTCCGTGGAGAAAATGCCACAGATTCCAGTAGAGTCTCGCGTAATCCCCTCCTGCCTGGCACCATGGCAACACTTCCGGTGCGAGCCCGCTCCCTCCCACAAGTTTAGAATCCAAACGTTTTGCTCTACGCCTGAACTCTGCTGGCAGCCGATCCGGTGCGCCCGGTCTCAAATGAAACAAACGGTAAAAAAAAACAAAAAACAAAGAAACCACAGAAGTACAAGCAGGATGGCAGCACTGAAATTACGAGCGGGGCGAGAACGATGACAGAAGCTGTCGGCAAAGGAGAAGCGCAGCCATCGGTGCAATGGAGTGAGTGACGTAAGAAATAGCGACGGGACAGAGAGAGAGTCCCACCGGCCCGTCCCCGCTCCTTATCTCTGCTGTCTGCAGCGGAGCTCGCGTTTATTCAACGGCGTCACTCTGTAACTCAGTAGCTCATTCCTCACTGCGCCTAAGGCGACTGCCGCAATCTGCAGCTCGCGTGCGCCTTTTGATTGGCTTCGACTGTTTACTCTTGACGGCAGGCCCTCGTTTATTTTTGTCAGCCTTCTCCCGACTTTAAACTAGCAATAGCAGTACGTCTCAGCTGCTCCGCCAGACCAAGATACCAGAAAGTACTGAGACCCCTTCACTCTCTGCACACTTCGCTCTGCTGCGGAGTTCGTGATAAATGGCCGCGTTTGCCAGTTTTGCCCGTCAATCTACACTCAATAACCCATAATGACAAAGTGAGAACAGAAAGGTTTTTGCAGATGTATTCAAAATTAAAACTTGAGATCTCTCATTGTTAGACATATTGGGACACTAAGCTGTCCATCATTCTGTCTGTCTGCCTGCCTCACCGCCTCCACTCATTGACCGACCTACTAAACAAACGGTGGGCTCAAAATGTATTCGGAGTCCGAAACCAAGAACATTTTGTGTCACGTCCTAGGAATAAGGAACACTCGATGAATGATTTGAAGTTTAGGTTTTTGGAAGACAAACAAGCACTCTTAAACACGGCGTTCCAGCACATGTCCCTTTTGTAATGGGAGAAGTCTTTTAGTTTTTTCTCTCCAGTCTAACTGGAGTTTTTTTTTTTTTATTCTCCTCCCAGCCATCTGAACTTACTTTGTTCTGTTGTTACTTATTCTTTAATATTATTGCCTAACCTTAATTGTTTTTCTTTTCTTGTAACTTTGTTTTCTAGGAAAGCACTTTTAGCTACGCTGTTGTATGAAAATGTGCTACAGAAATAAATGTTGTCATCCACACATAAGTGACAAAAACAGGTTTATAACAGGTGACCGCTCAACACTGCATTGTTTCATTTTTTTTTTAAATTTAACCCATTTAGAAATGTCCACTTCTAGAATTAAAAATGCTTCATCTAAATCTATCAACCTGTGGAGCTCGGTCACTGATGCCCTTTTAATACCCCTGGTTTTGGAATGGAAAGCATAACAAGCTGATACAGGTGTGTGAAGGTCAGGTGTCCACTGACTTTTGGCCGTGAAGTGTATTAGGTAATCTGATGACTACGCATCAGCCCTGTGTGACATTGTGCCCTGGACGGGACACCAGTGCACTTCAAGGTCAGTTCTGCTATACACACAGAAAACAAGCACTGGATAAATGGGGGGCCAGGGAGCATCAGAATTGAAGTATGCTCTGAAGGAGACCACACTAGCAGATAAATAGATACATAGGAAAGGCACTATATAATAGATAGATAGATGTGAAAGGCACTATATAAAAGATAGATAGATAGATATGAAAGGCACTATATAATAGATAGATAGATGTGAAAGACACTATATAAAAGATAGATAGATATGAAAGGCACTATATAATTGATAGATAGATGTGAAAGGCATTATATAATAATAGATCGAAAGACAGATAAGATAGATAGATATGAAAGGCACTATAATAGATAGATAGATAGATAGATGGATAGATGTGAAAGGCACTATATAAGAGATAGATATGAAAGGCACTATATAATAGATAGATGATAGAATGATTGATATGAAAGGCACTATATAATAGATGTGAAATGCATTATATAATAGATAGATGATAGATAGATATGAAAGGCACTATATAATAGATGTGAAATGCATTATATAATAGATAGATATGAAAGGCACTATATAATAGATAGATAGATGTGAAATGCATTATATAATAATAGATAGATGTGAAAGGCACTATATAAAAGATAGATAGATAAATAGATGTGAAAGGCACTATATAAAAGATAGATAGATATGAAAGGCACTATATAATAGATAGATGTGAAAGACACTATATAAAAGATAGATAGATAGATAGATAGATATGAAAGGCACTATATAATAGATAGATAGATGATAGATAGATGTGAAAGGCATTATATAATAATAGATCGAAAGACAGATAAGATAGATAGATATGAAAGGCACTATAATAGATAGACAGAGAGCTAGATAGATAGATGGATAGATGTGAAAGGCACTATATAAGATAGATAGATAGATATGAAAGGCACTATATAATAGATAGATAGATGATAGATAGATTGATATGAAAGGCACTATATAATAGATGTGAAATGCATTATATAATAGATAGATGATAGATAGATATGAAAGGCACTATATAATAGATGTGAAATGCATTATATAATAGATATGAAAGGCACTATATAATAGATAGATAGATAGATAGATGTGAAAGGCACTATATAATAAATAGATAGATAGATAGATAGATGTGAAAGGCATTATATAATAATAGATAGATAGATGTGAAAGGCACTATATAATAGATAGATAGATGTGAAAGGCATTATATAATAATAGATAGATCGATAGACAGATAAGATAGATAGATATGAAAGGCACTATATAATAGATAGATAGATAGATACTTTATTCAGCCCCTCAGGGATATTCAGGATAGATGATAGCTTCTATTTTTTATTCTTTAGGTCACTCAGTCTTTTTACTAGCTTGAAATAAACAATAAACCTTTAGTTTTAAGCCTCTTTCCATCAGATGCTAGAGCAAAAAGTGATTTACACGTCATTATCCGTCATACCAGGGGTTCTTAAACATTTTAGTCTGAGGACCCAAATGAGAAAATTGATACCATAGTGGGACACAAGAAGAGGATTATAAAATAATGACAGCAGAGCCATAAACAGACAAATAACAATGGACGTATACACTAAATGCGAAAAGTTTAAGAACACTTTAGCTTTTCCAGTTTTTCTTCAAATTTAATCCACAGAAATGCAATGAATGATCTAAAATGGTGAAAATGTAAACTGTATACTGCCAGAGGTTTAAATTTAAAGTTTAGATTAACAAAAACTGAAAAAGGACATTTCAGAATATTACAAATGGGCCTTCTTCAGGGAACAGCGAATAGGTTACAACCTACCAATGTTCTGCAGCAATTCAAGTAGGTTAAGCCAACAATTTGCACCTTCCGACTGTCTTAAAGCAGAGTTGGAACAGACTGTGTCACTACACCCTCTCAAGTCCTACTTGGACAATACGACACTGTAGAAAATTGTAAATTCCGGTGATAATGGCAAGAAAATACAAATTAACAAATGAAATGTGACAGAGCAGTGTTACCCTTAGAAATGCAGGCCTTTCATTTGGAGAAATTGCAAAAAAACAAATCAAAGTGTCAGTGAGTCCAATGGTGTCCTACGCATTTGAAAACTGGCAGAAACTCTGATAGGAAGAGATCTGGCAGAGCCAAAGTCACCAGCCATTCAGAAGACAAGTGAGTTTCTAAGGGTCACCAGCTCACGTGATCACATGCGCCACACAACTTCAAACTCAGCTTAACAGAGCAACTTTCGGTTTGGACTGTGAAGAGGAGACTTTGTGCTGCAGGTCTGACAGGGCGAGTGACAGTAAGAAAGCCATTCCTTAAAGGACACAATAGGGCCTTGAAATACCAGCTGTGGAGTACTGCACATAGGAAGAAAGCCTTATTGACCGAAGAATCCAAATTGGAAATCTTTGGTTCATCACACAGGGTCAAGTTGGTGATGGTTCCTCAGTGTAAGTAAGACACCAATTGTCAGACATGGAGGAGGAAGTGTGAAGGCGTCGGGTTCTTCTGCTGGAGGCAGCAGAGTTGGTGACTTGTAGAGTGACTGGTATTCTGAATCACAAGGGTTACTACAGTTATATCAGCAAAAGGGGGTTAACTTTGATGAATAAAAAAAAAATTATACACTTGATGATTCCTTGACTTACTTTTGTGACAGACAACTGGTGTTCTGGCCCAGTCGGGACGCCTGGAGGAGGGAAGGTCCGGGTGAGAGACAATGCCTTCCCTGGAACACAAGAGGGCAGCCTACCTGGTTTACATCGGGGCCATGGGACTGGAGCTTGGAGGCTCAACCCAGTTGGGGGCCGTGGCCACTGCCAGGGGGCTCCAGAACCATCCCTTCTCCAGGCATTCCGACTGGGGTCCGTCATACTTTTTAATTTATTAGTTCTATGCCTTGATTTCATGAAACTATAAGACATTAAACTGCATGCATTTCCATCAAAACTGAGGTGTTTTAAAACTTTTGACGGGTAGTGTAATAATAATAATCTTTATCTTTCTTTTGGCTGCTCCCGTTAGGGGTTGCCACAATGGTTCATCTCCTTCCATATCTTTCTGTCCTCTCCATCTTGCTCTGTTACACCCATCACCTGCATGTCCTCTCTCACCACATCCATAAACCTTCTCTTAGGCCTTCCTCTGTTCCTCTTCCCTATCAGCTCTATCCTTAGCACCCTTCTCTCATTATACCCAGCATCTCTCCTCTGCACATGTCCAAACCAACACAATCTCGCTTCTCTGACTTTGTCTCCCAACCGTCCAACCTGAGCCGACCCTCTAATGTCCTCATTTCTAATCCTGTCCATCCTCGTCACACCCAGTTCAAATCTTAGCATCTTCAACTCTGCCACCTCCACCTCTGTCTCCTGCTTTCTGGTCAGTGCCACCGTCTCCAGCCCATTTAACATAGCTGATCTCACTACCGTCCTATAGACCTTCCCTTTCACTCTTGCTGATACCCGTCTGTCACAAATCATTCCTGACACATTATTATTATTATTATTATAAACGATAAAGGTTTTTATCTCATTTCAAGGCTACTTTTCACATGAATAGTTCTAAAAAAGAAAAGTGGAGAGTAAATGTATTGTTATTATTAAACAATAATTAACTTTCTAAACAGGGAATTGATTCCTGAGGCCAATCACTGCCAGTGTGTAAACGCTTACCGTCACCTTTGGAGTGCAGATGTGACGATTTTTGAAAGGCGGGCATGAATGATCAGTTAACTTAGTCACTTGATCAATGGCCCTGGATAAACAGTCCAGTCATAATTAATCAATGCAGTTTTATTTACCTTGAAGTCAATCTTAAATTTTTGGAAAAGAGCGCCGCCATTTAACAATACAAGTCGCGGATGAATACGTGACGACGGTCTGGGACGTATTTGGGAAGTTTTGAAGCTCCTCCTTCCATGCCACATTAGCCTCCATTGCCAAGCGCCGGTGCGGTGATGATATTTTGTGAAATTTTATAGAAAACGCTTAACTGTGGAACACAACTACGCGTATCAAATGCATGTCTGTGAAGAAATACTGTAACTGGAACTTATCGTTTCAAGTTTCTGTAATCTTGTTCATTTACAAAAAAACAAAATCTTTCAAAGTGCATAATCAGAATTCTGAAAGAACTTTTTTTTCCCTTTCCAAATAAAATTAGGAGTAAATCACAAAGAAACAATGATTTGTGTGTTCTTCTAATATAAGAACAAAGCTTAAGACGGATTAGTCAGCAGGAGCGCGGCTGGCTTTAGTTGAGACGTTTGTGGGCTGCAGTTTTAAAAAGTGAATAAAAATGTCATTAACTGGCATTCCAGCTGTACTACGTCCTCCGTCGACAGGTCCGGGGCGCTGTGAATAATAACAAGTGTTAGCCGGCCCCCTGTAAAGTCTTCCTTCAGAAAACCTTCTGACAATTTCACCTATTCGTGTTTTTTCATTTGCAAAGCACATTAAGCCAGCGTGGTGTCCTCCTGGGTTTGGGCCAAGTGCTGCTGGGCACCTTTAAATAAATTCATCCGTCCATCCCTTCATTCATTAGAGAGTTACTGCAAGGCGAGTATTCTTAAGATGGGTGGGCGTCCAGTTCAGGACGGGTTCTTATCTCTTGTGCCCAATGCAGCTAAGAAAGTCTTCTTTTTTACAATTTCAGTCATCCATTCCTGTTCTCCTAATCTGATTTCTTTAATGCCTGCGTAGCCCCTAACTGGCTAAGTGTACCACCCAGGACTGGTTTGGCCCTGCACCCAGTGCTGCCAGTACAGTCTACTTCTGAAGATTTCCTCCATCCATCCATCTTAATTCTGCTCTCCGATTGCAGAGTGACAGTTAATCAGAGTGATGTTTCATGCGCCAGCATGCCATCCATAGCCGATTCTTACTCCATATGCCGTGCAGCCGACACACAATCCCATTGGCAATTTCATGTTATTTTTCTCGATGCAGAGGCACAGTGAACCAGAGAGTCCTATCATGTGTTGACATCTTCTCCGACACCAATTCCTATCAGACTCTGATTGATGATCTCTTTTCTTCATTTTTTTTTCTTATTGTGGGGTCACTGAGTGAGCTTAGGTGCAGGGCTGGCATGAAGGGTGAGGTGACGAGGCAACCACCTCTTTTGTCAGAGTGGCATTTTCATACAAGAAGCATATAATGAACACTACAAAGTAATAATAATACAAAAACGTAACGTTGAGCAGGAACAAGTGTCATAGCAAAGGGGCCGAACACTTGTGTCAACGTAATACATGAACTTTTTATTCTGAATAAATTAGCAAAAAATTCCTAAAATGCTGTTTTCACTTTAACATTCTGTGGTACTGAGTGTTGCTTCATGAAGGAAAAAATACATTTAAATGATTTTAATACAAGGCTGTGACATAAGACAATGCAAAAAAGCAAACGGGTCTGTGACTGGGGCTGCCAAGTCAGAGGTTTTCTTTCTTTAGAACTCTCCTGCTGTACAGTGAAACAGGTCCACAGTGTGTGTGTGTGTGTGTGTGAGAGTTTTATCTATTTATTTTACTGTCTACAAGTATTTAAGTATATATTTATTTAAAGAGCTTCTGTAAAAAGCCAAATATCTACCTGTGGACAAATAAAGTTCTATCTATCAATCAATCAATCATATAGTGCCTTTCACATCTATCTATCTATTAAATTATATAGTGCCTTATCTATCTATCTGTTATATAGTGCCTTTCACAACTGTCTGTCTATTACAGAGTGCCTTTCACCTCTATCTATCTACTGTATTAAATTATATAGTGCATTTCACATCTATCTATTATATAGTGCCTTATCTATCCATCTATCTATCATATACTGCCCTTCCTATCTATCTATTATATAGCTCCTTTCACATATATCTATCTATTAAATTATATGGTACCTTTCACATCTATCTATTATATAGTGCCTTAACTATCTATCTGTTATATAGTTCTTTTCACATCTATCTATCTATCTATCCATTATATAGCACTTTTCACATCTCTCTAGCTATCTATTATATAGTGCCTTTCACATCTATCTATCTATCTATATATCTATTACAGGGCTCCTCAATCACGGTCCTGGAGGGCCGCAGTGGCTGCAGGTTTTTGCTCCAACCCAATTGCTTAATAAGAATCACTTATTGCTCAAGTAACACTTCTGCTTCATTTTAGTTGTCTGGCTCGTTAAGATTTTGAACCCTTATTGCTTGTTTTAGTCTTAAACAGCTGTATTCTTGTTTTTTAATTGTTCCTAATTAGCAATAAGATGCAAATGACAAAAAGAAACCAGCATTTCTCCATTTAGCTTGTTTCCATTTACACCTGTGTGTATTGATCATGCACTATTGGCTTTAATTAAATACTTGTTGGAAGGAAAGTGAAGAGAAAAAAATGAGACTGAGAATTCCTCATCCATTTCAGCCTTCAAATCATTTGGATGATATCCTTAGACAGGGGAAGAAAATCTACGATATGAGAATGACCTGACATAGCAGAGTTAAAGCACTAACAAGCCATGAAATTAAATTATTGGCAAGAATTGCTTTCTAATTAAGCAACCGGGTTAGAACAAAAACCTGCAGCCACTGCGGCCCTCCAGGACTGTGACTGAGGACCCCTGATCTATTATATAGCACATTTCACATATATCTATCTATTAAATTATATAGTGCCTTTCACATCTATCTATCATATAGTGCCTTAACAATTTATCTGTTATATAGTGCTTTTCACATCTATCTCTCTATCTATCTGTTATATAGCGCCTTTCACATCTATCTATCTATTATATAGCGCTTTTCACATCTATCTATCTACTGTATCTATCCATCCACTCTCTGAAGGCCCTGTAAAAATAACATGCAGTACATAATAAGTGGCTCATGTGTATACTGCTTGTAAAAATTCTAAGAGAAATGTTAATTTTAAAAGTTTTAAATATCTCATAACTGTAATTTGCATCGTTTTGCCGTACTGTGAGTGTCCGAGCATCGACACAGCACTCATGTTTTGAAGCCACATGTCAATGACTGGTATTGGCGTTCATTTTCTCGATTATCATATTGTGTACACTGTATATTGATTGTCATTTTGTAAAATGTTGTTCATTTCTGGGGTGTTGTTAAGGTGTCAGCACAGGGAAAATGTCTGCTAAACGTCTCTCAGGTTTGCACCACGCGTGTTTAGTAAGAAAGGCTTGCAGGACAGAGTTTAGAGCTGCCAATGTATTTACTGAAGCGTGCAGGACGAGTAAAACAGCAAAGTTTCATTTCAC
This sequence comes from Polypterus bichir lapradei, assembly GCA_026402145.1. Taxonomy (NCBI): domain Eukaryota; kingdom Metazoa; phylum Chordata; class Cladistia; order Polypteriformes; family Polypteridae; genus Polypterus; species Polypterus bichir. The sequence goes on along the minus strand of JANRMT010062861.1, from coordinate 13,150,151 downwards.
ATTCAATTTTGCCACTGGAAAACTCAATAAAACTATACATTTGGGTTGAACAGAAGAAGTGAAGGATTTATACATCTGGGATGTTTTCAATGCCTATCTTAAGTGCTTTATTGCTCGTAAGCGATTCCTTTTAATTTTGTTCACAATTTGTTCCAAAAATAATAGTTTGTGTTAATTATTTTGAATGGTGCTGTGCTGAGGGAGTATTTTATTATGAATTCTGTATCACAATAGGAGTGTGTTATATGTGGATTAAGTATATGGACTCATGCTTAGTAAGGATGTTTACTGGGGGAGTTTGGGGCGAGTGACAAAAACGTGCCTTACCTCAGGCGCCATAATCTAACACAGCAGCCTTGCTTGGGTGGGCTAGCGTCCCATCCAGGTCAGGTTCCTGCCTTGTGCCCAGCGCTGCTCAGACAGGCTGCTACAGTGACTTCAGGCTTCACAGAGCAACCAGTTCAGCTCTGTGACTGCCAGACAGCAACTCTTCACTCTTAAATGAGGTTAACTGCACTCACAACTCTTACCTCTCTCAGTCACAAGTGTTGAGAATGACGTCCTGCTAATTGCAATAAGCAAAGCGCTGTCAACTTAAGAGCTGCTCAGAGAGAAAATCGCAGCAGGAAGTGTTTGATAGACGGAATCTGGACAATGTCTAGAAGTAAAAGTCAAATAAGATGTGATGAGAGCCAAGGAAAGTGTCAATCAGCTGCTTACTTAACCACTGCCAGAAGACAAAACGGAAAAAATGGGACAGTTTTCCAGTGCCGCGCTATTATAATTTACTTCATTAAAGTGTCAAGACCAATCGCACTGCACTTTGGAGACGAGTGAAGTGGGACACAAACTGCATCCATTATGTGGGTTCTGCTGATCCCCCCCCTTCACCTTTTTATGTATTGTTAAATTTCACTGTTGGGAAAACGGACTCGGAACACATTTAGAAATCTAAAAGCAGAGATCCATCAATTGCTATTTTTTTTTCTTATGACAACTTAAAACAGCAGCAGAAAAAAAAACAAATATATACAGTATCCTCTTTAATAAAACCCCTGTGTGCGTCCAGGTGTCCATGTGTGTGTGTCTTCTGGTGAAGTGCGCATGCGTGGAGCCACACGGCACGTGTTCAGTCTCTTCCTGTGCATTCCCTGTGCAGAGAGAGAGACAGACGCACACACAGGCGCGCGCGAGACAGACACACACACACACACAGGCGCGTACGCAAGACAGACACACACACACACACACACAGGCGCACGCGAGACAGACACACACACACACACACA
>JANRMT010062861.1:13108332-13148852 GCA_026402145.1 Polypterus bichir lapradei | reverse complement strand
AGTCACACAAACACAGGCACGCACATGACAGACACACACACACACACGTGCGCGCGAGACAGACACACACAGAGGCATGCGCGAGTGACACACACACACACACAGGCGCACGCGAGACACACACACAGGCGTGCGCGAGACAGACACACACACACACAAGCGTGCATTGTTCCAATGTTACTTTTCTTGGTTGTTTATTAAATTATGGATTTTTCAAATGTTAATTTTTTTCCCTGTGCTTAAAACTCATTAAAAAAAGTGTTTTTAGCGAGCGGTTCATAGCGCTATAGCGCAAACTCTTGCATTGTTAGTTTTCTCTGTTGTTCAAGGTTTTCTTAGTGTTATTCAATGTTTTTACATTTAGTTTACTATTACGCTGTGCATTCAATGGTATTATTAACTATATTTGTGCTTAAACACTTAAAAAAATATATATTTACGTACAGTTCATACGGTCTGGAACGGATTAATTGTATTTACATACAATCCAATGGGGGGAAATTACTTCGGTTCACGACCAAATCGGGTTACAACCAGAGTTTTGGAACGAATTACGGTCGTGAACCGAGGTTCCACTGTATCACTGTCAGACAAAATTACAGGCATTTTACGGAAATACAAACCAGTATTACTGAGAGAGAAAATTAAAGGCACACAATAGAGTGACGCATTATTCAGCCACATACAAGGTCCCTTGACTGTTCCTACAAATGTTTATGCACTACTGTTCTAGCGCCCGTTATTGTAACAGACTTAATGTCTAGTATACAATATATATACGGTACATACTTATCCAATCAAGTTCTAGACACATCACAAAGTAGAATTAAAGCAACGAGGACACACCAAAGCACAATTTGGAGTGCCACATCAAAGGGTCTGAACACTTAACGAATACTGACTTTTCCATGAGCCAGCCACCTGGCCAAACCGAGCACTCAGGGAAAGGCCTTGGGAAGAGAGAGATGGCCAAGATGAGCTCCTGAGAACCTGTGTGGAGTTGAGAGAAACGTCCAGATGAACAACCACCACTGCAGCACTCCACCAATCTGGGCTTTATGGCAGAGTGGCCAGGTCAGGCTGGGGAGCATGCACTGGCACAGCTCATTTTCCACACCCACCACACAATGCAAACAGCTCGAGATCCTGGTTGGCAACCCCTCACTCAGACACACAGTCCAGTCTCACCCTCCGGCCATGACCCTCTATCTGCCGCAGCTCGGTGTTACGTGGGCGACCCCTTGGCCTGGTCCAGCCATTCGGGTCATCAACAATGAGGATCACCCTCGGGTAATCGCGCCACATGGCAGTAGTGTTGTAACTGACGCTCCCTCACAATGCAGGTAATGTGCCTCATTCGGGACTCCGTGAGCAACACAAAGTCAAACCCACGGTACCCAAGGATTCTCCAAAGAGACACCAAAGGAGTCCAGTCTTCATCTCAGGTCTCTGGATAGCGTCCATGTCTCGCAACCATATAGCAAGACAGGAAGCACCAGGACTCTAAAGACTTGGACCTTCGTCCTTTTGCATAGAAATCAGGAGCGCCACACACCCCTTTATCAGCGACCTCATAACCCCCCATGCTCTCACAATCCATCTACTGACTTCATAGGACGAGCCACCAGAGGCATGAATGTCACTGCCAAGGTAAGTAAACCTCTCAACGTGGTCGACACTCTCTCTACAGACAGTGTGACAGATAGAGGACGCTGTCGTCCCCTTGCACCCTCAAACTAGACGCCAGACACCAGGTAAAAGTCCAATAGTTGACTTTTTTATTAATCAACAGTGCACAAAGCACCCTCCTCTCCACAATACTCATACAAATAACACAATACAATAACCAATAATCAATCCACCACTCCCAGACGCGTTGCCACCCTTCCACCCAGCTCAGCTCAATGTCTGGGGATTTCCCACAATCCTTTATAGTTCCTGACCTGGAAGTGTTTCCCATCCTTCAGTCCATGATTCCTTATCACTTCCAGGTCAGATAAAAAGTCCTTTTCTTCACCCCGGAAGCATGTCATTCCTTTAGTCCATGTGACTCGGATGTACTTCCGGGGCGTAGGGCAAATAATAGTCCCTGGGTCTCCCTGGTGGTCCCGACGTTATCCAGCAGGGCTGTACAGGAAAACTCCATAGTCCATGATGCCCTGCTGGAATTTGGGGTATCTCCATGTCGCAGGGAGGGCTCCCTCTGGCGGCCTGGGGGTATTGGCCGGGATGAATGGCCGGCCACAGTCCACAACAGACACACTGCTGATGGCTGTGCCCAAGAGGTCACTGAAGGCCTGGATCTTGGTTTTTATCAGGGCACTCAGACCCCTCACTCAGTCTCTCGAGAGACCCAATCAGAGCCTCCATTGACTCTGTGAGCGGCCAGGTGACACATGAAAGTCCGCTTAGAGTTTGCACCTCAAGGACTCTCAGACGTTGGGAAACAAGATTGTCTGCTCTGATGAAAGCAACATTGAAGTGTTTGGCTTCAATTCTAAGCGTCACGTCTGGAGATACCCACCACTGCAACACCCCAGTGCCCCCATGAATCGCCAGAAAGATCCAACGGCCAGCATTATAAAGCGACGTACTGTAAACTATGGCTATTATGAGTGGAATAATTTACAGACAAAACTGTAAAATAAAGATAATAATATGAAGCATATCAGCTCATCAAATTGCTTCATTTAAACCTGTGATTCTCAAGATGAATTCCCCAGCCTTGAACATGCAGTCGAAACTTGAATCGACAAAACCCCCACAGCAGTTACGCCCATGCTTGTTGGCAGGGCTTCTTCAACTTTTTTTTTTTTTCCCCCGTGTCCCAACTGTGGCTTTTTTCTGTCATCGAGACCCAGAATCGCCACCGACTGCCATCTCTTTTCCCCCTTGGAGAATCGCCATCGACAGTCAACCAGGGGCTGTGGTATCCACCTTAGAGAATCGCCGACGCAGGTCACAGCGGAGCAAAGGTGTTTGCTTAAACTGCCCCCCGGGGGCCCATCCATTCACAACCCTTTCCCATCGAGTTCTACCGTGAATCCCGACTCTGCACGACCCAAAAGAACCTACAGTGATAAAAAGCGAGATTAAGTTGAAGCCAAATTAAAAAGAATCAGTAAAATAATAAGGAAAAGCACGGCTATATCTTTAATGTGCGGAAACAAAATGAGCTGTGGGCTTCGTTGTACCCTCGAATCTGCGAAAACAAACAAAGCAGGCCTTCCGATCTGATAAGGTCTCAGACTTTTTGCTCCCCCTCATTGACTTTCCTATACACTGGAATGCCAGTTATTCTGGTCATGGCACCAGTAAATCAACATGGCCTTGTGGCGCAGCCCCCTCCGCCCACCATATCAACCTGGTCGTATATTCCTAGGGGAGTTCCAGGTGGTGGGCCCTAAACGTTTCTCTTTTTATTACCCAGAATGACAGTAAGGCCGAGTAGAAAAAGCTCCAAAGGGCTGCGGAGTAAAAGGCGGCTCTGAAAGTGGTGGGGGACGCTTTTAAAAAGAGCAGATTTCCTCCGCAATCAGGAGGCGGCCAACATCTGGTGACGCTTTGCCACGAGCAGCTTGTGTGAACTTTATAATGTCAGAAATCATCCTAATTACACCCTCATCAGTGGAATTCATTTTACAAGCAGAAGGCCATTCGACTGCGAGAGCACATGAAGAAAAAGAAATCTGGAAACTCCTTCTGCCTAAAGCCATGATTGCTTACGTGTGTTTGGGGGGGCTTCAGAAACCTGCTTTGACCTGAATAGTGGGGGCCACTCGACTGATACCGGCGTCCAATTAAACACACTTGGGCTGGAAAGGGCTTCCTGTGACGAAGCAGCATCCTCAAATTATATTTTAGATATCACCATTCACAGCAGGCACCATCTCTAAGCAATTAAACTAAAGCTCATCCTCCTAGATTGCAAGCATATTAAAAAAATACATAATAAACCGAAATCAAGAGAAATCCGTTTAACCAGTAAGAGCTAGCAGATGGCAGGGCGAAGTACAGAAGGCCCACAGGGCTTCATCCTCAATTTGAACTTAATGGCCAATGGAACGTCATGGAAATGTATCTATGCACTCATCTCCTGAGCCACTTGTCCTGGTGAGAACTTGGGGGGGGGGGGGCCCAAACCTCAGTAGGGCAGACTCTGCAAACAGATTCCCACTCTTCTTTAGGAAATCCCACGCGTTCCCAGGCCGTTTATGAAATATGAGCACTCTTGTGCATCCTAGCTCTGCCCTGGGGACAAACAGCCTGGCCATGACCTGCACACCTCCAGCAAGCAGATCTCACTCAGACTGAGGGGTCCGGTACACTGACAGCAGGAGGCGCCCAAGGGGTCAGACTCACTAGGATATTAGAACATTAGAGCAGTCTGGACGAGAACGGGCCATTCAGCCCAACAGAGCTCGTCAGTCCTGTCCACTTAATTCTTCCAAGATAACATCAAGTCGAGTTTTGAAAGTCCTGCTGTCCACCACACTACTTGGTCACTTACTCCATGTGTCTGTATGTGGAAAAAAAATCTTCCTAATGTTTGCGTGAAATTTCCCCTTAACAAGTTTCCGACTGTTTTCCCGTGTTCTTGATGAACTCATTTTAAAGTCACCATCTTCTGGATCTACTGGACTAATTCCCTTCATAGTTTTAAACAGTCTCCTCTTACTCTTCTTTTCCTTAAACTCTAAAGGCTCAGCTCTTTTAATCTTTCCTCATAACTCATCCCCTGTAGCCCTGGAATGAGCCTCATTGCTCTTCTCCGGACTTTCTCTAGTGCTGCTATGTCCTTTTTGTAGCCTGAAGACCAAAACTGCACACAGGACTCCAGATTAGGCCTCACCAGTGAGTTATGAAGCTTCAGCAGAACCTCCTTGGACTTGTACTGCACATATAGGGTGGTCCAGATCTAATTATGCAATTTTCATTACGCTATAACTTATTAAGTTTATTACATAGAAAATCACCCAAAAAATCCCGGACCATCGAGAAGTGTGCGAATTGACGACATGAAGAATCGTCTTCGCGCCGAACTGGAATCGTCCCCACATAAATCAAAGTCATCCCGACAATCTGGATCTGCATAATTAGATCTGGACCACCCTGTATCAAGGTGCTATATAACCTGACATTCTGTTAGCCTTCTTAATGGCTTCTGAACAATGTCTGCCAGTTGATAGTGTTGAGTCCCCTATGACTCCTAAATCTTTCTCATCAGATGTACTCCCAGTTTTCAGACCTCCCATTGTGTATTCAGACCTCACATTTTTACTGTCTACGTGTCACACTTTACATTTACTGACTGATTAAATGTCATCTGTGACAAAGCTGTCCAAGACCCTCTGCAATCAACAGATCTGAGATTATCTGATAGTCCACCGAGTTTAGTATCATCTGCAAAATTAACCAGCTTGGTATTTATATTCCTGGTTAACTAACCAGAACAATAGCTGCCCCTCATTTGTGACCCGCATCTCAAGGTGTTTAGCATATCAGACTGACAGGCAACGGTGTGTGAGGCTCCTGTGACAGTGAAGGGCTGCACCAGCATCCATCTTTAAACAAGAAAATAGCAAAGGAATCACCTTTCAATTTATTTGGACATTTTGGTCAGCAACAGTGGGGCGCATCTGTGAATCGTCCTTTCTTGCGTTCCCTTCATCCTCCATACAGCCAGTTTTACGTACGACTCCAGTTTATGCCATCCACAGAAGTACTCAGGTGGGCTGCATCGTCAATGGAGACATGGAGATAAGGAGGAGGAAAGAGACAGAGGACTAAGTCATGCAGTCCTGGTAGAGCCACCAGTTCAGCTCCTTAACCATCTTTGGTGGTGGGGTGGGGGGCACACTGCTAGTGTTGTGATCTTTAATCTTCATAAATGTATTATGCCATTTTCAATTATATTTCTGGCAATATTTACACGGAATCTGGGGTTTTCATATGCCAGGATTTAGAATATTTGTTCAGAAATGGCGTATCTGAGTTATTTTAGAAACAAATACTTTTTACATGTTGTTTTCCCCAAGGGCGCTGCTATTCTAGAGTCTTTTGTATTTGTCGTTTCCTCTGCAACATTTCCCAGAGTACACTGCAAAACGCTAATCACACTTGAGCTTGTTTGAAGCTATAACTCTGTGCCTTACGACTGTAAACACCTGAGTATCGCGCTGTAGCAGCGCTTCTCAAATTGCCCACAACTCCCAGCAGCCCCGATAGTGTTACACCATTGGGCAGCTTCAGAGTGGCACGGGTGGTTGCTGGGAAGCAAGATAATTAGGCACTCTCTTTAAAAAGGAGCCAAAAGGATGCCGAAGAGACAAATCATCTGTGTTTATTTGTCTCTACGGTTCACACTCTGTTGGATTACAAATAAAAACCACCATGGATTACAGTTTCTATCTGGATTTATCTACCTGTCCTGTGCCTGCTTGCTCCGTGTAATTTTGTCTTGCCAATTACGCTAGCTCTTCACACAACAACTGGAACCTGGTAGGACAAAACTTTACACTTCATTCAGAGGGCTGTTCACATGGGGTTTTCATTTCATACACCGTCATCATCTGCACCTGCTGTACTGGACTTTACTGTAAGTGTTAACTGTAGCGCCTAGTGTTTCATTCGGTTTCCTCTTTTCAGTATTTGTTAAATAATTATCACCATCGGAGAATTGGGGTGGGCTTCGCCATATGCATTGTTTGTTTGATAATTGTGTTTTTTTTACCTTCTTCATTTGTTTAATATTTACTTTATTATCGATTCATTTGAGCATCTATAAGTGCCTTTGTATGTGTGTGTGTGTGTGTGTGTGCCGGGTCAAAACTAGGTGTGTTCCAGGGGTCCCCATAATAAAATAAACAAATCGCCATCTTCAGACGGTGTGAATTTTACCATAGGCCCAACTGCTACAACCCCACACAAAATAAAATGGGTGGGATGGTCAGAAAATGAAGGAGTAGAACTGCAGTATATTTGAAAGTCACCATTACTGCAGCATCATAGATGGCTCAGAGGATTAGAAATAAGGATTCACGGAGAAGTGCATCCTAAGGTTCTGAAATCAAAAGATGGCTGCCATTTTTGTGACTTAAGGAATGAGTGGAGGAAAGATGGAGGAAGTCTGAAAATCTCAAGTAGACTGGCGGGCTCATACAAAGTAAGAACAATGACAACTACACCATTTTATAAGTTACTAGTTGAGTAGTGAAGATGATTAAATATCAGGTAGGCAGCCAGTATAGTTCAGCTAGTGCTGGGGTCTTCTCCAAACACTCCCATAATCCCCCAAATCGCAAAGATGTGACTCTTAGGTTGGTAGGGGTACACATGAACGTGTCCATCAGTGACGTGGGGTGACTGACTCCAATGCAGCTGGCATGATGGCACAGTCATTAGTGTTGTTGCTTCACGGTGCCTGGGATAACACTGGATTTATCACCCCTAATGGTTTCCGTGTTTCTGCACTGGCACCTAAAATGTTGGCATGCACTTTTCCCTCCGTTGGATTAAGCAGGTTTGATGGTGTCACATCATGCCACCAATGGATCCTTGGCAGCTCCTTCTCTTATCCTCTTTGCTAATGATTGGCTAATCTGCCACCTCCTTCTGTTCACTTGGGTCTTCTCCCAGCACTCCCATATTCTCCACATCTGAAAGATGAGGACCTGAGGCTGACAGGCGTACATATGAATGTGCCTGGCAGTGGGGTAGTTGCTAATTCACCCCTAATGCCTCAATGGCTTCGTACAAAACTATCATGGATAAAGTGAGTGAGCATGGATAGAAAAAAAAATGATGGATGGCCAACTTTAATGAATGACACCCACCTGCTCTACAGAACAGCAAAGAGTTAAGGGGCTTAGAAAAGACCAGCAGGAACGCCAACTCGTGGATCAGCCTGCCACTGCTGTGGCCAAACACTCCCGGTAAAAAGCAGCCAGCGGTGAAGAATAGAAGCCCATGCAACCCAAACTTAGCTCTTCAAGCCAACCCGTCACTCTGCTTGCCAGTAGCCACGTAGGACTCTTTGGAAAAATCCGGAATCTAAACAATCACTTGTGCTAAGGATTTAGGACAGAGGTAGGCTGCCTTCTTGAGGCCTTCCTGTATGAATATACTTTTGTGTTTTGTCTAACGTCATCGTCCAACCTGCTCAATTCAGACTGGGGTCCTAGGACGGGGGGGAGGGTATCTGGAGCCTAATTTAGTGTCATCAGTTCAGCTAACCTGCACATCTTTGGGCAGTGGAAGGTAACTGGAGCACCCGGAAGAAACCCATGCAGACACAGGGAGAACATGCAAACTTCACATAGGGAGAGCCCGGGACATAAACCCTGGTCTCATAACTGCGAGGCAGCAGCGCCACCAATGTGCTACCGTGTTGCGTTTATGTGCTTTGTCTTTTACAATACAATACAATACAATACAATTTATTTTTGTATAGCCCAAAATCACACAGGAAGTGCCGCAATGGGCTTTAACAGGCCCTGCCTCTTGACAGCCCCCCAGCCTTGACTCTCTGAGAAGACAAGGAAAAACTCCCAAAAAAAACCTTGTAGGGAAAAATGGAAGAAACCTCGGGAAAGGCAGTTCAAAGAGAGACCCCTTTCCAGGTAGGTTGGGCGTGCAGTGGGTGTCAAAAGAAGGGGTTCAATACAATACAATACACAGAACAGAACAAATCCTTAATACAGCATAATAATAAAAATTTTTGAGATGTGATATGATGTGCCATTGGTATTGTGCATTGGTATTTCATTTGTTGTGCTTTCATTAGTCGGATTAAATTTTTATCTTTTTTTTTTTTTGCTGTCTTTGCCAGAGAAAACCTGCATGGATTGATTTCATCACACTTTTTAGAAATAATTCACCTTAGCAAAATGACGAGCGTGTGTGTCCATCCAGTTACTATGTCTCTGTCATTCAGAAAGGCTGCACATCACAAACATTTTTAGTAATAAAATGCATTGAATTTGTTATTCCAACAGATGGCGCATCACAAACATTTTGAGTAATAAAATCCCTTGCATTTGTCATTCCAACAAATGGCACATCATATCACATCTCTCAAACATTCTGAGTAATAAAATGCATTGCATTTGTCACTCCAACAGATGGCACATCAAAACAATTAACACTCTTTTACGAATCCCATACCAAATGGCACATAACAGAAAGATGGTACATCACAGTAATGTATTTTATTACTACTTTCTTTTACCATATTCTTTTTAATTTACCTTTTGCTATGGAGTTTAGTCCATTAGTTGTATCTGACAGTTAGTGATGAGTGGTACAGAAACCAGTGCAAATGACTCTGAATACTAAAGGGAAGCAGCTACTTCAGTAGAAAATTCACTTGTGTGAGTGAATCCACTTTAATAAAAGGAGTCTGTGTGTCTGTCTGTGTCCATCAGGTTGCTATGTCTCTGTCATTCCAGCAAATGGAATTTCACAAACATTTTTAGTATTAAAATGTATTGCATGTTCATTCCAACAGATGGCACATCACAATCATTAACACTGCTTTTATGAATTCCACAGCAAATGGCATATGACAGACACTAATGTGTTACATGCTGCACTGTAAATGTTAAGGCCGAGGTCAACGTTGATTACTTAGATTTTAATCCGCCTTAGACGGAGAACACAGCTAGTACAGCAAATAAAGCTGTTTCTTAATAATCACATTCTTCATTGTGAAATGGCCATATGACCAGCAGACACCTATTAGAGGGCTTAGGTGAAGAAATGCATATGGCAAGCACTAGGAATAGATTTGTCTTAGTAAGCTTATTCCAAAGTGGGGTCATGGTGGGCCTGAGTCCATGTTAGCGCAATGGACACAAGGCCGAATCCAGAACCGGACTGGTTGCCACTCCGCTGCAGGTCATACCTCCTGCACTTAATTTCTGCTCTGAAATGGGGGGCCCGTGTATAAAATGGGGGGCCCATGTCATTTCTACATGCTATGTCCGAAATGTCTGCAAATCCCCTTGAATGAAAGTGTGCAATGTGCACATGAATCACGATGTCTGAAGTGTTTGATTTGTAATTTTAAACTGAGGAGCAGAGGGGGACATCAAGGAAAAAATGTGTCTTTGTCCCAACCATGATGGAAGGTACTGTATTTGCTGCTATTGCCAAGGGGAATTTCTTTATCACCGAAGTACATCAAGTCTCAAATATCATTTGTGATGCCCGGGTGGGGGGAGGGGGATTGGGGTACAGCCACCCTAACCCCAACACTGACAGGCAGGACACAGGTTAAGCACACAACACACTCTTTTATTTACACAGTCCAGATCAGTCCCTCTGTTGTCACCTTCAGTCCTCCGCACAGGCTTTGTCCTCTTCCTCCCGACTCTGGCCATTGAGTGGTGGTGACTGGCCAAATAGGGCCCCAACTGGGTTGAGCTTCTATGCTCACAACCTGTGGCCCCGTTGGAAACCAAGGTGGCTGCCCTCTGTTGGTACGGGGTCTTGAAAATACTCTCTTCCCCAGTCCTTCCATGGTCAGGGCGTCCCGGCCAGGTAAGAGCGCTGGCCATCCACCACACAATGAAAAGCAAAGCAAACCATTGATGCTGGCAAGACTAGAGGTATTAGTCCCATCTTTGACAGACTACGCTATACAGTGCTTGATGCACCAACCGTTGGAAAAGAGGTACCAAGCGAACTCTGGAGCAGTTCACATGAGGTCTAAATATTTATACATTTAACTACATGAAATGCTGGGCATTTTGCATACTGTGGTAGTCACTCAGTCATAACCTGATGAGTCGAGCATTACATACAAAGGAAAGGTACAAAAATAAAATTCACACACAGGTGCAAATATGACACAATTCACATAAAACGACTTGCACAATCAGAGCGGCACCTGATTCCGTGTCAGAGCCTTTCAGTCCCTCACATAGACAGCAGTTGACCATGTTTGTGAAAAATGAAAAGATCGGTGTGCATTTACTGGTGGTCAGGTTGATCAGAACACACACACACCTGAGGTGGTACAGCAGTGCCCTGTGAGACCACCAATCAAACGTCCTAATCTGACACCAAGAATACAACAAGCGGGCAGGTGGGGCTTCCTCTCCACGCACACACTAACATTGGTGTGGTGGTCCATGTTAATCAAGCATTAAGAAATAACGTACAAGAGTTAAGACTAAGAAAAAAACAATCCGATATTTAAAAACTACATTTTGACCGTAAATAAAATATTCTTTCGTGTTTTTTGTTATCCTTTTGTTGAACAGTCTATTAAAATGGATTAAAGCCTCAGAATTAAAAGTTTTTAAAAATAACTAAATATTTTAATTAAAGTCAAAATGGAATTCCATTGTTTTTGTACACCACTCAGTACTTTCATTTCTAATGAATGAGTATGAATTGTCTGTGGTGGGCTGGCGCCCTGCCTGGGGTTTATTTCCTGCCTTGCGCCCTGTGTTGGCTGGGATTGGCTCCAGCAGACCCCCGTGACCCTGTAGTTAGGATATAGCGGGTTGGATAATGGATAGATGGATGGATGGAGTTAAGATAGCAGACATGTGATCTGAGATCAACTACATTGAGTTTACATTCATATTGTGGCTGCTGGGGAATAAATGCACAACATCATACGGTGAAATGAAAAGGACGTCTACTGTCGTGAAACTGAAGCGCAGGCCACCAGCAGAGCTCGTCTTCTGTCGTTTACTCGGCTATTTGAAACCTTCAATGCATGAACTTAGCAGCACATTATAAAGCTTCAGCATAACCTCCTGTGACTTGTACTGCACACATCAAGGCGCTATATAATCTGACATTCTGTTAGCCTTCTTAATGGCTTCTGAACACTGTCGGGCAGTTGACAGTGTCGAATCCACTATGACTCCTAAATCCTTCTTATAAGCTGGACTTTTGATTTTCAGACCTCCCATTGTGTATTCAGACCTCACATTTTTACTGTCTACGTGTCACACTTTACATTTACTGACTGATTAAATGTCATCTGTGACAAAGCTGCCCAAGGCTGTCTGCTGTCCAAGACCCTCTGCAATGATTCAACAAATCTGAGATTAGATCTGATAGTCCACCGAGCTTGGCATCATCTGCAAACTTAACCAACTGGGTATTTATAATCCTGGTTAACGAACCAGAACAATAACTGCCCCTCATTTGTGACCCACATCTCAAGGTGTTTAACATATCAGACTGACAGGCAACAGTGTGTGAGGATCCCGTGACAGTGAAGGGCTGCATCAGCATCCATCTTTAAACAGGAAAATAGCAAAGGAATCACCTTTCAATTTATTTTTTCCCTCTGGGCTCTAGCTTGGAAATTGTGGTCAGCAACAGTGACGAGAATCAGAAATGGTGGCCAAAAATGAGAGCCATAAAGCCAATACAACCCTACAGCTAGGGTAGGGCCTACTTGGAAACGAAGCTAAATGTGCTGCACGAAATGAAACGTCATTTACCTACCAAGGGATGACGCAGATGGACAACAGGATGAAATTTATAACGTGCCGAGCATGACGTCACAAATATGACGGCGAGGTCATCAAGTGCTGCTTATAATATGTCAGTTATGTGACCTGTCTCCTTAAACTAGAGCTCCCCATTGTGAGGCCTAGGTAGGCTGCAGCCTGTAGGTTGTAGTTAAAGGATCTGCCGCTTTGCTTGAGTCTGTTCGGGGCAGGCCAGGGTTTTGGCCTTGTCTTGAAGGTCTCACACCATTTCGCCATATTTCAGTTTCCATAAAGGCACTTTTTATTGTAGACCCCCCCCCCCCCCCCCGCCAACCCTTTAGCTATTTCCCTTGATCCTTGCAAACCAGCCTAATGATGAAAAGAAAACCAAAAAAACGTAGAACAGTCAAACCCTTCAACACCTGATGTGGGCACAGCTGCCATCTCACACGCCTTCAACACTCTTATTTTCCAAATAAGATGTCAAATGCGCCATTTACCAGTCCGCTCTCCGCAGTTTTCTTCCTGACAAATGAACTCTGACCTGCCAGCCACTCCCGTCAAGAATATTTTAGGTGTTTTGCTAAGAAAATAACAGTTTAGACTGAAGCAGCAGAGCATATTTTCACAAAAAATAAAGTGGCCAGCCAATGATTTAGTGACTTTCCCGTTCCCGTAAAGCTCTTTAACAGAATCCATACTATGGCCCGGAGTACAGCAAATATTCCCTTTCCTGCCTGCCTCCCGCCAAAAACCACACGTCTCTTTTTGGCTCGTCCGCTTACACTCCTCCAGCTATGACGAATATTTCGAGCTATGTAATTTGAAACACACATGCACTGCAACGCTCCGTCCCAATAAAAGAGCAGCTCTGTGATTTCACCTTTTCCGGCTGTTTATCTGAAACAGCAGGTTGGAGTTGCACCCATCGGCAGCCGCGTGACGCTGCCAGCCAGCTGAGCAAGCAAGATGACCCCTTTGTTAGCAAAAGACAACTAAAAGGGGCAAAGGAGAGGATTAAAAAAAAAATAATGCATGATGGTTCATGGAGTTGGGGTACATAGTGGCGAGGGTGCTGTGTTTACCCCAAAGCACATGGCGTGGGGCATCATAGAATGGCCGCACAGTTGCTTTTGACGTTTCATTTAGTGGTTCATAATTTGAAGGCAGATACAAAAAGTGATTAAATATGCAGCAGTTTCTCCGACTTTGCAAGTTTTAATATTTTTATTAAAGAAAGAACACAATATTATTTAGAAAATTGGGAGGAAAAAAGGTCAACCACGTCCACCATTAAAGTTTCTCATCCTGTATGGAGGTGTGTGGAGCACTAGGCCTAGAAACGGTTTTGGACAGTTTCTGAAAAGCATTCACAACACTCCGCTATGCCAGAGCCCAAGGCTAATAATACAAGAAACGGGGTCAAGCGGTGGGTATGCAGCAACAAGGCGCATGGACGAAATGGAAATGGGCTACGGGCCATAACATCTCCTGGCCCGTGGCTGGGCAGGCTAGGCCCTTCCATATAAAGTTCTTGATACAATTGGTCGTCCTTCCCAGTCCATCCAACCTCTGCTGCTGGGGCAAGGCTGACTCTCCAACACGTTCCTTGTGCCAGACAAAATGGACTCTTGAGTTGTCCACAAGGTGAGAGGTGCTATCAATGGAGTCAGGACCAGCTGCTTCAAGTAACTGTAGAAACCATCTGTTACGCCAAAGATCGGCCCGGCGAGGCAAAGGATTGTGCATCAATCTTTATTTTTGGGTTTGTCTAGGTGTATAAACTGCCTTTGTTGTGTTCCGTGTGTTTTGTGGGTGGTCAGCCCAAAAGGTGGGGCCACCTGCCAATCACCACCAGGAACTGCCCTCCACCCTACAAATCCAGAGGCTCGTCCAGCGCTTGATTGAAATGCTCTTGGGAGCTGGTGAGTTATTTGTGCTTCGCTGTGATCGTGTCCCATTGTAAATTTTGGAATTCTGACCATCTTGTTGGTTTTATTTGACCAATCTATTAGGATTCTTTATTGGCACTTCGTTCGACTTGGATGGTCTTTGTTACAGGCCATTCTATTTTTCCTCTGTGCTCCATGGTGCTTCATTCTGATTGGAATCCTTTGGTGAAATTGTATTTTGATTTATTTTATAAAGATTTTTAGTGCTGGCCCTTATTGCTAGCCAGGGTTTGATGGTCACATCCCCCTCTAGTGGGAGTGTTTGGGACTACATGCTTTGGAACTCTTTAGTGCTTGGGACTCCTAGTTCATGACAGGGAAATCATCAAAACCCGGGTGGATGCTACATATTAGTGGTGGTTGAAGTGGCTCCCCACTCACTATGAAAAGTGCTATATTATTATTATTATTATTATGTTGATATTAAATATTCCAAATCACTTGAAGTTACCTAAAGGGAGGACCATCATTACAGATCTTGGTCACACTTATCCAGTATTAGAGAGAAGCCATTCACCTTTGAGGATGGTTGCCAACAAGTCCAACAGGCAATGTCCAGGCTAATTTGCCCACCACGTCCTCATCCATTCTGGCCCCTCTAATCATCCCCTGTACCTAATTGCCTCTCTCTCTCACTCCTTCACCACCTAACAGCTCATATGTGGCGAGCGTACTGGCTCAAAATGGCTGCCGCTGCATCATCCAGGTGGGTGCTACACATTATAGTGTTGGTTGAAGTGGCTCCTCACTCACTATGAAAAGCGTTTTGAGCAGTGACAAAAGTGCTATATTAATGTAAGGAGTTATTATTATTAATGCAATTTCAAATAAATCACAAAACGCAAAACTCACCAACTCCCAGACGCATTCGAATCAACTGCAAAGGACTGTGGGTTGTCCCCGCCTTTGTAAAACAGAGAGGCAGTCCCTTGTGGTGATGGGCAGGTGGCCCCTCCTCTTGGGGAACCACCCACAAAACATAAAGAACATAACACAGGCATAGGCAATAAACCAAAGAATTCAGTAACAGTAACATAAATGAAAGCAACAAAAATGAACAAATAAAAGACATAAAACGTGAATCTTCACCTCAGCCTGGTTGTGACATAGTCATACAGAAAGAAGGGCAAGAGCTAAAATCATTAGGAAAACAAAATGGGATGTTAAACAACGAACAGAATTAATGAATAGCTCAGAAGGGTTGCTAGGAACATGCCATAATGTAACATTCTGAAAATCAGTGCCATGGGAGCCAAACGCCATTCCTACAGTACTG
Organism: Polypterus bichir lapradei; assembly: GCA_026402145.1. Lineage (NCBI taxonomy): Eukaryota > Metazoa > Chordata > Cladistia > Polypteriformes > Polypteridae > Polypterus > Polypterus bichir. Next base: position 13,133,163 of record JANRMT010062861.1, on the reverse strand, counting down.
GGCACAAGGCAGAAAGTAGCTCTGGATGGCGCATTGGCCCAGTAAAGGGCATAGCCTACGCCCAGACTTACTGTAAATGAGGCTAATTTAGAACCTCCAACTAACCAGACAAAGCCCATCTTTTTGAGGGTGTAGGGAGACATCCTAAAAGACATGGAAGAACACCCGGGATTCAAACCCAGCATGCTGGATCCATGAGGCAGCACAAAAATCACCCCTGTCTTCACATTTCCTCGAACATTTTTAAAATGGTAACAATCCACGAATTCAATACAGTACTGGATGACTCCAACGGAAACTGAACCTTTCAAAAGATGCAGCGGTTGTTAATGATTCAGGAGCTGCACCCCTCGGCCATAACAAGCTGTATACACAAATCTAACCAAAGTCAAACAAGAGCTCGCTGTAAGTGTAACAAAGCAACAGGCCGATCCAGCAAAACTAAAAATAAAACCAACCCTCCATGTCAGATCTGCGCCAAATCACAACTCCTGCTTTCCTAACCACAGAGCTGAACTTAATAACAGCTCTGTTAAGAAGACGTTCCAGTGTTCCCGTACTGGAGTAGCCAATGCCAAGCGCCAACTAACCTCACTTGGATTCAGCTTCCCCAAATGATGTTTAATTCATTTTTAATAATTCGAGCACTGTGGAAAAGTCAGATGTGGCCCCGCTTCCATGTGCGTGTGGTTTGGGTTAACCCAGTGATGTGGGGGTCTTTGTGTGAACAGTAAAAGCCAACGCTGATGTCCTGGAGTCAATCACCTGAGTCAACATTACCTATGAAAAGTTGAAAATCGAGCTCCCAGGACTCCTCTTGTTCCAGCTTATCCTGGGATGCATGCTGGATTTTGTGGGGGCTCTCTTGGCCAGTAATCATTCAACTCTTGGGCGCCCTCTACCTGGAGGGTATCTTAACTTTCAAGTGAAGGATAAAGGGCTGCCACTTTAAAACTTGAATTCCTGCATGTGAGGAGTGGTGGTTACTTCATCGTGGGCCGCACTGAACATCTAATAATATGTCTAACGATCAGCGCCTGTAAACGCGCCAAAGCAGTAACAGAAGCGAGCAAAAACAACTTCAGGGGGAGGTCAGAAAACACAAGTGAGTCAACAGCCCACCAAGTGTTAACTTCTCTTTCATTTTCTTTGATTCCTCTAAAGTTTGCGCAAGTGTCACAGTTGAAAGGACAGCCATTCTTCTATCCCAGTTGTGAAGAAGACTGTAAGACGTCTCCTCTCTTGCCCCACTTCCATTATGGTCTCCTGGCCGGACAAGAAATGCCAGGAGGCCAAAATGGAAGTACGGCAGGAATGGAGACACCTGATAATCTTCATCCCTGGTGAATGTGGATGCCAGGCATAGTTCATTCCCCTACACGGTAGGTGGCAGTGTTCCTATGGGCTGAACCCAGTTAGGGCACCCACAGGGTGGCATGGGAATTGAAGTCCAGAAACACATACCCTATTGGGGTCCTTGGGTGACACCAGAGGGCACTGCCAGGGGGAAGACTGCACAGGTTTTCCGTGCAACCCCGAAGTGCTTCGGACGACCTATGCCGTGACACCAAAAGCGGCCCAGGGTTCAGTTTAAAATAAGCCCACTGCGTCTAATTCCCCGAGGTGACACTCAACTTGGAGTGAGGAAGGAGAGAGGAAATTGATTGATTGTTATATTCTTGTGTTCATTTTGGCCAGTGCTGCTTGATGGGAAACATGTTGGCAACAAATACAAATTCTCAATGTGTCGGGTGACACTGTGTCTGGGGTTTGGGGCTCAGTGGCACCCCTTTGTGGTGACACTTGTCACAGTGGATTTAGAAAGTACTCAGAACCCTTCCCTTTCTGCACACTTCTTTGCATTGTAGATTTAATTTTAAATAAATACATTTGCCCTTTTTGTCCCACAATCTACACTCAATACCCCATAATGACATTGTGAAGACAAAAACTGAAATCTCTCATTCATGAAAGTATTCCGACCGTTAACTCATTACTTTGTAGAAGCCCTTTTGGCAGCAATTCCAGATGTGAGTCTTCATGAGTAAGTCTCTACAAGCTTTGCACAGCTGGTTTATTGCATTCTTCCTGGCAGATCCTCACAAACCCCATTAGACTGGATGGGATGGGAAGTATTTAATGGGCTTTGGCTGGGCCACTCAAGGACCCTTGGGGACTTGTCCAAAAGCGTTGTCTTGGCTGAATGCTTTGGGTCATTGCAATGCCAGAAAGTGAACCGTTGGCCCAGCCCGAGGTGGTGTGCACTCTGGAGCAGGTTTTCTTCAAGGCCCTCTCTGTATTTGGCCTTCCCTCAATTCTGACCTGTCTCCCTGTCCCTGCACCCCCAGATTATTATGCTGCTGCCACCACCACGCTTCACCATAAGGGTAGTATTAGGCAGGTGATAAGCAGTGCCTGGTCCTTGCCAGACAAAGTGCTTGGAGTTCTGCCCAAAGAGTTGAATTCTTGTCTCATCGGACCAGAGAATGTATGTCCTCAGCTCTCACTGTCCTTTAAATGTGTGTTTTACTCAAGAGTGTCTTCTGTTTGGCCACTCGACCACAAACGCCTGCTTGATGAATCGCTGCTAAGATGGTCATCCTTCTTCCAGGTTCTCCCACTTAAGCAGAGATCTTCTGAAGCTCTGTTCAAGTGACCACTGGGTTCTCGGTCATCTTCTTGACCAAAGCCCTTCTGGCCTGGTTACTCAGTTTGGCTGGACGGCCAACTGCAGGACAAGTCCTGGTTCTTCCATTTCACAATTATTGAGGCCGATGTGCTCCTGGGAACGCTCAAAGCTTTCTACCTTTGCCCTCACCACAATTTAATCACAGAGGTCTCTAACGGTCGTCTGGAATATGTGTGTGTGTGTGTGTGTCACTGTGAGTTTACACCTTTCCCCCATTCCTGTTATTGGTGGAAAGGCTTAATTTGTAAGGCCTGCCAATGGTGCATGGGGAGGGGGGAACACCTGACTTCCCTGAGGGCCCAATAGACTGTATGGGGAGGAGCCAACGGTATGCAAATGAGTGGCAGGAAAAAGGAGAGAAGAAGTGCAGAGCCAAGAAAGAAGCAGACGCCATCAAAGAAAAAGGCAAGAGGAGTAGAGATTGACACCGCATGGAAAATGTCAGGCGAACCCGGGTTCATTTCAGGACAAATTATTTTTCCTTTCTGGTGAAGGTATTTGGGGGAGGACCTAGTTCTCCCCGTGTCTGTGTGGGTTTCCTCCCACAGTCCAAAGACATGCAGGTTAGGTGCATTGGCGATCCTAAATTGTCCCGAGTGTGTGCTTGGTATGTGGGGGTGTGTGTGTGTGTGCCCTGCGGTGGGCTGGCGCCCTGCCCGGGGTTTATTTCCTGCCTTGTACCCTGTGTTTTGGCTAGGATTGGCTCCAGCAGACCCCCGTGACCCTGTAGTTAGGATATAGCGGGTTGGATAATGGATGGATGGACCTGACAGGCCAGCACAAGGGACTGTTGATCCGTACGTTTCCAGAACAGGAGGTATGGTTCGGCGCATCATTCCCCACCACAGACCGAGATAGTCACCTCTTACAGAGAATATTTATATTGATATATGTATAGGACCACGAATACTTTGTTTTTTCTTTTTCTCTTTCTCTAATTTATGTATTAGTGGCATATGTGGTTAAGTGTTTTGAGCCGTGATTTGTGTTGGGTGGGAAGCACTGCAGCGCCGTATTATGTATATAGGGGTTTTTGTTGCAGTAAGTGCGTGTAATTTCTTCTAATAATCATTTTTAACTTAGCTCTGCATTCACTGGTGTGTTTCTGTACTTGGGGTGCTGTAGTAGGAAAGTAGAGGGCAGCGCATATTAGAATCGTGCCAACTCTAGGAGCGGTACAGGTCTACAGAGAGCTCCTTGGACTTCATGGCCCGATCCTCAGTGTGAGCTGTGAGACCCCCCATACTCAGGTACACACATGTGCCTCTCTAAATGAGGTCCACTCTATTCAGTCTGCCACATGTGGACGCTCATCGAGTTCTCGTCGCATCTCAAGGAGAGTTAAAGCAAACAGGAGGCACCTGAGCACCACAGCAAAAGGGTCTGAATACTTCCATAAATGAGAGATGTTAGTCTTCATTTTAAATAAATCTGTAAGCCTTTCTGAAAAGATGTTTGCACTTTGTCAATATGGGTGATTGAGTCACAATTGATGAAATGTACTGCTTTAAAATGAAATCTACAGCTCAACAAAGTATGCAGAAAGTGAAGGGCTCTGAATTCACCTCAATCCTCTGCACGTATAAATTAATTTTTACTTTTCTTTTGTGTAGAATTGCTTCTTGGGTGTCGTTCTACCACTGGCTTCTTCATTCAGTGCCACCAGTGCTATGATGCTACACCACGGGTGTCGATCTCCATGCCTGGAGGGCCGCAGTGGCTGCTGGTTTTCATTCTAACCATCTTCTTCATTAGTGACTAGGTTTTGCTGCTAATTAACTTCTTTTGCTTTAGTCTTAATTGACGTGACTCAGGTCCCTTAGTTGTCTCTTTTTCCCCAAACAATAATCAGACTCAAACCAAGCCGCCACATGACCAGCTCACCTGTGCCCATCACACAATATCTGAAAATAAAGAAAGGTGAAGGTCTTAGTAAGGCTCATCTCTCAGCTCACCAAAACATCTTGACGGTTGTAGCGTGCGGCCAGGGCCCTTTTTTACGGTCGGGACACCTCCACGCTGGGAGGACCGGGGGAGCAAGCGTGGCCAAATCGTTACCTCCCCTAGGACGCCCTGGAGTGCAGTGGTGCCTCAGAGTCCCGCAGGGCTTCATGGGAGTTGGAGTTTGGTGCAGCCCTGTTGGCGCCGCCAGGGGGTACTGCAGCAGGAGCTGCTGAGCCCTTATGGGCAGTCCTTCAACCACACCTGGAAGTGCTGCCAGAAATGAGTCATCAAGCACCTGGAGTACTTCTGGCTGGGCTATAAAAGGAGCCGGCAGCCACTACTCGGTAGCAAGAGTAGGGTGAAAGGTGGACAAAGCTTGCCGAGGAGGAGAAAAGAGAGAAGGAAAAGAGGAATATTGTGCTTGTGCATTGAGACTGTGTTTTGGGTTCGTGGGAACAGGGAAGACGTTCTCCACAAGTGAAGAAAAATAAAAACACTCGTGTTTTCTAATTGTGCCTCCCATGTCTGTCTGTGTCGGGTTGGGTGGCTGGCACGCCCCCTAGTGGTTCTTTCACACGGTGTTGTTAGAAAAAACAAAAAAATTGACTGTTTTAGAAATGTCAGCTGTGGCAGAATGAGAGCAGCAACAAGCCGTGGAATTAAATAACAAATTTAATTAACAGCGAGAATCGGCTTCTCTTTAAGAAAGTGATTGAAGTCTGAAGACCCAGTTTAGCAGGTCATCTGTTGGCTCATTTCACGTCTTATTTTATGTTTGGCTGCCATTTCATGAAGAAAAGAATCAATTCAGAGGACTGAATCCTTAAAAACAAGGCTATTGAAATGAAGGGAAAAGAAATGAATTACCAGTGAAAACTGGTCACTGATTAAGAAGAGGGTCAGAATGAAAACCTGCAGCCACTGCGGCCCACCAGGCCCTGAGTTTTACAGCCCTTTGCTACACCACTTCTATGTGCATGAATGTGTGAGATACGGCATGTGGCATCAAAGTGGGCAAAACATATGAAGATCATCTGAACCGCGTGAAAAAAAATAAAATAAATTAAATTCATGGTAGGCTCTCACAAAATTAAATCATCTCCTTAGTATTTCAAATGAAAAGAATAATCCGCCCATTAAAGCAACTTGGAGTTTTGTTTTTACTCATCTTTGTCTGTTCAGGCTAATTAATTGTGTTCTTACTGATTCCTCTATCTGTCATTCCCAGTACCAAAAAAAAAAAATCCTCAGCACGGGCCAAATAAGTTAACCCCGTTAGATCAGTTCATTTGTACAGAAAGATCTAAACGACTTTGACACTAGTGAGAAGTGATGGGACTGTAAAAAAATTGAGCACTGGCCTGCCAACATCTGCTTTTTTTATTATCACTATTCTTCTTTATTTAACAGACCTCTTTATTCAAATCGACTTACGAAAACAAACCATTACATGTACAATAGAGCTGAGCTATTAGAAAGCACAAAGTTAACAAGAAACAGAGAACAAAACTGAAGTGCGAGACATTTGCACCACAGGAAAAACTCAAAGTCAAAGTAGGCCGAAGTTGCTTGCCGTTTGTTTGGGCCAGTGTGGAAGAATAATTTTAGGGTAACATAGAATTCATCTTAAACAAATAGCATAAAGAGTTAATAAGTTTAGGGTAATATAGCATTCGTCTTAAACAAACAGCATAAAGAGTTAATAAATGTCAGAAACCTGTTCAGACACACAAGGAAACCAGTGACGTGCGGTGAGGTTCATGGCTGGTGAGGCGCTGACTCCTTTCAGAGTGAGATTTTACAAATATATGAACCCCAAAGAGTAGCTGATTCAGTGTTCAACTGGCGGCATGCACATTGAGTACTGGTTATGTTTCATATCTCATCAGCATTCTATACGCACACATCGGTAAGAAAGAACGTTACATTGGATAAGAAAGAACGTTACATTTATAGCGGCGAGAGAGAGAGAGCGGAGAGAGCGAATTTACTCCTCACCCTCCTTGTTTTCTAAATTTGCTGTTTGCAATTCCACAATTCACACTCATTCAATACAAATGAAAGTACTGTGTGGTGTACAAAAACAACGGAATTCTATTTTGACCTTAATTTAAATATTTTGTTGTTTTTAAAAGCTTTTAATTCTGATGCTTTAATCAATTTGAATAGACTGTTCAAACAAAAGGATAAAAAGAAACATGAAAGAATATTTTATTTAAGTTCAAAATTTAGTTTTTAAATATTGGATTTTTTTTTCTTAGTCTTATCCCTTTTTTTAATAAAATTGAAACATGTTTTGGTCTTACCTTTATTTGTAAATGAAGTCCATGCGCCTATCCTTCTCCACGAAAATCTCCGTCACTTTCTTGTAAACGTCCTCCTTATTTTCCTTTAGTTTTAAAAATCTTAATCTTCCATTTTGGCAGTCAGTCGGAATACAAAATAAAAATAAACGGACCGCTGCAGTGCACTTGACTCTCTGATACCGCTAACTTATTGGCGCCGTGAGCCTCTGCCTGGACCAGGGGTGGGCTTTCTGCAGTCTGGCTAATATCTTTAATGAATGTGTGTGACATATTAAGTCTTGCTGATCGGTGAGGCAGGCAGTACAGTGCCACCCTGAAGAGGGCGCATGTGAGCGTGACAGGTGCTCGTTGCTGCTGTTCTTCTATGCTAGGGGTGAGCAATGTCGGTCCTGGAGAGCCGCAGTGGCTGCAGGTTTTTGTTCCAACCCAGTTTCTTAATGAGAAAACAATTATTGCTGATGAAACACTCATTGCTTAAGTGACATTTTGATGCTTCATTTTAGTGGTCTCGCTTGTTAAGGTTCCCCACCCTGCTTATTTCAATCTTAAACAGCTGCATTCACTGTGTTTTAATGGCTCCTTATTAACAATAAAATGTAAATGACAAAGCAGCCAGCAGTACTCCATCCAGTTTGTTTTCCTTTACATCTGTGTGTGTTCATCATGCACTGTTACATTTAATAAAACATGCAATAGAAAATGAGACAGACTGAAAATTATCTGTTTTAGGCTTCAAATCCTTTAGATGATATCTTTGGAGAGGAAAAAATCTTCAATATAAGAACCTTACATTGCAGACTAACAAGCCATAAAATTAAATTTAGGTACAAGACTGGCAAGGATTGGTCTCTAATTAAGCAGTTGGGTTGGAATGAAAACCTGTAGCCACTGCGGCTCTCCAGGATCGACATTGCTCACCCCTAGCATAAAAGAACAGCAGCAACGAGCACCTGTCACGCTCACATGCGCCCCCTTCAGGGTGGCACTGTACTGCCTGCCTCACCGATCAGCAAGACTTAATATGTCACACACATTCATTAAAGATATTAGCCAGACTGCAGAAAGTCAGGGTGTATAATAAACCTTATATTGGTGACATACAGAGAGACAGCAACAGGCAGGCGCTAATTGCACACATCAACCCCGTGTGTGAGGAGAGTGGAGTCCGAGGTGAGGTGAGGCTCGTCGCTACCGCTCCTTGCGTTTCTCCTTTGTATTTGAACAGGAAATGCGCCAGTTCAGCAATTTTGACTATAAAAATGATCAAAATTATTGGAATCATACAGAAAACAAATTTATAGCACAGACCAGTGGACACATTTATTTTGTGTTATCATTATTAGTTTATTTTTCATGATGTGCCTCCCCTGGCCGCACGTCCCTGAAGGAAGCCAGATAAAGGGCAAGTGAACAACAAAATGTACGCTGAAATATAAGAATTGTTTTTTTTAAAAAATACTGAGATGGTCAAGTAAATAAAGAATGTACCAGAAGAAAGGTTGATGTAATATACAAAATGTAATGAAGGATGACTAAGAAATTAGCTGATGCCCTATAAACGAGAAGGAACAGTTGTTATATGCACAGGCTGGTAAGCTCATCTCAAAAGGTACTAGAAGAACAAGAATATAATAGAACAGACTTTTATTTATATAAATCATTTGGGTGTAAACCAATGAACCAACCAGAGCAAAATGTATGCATTGATGGTCACTGCATATAAATTCAACACTTTATAAAATGATCCTCAATTCTTTGTTTCTCTGGCCGCTCCCTCCCAGGTATTTTGCTGAGGAGTAATTAAAAGATACAATGAACAGTGTTTCTCCTGCCTGATTATTGAATTGTCCTGTTATGAGGACCTTTTTTCTTTAATAAGATGTTAAATTTCTACCACACCAGTGCAGCTGCCAATGTGCGGAAGGAGAGCAGGTAAGTGGAAAGCCTACGTCATCTCAAGTAGATCGATATGAACATTCCACCTAATCGATAACAGATAACTCCCAAAGGAGTGTAACACGTATGTCACCATCAGATAACGAGAGATATTCCAAGTACATCAGCTACGTCTACCAGGATAAGATCTCGTTCTGCATGCTGCGCAGAGGTACCGCCATTTTGGTGGCTAAAGCAGTGACTATAGAAGAGCGGCAGCAACACTCCCGATTAGGATACAGGTATCTTTGGGTTCATTCTGTTACACCAAAGAGCTGTAAACAGCAAGGCCAGATTAAAACTCCAAGGTACTCTTCTGGTGGTCCTCTCTCCTCTATACGATTTTAGCCTCAACATCTTCCAAGATCCCAAGAAGTTTCCCCATATCGGCACAAAGTCATTGACTGCCGTAACCCAGGAAGGCTGCCATCTTGTGCCTCAGCGGAGGCAATGCCCTAAGAAAACTGCCTTCCCCTGTCCTGCCACAGTAGTTACTGGCAAGTTATGAGATACGCGACGGCATAATCCAAATGGTGTAGGAGCTCCCTATGGTTTTATTTTGACATGTCCAAAAAGTTTGGGGCTCTGTTTGCTCGAGTCTGTCAGATGTAAGGGGTCCTATGAACCGAGTTCTATTTCAGCAAAGGTGCCTCCCCTGGCTGGGGTTCAGATCTTTGTTTTATGTCTTCTTTATTCATGCTTAAATCTTTGTTTCTGTTCATTGTGGTCCCCAGGGGGTACTGCAGCTCCTCAAACTCCCATCACTAAGGCTCAAACACACGTTTGTTTAAAAAAAAAAAAGTTTAAATCACGTGAAACTTAAAAAGAAGTGTTTCCCACACCACAACCACAACTCTGATTCTCTGTAATTCTGTCATTTCTCCTCCACTCTTCCAGCAAACATTTTCTTCCTCAGCCCGGCGCTGGCTCCCTGTGTTGAGGTGGGCACCTCCTTTTATATAAAACCAGGGAGCACTTCCGGTCTCCCAAAACTGTGGCTTGGAAGTACTTCCAGGTGAGGCAGGATCCCGACAAAGTAGAGCTTACTAGTCCCTTCTGTGCCCCTGGCAGCACTCACTGAACCGAACAGGGCTGAGCCAAAAACCTACAGTTCCCAATGTGCCCGTGGGAATCTGTAGAGGTGCTGTAACCCAGGGAGGCTGCCATCTAGTGCCTCAGGGGAGACAATGCCCTATCTGCCTTTCCCTGTCCTGCCATGCCATTAGCATCCTGGCCGGAGAAGGATCCCAGCACCGCCTTGGCTAGGATGCAAGTACTGCAATATTGCGAATTATGTTAGAAATCTGATGTTACTTTTGGATTTTATTAGTTTGGAATTAGTTTGAAAAATCTTCAATATAAGAACCTTACATTGCAGACTAACAAGCCATAAAATTAAATTTAGGTACAAGACTGGCAAGGATTGGTCTCTAATTAAGCAGTTGGGTTGGAATGAAAACCTGTAGCCACTGCGGCTCTCCAGGACCGACATTGCTCACCCCTAGCATAGAAGAACAGCAGCAACGAGCACCTGTCACGCTCACATGCGCCCCCTTCAGGGTGGCACTGTACTGCCTGCCTCACCGATCAGCAAGACTTAATATGTCACACACATTCATTAAAGATATTAGCCAGACTGTGCCTTGTTATGTGCCTTGTGAGTTGTGGGTGGTTACCCAAGAGTCGGGCCACCTGCCCATCACCACCAGGGACTGCCCCCAGCCCTATTAAGGTGAACGATTCCCACACATCCTGGCAGTTCATCTGAATGCGCTAGCGGGTGGCGAGTTCTTACGCTTTGTGTATCTATTGTGGTTTTTTGGATTCACTGGATGGTTTGACATCAGACTTTGTTTTTTGGCTTAATATATCGGAGCTTTGGTTACAATGGGATGTCTTTCTGTTTTGGGCAAATCCTTTTGCCTTTGTGCTCCACAGAGCTTCATTGTTATTGAAGGTTATTTTTGTGCTATTAAACTTTTATTTTATGAAGATTCCACAAGGCCCTTTTTGTGTCTAGCATAGGGGGTTTTGACAGGATTTCCCCCTCTAGTTGACAATTTATGAAATGGATTGATGTGCTTTGAGACTTCTAGTCATAACAAGGCGATTTAATGTCTCAATTCCTATTAACCAATCAGAAGGCAACTGCGTGTTTATGCACAGGAGTGTACTATATAAATAAAATGTATCAATATTATTATCATTGGCATGGTGGCGCAGTGGGTAGCGCTGCTGCCTCACAGTTAGGAGACCTGGGTTCGCTTCCCAGGTCCTCCCTGCGTGGAGTCTGCGTGGGTTTCCTCCCACAGTCCAAACACATGCAGGTTAGGTGCATTGGTGATCCTAAATTGTCCCTAGTGTGTGGGTGTGTGTGTGTGTGCGTGCCCTGCCCGGGGTTTGTTACTGCCTTGCGCCCTGTGTTGGCTGGGATTGACTCCAGCAGACCACCGTGACCCTGTAGTTAGGATATAGCGGGTTGGATAATGGATGGATGGATGGAATATTATCATTATTATGCTTTTACAAGCATGGACTCACAGGAAGGAGGACAGACTAGTCGGGAGGTGGCAGGGAAACCATCCAGTACATGATATTTCTTCTGTTATATATCATGACTAGCAAAATACCCGCGCTTCGCAGCGGAGAAGTAGTGTGTTAAAGAAGTTATGAAAAAGAAAAGGAAATATTTTAAAAATGACGTAACATTGTCATTGTCAATGTAATTGTCATAGGCTTATTTTAGTATTGAGAGTGAATTTGATGATTGTAAAAAGTTTAATTTATGATTGTAAATGTTGTGTATGAGAAATTCACATTTTTAGGATGTAAGGATCTCTTTGTAAACGACGTTTGCAGTTCTGCCCTCGGGCTGTAAAATGACCAAGCTGTCCGCTGACCTTACTCTTGAGCATGCAACGCACAGTCGGCCATGTGAGAAGCAATCTTGTAGTCAAGCCAGACCTTTTTAGAGTCTGGCCCTGTGACTTATTTATTGTCATAGTGATGCAGACCCTTACTGGAAATTGGAGGCATTTGAATTGGAATGGGAGGTCAGAGGGTATGAGAGGGATGCGAGGAATAAATAGAGTCTCCCCCTGACCCTCTTCCAGTGAAGACAGCTGCCTCAATGAGATTCTTGTGCAGAGATCTGATCTGAAGCCTGGTGCCGTTACAATGTTTTGGTGGTTGTAAGTTTCGTAGTAACATAGTTGGTGCGCCGACCTTTAAAAGTAGAGTATGCAGAGGCCTGCCTGGAGGATTAAGAGTGTGAAGAAACTAAATGAAAAGGCAGGAGTCACCAGCAGGAAGACGTGAAGCAAGGCGAACAATAACAGGTTTGGAGCAGTGGAGTAAAGAAGAAGGGAGCAGTGAGCACAAAGAACAGCTGAGGAAAGTAAGGCAGCGAGTAAGGAGGCACATGAGCGCGGGATGTCGTTAATGTATAGAGGCAGGGAGCCAACCATGTGGTATGTGTGCGGACAGCGAAGGAAGGGGGACCGGGGGCGGACCTTGTGCGACTCTGCCGTGAAATAAATCCTCTGTTAACGGAAATAAGGAATGAAACCGCCAAAAGGAGAGGTCAGTTCCGAAAGTTCCTTACGGCATAATGGTGAGGACCGCCAAAAAGAAGACGTTATTTTCTAAAGTTCGTTACGGGGCATGGTGTGAAATGAAACATACTTAACGTTTGAAAGTACAGAGTAAAGGCTGAGCATGGGAAATTTGGGCTTCCTACGTATATTGGAAGTTGCAGAAATAGTGAGGACGGGTTTCTATGTATACAGTTTAGGGGGTACACCCATTTCTCCCCCTTGGGTGTTGCAATAAGACACGAAACATACCTAACTTTTGTAAGTAAACTGCAAGAAATGAGCATTTAGTGATGAGTCAGTGAGGGCTTGGCCTGTTATATGTATAGATTGGATCTTCAAACAACTCTTCCGAACAGATACAAGGGGTGGTGGGTAAGTTTATGCTTTTAAATGATTAGCGTAAACTTACACCGATCACTAGTTGTAAGATAAAAGCTAAGCAAACCAGTCCTGAGAGCGAAACCTCGTTACAGTCAGCCTACTGTAAAAACAGCGACAGAGCAAAACATCAACTCAGTCTTCACAGAATCAAACTGCATGGATACCAGAAAGTCTCATCCATTGACCTCACCACACAATCACACATGAGCGTTCAAAATTGATCAATAAAAACGAGACAGTAAGGGTGAGATGGTCCACAAAAAACTCTTGATGGCAGAACATGCAACCCTAAATCCCAATTTGGAGAGAATTAGTTTTACACCAGGAGGTGGGCTGAAGTCGTTCACACAACGTCATTTTACTGACATGTCAATCCCAGGTAAAACAAGTTCCATGTGAGTCATTTTTTACAGACTTTTTCTAAACAATAAAAGCCTCTGTGATCTTACTTAGGTGTGAACTTAAGTCCGTGAAGAGTTACTGACATGTGCGATTCAGACAGGACTAAAGTTACAGAGGTCCTGTCGTCAAAATGACTTTACAACACCTCCTGGTATAAAACTGATCCTGCCTGAATAGGGCTTATGATGATTAAACTCAACAGGAGAGGCTGTAATTTTAGGATCAGGAACCGTGGTCAAAAAAAAAAGAAAAATCAAACAACGCACAAGGTTCGCAGCCAAAGAGCCAGATAGTTCGTTCAACAAAACTGAAATGCAACCCCAAAAACGTATTCCAAAGTCTTTTCAAGATTCAAAGACAAATCACACGTAAAGTCTTTTATAAATTATCCACAAATTATGATACTTGGACAGAGGCAGTGGTGTTGTAAGAATTATGTTTCTGGACTTCTCTAGCGCCTTCAACACCATCCAACCTCTGCTCCTCAGGGAAGAGCTGACAGAGATGGGAGTAGATTCATGCCTGGTGGCCTGGATCGTGGACTACCTTACAGACAGACCTCAGTATGTGCGTCTCGGGAACTGCAGGTCTGACATTGTGGTCAGAAACACAGGAGCGCTGGAGGGGACTGGACTTTCTCCGGTCCTGTTCAACTTATATACATCGGACTTCCAATACAACTCGGAGTCCTGCCACGTGCAAAAGTTTACTGACGACACTGCTATCGTGGGCTGCATCAGGAGTGGGCAGGAGGAGGAGTATAGGAACCTAATCAAGGACTTTATTAAATGGTGCGACTCAAACCACCTACAACTGAACACCAGCAAAACCAAGGAGCTGGTGGTGGATTTTAGGAGACCCAGGCCCCTCATGGACCCCGTGATCATCAGAGGTGACTGTGGGCAGAGGGTACAGACCTATAAATACCTGGGAGTGCAGCTGGATGACAAATTGGACTGGACTGCCAATACTGATGCTCTGTGCAAGAGAGGACAGAGACGACTATACTTCCTTAGAAGACTGGCGTCCTTCAACATCTGCAATAAGATGCTACAGATGTTCTATCAGACGGTTGTGGCGAGTGCCCTCTTCTACGCAGCGGTGTGCTGGGGAGGCAGCATAAAGAAGAGGGACGCCTCATGCCTTGACAAACTGGTGAGGAAGGCAGGCTCTATTGTAGGCACAGAGCTGGACAGTTTGACAGCTGTGGCAGAGCGATGGGCACTGAGCAGACTCCCGTCAATCATGGAGAATCCACGGCATCCACTAAACAGGATCATCTCCAGACAGAGGAGCAGCTTCAGCGACAGACTGCTGTCACCGTCCTGCTCCTGACAGACTGAGGAGACCCCACACTATGCGACTCTTCAATTCCACCCGGGGGGGTAAACGTTAACATTATACAAAGTTATTGTCTGTTATACCTGCATTGTTATCACTCTTTAATTTAATATTGTTCTTTATCAGTATGCTGCTGCTGTAGTATGTGAATTTTCCCTTGGGATTAATAAAGTATCTATCTACCTATCTATCTAAGATGTGGCCATCGGTGGCAGCCTTTTGAGCTGTCACATTGCTGCCATCAGATGCCACAACTTGCATGACTCCGCTATGGTAATGAGATCCCATGTCACTGCAGGAGGCTCACAAAATGGAATCACGGAGACAAACATTCGAAAAAGTCGGTTTATTTATTAGAGAGAAAGAAACGATATTCACTCACGGGCAGTTATATGTTGCGTTGTCACGATGTAAGTCCAAACACGGAATCAAAATTCAAAGAGATATTGACGAAAAGTTAATTAAAAAAATTGTTTTTACTGAAGTTTTACAGTAAAAGTGTAAGTTTAAAAAGTACTTGCGTGTTAATTTCAAAGCCAAACAGAACGAAAACGTATAACACAACGAATAACTAACGCAACATGAAACATAATTATCTTTCTATTTTTTACATTTTACTATTTTTTAATATGGTTAATTACTCGCTGTAATGTGAAATAGTTCTGTTATGCATATGTAACAATTCCCATAAAAATAACAATCTGTTTAAATTGTACATCTGCAGATCCACGAAGTGGCTAGCATGTAGCTCCCGCCCGGGGGTTGGCAAGCGAAGCGAGCAGGGGGTAGAGCCACCTAGTACAGAATAAAAACTCACATCTTTAATGTCAGTCAGTTATTATCCAACCCGCTATATCCTAACACAGGGTCACGAGGGGTCTGCTGGAGCCAATCCCAGCCCACCGCAGGGCACAATGCAGTAACAACCCCTGGGCAGGGCGCCAGCCCACCACAGGACACACACACTAGGGAAAATTTAGGATCACCAATCCACCTAACCTGCATGTCTTTGGACTGTGGAAGGAAACCCACGCAGACACGGGGAGAACATGCAAACTCCACACAGGAAGGACCCGGGAAGTGAACCCAGGTCTACTTACTGTGAGGCAGCAGCGCTACCCACTGCACCACCGTGCCACCCCATCTGTAATGTATGGTAGGCTATGTATCAGGAAACTAAAAAATTAAGAAAATCTACATATATCCTGTGTTACTGTATGCAGTAAGAGTCCTTTTAAAATCAGGACCTGTTGGTATTTTATACACTCCACCTGTGTGTCTGGCCGGTTGCTCTGTGTCCGTCATTTCAAAAGATGGAAAATCAGGAACATTTTTAGTAATAAAATGTATTGCATTTGTCATTCCAAAAGACAGAAGCTCCCAATTTCAGAGCCGCACTGCCAAGTCTATACCAACGGTTTTACACTAGGAGTTTGACGGCAGCAGGGACGTCACCGCGCGTCTATACTATACACTAATGACACTAACACCTAACTTTAACATACTCCTAATCTTAACCGTTCATACTACGTGATAACCACACTAACTTTAATTTCCACGTGAAACTGCTGGTGTAGACCTGCCAGTGATGTCTGGTGCTGTTAGATATTACTGCCAGCAGATGGCACATCACAAACATTTGTAGCCATGCATCTTATAGCTGCAAAACTTTGTGTGGCGCTATCTGCTGAAATGACACATGCAATGCATTTTATTATAACATGCATTACAAAACACATTCCAACAGATGGTGCACTGCAAATGTTACTGCTGAGGTCTACGTTGATTACTTTACATTCCAACCCGTCTTAGCCAGTACAAAATAAAATGGCGACACAAACAGTGCAAGATATTTTCCACAACTTTAAATAAACTTTGGTCACAAATACTACTGGATATTTGTGATCCCCATGTTTAAAACCCCTAATTAAATGGAAAATTGTTATTTTGAAATCAGATGAGAGCTAAGAAAAATAAAAAACAATGCCATATCATAACAATGACGTCTTAATTGGTTGTACAGAAAGCAGCTGCCGAGTAATCCCGCACCCACTTAGAACTTTTATTTATTTATTGAGAGAGTTTTTATTTAATTATAGCTGGTTTTTTTTTCTTTTGTAATCCCACCGGCAAATGCAGACGAGCAAACTCAGCCCTCGATAGGCTCCTGTAGTGTTTGAAGTCCAGTGTTTTTTGCTTCGGGTTTTTTAGTGACCCCCAACCAAACCCCCAAAACCAAAAGGTCCCTTTTCTGGGCACTCACCCAACTGCCCATATAGTCAATGCAGCCAATTCCACATATGAGATGCAGGCTCCCATTATGAAACCCACTTAATCCTGTTCAAGGGTGTGGAGGACCACACAACTTCACTAAGCAGAATGTGAAAGCATCCCTGATTTAAGCAGCAGTGCATCACAGGTGAGGGCATTATGGTGGTCATCGTCACACAACAGGAGATGACATAAAAGTGAACAAGTGTCAGGTACAACACCTAACCTCTCCTGAATCGGATCGAAGCAGGGACTGCAAGATAGTAACTGCAGTGCCCCCTGATTCAGACAAAGGCATCCACACCTTATCAGTTTAACGCACGCTCACATTAGATAATTCATCTATCTTAATCCAGTTCAGGCCGGGGCCATCCTTGGATGGGACGCCAGTCCAGCAGAAGCAGAGGATGCAAACACACACACACACACACACACACACTCTCATATGGGGCCAGTTTATGGTGACTAATTAAACTAATCGCGCCCCCTAGGAGTATGGGAGGAAAACCAGAATATCCAGAGAATATCCTGCACATGGGCGGCATGGTGGCACAGTGGTAGTGCTGCTGCCTCGCAGTTAGGGGACCCGGGTTCGCTTCCCGAGTCCTCCCTGCGTGGAGTTTGCATGTTCTCCCCGTGTCTGCGTGGGTTTCCTCCGGGTGCTCCGGTTTCCTCCCACAGTCCAAAGACATGCAGGTTAGGTGCATTGGCGATTCTAAATTGGCCCTAGGGTGTGTGGGTGTGTTTGTGTGTGTCCTGCGGTGGGTTGGCACCCTGCCCAGGATTAGTTCCTGCCTTGTGCCCTGTGTTGGCTGGGATTGGCTCCAGCAGACCCCCGTGCGGTTGGATGGATGGATATCCTGCACATACACAGGGAGATACTGCGGACCCTGCCACTGAGTCCCCCCGTCCCACACAAAATACACTGAAGCATTTTCTGTACAAAGGAAGAAGATCTGCTGAACCCAGCTGGGTGGCTCGGTGCTGCTATCCACTTTGAAAAGACCCATCGATTCAAAAACTCAAGTGGATTTGTTAGCACACAAGTTGTAACGCAGCAAAAGCAAAACAAACAAACGCAGTATGAAGCGAAATGAAACCGAAGCCCTGTGCGAGGGACAGTAATCGTGGTCGAAGAGAACAAGAGGATCAAAACACACGAGAAAAGAGCAGCAAATGTCACGAGCGTGCGCAGGGGAAACAGCTTGAAGGCTCGGGTGCCGGTAATTCTCCACCGAGACAGGACGTGGCACTGTGTATTAACAGCCGCTCTTCTCCCCCTTCTGCAGACAGAATGATGGACGCCGTTCCGTCTGACGTCACCTCTGGGGTTCGTCCACCAGGACCCGCTTCTTCCTCCTCCCAGAATGCCTTAAATTCAGAGGAGCCGCCATCTTAGTCAGTCGACCTAAGAGGGAAGTTGGGACGACTCGCTTTTTGCGTCATAACACACAGTTTCTTTCAATTTATTGCTTTGAATTATACAAGAGTTGGCTGCAAGGTGCCCCAAAACTCTAACCTTGTCTTGTTATTTCTTTCACACAAGATAAACTCTGAATACTTCAGAGACTTCGTATCCACAGATCAGATAAGGATTTGCACTCTCATGGCATCAATTATATATGGGTGCCAACCTCACAGGCTACAACCCTAGCAATGCTAACAATGGAAATCAGTTTAGGCTGGAGCCATCCCTGAATGGGACGCCAACCAGCAGACGACACACACACACACACACACTTTCTCATATGGGACCAGTTTATGGTGACCAATTAAGCTAACTAGCGCCCCCTGGGGGTATGGTAGGAAAAGCAGAATATCCAGAGAAAAAGCGCACACATACAGAGGGAGAACCTAAGGAACATACTGAGCACCCCACCACCCCACACAAAATACGTTTTTTGTACAAAGGAAGATGATCTGCTGAACTCTTAGGTGTGACACAACTGGGCTGCATTACTGAAAGCCTCTACTTAAATTCAAACACTCATGTAGAAATTTTTTAGCACACAAGCTGTTAACGCTGCAATTAAAAAAAAAAAAGAGCCCTCTTTGTGACGTTCATGTCATTCACGACCAGAATGAAGTGCAAGACTTCAAAGGGAAGAGCAGATTCAGATTTCGGGGAGAATGATGAGACACCTTAATCTCTCACACAATCGCACTGCTGGCATTTGCTGCCTGGAATTCAAAATCCATTAATTAGAAATGTAAACACACAGAGGCACTCAATTACCTGCACCGCTGTCAGCTGTGCCCGAGGGTCAAACAGGCGAAGTTTCTTGTCCTAGAAGGAAATCAAAGCACAAAGAAATTAGAGAAAGAGAATTGTTCAGGCACCGTGTAGTCTGCATTTCAGTAGGGGCAGCACGGTTAGCACTGCTGTCTCGGCTCAACGTCCCCGATTTAAACTTAAGCCTGGTTAGCGTCTCCTCTCCGAGTACAAGCATCAGCTGGAAACTCTCATTTGTCCCAGTGTGGCTGGGTGCAATGGACTGGCACACTTTTCTGCCTGGCACCTAATATTGCCAGGATAGGTTCTGGCCTACAGTACAATACAATACAATTTATTTTTGTAGAGCCCAAAATCACACAAGAAGTGCCGCAATGGGCTTTAACAGGCCCTGCCTCTTGACAGCCCCCCAGCCTTGACTCTCTGAGAAGACATGGAAAAACTCAAAAAAAAAAAAACCTAAGAAACCTTAGGAAAGGCAGTTCAAAGACAGACCCCTTTACAGGTGGGTTGGGCATGCAGTGGGTGTCAAAAAGAAGGGGGGTCAATACAATACAATACACAGAGCAGAACAAATCCTCAATACAGTATAAAAATTGTACAAGTACGGAGCAGAATCTAACAGTAGATGATATCACATAACATGATTTGGATTTGTTAAGAGTCCTGGAGATCTCAGCCATCAAGCTGCCTCCCCCATTTGGCCAGTGCTGGTCCAGCCAATCCGATGAAAGGACCCCCATCACCCCACGATTCCTGTGATCCTCCGTCAGAGATGACTTTACCGTAGGCAGGCAAAACAACTTGGCAGGTGGGCCGTGGCCCACAAGTTAAAATGGACAGATCAGGCCTGATGTTAAGGGCAGCCCAAGCACGATAACAACTGAATGATGGAGTACAACATTTGTGATAAACATTCATAATCTAATTAATGATCGTGGTCAACTTTGTGTTGTTTTAGGAAAATTTCAGTTTTGCAGTGAAAGGTTATCATCAATTACATTGTGTTTTTCTATTATATTCAATAAGAATAATATCGTAAACCATCCGTCTGTCTGTTTGTTCACCAATCAAGCAAGAACGTGTTCTGTCGGCAAACTGGCAGATGAACTTTTGAGCAAAAATCAGGAGATGCACATAAAAAAAACAAAGAAAAAGTATAAAGCGAAATTACCTGAAGTCCAATACGAGAGATAGTAATCACGGTCGAGAGAACAAGAGAGTCAAAACCAAAAGTACACGCGAGGAAAGAGTACAGGGGGTCCTCAGTTTACGACACAGTTCCGTTCCTACAATAGTGATGTAACCCGAATTTTGATGTAAGTCGAAACACACTCTAGCCTAAGTCACTTACCTATCTTAACACATCTGCAAAATCATAATCTAGAACATAAAAACGCAAAATCTAAGCCTGAGAAAAAAGAAAAGGACATAAATATACTGTACTGTACACTGTACTGTAGTAACAGAAAAAATGAGTGTAAAAAAATCCTTACCTTTATTCCTTCTCCTGTCTCAGTTTTTTTGTTTTTATGGGGGTGAGCGTTGTAAACTCGAAACGTTGTATGTCAAAACGTTGTAACCCGAGGACCCCCTGTATAGAGTGTCACACACATGCACAGGGGAAACAGCTGGAAGGCTTGGGGCACTGTAATACTCCTCCGAGACAGCAGGTGGCACTGTGGACAGTCGTGGCCAAAATTTTGAAGAATGACACAAGTGTTCGTTTTCAAAAAGTTGGCTGCTTCAGTGTTTTTAGATCTTTTTGTCAGATGTTTCTATGGTATACTGCAGTAGAATTACAAGCATTTCAGAAGTTTCAAAAGCTTTTCTTGACAATTACATGAAGTTTATGTGCAGAGTCCATATTTGCAGTTTTGGCCCTTCTTTCTTTTTCAAGACCTCTGCAATTCGCCCTGGCAGGCTGTCCATCAACTTCTGGGCTAAATCCTAACTGATGGCAGCCCATTCTTGCATCATCAATGCTTAGAGTTTGTCAAAATTGGTGGGTTTTTGTTTGCCCACCCACCTCTGGGGAGTTTCCTGGCCATGGACCCCAAAATTTCAATGTTTAGTTATCACTTTTATCTTATGGCCCGGTACTCCATCATGCTGGAGAAGGCTTTGTGGGTCACCAAACTGTGGAACAGCAACCTTTGTGAAAATCAATACTTGTGTCATCCTCAAAACTTTTGGCCACGACTATACTAACGACCACTCTTGGACCGTCTCCACCTGTGCCTCAAATTTGGAAGAGCCACCATCCTAGTCAGTCTTCCTAAGACAGAAGTTGGGACGACTCGCTTTTTGCATCATAACACGTGTTTCCTTTCAATTTCCATCCATCCATTTTCCAACCCGCTGAATCCGAACCTAGGGTCACGGGGGTCTGCTGGAGCCAATCCCAGCCAACACAGGGCACAAGGCAGGAATCCAATCCTGGGCAGGGTGCCAACCCACCGCAGTTCCTTTCAATTTATTGCTTAGAATTACACAGGGTGGGCCACAAAGTGCCCCTAAACTCTAACCTTGTCCTGTTGTTTCTTTCCCACAAGATAAACTATGAATACTTCAGACATTTGGTATTCACAGTTCGAATTAGGATTAGCACTCACAGTCGGTCCTTTTATCCCGTGACATCGATTACGCGTGGGTCCCAAACTTAGAGGCCACGCCCCTAGCAATGCTAACGATAGAAATAAACACCGGTGGCCTTTGAGGACTCAAAATCAAACCAAATCAGGTCAAAACGGCTCAACCAGTTTTCACGGAATTTTGCATCTTTGTTGCAGTTAGTTGAACTTAAGTTCTCCCGTGGATAAGTCAGGGCTTGATTTTATCATATAATTTCCGGTATTTTATAATGTCGGTTGTATAAGTCAAATGTGGAAAACTCATGCTATTGGTCCAAGAGATTATGATAATCTAACGTCCACCAGAGAGGGTAACCACCGAGCACATGGCCTTCTTTTTCTATGTATTGTGCCTACGTGACCACACGGTGATACCCGAACTATTCCGAAGCGACGTTTGCACTGATTTGTGTTTTTTGTATCTCACACCCTCATATCCCTTTATCATAAAAGCATCCCTTATCTACAATCAGAAGAAAATATGAAGCTCGTTTTAAATTAAAAGTCGTTGAAGTGGCAACTGTGCTGCTGCAACAAAATTCAATGCATCTGAGAAACTGATGAGAGATTGGAGGAGGCAGGAAGACGTAAAAAAAAAAATAATAATAATTGTCGCAGTTTTGAACAGGCATATAAGTCGGGGTCTGTTTTTATGATCGATGTTTCGGGTTTCAAGACCCAACTTATATGCGAGTATATACAGGATATGTCATATCGGGAAGGGGGCTGTAATGGAGGGGACAACCCAAAAAAACAGTAATAATGTGGGGACTCCAAGTCCCATCAAGCAGCAGGGGTGTACTGGGGCTGATGGGAGGACACCGCTATAAGAGTACATGAAGCTTTGTGCCAGTCACAGTGGGATCTCATGTAAGAACACAGATTTTGGATAACAATTTCCATGTCTTTTGTCTAAAAGTGCGTCATTTTGCCTCACTGTAGGTTGTGCTCAGCCATGCTAAATTTCCAAATGACAGTTTTTGCCCATTTATTTTCATATAGACTCTTTTCTGAGAAATGTACAGGTCTAAAAGGAGTCTACGGTGTTGCCAAACATTTAAGGAGCAATACTCGTTTCTTTAGAATCCCCAAAAAAAAGCTTTCAAACTCCAAAACTCCTTCAAGTGAATATCGCAGTTATGTAATCACATGTGAAATGAAGTTTTGGGTCAATTTCGCCAAACTGCATGCAAAAGGAAACCCGGCTGTTTTTCTCACCACTTCCTGTTATTTAGTGATGTTATATTACACATAACCAACTGTAGGAGAAGAATGGGCATCCCAGACGGGAAGGAGGATGGTTTTTTTACCCAGACAGGTATGACAAATAGACTGGCCGATGGGACAAGAAAATAACTTTGTGCCCGGCTGGTATAAAATAGTGGATGGAACAGCGGAAGCTGAGAGTCGGGAGCTGTTCCACCACCCCCCCCTCCCCGCCCCATATGCCAGGTGGCAGTGATCCTCATATGGCAACGCAGGGCTGAGGCTAGGGATCTGCACTGGCAATCGGAAGGTTGCCAGTTCGAATCCCATAAATGCCAAAAAAAAGGTACTCTGCTCTGTTAAGCTCTTGAGCAAGGCCCTTAACCTGTAATTGCTGAGTGTGTGTGTGCCCTGCGGTGGGTTGGCGCCCTGCCCGGGGTTTGTTTCCTGCCTTGCGCCCTGTGTTGGCTGGGATTGGCTCCAGCAGACCCCCGTGACCCTGTAGTTAGGATATAGCGGGTTGGATAATGGATGCTGAGCGCTTTGAGTAGTGAGGAAAGCACTACATAAATGCAAAGAATTATTATTACCAAAGAATTATTATGTTTGGGACTTGGAGTCTGGAAGTGCAGCCCTGTTGGGGTCCCTGGGTACTGATAGAGGGCGCTGTCAGGGGAGGTTCTCCCTACTTTCTTTATGGCCCCAAAGTCCTTCCAAGGAAGACATGGCACAGCACCGGAAACATTCCTGGGTTAAAAGGGAGCCCACTGCCTCACATCAATGAGTCAGAGTCAGGAGGCAGCGGGCAACACTCAAGGGGAGGATGAGAGGAGGAAGAATTTGTTAATTTATTTATTGTGCATTTTGGCTAATCTTTGCAAGGGTGATTATTGGGGAGGTGCTGTGTTTAAATAAATGTTTTATTTAAACCCAAAAGTGTGCTGGGCATTGCTGTGCCTGAGGTTTGGGGCTCAGTGGCGCTCCCTGGTGGTTACACAACAGAGTGAGAATCAGGCTGCTGGGCAAGAACAATGGCATCCTGCTCCATGCTGGTCAATTGTACAGGCAGGAACTTCACTGCACTGTGACAATAACTGAAATGAACTGATGACACCACATTTTTTATTAAAGCAAAACTTTTTCAAAAAGCCAACACTACAGGGTGGGCCATTTATATGGATACACCTTAATAAAATGGGAATGGTTGGTGATATTAACTTCCTGTTTGTGGCACATTAGTATATGTGAGGGGGGGAAACTTTTCAAGATGGGTGGTGACCATGGTGGCCATTTTGAAGTCGGCCATTTTGGATCCAACTTTTGTTTTTTCAATAGGAAGAGGGGCATGTGACACATCAAACTTATTGGGAATTTCACAAGAAAAACAATGGTGTGCTTTGTTTTAACGTAACTTTATTCTTTCATGAGTTATTTACAAGTTTCTGACCACTTATAAAATGTGTTCAATGTGCTGCCCATTGTGTTGGATTGTCAATGCCACCCTCTTCTCCCACTCTTCACACACTGATAGCAACACCGCAGGAGAAATGCTAGCACAGGCTTCCAGTATCCGTAGTTTCAGGTGCTGTACATCTCGTATCTTCACAGCATAGACAATTGCCTTCAGATGACCCCAAAGATAAAAGTCTAAGGGGGTCAGATCAGGAGACCTTTGGGGCCATTCAACTGGCCCACGACGACCAATCCACTTTCCAGAAAACTGTTCATCTAGGAATGCTCGGACCTGACGCCCATAATGTGGTGGTGCACCATCTTGCTGGAAAAACTCAGGGAACGTGCCAGCTTCAGTGCATAAAGAGGGAAACGCATCATCATGTAGCAATTTTGCATATCCAGTGGCCTTGAGGTTTCCATTGATGAAGAATGGCCCCAC
>JANRMT010062861.1:13077049-13088332 GCA_026402145.1 Polypterus bichir lapradei | reverse complement strand
AGATAGATAGATAGATAGATAGATAGATAGATACTTTATTAATCCCAAGGGGAAATGCGTTTTTATTTTTACATCTTCTTGTCTCCTCCAATCTCTCATCAGTTTCTCAGACACATCGAATTTTTTTGCAGCAGTGAAGTTACCAATTTCTTTTGCTACTTCAATGACGTTTTATTTAAAAACCTGCTTCATATTTTCTTCTGATCGAACGCTCCATCGTAGATAAGGGATGCTCTTACGATAAAGGTGTATGAGGGTGTGAGATACAAAAAACACAAATCAGTGCAAACGTCGCTTCAGAATAGTTCGGGTATCACCGTGTGGTCACGTAGGCACAATAGAGACAGAGAGGTTAGGAGCACACGCTGATACCACGCATTGCCGCACCCACATAGAAGAAAAAGGCCGCGTGCTCGGTGGTGACTCTCTCAGGTGGGTGTTAGCATATCATAATCTGTTGTACCAATAGCGGGAGTTTTCCGCATTCGACTTATACGACCAACATTATAAAATACCCAAAACTATCTGGTAAAATCAAGTCCTAATTTATCCGCGGGAGAACTTATCCGCGAGTGTATACAGTAGCCAATATTTTAAGTTCAACTAACTGCAACAAACATGCAAAATTCTGTGAAAATTGGTTGAGCCATTTTGACCTGATTTGGTTTGATTTTGGGTCCTCAAAGGTCGCCGGTGTTTATTTCCATTGTTAGTATTGCTAGGGACGTGGCCTCTAAGTTCAGGACCCATGCGTGATCGATGTCACAGGATAAAAGGACCTCCTGTGAGTGCATATCCTTAATTCGATCTGTGGATGCCAAATGTCTAAAGTATTGAAAGTTTATCCTGTGGGAAAGAAACAACTTTTAATTTAAAACCAGCTTCATATTTTCTTTAAGGTTGTGCTGGCCAGTGCCCTCTCTCCAAACCTATGCCATGTTTGTTCTCTTCTTGCAGCCAACAGCGTAATTCCCATAAAGAATACCGAAACAATTTGTTTAAGTCATCGGTTTCTGTGGATGGTCAAACGAGAGTGCAGACTGTAAAATCAATTGGCCTTTAGCTTATATAGTACCTTTCACATTAACTCCTTCAGGGTTAACTATTGGTCCAAAGGCTGAATATTTTTTCTGAAAAGCACGCAAAGCAATGGTTTCACACATAAATCAACATAAAACATTTATTTATAACAAATGTCCCTGTGTTTTATGCTCCATACCTATTACATAGCATAGTCCTGCAAGGTATGGTAACGATCAAAGCAGCTAATGGCGTGCAATGCCACATTATACCACGTGCAGTATGTGCTACACTGGCCCTGCTGTTCTGGGCATCTTTTGCTGCATACTGTGACCACTGTGGCAGCTGGCAGCGGCCATCTTCGATTAGCTGTCTTTGTTTAGCTGGCAGCGGCCATCTTCGATTAGCTGTCTTCGTACAGCCAACTTCGGCCATCTTTGCGCAGCCTGCATCAGCCAAGCAGCCGGTGGTGACAGTGGTCACAGTATGCAGCAAACAGATGACATCACCACAGTTAATAACCAGAGTGGAAACTGTGCTCAGGACCCAGCAGCTGTGACCCAATCACTGAACCGCCAAGCCACCCCCACAGAGGGCTCAGCATAAAAAGAACATTGGTGGAGACATTGAACATCAAAACAAAGACTGCCATTAAATCATCCTATCCCCCTATGGTTCTTACCTTACATGATGTGGCCAAGAGGGAACCGTCTCTTTTCCACGCGAGGCACTGAATTTGATCGTCATGATCGTCAAGATCTAAGAAGAAAGAAAAGGAAAGGAAAATCTTCATTTCAGTTAATTTCATTAGTGAGAATCAAGCGTTACTCACTTGCTCCCATATTGACACAGCGGGTGTGCTGGCAGTTTATACAATTTGTTCAGGGTCACATGGGAAGGCAGTGGTGGGGACAGAACTGGGAGACTTGAGCGTCTCTTGAGCCCCCTTCCAGAGTGAACACTAGCACTAGCAGGTAATGTGTCACCGTCAATGTCACACTGTGAGTCAGTGGAGGTGATTTCATCTGCAGTTGTAGGCAGGTCTCTGACCACTAGAGGGCCATATTGTCTAAACAGTGTGATGTCACAGAGAATCCCAGCAAATACACAGAATAGCAAACTGAGGCACCTCGACTCTAAAGTCATGTCTACTGCCATTTAATTAACATGCAGCTCGCCAAAAAGAATTTGTGCTTTATGCAACTTGTTATTACGATCGATCCAGACAGCCACTTTCTCAATCTTTTTTTTTTTTGTTACAGGGTTGCAGGAAGCCAGAGCCCACTCCTGGCAGCACCAGGCGGCAAGGCAGGAACCAGCCCTGAATAGGATGCCAGTCCACTACAGATGATTAAAACACCAGATCTGAATAATAACAATTATGGCTGTTCTAGTAGCCTTTAGGAATAAATGGCTTTGCATGCCTCAATGATTTAGGAATGTCTGCCCATCCTGTAATGCTATTATTTTACCAAGTTGAGTGAAAGGGAAACACTAACAAAATTCCAAATAAGAAATGAGATATTACAGCCAACACAAGTATAATTTTCTCTACAATGGTGTTCATTTATAGACTACGATGGAGTAACAATAAGAAAGACGCAGAATTGAGGCGGACTGGATGATCAGTGCTGCCGCCGCCACTTCACCGCTACAGGCTAAGCAAGAGTGCCATCTAGTGGCAGGCAATTGCATCTTCAATCAAGACCTATTGCAATATTAAAGGAGTACTAGGGCACAGGTGTCGAACTCCAGTCCTGGAGGGCCGCAGTGGCCGCAGGTTTTCATTCTGACCATCTTCCTCATTAGTGACCAGTTTTGGCTGCCAATTAACTTCTTTTGTCTTAGTTTTAATTAACTTGACTCAGGCCCCTTAGTTGTCTCTTTTTTCCTTAATTAGCAGCCAAACAATAATGAGACACAAAACGAGCCACCACATGACCATCTCACCTGTGCCTATTACACAATATCAAAAAATAAAGAAGGGTGAAGGTCTCGATAAAGTTGATCTCTCAGGTCACCAAAACATTTGAACGGTGTTCTTAGAAAAAACAGAAAAATCAACAGTTTTGGAAATGTCTGCAGTGGCAGAATGAGAGCAGCAACAAGCCACGGAATTAAATAACGGGTTTAATTAACTACAATAATGAGCTTCTCATCAAAAGATTGGTTGGAGTTTGAAATCCCAGTTTAGCTAGTCATCTGTTGGCTCGTTTCACATGTCATTTCTGTATGGCTGTCATTTAATGAAGAAAGAAATCAATTCAGAGGACTGAATCCTCCAAAACAGGGCTATTAAAATTAAGCAGTGAATTAGCAGTGAAAACTGCTCGCTGATTAGGAAAAGGGTTAGAATGAAAACCTGCAGCCACTGCGGCCCTCCAGGCCTGGAGTTCGACACCCCTGTACTAGGGTGTTGTATGTGCTAGCCATTACGAATGTAGTAAGAAGTCAAGGAAAATGACACCTTTTATTGGCTAACTAAAAAGATTACAATATGCAGGCTTTTGGAGACAACTCAGGCCCCTTCGTCTTCATCTGGCGTGAAGAAGGGGCCCGAGTTGCCTCGAAAGCTTGCATATTGTAAACTTTATAGTTAGCCAATTAAAAGGTGTCATTTTGCAGGGCTTCTTAGGCCAAGTTTACACTTCACGTGACGTGATGCACGCTCCAGGGGACGCTACTGCTACGCGTACCTTACGTAAATTTAGAAGACTCCGCCAGGTGACAGTGCAAGACATTATCACGATGAGAACAGGTTCGGCTTCGCTGTGTTGTGAATTGCCTGAAACACCCATTAAATTGCGAGGACACCCTGAAAAGGATGTTTAATGATTAAATCCTTCAATCCATGGATGCGCCCATTCCTGCAAGCTTCGGGCGCGAGACAGAAACAATCCCTGGACGGGGCATCAGCTCATTGCAAGGTGAATACAAGCACTCACATACACACTAGCGTCATGTTAGCATCACCAAATCCCCAAACCTTCATGTCTTTGGAAGGAAACTGGAGCCTACTGTGGAAACCCACCAGAAAACATGCGACCTCCAGGCAGGGAACACCAGGGACGTGACTCCCTGCAAGACAGCAGCGCTAACGCTCCGCCACCATGTTACCCTCTTGTGTGTAATTATTAACATTATTTAAACAAAATTAACAATTCATATGTAAAATGTTACATACATACTTTAATGCATTTCATCAGGAAAGTGATATCAAGTATAAATCTAAGGAATCTAAATGTGCAGGGCGCTGAAATATCATACATGTAATGCGTTCTGTGTGTGGCGATTGCTGCTGTCAGGTCAGGAGGAAGACTCAGAAGCAGGTAGCGATTAACAACCGGGTCGGTTTAAAGATGGCGTTTACGACGATCCACTTTAATGATAAAGTAAACTGCGAGGTTAAACTGGACATTTGGAGATTAAAGCCAAAACACTCACTTTAATCACAAAATACACCATTTCATTGTGGCTCAAATACAGTGCTGTACATTCTGTTATTATTGTGAAGGCGCAAAAAAAAAAAAGACGGCTCAGAAGATGGCATGTGAGACCTTTAAAATGTATCGTGTCATTACGTTAGGGAGTATGCGACGCTTGAATATAAAAGCACCACGACTGCATCTGTATGTCGGCATTTTGCTTCACCGCATCGAGCCATTCATCAAACATCGAAGCGCGCACATCGATCCCGTAGGATCAACAAAGCAGCTTTCTGTCACGTGTAGATTGTAAACAGAGACTCTGACGTCACATTCCGACTTTTATCCCACTGCGTCCCCCGACTTTTTGCTGGGACTGCAAGTCGCGCACACGCGTGAAATGAACGCTGGGAACGCATGGCAGTCATGATGCGTGCGGTTACGTGTTCTAAGGGTCAAGTATGAACTAGTCCTTACAGAATTAAAGGACAAGTTCGGGATTGTCCAAGTTATTCATTTTTAAATATTGGGGGGGTTAGGGTCAGATCAGGGGAGGGAGATTTTGATCTTCAACATCCTGGTGCCAGTCAGGAGCGGACTGTGTCTCAAAACCAAAACTCAAAATCAAAACTTTAATCTCGACATTTAGATTTTTTTCTTCTTCACTGTGTCCGTATTTTTTTTTCACCGTGGCCCTAATACGCTTCCGTAAATTATCGCTCATGCCGACGACCAGAGAACAACAAAATGCATAATACATAATCTAAACTAAATATTAGTACAGAAGAATTTAAATACTACATATGTGATAAAATAAATTGCCATAATGTATATGCTAAGTGAAATGTAGCGGTATCGAAACAGAAATCGGCAAAAGGCAGTTTTGACCAAATTTTTCGCTGCAACGTTGTGTACGGACAACTAAAACAACTTGATGACGTAATACGGTATATTATATAGGACTATAGAAATCACAGTACCGGACAAATAGTGTTTAGTAGTTTAGAAAATGAATTTTAATGTCAAACAGTAACCAGTACATAAAATTTATTTCGTAAAAAACGGCCGGCCCATGACCAGACCAGAGTCCGTGGCCCACCCGGCATTGCCCAAATGCCCTAATGGCCAGTCCGTTTTAATCAGCCCTTTAATTCAGCGCTTTGAAAAGCAAGAGATTATTCCAAGACAGAAGCCAAATCTGGATGACAGAACACAGAAGCAAAACATAACTCCTATTTCTGAGGAAAATGACTTGTCAAAGTGATAAAAGAAATAGCTTATAGTGCAATATACACAGAGAATGTTCAAACAATTACATCTGAACAATTGGATTATGAGAAAAGTGTAGACAAGTCATTTTTAGCTGTTGTGTGCTTTAAAAGTGACTCGGCTTTGAGTAGAAGATTGATTTTGAAAAGTGTAAGCCACTGGCAAGCCCTCCGGCACCAATCCCACAATGCAAGACTTGCGATATGCTGATCAAGGAGTTTCTGCTGGGGGATGTTGGGCTCTAAGTGTCTGGTGGAGGATTTACTGTCATCAAGTTGTTAAGCTGTTTCAGTGAAATTATTTCAAGAATTAAGTTGGATTGGCAGATGTGAGGAGGGGCCGTCCAAAAGTAGCTGCAGCTAAGGTATGCGTTTTGTGATTAAATCTTATAAGGTCAAGTGGAGTTTTAGCTTACAAAAAGAAGGACGCAGATGTATTGATAATGAACTTGGGGTTGGGCAACATCGGGATTCTTGACATTTTTTAATTTTTTAAATGGACCTTCATCCACTGCATGTTACTTCACTTGAGCACAAAATGTTCAGAACGTGTCAATTGTGTAAAAGTGGCTCATCTCCTTAGGAGGTGTAAATGCTGGACTGGCATCCCGAGAGTGATGTGTTACTCAGCCGGGAGGCCATAATGGATGGACTATATAAGTGGAGGTGCAACCCAGCCAAGATGGCTCTAGGTTCCAATCCTTGTCCGAACAATCATGCATGGTGAGGCAAAATGAAGTGCCACATCTCTCAAGGTCATTGCATGAGGTAGAGGCAGCCGAGTGGGTTGGGGTGGGGGGTTCTTTGATTGGTGATCCCTTGTAGTTTTCAGTCGGCCACATGCCGTGCTTTCGCTGTCAAAGTGTTCTTCAAAGACGATGAATCCATCACTATGCAACGCACCTTTCAAACGCACTTCAGCATTCCGACTAACGGTGACGTCCCAAATCGGAAAACAAATCTTCAGTGGGTGGCTAAATTTAGACAGACGGGTTCAACATTGAACAGAAAATCTCCAGGCCATCCCCAGACTGTACGAACATCCAAGATGTAAGGACAGCAATTTTGCAGTCTCCTAGACGTTCAGCGCGTGTCTGCCTTAGGCATTTCCAACACGTCTTTGAGGAGAATTTTGCATGAGAACCTTAATTTCCATCAATACAACACGATGGTAGAGCAGGAACTCACTGAGAGAGACTGGGAGAGCCATAGAGAGTTGTGCGCCAACATTCTGCAAACCGTTCATCGAGATGCCATCATAATGTGCAGCGACACATGTCCATTTGAATGGTTGCATAATAATTTAAGCAAAACCTTCGCTATTGGGCTGAAACCAACCCTCGTGAACTTCATCGGAGACCCCTGCACAGTGAGCGGATTACAGTTTGGTGCGCCGTTGCAGAATTTGCCATTGCAGGCCCTTACTTTTTGAGGAGGGTGGAGCAACGGTCACCATCACTTTAGAACATTACATTGAAATGCTAGAGAACTTTTTGCGGCTCCAACTGAAAGAAATCCATGAGGTGGATGCCTGGTTTCAACAGGATGGAGTGACAGCTCATACGGCCTGCGCGGAGATCCATGCAAGTTTTGTGGGAGATGTTTCCGGAGAAGCTGATCTTCCTGCACGGCGATCTCGGCTGGCCTTCACATTCACCTGATCTCGCTCTGTGCGATTTGTTCTTGTAGGGCTCTCTCAAGTCAAAGGTACAGACACACACACCAACCTCAAAACCTTGAAGCCCTCGAGGATGCTATTCATCATGAAATCGCTGCTATTCCCCTTGAAATGGCCGAACGAGTCATGCGAACGTTCAGAAATCGTCTTGAAGAGCGTATCGCTAATGATGACCACCACCTTGAAGACATCACTTTTAAAACACAGTGAAAAAAAAATCTATTTTGTATACCCTTTCTGGTGTCGTAATGAAATGTATTTTATCCTGTAGCGTTTTTGTAGAATAGACATTTGAAATGTGCTACTTCTTTTTGGCTCACCCTGAATAATGGATGCACAGGGGGAGACTGGTTATCAGGGACAATGTGTCCCCCAGGGTGAAAGGTGGCAGTGCTATCTGCAGCGGTCCCAGTTTGGACTCCCGCAGGGTTTCATGGGACATCTTCCAGACAGTATTCATAAGCTACTGTATTAAGAAGGCTAATGGCATGTTAGGTTATATAGTGCCATGATGTGTAGACTACAAGTCAAAGGAAGTTATGCTTAAGCTTTATAATGCAGTGGTGACACCTCACTTAGGGGTACTATGCACATTGTTGGTCTCCAGGGTACAAAAAAAGACATATACAGTAACTGCTAGTAAAAGTCCGGGGAAGTGCAACTGGCCGATTCCAGGACTGCACGGGATGAGTTATAAGAAAAGACTGAAGGCGTTGAACCTTTTCAGTCTGAGCAGAGGGAGATCAAGAGGAAACATGACTGAAGTGGTTAAAATTATTAAGGGAATTAGTACAGTGCTGCGGTGGGCTGGCGCCCTGCCCGGGGTTTGTTTCCTGCCTTGCACCCTGTGTTGGCTCCAGCAGACCACCAACCGTGACACCCTGTAGATAGGATATAGCGGGTTAGATAATGGATGGATGGATAAGTACAGTGGATCGAGATGGTGATTTTAAAATGAGAACACATGGAACTTGAATTAAGTACAAATGTTTGGCAGCAAAAACAGGCCACTCATTAAGAAAAGGGTTAGAATGAAAACCAGCAGCCACAGTGGTCCACCAGGACCGGAGTTGGCGACCCCTGGTGTAGGTGGCTAAATTAAAAAAAAAAAAACACATCTTTGTAACATCCTGCTGACCCCAGGAAGTTGATTACAAGTCCTCTTCTGTAACAAAGCAAAAAAAAAAATAAAGTACACAGTACCTGCAAGGAGGTGCGACTGAGTCACATCCCAGATGCTGGCAGACTTGTTGACAGCAGCAGCCAGAACCCCATCTGAAGACGGATGGAAAAGAAGAGTCTCGACTCGTCCCCCGCCAGGGCAAAAGGTCACTCCAGGAGAAGAAGGCAAGTGGTCACCTGCTTCAGACAGTCGCCACACCTTCACCTGGGGATGAAAAGAGAAGAATGTGAGGGACAAGGCGTTCCGGCAGGCTTGTGATGACAAGCACAGGCAGATTGTCAAATGAATGTGACAGATCAAAAATGTAATATGACTAAGAGAAGCATAACGGATCATGCTGCAGCCTTAACTAGGAGTTTGGGTTGACCTAACACTGCTGTAATGGACTCTCAATGAACAGGGCTAAGCAGATGCACAACCGAGGTTTCAGTATTAGCTTAAAATCTGCATCAAACTTCTTATTCTTTAAACTGCCAAACATGTCGTCATATTTGGAATGGAACTGATCTGACAGTCTAGAACAGGGATTCCCAAACTCGGTCCTGGGGACCCCCTGTGGCTGAAGGTTTTTGTTCCAACCAGATTCATAATCAGTGACAACAATTGATAGCACTCATCAAATTTAATTAGTTGGGACAGGGCCGGATTAAGGTGGGTGCTATTGATGCTGCAATAGGCCCAGATGAAAACAGATGAGAATTTTCCAGAAGTTGAACAGTTTTCCTTTGCTATATTAACCTCAAAATAATTCTTAGAATGAAATTTGGAGTCCGACTTTCAGACACCTGTGTAGACACAGCGTTACTTATTATACAGTTACTATTGTTCTTTGCGCTGTGACGTAACTATAACGTCGTTGTGTTTATTGTTAACTGAAGCTTTCAAGTTAATGCTATCAATTTTACGTTAAACAATTTACTTAGTAATTTAGCTGCGTTTTTTGCAATATCTTGGGGATTCTTGCCACTTTATTATCGTTCGGTAAGTGCCACGTAGTAAATTTTTCACCTTGAAAGTTAGTTGTACAGTAAAAATCGAAGGCTATTTAAATGGTTATCTGTAA
This sequence comes from Polypterus bichir lapradei, assembly GCA_026402145.1. Classification (NCBI taxonomy): domain Eukaryota; kingdom Metazoa; phylum Chordata; class Cladistia; order Polypteriformes; family Polypteridae; genus Polypterus; species Polypterus bichir. Next base: position 13,078,695 of record JANRMT010062861.1, on the reverse strand, counting down.
AGGTAAAACTAAAAGCCTGTCCGCAGGCCCGGCATGGATGTTTAGAATTTTTAAAATCCTCGACAGGATTCTGGTCTATAATGAAATTTAAATCGTGGACAAATTTTTACCCTCAAGAGCCTGAACTGAGTCACTTTGACCCAATGTCTCTGCAAATTCATTTTTTCTTACTCTGGTTCGTAAGAGAATAGCGAAATTTTGTGTATTTCATTGTTAGGTTTTCTGCATTAAGTGCACTTTTCAGACAATTGCTATTGAATGTTGATGTTACATAGTTTGATGTTAATCTCGAGTTTTTACGATACTACGTCGTTATTATTATTCATCTTCAATAAAGGCTGGTTGGTTGCGTGGCAAGCAATTAAGGCTCCTTGGTCGGTCTGAGTGCGCATGTGCGGCAAATGTCCAATGTCAAGAAAAAATAGGCTTTTTTTTGCGCTGCAGCATCAGGCCCAATTTCGTCTTAATCTGGCCCTGAGTTGGGATTATATTTTCTCGTATTCTACATTCAGTAAAGCACTGCAGCATGATTTTTACATTTATAAGCCATTTAGAAATATTTCTATTTTTGCCATGGATTTAAATGCTTAACTCTCTTTTGTTGATTTCATTATATTTTGCCCTTTCTCTGTGCAGTTTGCTCCCTTCATTGTGTCTTAAGAATGACAACTAAAAACGAGCAGAGCAGACACCCTGGCAAACCACACAGAATCATGAAAGGATGCAACTACTTTAGTGTCAGGCCCACTAATTAGTAAATAATGGATTGATTAAACAATTACAACACCTGGAAAAGCAGAATGAAAATCAAGATGTAAAATGGTAAAAAGAAATAAAAATATATTTTCCCATATAACTGCTTAGTATATTTTAAATTTTTTTTTTTTACCAAATTTAGTTTTCTAATTTCTATATTGTTCCCCCAACGCAGCATCTGAGAAATAACAGTTCACTTAATTAGTCCAGGAGTCCAATTAAAAACAGAAGCTGGTTGGAACAGAAGACTGCATCCACAGGGGTTCCGGGTTTGGGAATCCCTGGTCTAGAACGTTCCTGGACAAACTGCACCACAGACATACTGTACACTCACTGAGAAAATTATTAAGAACATCAATACAGCTGCCCATCCATGTAATTCTCTAATCGGTCAATCATGTGGCAGCAGCAGGAGGCATAAAATCATGCAGATACAGGTCAGGAGCTTCAGTTCATGTGCACTCCCGACAGCAGAATGGGGAACTGATGTGGTTTTAGTGATTTTGACCCTGACATTATTGCTGGTGCCAGATGGGCTGGTTTGCGTTTTCTGGAACTGTGGATCTCTTGGGATTTTCAAGTACAACATTTTCCACAGTTTTCTCAGAATGGTGCAAAAAATAAATTTGGATGTGAGTGTCAGTAGGCTTTGCACCCTCGGAACCAAGTTACCCGAACTATTCTATAACATTTTGGTAATTATTGAACCCTCTGATGCTGATCATAAAATAGGTCGTTACGATAGCAACTGACGAGAAGAATTCATCCTTAATTGCAGAGTTACAGTATTTGAGGGTTCCTCTAGAGTGCACGATTTGGCTCAAAAACTAATCAGCACATTGTCATCTCATAACAGGCTTAAGTTTTGAGTTTGGTATTTTTCAGTCCAG
>JANRMT010062861.1:13043253-13067448 GCA_026402145.1 Polypterus bichir lapradei | reverse complement strand
ATAGATGAAAGGCACTATATAATAGATAGATAGATAGATAGATAGATAGATAGATAGATAGATAGATAGATAGATAGATGAAAGGCACTATATAATAGATAGATAGATAGGTAGATGTGAAAGGCACAATGAATAGACAGACAGATTCATTTGTCCCAAGAGGGAAATTTGGTTAGTCATCAGGTACAGAAAGACCACAATATAAAACCATTAAAAACACATCACAAAGAGCGCAGTCTTTATAGATACACTTACCACAAATAAACAAAGCAGAACAGTGAACATTTGGTCAAAATATACTACAAAGAAAAATGAAACTGACAGCTGAATGATGCAATTGCTGACTGTTGATCCTCTGATTTAGGCCTATGGGTGTTTTTATGAGGCTGTGAGATTAGACTGTTGGCACTGTGTAATTTTACTGCTCCATTTTACAATTTGATTTATTCTGTTTTACCTTTTGACATTAAGATTTTGAAAGAGGCCCAGCAGAACACTACTGTAGTAGACTCAATACAAGATGAATACAAGAGTGGCATCATGGTAAGACTCTTACACAGCAGAGGTGCTGTCGTCCTTTTTTGCAGACGGCTTCTGTATTTTCATTAAAAGTCAGCGTATGCAGTGTACATTTAATACAGAATGTCACTAAAGTTATACAGCCCTAAGCCAATGTGTCTACTAAAACTAGCTGGGGTATGGCTGAGGAAGTGGGGAGATGGGAGAACTCATTAAAAAGAGCTCTGCTGCATTTCATTTGAAGTGAGAAGTCAGTATTTCTGAGTTCCTAGTCAGAATTTTCCACTGGAACGCAACCCTTAAGTTAGCTCAGGGCTGGCCTGTCAAGTCTGAGTTTGTCTGACTTCGTATGAGGACATCAGTTCAATATGGTGACATACTCTGCATGCTTTAGTGAGAGCAGTAGTTCTCTACTGTTTATTAGCATTTTTGTCTATTTCTGTCTTATTAAACCAGTCGCACACACAGTAACCGCCCAACTTCTATCTGTTTGGATGGGCAAAATAACATGTAAAGCTTTGTAATCAACTGCTGTTTATTCTGAGGGAGCAAGCACAACAAAGGTTTTCCTGGACGCTGTGGACCACCAGGTGTCATACAACCACCATAACCCGACACAGACAGGCAGACGCAAGTTCCAGTCCAGCACAGACATTTATTTACAGCTGGAGAGAAGCACAGTACATAAAGCACGGTCCTTTTCCTTCTTCTCTTTCTCTCCGCCTCCACTCCTCTCCCAGCAAACTTCCCCCCACCCCCCGCCGACTCTGTCCCTCAAATGGAGTGAGGCAGCTCCTGGGAATCACTCCCAGGTGTGGAGGAAGTCTATTGTAGGGCTCCACAGCTCCCTCTGGCACCCCCATGGAACCCAACAAGGCTGTACCAAACTCCATCTCCCAGCATGCTCTGTGGGGATCCATGATGCCACAACTGCCCAGAAGGGCTGCCCTCTAGTATCTCAGTGGAGGTTGTGCCTCAGAGATGCTCTCTCCCCCTGTCCTTCCATCCAGCTGGCGTCCCTGCCGGATAATGGCCGAGGCCGCCCATCTCAACGTGTTGTCTGAATGTTACAATTAACTCACAGTATTAGATACAACGCTACAAATCAGAACAGGCACACTGGATGCTATGAGGCACCAAGGTAACAATATAGGGACTTCCTCCACAGTGGCCGCTATACTGGTTTTATCCCATAGATACACACAAACTGAAATTTTATTAAGAGTCGATTGGACAGTCATCAAAACCAAGAAAAATTATTTAAAAAAAATATAATGGCCATACTGCAAGAAAATCATTTCAGGGACCACAGTGGTACATTTGCCATCTTATCTGGATGAGGCATGATTGTAGGGTTGGCTGTATGATCTTCAAATTGGAAAACAGAATATGTTTGGAAATGAAATGTTTGCCATTGGTAGCACAGTGAATGAAAACAAAAAGAACCCAACATCACCCCAGATGTGCGCCATTATACTAACTTACCAGCGTGACACTGTAAATGGGAGATTTCCTGCTTCTCTGCACTTTTTAGAGATGCAACTCCAAGCGCACCTCCTCCTGCAAAAAGTAAACCAAACATTAAAAGTACAGTCACATGCTATGGCGCCGGTCCAGTCAAGCCGTATGTTTTTAACACCGTAAGTTATATTCAAGCGGTTATTTTTAATCTTTTCTGTTGCAATTGATCCAATTGGCGCTGCTTCATAGTTTGTCACCAAGTATTCTGGACAGCAGCTGCATGTCTACCTTTATTAAGATGACCACTTAAGGAGTCCCAACAAGAGATGGCTCATGTTACCGATTCTCTCAGCTCAAGAGTTCATGAAATGATTAGGATGTTCGAAAACATTTTATAAAAACCGAGGTCCAAAGTCTTGTGAAGGCAAAAGCAAAGGATCCAGAAGAAAGAGGGAAGGACTAAATCAGATATATAACCCTGTAGTGAGATGTTAAGCAAAATATCACCTTTTATTTGCTAACTAGAAAGATTACAGATTGCTGGCTTTCGAGGCAACTCAGGCCCCTTCTCCGGACAAGATGTCATCACCTTAATAAATGATTACAACCTGCCTGGAGAAGGGGCCTGAGTTGGGTTAGAATGAAAACCTGCAGCCACTGCGGCCCTCCATGACTGTAGCTGGGGACCCCTGTATCAGAGGGGCCGATTCCAGTTGCCAGTTCCCCTAACCTGCACGTGTTTTTTAAGGTGGGAGGAAAGCCCACATATGCATTGAGAAGATGAAAACTACACATGGACAACAACCAGGCGTGAGATCTGAGCCCAAGATGCTGCTAAGCATCAGCCCTAACCACATTTTAACCTGAACTGGATAAGTGGATTAGACAGTAGATGGATGTTTTAACTTTAATTAGGAGGACATCTGTTTTCCCCCAACCATGAGTCTAAAAGCCTGTGATCTACCATACAAAAGGCAATTTTTTTTTGATAAGGCAGGTAACCAACATCTGAGCCTGGCAAATGTTGGCATCACTGAATTGAGCACATTTTGCAGAATAAGTAAAACTGCAGCTCTCACCAGTCCTCTGTACCTACACAACAAAACCAGTCCGACTTACCTGCCTGGTCTGAGTTAAAGACAGCAAATGCGCAACTGGCCTTGATGTGATTGCCACATGATGCTGGACTGCCAACCTTCACATTACTGATCCAAGCCTACAAAAAGCCACGTGGGCAAAGAGAAAAAAAAAAGATGAAAAGACTTTTTATTAAAAGAAAGGGACATTATGTCATATATACCAACACCTCATCATCGCCACACTGATATGCAAGATCCAACCCCAGACTCTGTGTCCATGTAGCATGTATGTGTGTGTGTTTAAGATAATGCATGCCATGCTACGCACATCATCAGTATTTTTTAATTCAGGGCCAAATGATCTCCTTGGTGAAGGCCAGCTACCTCCCATAAAGTCGTTTACAAGTTATCTAGCATTCTCAACATATTGACTTTTTTGACGTCCCAACTGCTTTTAACCACTTTCATCCACAAAGCCTCTATATCTCTCTATTATAATAAAAATCTTGGAAGGAAACGAGACATGATTTTCTCGGAGAGACCCTTACACGTCCCGCAAGACGAGTCTTTGTGCCAAGAGATTTAAGTGTGCCCGGGGCCAGAAATAAAAGACAAAGAGTAAATGACAGAAAAACATTGGCATGGTACACATGCAGAGCTGGTTAGAGACAATGGAAGGCCGAAAATTCAAAAGTCTCAAAAAAATGATAGCAAAGATCGCATTAGCGCAAAAAAATAGAAATTATTACTCAGTGAAATAAGGAAACAGCAAAAAGAGATTGGATATATTATTCAGATTTAAACTTTAAGTTGAAGACTTGTAGATCGTCTAATCCATGTTGCCAGCGAGAATTAAAAGATTCCAAAAACGTGGGCGCGGTATGAAGTCCCATGAAGCGAAGACTTTTAACATGAGATTCTTTCAAGTCGTGCCCTGCTTACAACCATTTTCAAACAAGACCACGGTCATCTAAGCTCTCAGTCGTGTGACTGCTTTTGTCAGACACACTTCCTGCGCTCTCAGCTCTAATAAATTTTATAAGGACAATAATTTTATACGTTCTAGATGACACGTCAAAGACTAAGCGAAGAAGAAGGTGCAAGGGCAAACATTCAAAAAAGTCGTTTAATTTATTAGAGAGAAAGAAACAATATTCACTCACAGTCAGTTATACGTTGCGTTGTCACGATGTAAGTCCTAACACGGAATCAAAATTCAATGCGATTTTGATGAAAAGTTAATTCTAAATATTGTTTTTAGTAAAGTTTTAAAGCAAAAGAGAAAATAATGCATACATAGCAATTCCCATGAAAATAACAATCTGTTTAAATTGAATATCCGGTTAACCAAACGCGGGGGTAGGCGAGCAAAGCGAGCAGGGGACGGAGCCCCCTAATCTTCTTATATAATACGCTACCATGGCTGTCCGTTTGTCTGTCCAGGATTTTAAATCACCTGTAGCTCGCAAACCATTTGACCTATTGACCTGAAACGTGATAGATAGATAGATAGATAGATAGATAGATAGATAGATAGATAGATAGATAGATAGATAGATAGATAGATAGATAGATACTTTATTAATCCCCAAGGGGAAATTCACATACTCCAGCAGCAGCATACCAATAAAAACAATATTAATTAAAGATCAATAAAATAAAAAAGCAGTGCAAGTTAAAAAATGCAAGGTGGAGAGTGCGAGGCAGGTATAACAGTCTATAATCTTGTGTAGTGTTAACGTTTACCCCCCCGGGTGGAACTGAAGAGTCACATAGTGTGGGGTCTCCTCAGTCTGTCAGTGGAGCAGGACGGTGACAGCAGTCTGTCGCTGAAGCTGCTCCTCTGTCTGAAGATGATCCTGTTCAGTGGATGTAGTGGATTCTCCATGATTGACAGGAGCCTGCTCAGCGCCCGTCGCTCTGCCACGGATGTCAAACTGCCCAGCTCCGTGCCTACAATAGAACCTGCCTTCCTCACCAGTTTGTCCAGGCGTCCCTCTTCTTTATGCTGCCTCCCCAGCACACCGCTGCGTAGAAGAGGGCGCTTGCCACAACCGTCTGATAGAACATCTGTAGCATCTTATTGCAGATGTTGAAGGACGCCAGTCTTCTAAGGAGGTATAGTCGTCTCTGTCCTCTCTTGCACAGAGCATCAGTATTGGCAGTCCAGTCCAATTTATCATCCAGCTGCACTCCCAGGTATTTATAGGTCTGGACCCTCTGCACAGTCGCCTCTGATGATCACGGGGTCCATGAGGGGCCTGGGCCTCCTAAAATCCACCACCAGCTCCTTGGTTTTGCTGGTGTTTAGGTGTAGGTGGTACATTACAATTACAATTAGTCTTTGACGTGTCATCTATAAAATTATTGTCCTGATAAAATTTATAAGAGCTGAGAGAGCAGGAACTGCATCTGACAAAAGCATTCACACGTCTGTGAGCTTAGATGACTGTGGTCTTGTTTGAAAATGGTTGTAATTAAAATGTTATTGTTGGTACACATATACTACATAACTTCTACTGTTTGCTTTTGGGGTGATGATTGACCTCCAAGGTCAAAGGTCAACCCAGGAAGGTCAAGGTCAAAAATCAAATACCCTGTAGCTTGAAATTTGGTACACATATACTACGCCGAAACTCTGCACTACAGCTTTATATTAAAAGCGAAGAGTTTTGTAATTATTACTCTTTTTATCTTGTACAGGGTGGTCCAGATCTAATTATGCAGATCCAGATCGTCGGGATGACTTTGATTTATGCGGGGATGATTCCAGTTCGGCACGAAGACGATTCTTCAAGTCGTCAGTTCGCACACTTCTCGATGGTCCGGGATTTTTCGGGTGATTTTCTATGTAATAAACTTAATAAGTTATAGCGTGATTAAAAATTGCATAATTAGATCTGGACCACCCTATATATAAACGTCTACGCGTGGAAGTGTGTGTGTCAGTCTGGCCCGGTAGTGCAGTGAAGCTCAAAGAGCCAGCAAAGCGGCCCCAAGTTAACGAGTCGGAGACAAACTCGCTAACCCGCTGATAGACAAGGGGGCGAGCACGTCTGCAAAACGAAACCACAACTCTGCATTTCAAATTTTTTTCATGACAATTTCAATAGTTTCTATGTGCCCGGGCTTTTTACAGGATGGGCTTACACAGCTACCTTTCTATATAATCCGCTACCGTGGCTGTTCGTTTGTCTGTCCAGGATTTTAAATCACCTGTAGCTCACAAACCGTTTGAACTATTGACCTGAAATTTGGCAACACATATACTATGTGCCGTCTACTATCCACTTTCGTGGTGATGATTTTTATTACTCTTTTTATTTTTATTTTATTTTATTGTAGAATCAACTACAATAGTGCGGTGCATACATATGGGCGCCATTCTCATTCCCTACTACCTTCGCTAATCATTCTTGAGGCAGATTGAAGACTTAAGTGCCAGCTTAAGTGAAAAATTAAAGAAAACGGACTAAGTAATTGCAACATAAAAACTTTCTTAATCAGTTTTAACGCGAAAAGATGCCAACGAAAGAAGAGAAGCAGCGGGCCACTAGGCTGGAGAAAAGGAGAGCTGCTCAGGAAGCAGCAAGCGCATCAACCTCTGAGCAAACGAATGCTAAACGTACAGAGAAAGAGGATGAAAATTAGGAGTGCTCAAGTCAAGTGTATTCACTGCACGTTATAGTGCAGGACGCTGTTACTGGTTGTATCATAAATATTGTAAGTCGCTTTGGATAAAGGCATCCGCCAAATAAGTACACATAAATGTCAAATATTGTAGTGCATTTTCCATCACTCCTTACTTTATAAACAGCGGCGCATTTCTCAGACAGCCATCACAAGATACACAAGAATACAGTTCAGCTCTGGCCATGCTAGGGTTGCTCAGTGAAGTGGCTTTTGACATTTTGAGCAGCACACAGTGCCACCCAGATGAATATGACTCATCACAACAAGTCGCCAGAGCCAGGGGAGTGTAGGCGGGTGAAAACGAATCCCAGAGCTCTGTGCCAGCCAGCCAGCCAGCTTCTGGCAACCTTTGCCTTGGTTGTGTTTACAAAGATCCCTTGTGATGGACTGGTGCCTCATCAAGGGCTGCTTCCCCATTTTATGCCTGAAGCTGCTTAGACAGGCCAGACCCCCCACCTCGGCGGAGTCTGGGCTGGGAAAGTAAAGTTAATGGATGGAGGGTGCGTGTGTGTTCTTATATTTTTTTACCATGTAAATAACTAGAAGGTGGCACTCTTATTAGTAGCCTTAAACCTTTCCAGATTGTTACTTGGTATTCATACTGGGTACGTGGAAGCCTGCAAGACTGGTGTAGCCAAAGGTTTGAAGTGTGCCACTGTGGTATATGACTTTAATTTCACATTATATTATTTTACCTTACCACTGGTAACTGAGGTCATGATAGACACAGCCAAAGCATTTAAGCAGCGTAAGCGAGCCGACAGGAAGAGGGCGAAACAGAGAGACAAATGGAGCGGCTCGAGCAAGCTATTAAAAGACAGCAGGCGGGCCCCTTGTTTGGTGACGGTCAATTTATGTTTACTGCGTACTTAAAACTGAGCTGCGCATCACAAAGACCCAATCCCAAGTTTGCCATGTGTGTGTACTTATTTTGGAACCAAAGAATGTAGGAAAAGTAGAAAAGCTCTGGCAACTCCACTGAAAATTGAAGCTCAGTTACGGAGAGACAGACGGAAGACATCGCTCATGCCCGTGCCTACAAAAATGCCTCCCGCACTCTCGTAGTGGACACAGCCGACTGCCAGGAATCCCCCAAATGCAGTACGGCAAGTAACCCGGTTAAGGCAGAAACCTGTTTTCTTAACAATCCGTGTTTACATGAACAAGCGGAATTCTCTTTTGGCAAAACGCTCCGACGTCATTTAACAGTGCAAAAAAGGAGTTCAATGTCATCATCGGCCACCGTAAAGTCAAAGCCTGAGATAATTACATTGTGTTTTATAAATATGTTCAGACAAACTGATGCTTTATTTATCCTGGAGGTTTCTGTTGCCGCACTGCACACAGCAAACTCTTCTCTAATTGGCTGTGCGATTGAAACCTGCAAAGGACCGGCGTACCGCTACATGTGATCCATGCCTTTATAGAAAATTGTATTCTTAAAAATTGTTAATTTACACGTACTGTACTACAAAAGTATTATAAGCACAAGAGAAAGTAAGCATTGTTTTATACTAAGATGTGACAGTTAGGATTAAAAAGACTTATGCCTACATATTCTTTGTTATTTTGTATGAGCCGGAAAACAGTTTTTCATAAGCCAAAAGGTCAGACGTGCTAGAGAGCCGAAGAATGGGCCCCTCGCTTAGAGAAGGGAATGTGAACTCTTTGTGAATGATGGTAGCAAGCGCCGAGATAGTAGGGGGAGAGAATAGCCCCTTACCAAACAGACAAGATGGACAGAGCGGGGTTTGACAACCCCTCAACTAAGAATTATTGGTGGAATTAATGAGAAGCAGGACTGGAGCAATGGAATGCTAGAAGTCAGATGAGGAAGAATAACGGCTGAAATGATAAGAATTGTAATAAAAGTAAAAGGTGCCCATTGCTGGAGGCTCATTGTTCCATCTGAATTGAGTCTCTATGTGCGCCATACAATAAAGCCTGATTCTGCTGCCTGTCCTGAGACTCTGAGTGTTTTCTTCGGGGGTGACGGTGCCCCTGCTGTGTCTGCCTGCTTTAACACCTTACAGCCAGTGCTCCTGGAATAATAGTAATAATAATAACACAGGGATTTTTATTTCAGTATTGCGTTATGTTACTTGCCACTTGCCAATACTGATGCTCTGTGCAAGAGAGGACAGAGCCGACTATACTTCCTTAGAAGGCTGGCATCCTTCAACATGCTGCAGATGTTCTATCAGACGGTTGTGGCGAGTGCCCTCTTCTACTGGTGGTGTGCTGGGGAGGCAGCATAAAAAAGAGGGACGCCTCACGCCTGGACAAACTGGTGAGGAAGGCAGGCTCTATTGTAGGCACGGAGCTGGACAGTTTGACATCCGTGGCAGAGCGACGGGCGCTGAGCAGACTCCTGTCAATCATGGAGAATCCACTGCATCCACTGAACAGGATCATCTCCAGACAGAGGAGCAGCTTCAGCGACAGACTGCTGTCACCGTCCTGCTCCACTGACAGACTGAGGAGACCCCACACTATGCGACTCTTCAGTTCCACCCAGGGGGGTAAACGTTAACATTATACAAAGTTATTGTCTGTTATACCTGCATTGTTATCACTCTTTAATTTAATATTGTTTTTTATCAGTATGCTGCTGCTGGAGTATGTGAATTTCCCCTTTCCCTATCTATCTATCTATCTTTAAAAACCAATCAGACTTTGGAATGCACGTTACTTTTAACGTGTTACCCTGCTGATCTCGAGATTTAACAATGTACGTTCAGCTCATCAACAGAAATGTAGCAATTTCTGAAATACTGAGACAAATTATCTCAGCCAAGAAAAAAGAATAATGCGAATGCCCAGACATTTGCCTCTGTAAATGTCTTTTGCGGACACTTCTACCCATGGCTGCTGAACGCATGTGCGAAGCAAATACAGGCACAAGCTGATAGAGTGTTGGGTTCCGAGGCCACGAGACCACCTAGCCTTCCTAACATGAATGAACTCAATCAGTCCTCGTGATTTTCAGGCTTCACGTGGAAGAATTAGATGATGATGATGATGATGGTCATGTGGACCTCTGTGGACATGGCCACATAAGTACATTATTTGCAGACAACTCTCCCTCTGCTAATCAGGTTTCTCAGAGGCCACTAACCTGATCCCATCTCTAATTGGCACGAAGGTTCACGTGGCATTTTAAAAATCAGGTTTCCGTGAATAATCGGGCCATTGAGGCACACGTAAACGCGCCAATTTTCTGCTTTTGCATTAGACTAACCTGTGGGCGACGCACACATACAGGCAGAAAACGCAGAGTCTTCTACACGAGCAATGCCACATTACGAAGACAAACAAGTCAGCCGAGCAGCCTGCCTCCTTCAGATCCGGTGAACCAGCCGGCCTCCTCCTGCCCGCATCTTCAGCCCATTTGTTGATTTCAGATTGGCCCACAGACCTGACTTTGCGTTGCTGCCATAAAGACTTCATTTATACCAGGAAAGGCAGCAGTCGGCGTGCAGGGATTTTTTTTTTTTTTTTTTGGTGGTGTTCTGACAAAAGAGATGCAACACCCGCTGAACAGCAAGCAGGAAATGAGTAGCTGAGGCAAAGAAAAAAGAAAACACAAAGGCCTTTGACGTGAAGAAATGTAAAATGATACAGTACAATAAAGGAAAAGGACAATTATAATAAAAAAAGCTTCATGTCTGTAGGCACGCAGAGCTGCTGTAGATGGCATCACAGCTACTGTCCACCAGCATGCAGAATTGATTCTACTCTCACAACGATTTCTAATTTGTGTCTGCGCCACCCAGGAGGAAACTATCTGCTAAAAGGAAGTGGAAGGCTGAAAAGTAGAAGTTAACCGAGCTTTGCTCAACTCCACTACCTGTCTTGGTTTTTTTTTCTTTTAACAATGAAGAGTGCATTAAAGAGGTGGGCACTTCTTCATGTGAAAAGTGACCCAAAAATCTCACAAGACGAGAGTACCTACGTGTAAAGCGTAAAGGCTGAGCAGACTTGGTACACTGCAGACGTTTTCTTTTTCCATCTATGTATGTCATTTTTTGGTTAGCCGTTACACAAGTGAATACCACATACTAACAACGACGAGATTTCAACTTCCACATTTCTAATTCAGACCTTTCAGCGTGCACTTGTGACAATTAGAGCAAAGCTGTTTTAATAATAATATCATAAATATTAAAAAGAAGTCCCTTTATCCAATGTGACTTACAAATCTTAAGTGTGTAAATACAAAAGCAAAGGAACTATAAAAGGCCTGACGGTGTGCCATGAAGTAACAGCTAGATGATGAAATCAATCATCTGGTACATGCAGAATAAAACTACACAGGAGATGAAATAGGTCCAGTGTAATAATAATAATAATAATCTTACATTTCATTTATATAGCGCCTTTCCTTTGTTCAAGGTGTAAGCCACCTTAATTATTCAGCTGATTTTTAAACAGTTGGCTATTAAAAATGAGTACAGATAACAGGGGTGACAACAGGGAGAGGCTACAGCACCAGTCAAATGTCTGGACAGACCCAGAAATGTACACAGTTTTGACTGAATTGAACGCTGTGTGACAAGCGGCTGGGGGTGGTACCCAGCCGGGACATCCAGGAGGACCGGAGGAGGGCTTATGCCTCCTCCAGACCATGAGGGGGCAACCTGCCTGGTGGGTTTGAGGAACACGGGGAACGGAGCTTAGAAGCTCAACCCTATAGGGGCCCGTGGTCACCACCCCAATAAGACTCCGTGACACAAGCCACTGTCTGCTTCTGTGTATTTGTTAACAGGGTTGGGGTGAACTCAGCTATAGTGGGCACAGTCGGGGGGGAGGCGAAGTTGGCATGGGAGATTTTAGTATCCATGCAAATGTTTGGTAACCCCCTTATTCACATTTTGGGGTGATGCTGAGCAAAGGTTGCCCTTGAGCATGAGAAAGGCGCTATACAAATAAAACCAAGAGTTAGAAATAATATGCTGAAGTTTTATACGTATGATCAACTGTCTGTTATGGAGCGAAGTCACCCATCAACCTGGGGGGCTTATTCCAGCCTAGTGCAAAACTTGTGTCCTCTTGCCCCTCATGCATGCTCTTGTTGAACATAAAACAGTAATTTTCTAAAGAAGTGCAAGTCAGTGAATACACTTGACTTACAGTTTCCATCCTCTTTCTCTGTACGTTTAGTATTTATTTGCCCAGAGGTTGATGCGCTTGCTGCTTCCTGAGCAGCTCTTCTTTTCTCCACCCTAGCTGCCCGCTTCTTCTCTTCTTTCATCGGCATCTTTTCGCATTAAAACTGATTAAGTCCGTGTTTGTGTTGCAATTACTTAGTACGTTTTCTTTCATTTTTCACTTAAGCTGGCACTTAAGTCTTCAATCTGCCTCAAGAATGATTTAAGATATGAAGAGGCAGGGGAAGTGACGGCGAAGGTGGTAGGGAATGAGAACGGCACCCGTACACATGCACCGCACGGCCGCTTTGCTGGCCGAGAGTCTAAAATAAAATAAAATAAAAATAAAAACAGGAATTACCTTGGAGGTCAATCATCAACCCAAAAGCGGATAGTAGACGTCATGTAGTATATGTGTACCAAATTTCAGGTCAACAGTTCAAACGGTTTGCGAGCTACAGGTGATTTAAAATCCTGGGTGGACAAATGGACGGCCACAGTAGCGTATTTTATAAGAAGATTATTATAATTACCATTTTTTCTGTCCTCCAGGCCATCGGACCATACTTTATTCTTTGTTACTTAGTATTGCCCAGTCTTATTTATATATTTCTCTTTTTTCTTTCTTCATCTTGTAAAGCACTTTGAGTTACATCATTTGTATGAAAATGTGCTATAAGTAAATGTTGTTGTTGTTGTACCAGTTGGGACCAAACCATGGGCAGGATGTTCATAACAAAAAATAAATAAATAAATAAATAACAATAATGTAAAAGAAAAATCCATTAGAATGTAAAGCTGATGGCAAAAAGGGCCAGTTCCTACTTGAAAACACAAATTAAGCTAAACATTTCTATATATAGTATGCCCCCTAGCTGCTACGACACACCTTCTCTGAGCAAGAGAGCGCGTACAGTGCATGCAATTCCTTCAAATTCCAGGTGAGAAAAGACGGCACGTATTCGGAATCGGCTCATGTTAAGAGTGATGTTCCACTGGGGTCAGTGCTTCAGTGCTCATGCTATTTTTAATATACAGCATTTAAATGATTTGGATGGGAATATAAGTAACAAGCTGGTTAAGTTTGCAGATGATACCAAGATAAGTGGACAGGCAGATAATCTCGAATCTGTTGAATCATCACAGAGGGACTTGGACAGCAGACAGGCTTGGGCAGATTTGTGGCAGATGAAATGTAATGTCAGTAAATGTCAAGAATTACACATAGGAAGTAGAAATGTGAGGTTTGAATACACAATGGGCGGTCAGAAAATCAAAAGTCCACCTGATGAGAAAGATTTAGGAGTCTAAGCTATCGACTGGCAGACAGTGTTCAGAAGCCATTAAGAAGGCTAACAGACTGTCAGGTTATATAGCGCCTTGACGTGTGGAGTACAAGTCACAGGAGGTTCTGCTCAAGCTTTATAACACACTGGTGAGGCCTCATCTGGAGTCCTGGGGGCAGTTTTGGTCTCCAGGCTACAAAAAGGACATAACAGCACTAGAGAAGGTCCTGAGAAGAGCGACGAGGCTGATTCAGGGCTACAGGAGATGAGTTATGAGGAAAGATTAAAAGAACTGAGGCTTTAGAGTTTAAGTGAAAGAAGATTAAGAGGAGACCTGATTGATGTGCTTAAAATGATGGAGGGAATTAGCGCAGTGGATCGAGACTGTGAGTTTAAAATGAGTTCATCAAGAACACGGGGACACAGCTGGAAACTTCTTAAGGGTAAATTCTGCACAAACGTCAGGAAGTTTTTCTTTACACTTAGAACCACAGACACGTGGAATACGCAACCAAGTAGTGTTGTTAGACAGCAGGAGTTTAGCGACTTTCAAAACTCAACTTGATGCTATTTTAGAAGAATTAAGTGGATAGCACTGGTGAATTTTGTTGAGCTGCGTGGCGTGTTATCATCAAGATTGTTCTAATAACGCCGAGAAGATGGTGGAATAAACATCAGACCTCAGTGACCACAACTTAGTTTGAAAAGGTTCAGGAAATGGAAGGAGCGAATGTGGGACTGGTTATGCCGATTTGTGATTTGTGTTAGAAAGAACCTCCAATTAATTTTGAATACAATAAATAAATATCCATGTCATTATCTCTCTGCTCCACAAGGCTCACCTGGACAAAGCTGGCAGGACTGTAAGGATGAAGTTTTTTGATTTCTCCAGTGCCTTCAATATCATCCAGCCATCCCTGTTATGGGGTCAACTCAGAGATATGCAGGTGGACGAGCCGATGGTGTCCTGGATAATGAACTGTCTCTAAAAACTGCAATCTGTGAGACTCCATGACTGTGTGAACAACACTGGAGTACCACAAGGAAGAGGCCAGTCACCTTTTCTGTTCACCCTGTACACCTCAGATTATAAATATAACACAAGGACAAGTCGCTTGTGGAAATTTTCTGATGATTCTACACTAATGGGGGATGAGACATATTTATAAGAGTCTGGGGGAGATCTTTGTTTCTTGGTGCTGAAAGAACTTCTTGCCTCTTAATATCAGAAAACCAAAGGCTGCTTCAAACCCACAGCAATACGCCTGTATAGTGGCACTGTAACTGCCAAGTCATGACTTTTTAGTTTTCTATAATTTTACTCATTCTAGTGTATACTTGAGAACGGTTTGTTTTTTGTCATAAAGCAATATTAGTATTACTTATTTATTACCGAGCTTACGTAAAAAGACAAATTTCCCCAGGAGACAAATAAAGTTCTATCGAATATCAAAACCATTTTCGGAATGTGTATAGAATGAAACACTGGTTCAACAACATGTAATCTAGGAATAAATCTCGGGTGTTAAATCGGTTTCCAGTTATCCTCACCCAAAAAAAAGTTAACTCTGATGCTGGTTTTAATGAAGCAGTCGCTAAATATTTTAGTGATTTTTAATCTTGGATAAACCCATAAGTTATATCCAGTTATGATCCGCGTTAGAACGTAGGACTTGTTAAATCGTTTTGTGGGCGTTGTTTGAATGAAGCCGAGGTTTTGTGATCTGCTTTAATCATGATTAGTCTTGGAACTCATTTCAAATATAGCGTCGGCTTCTGGTGGAGTTTAGTCTCGGATGTCGGAGCCCGTTGGGCATGCCGCCCCACTGCCCATTCAGCCTTACCAATCGTCTCCCGTATTCATTTCGGATCAGACAAAAATTTCTGGATTTATTTAGTCGGACATACGCTTATTTCTTCCTATTGAAAAATCACATTTCAGTTATCAATATTTTGGAGAAGTTGTGTGAGGGTTTAAACAAAATCACAGAAGCGCGGGGTAGAAATTGGAATGTAAGTCAAGGGGCACATCGATGTCGCAAAACCGACGAATCGGATCCAGAAGATACGCGGCTACTAACTTGAGCAGCTGCATGAGAAATAAGAAATCGGAGATGTTCCGAGAAATACGCTCCCCCACCGAGCAGTCAGGTGAGCAAACTGGGATGCCGCGCGGAGCAAAGATCACGGCGATCAGGACAGCCACACATTCATCAAAGCAGCTTTCAGGAAGTTGCACTGAGACACCGCACATTCCAAGAGCTCCTTCCTGCCTCTCGCACGTACCTCTTTCTTGCTTATCTTCGGGGTTGTATTTTTGAATTTGGACGCTTTGAAACGATTCATCTTTTCCTACGCCTCCTTTCCTGCGGATTGCACACTTGAGCCGGGTGGATACAACTTGAACTGCCGCCCGCCGACACTGTGATCAGCCCCGTTATGACAGCTCTTAAAGATCGATGTACTCTGTGATCGACACGAAGACTCTCAGCCTGGCAGCGTGTGGGAGCGCCTCGTGCACGTGAGTTTAGTAAAGAGGACTCGGGGAGCGGCGGCGCCGCCTCCACCCCAGGAAAATCCTCAGTGGGTACAAGAAGCAGAAACGCTGGAAAAACAAGAGACGGGGGCGGCAGCGTGAGCAAATTGATCTCTACGTAACTCCTTATTAAATAATGTGCAGCTTTTTGGGTTGTTGCAGTTTGTGATTCATTCATTATGAAGATGGGGCCTGAGCGGCTTGGAAAGCTTGCATATTGTAATCTGTTCAATTAACCAATAACAAGTGTCATTATGCTTCACTTATCATTGCATTCATTACGAGGGAAAATAATGACAGTAATGTTTAAGCTTGAGGGACACACAGGTCTGGGGATGAAACTGGAGCAGACAATTGGGATGGATGGATTCATTTTAGGGGACTGTGACACAGTGGTTAACCCTGCCACCTTAACCCCCCAGGAGTAAGACTGGGGGTCTCATCCCAGTAGCTGCCTCAGGCACAGCAGCTTTTGAATGACATACAGCTGTAGAGACACTACTGTACACACAATGGCCAGCAGCAGATCTATGATCAGTGGGTTCTGGGTGCTGCAAAAGCAATACCAGTTCTAATACCAATATGAGGGTATTGGCAATACTCCCACCACCTTGATGAAACGATCAAGTATCTGGGAGTTGAAATGACCAAGTGGGAGCACTCTGAACCAATCTACTAGCCACACACCAAAATGATCATCGGGACTGCTCTTGATGAAACGTTCAAGCATCTGCTCGCCCAAAATACTAAGGTGTTTGGGTGGCGATGAATCACTTGAGTGTGACCACGAGTTAGAAATAATATGCTGAAGTTTTAAAAGTATGATCAACTCTCTGTTATGGAGCTAAGTCACCCAGGGACCTGTGGGGGCTTAATCCAGCCTAGTGCAAAACTCATGTCCTCTTGCCCCTCATGAAAAAAAAAACATTTACAATGGAATCTAGTTTTATTGTTTTCATATTTAGCCATCCATCCATCCATCCATTCTCTTCCGCTTATCCGAGATCGGGTCGTGGGGGCAGCAGCTTGAGCAGAGATGCCCAGACTTCCCTCTCCCTGGCCACTTCTTCTAGCTCTTCCGGGGGAATCCCGAGGCGTTCCCAGGCCAGCCGAGAGACATAGTCCTTCCAGTGTGTCCTGGGTCTTCCCTGGTTCCTCCTCCTGGTTAGACGTGCCCAGAACACCTCACCAGGGAGGCGTCCAGGAGGCATCCTGATCAGATGCCCGAGCCACCTCATCTGACTCCTCTCGATGCGGAGGAGCAGCGGCTCTACTCTGAGCCCCTCCCGGATGACTGAGCTTCTCACCCTATCTTTAAGGGAATGCCCAGACACCCCGCGGAGGAAACTCATTTCAGCCGCTTGTATTTGCAGTCTCATTCTTTCAGTCACTACCCATAGCTCAAGACCATAGGTGAGGGTAGGAACGTAGATCGATCGGTAAATTGAGAGCTTTGCCTTACAGCTCAGCTTCTTTTTCATCACAACAGACTGATGCAGAGCCCACATCACTGTTCACATCACAGTTCAAGTATCTCGGGGTCTTCCCCTGTCGATCTCCCACTCCATTCTTCCTTCACTCGTGAACAAGACCCCGAGATACTTGAACTCCTCCACTTAGGGCAGGATCTCGCTCCCAACCGAGAGGGCACTCCACCCTTTTCCAGCTGAGGACTATGCTCTCGGATTTGGAGGTGCTGATTCCCATCCCAGCCACTTCACACTCGGCTGCAAACCGATCCAGTGAGAGCTGAAGATCACAGCCTGATGAAGCAAACAGGACAACATCATCTGCAAAAAGCATTGACCCAATCCCGAGCCCACCAAACCGGACCCCGTCAATGCCCTGGCTGCGCCTAGAAATTCAGTACATAAAAGTTCTGAACAGAATCGGTGACAAAGGGCAGCCCTGGCGGAGTCCAACTCTCACCAGAAACGGGTTCGACTTACCGCCGGCAATGCGGACCAAGCTCTGACACCGGTTGTACAGAGACCGAACAGCCCTTATCAATGGGGTCTGGTACCCCATACTCCCAGAGCACCCCCCACAGGATTCCCCGAGGGACACCGAAGTGGGCAAACTCCCATGCACCCTCTAGGACCCTGCTAAGGGTGTAGAGCTGGTCCACTGTTCAGTGACCAGGACGAAAACCACACTGTTCCTCCTGAATCCGAGGTTCGACTATCTGATGGACCCTCCTCTCCAGGACCCCCAAATAGACTTTTCCAGGGAGGGTGAGGAGTGTGATCCCTCTAAACAAAAGACTTAATGCTGAAAGAAAAGGAAAAGCTAAAATTTCTGTTATCAGCTCAGGAGTTCAGTAGTGCACAAGGTAACTGAAGCTTAATGATTAATTTGTACATTTTAATGGCCGCTGTGATAGAAGAAACAGGCACACGCACACACACAGAAACCACTGCAGCTACTTGGCTCCATGTGTTTGAGAAGTGCCTCAGTCTGCTCCGATATCCGTCTGTCATTTTGACAATTGCATCACTGTATGACATAAAAACAGCAGCAAGCCGAGTTTAGAGAAGTATTGTGCTCTGTAGATATACAGGGAGATTCACTCGAAAGAGGCCCTGAGTATTCTGTTGTAACACCCATTAGGATGAAGCAATCTGAACCAAAAAAAATATACGCTCTCTACCTTGACGTATGTGTAAGCGATTGCATTACATGCAATGCTGGAAGTGGTTTCCATTTTCTGCCAGACACATTCTGACATGACGCTTCATGTTCCTGAATGTATCGACAAGTGTCTCGGGTTGAAGAGCAGCAATTTCATGTTGGATGTTTTCCTTCAAATCTTCCACAGTGCAAGGCTTGTTCCGATAGACTTTTCCTTTGAGCAGACCCCATAGGAAGAAGTCTGGTGGTGTCAGATCCAGTGACCCTGGTAGCCAAAGCCCCTTTGCAATGACTCTGTTGCCGAAGAAGGATTCAATTTCTGCCATGCTCCTTGCTGATGTGTGACACATTGCTCCATCTTGCTGGAAGTAACCTTGGATGGAGTTGATTCTGACATCGCTTAAATGAATTGGTGACCCAATAGGTTCACACCATGAAGACGCGCTGCTCAATTTTGTACACCACCATCCTGATGAAAATTCGAGTGACTGAGTGAAGGGGTACAGGCGGTACGCACTCAGGAGTTGCAAACAGAGGAGGATAAGCATCACGACGGCTGTCTGGCGCCTACCTCATCGCCCTGATGCAGGGATACCCTGGCTTGTTCGAAGCTTCATACACTGAGGAGCACATTACACGTTGTTTCATTCAGATTGCATCGTCCTAGCGAGAGTTATTACAGAATATTCGGGGCCTCTTTCGAGTGAATCTCCCTGTACATGTTAAAATACTGTATCCTTATTCTAGCAGAGCATGTTTGCATTTCCAATTAGACAGTAATGTCAACTTCCTTTAGTTATTCATTTAGATGTGCAGTCAGAAGGTGGCTGCTGTGCTACTACGGGTGTTGTTAGGCAGATTTGTTGATTCGGGTGTTTTGAGCACTGAAATCCACATCTCCTGTGGCTCTTCATTATCAGCTCCCTTAACAGCAGTCCTTTTGAAGGGATGTGACAAACCACTTACTTCAAATTCATATTTTTGCAAACATTATTTTTGATTCTTTTAAACTTAAATTCAACTTCTACGCTATTGTCATCATTCACATGTGATGAAGACCATGGAGCGGCTGCTGCTTCACCACCTGAGGCCACAGGTCCGCCACGCCCTCGACCCTTTGCAGTTCGCATACCAGGAGAAGGTGGGAGAGGAGGATGCCATCATCTACATGCTACACCGATCCCTCTCCCACTTGGACAGAGGCAGTGGTGTTGTAAGAATTATGTTTCTGGACTTCTCTAGCGCCTTCAATACCATCCAGCCTCTGCTCCTTAGGGACAAGCTGACAGAGATGGGAGTAGATTCATACCTGGTGGCATGGATCGTGGACTATCTTACAGACAGACCTCAGTATGTGCGTCTCAGGAACTGCAGGTCTGACATTGTGGTCAGCAACACAGGAGCGCCACAGGAGACTGTACTTTCTCCGGTCCAGTTCAGCCAACATACATCGGACTTCCAATACAACTCAGAGTCCTGCCACGTGCAAAAGTTTGCTGACGACACTGCTATCGTGGGCTGCATCAGGAGTGGGCAGGAGGAGGAGTATAGGAACCTAATCAAGGACTTTGTTAAATGGTGCTACTCAAACCACCTACAACTGAACACCAGCAAAACCAAGGAGCTGGTGGTGGATTTTAGGAGGCCCAGGCCCCTCATGGACCCCGTGATCATCAGAGGTGACTGTGCAGAGGGTGCAGACCTACAAATACCTGGGAGTGCAGCTGGATGATAAACTGGACTGGACTGCCAATACTGATGCTCTGTGCAAGAGAGGACAGAGCCGACTATACTTCCTTAGAAGGCTGGTGGCCTTCAACATTTGCAATAAGATGCTGCAGATATTCTATCAGACGGCTGTGGCGAGCACCCTCTTCTACGTGGTGGTGTGCTGGGGAGGCAGCATAACGAAGAGGGACACCTCATGCCTGGACAAACTGGTAAGGAAGGCAGGCTCTATTGTAGGCACAGAGCTGGACAGTTTGACATCCGTGGCAGAGCGACGGGCGCTGAGCAGGCTCCTGTCAATCATGGAGAATCCACTGCATCCACTGAACAGGATCATCTCCAGACAGAGGAGCAGCTTCAGCGACAGACTGCTGTCACCATCCTGCTCCACTGATAGACTTATACGACTCTTCAATTCCACCCGGGGGGTAAACGTTAACATTATACAGTACAAAGTTATTGTCTGTTATACCTGCATTGTTATTACTCTTTAATTTAATATTGGTTTTTATCAGTATGCTGCTGCTGGAGTATGTGAATTTCCCCTTGGGATTAATAAAGTATCTATCTATCTATCTACTGTATCTATCTATCTATCAACAGAGAGCACGTGTGGCACTTGCGACAACGTATCGATCACTTTTACCACTCGTCCGTTTATGTCTTTGAATGCCAATGTATAATCTGATTTTACAGAACGTTTTTTTTCACTTGTAACGTGTTGTGTTTATTTTTAACAAGTGCAATGTGTTATCTGCAAAGATTATATACATTTATATCTTTAATAGAGGTCTTTCAGGAGAGTTTTTGTCTGTAGATGGTTTGTTGTAATCAGAAGCTTGCTGTCTGTCAGACCAGGTTAATGACACCTCATGTGATCTTTGCAGTTCAGAATC
Source organism: Polypterus bichir lapradei (assembly GCA_026402145.1). NCBI lineage: Eukaryota > Metazoa > Chordata > Cladistia > Polypteriformes > Polypteridae > Polypterus > Polypterus bichir. Next base: position 13,046,469 of record JANRMT010062861.1, on the reverse strand, counting down.
ACCACCACTATATGAGTGCCGCCTTCATGAGGTGTTCGATTGGCTTAGAAATGTGACACTCAGTGAGCTATCTAATTGTTCCCCACCCACTTTTACTTTTACACTTGGACTATATGAGTCCTCTTGTGGTAGACCATCTGGATCCACTCCAGTTTTGCCTATCGGACAAAGATTGGAGTTGAGGATGCAACTGTGGGTTTAAGCACAATTCACTCATGGTTGTCTCCAGATATCCAGTATTTGTTATATGTTTGGCCCTGCAAGACTACTTCAACAGGGCTGTTTTATTCTTCCTTTTTAGTACAGAAGGAATAAAATAATTTAATTAATCTGACCGTTTATTTAATCTGCAATAACAGATGTCTGATTACTAAACTGGGATGAAAAGCGGCTCACCACAGTGGTGCTCCAGTCTGTGAACTCAAATTTAGCTGATCATAAAGAACTTATAGGTGAGCTACAATTGCAGATGGTGCTAAGTTAGGTAAGACGAGGACAACCAAGTCATCACAGATGGCCCACAGAAGGGTGTAAATTTGAGCATGCAGCATATGGCAAAAACAGAATCTAATAAAAATCTGTCTATCCATCTTCTCACCTGCATATCTAGAACAGGTCATAGAGTTCTGCTGCCTATGCCAGCAACACTGAATACAAGGCTGGAACTAGACATGGGGTGTCATTACAGGGCATATTCAAACTTTGGGCCAATTTAAAGTCTCCAGGTAACCTAACACGCATGAACAGGAAGTGCAGGAAAAAAATTACCTGTAGGAAATACCACAGAGACATGGGGAGAAGGTTCAACTGCCACACAAGCTGTGTCTGGGCTGAGATTTGAACCTAAGAGGCTTGAGCTGTAATATAATCTCTCTATTATAAAAGAAAATCTTGAGACGAGACTATTGCAAAGAGATTTCTTCAAGTCCCGCCCTCCTCTCAACCATTTACAGTTAATGGCCCACGCCCACAGTTCTCTCACCTCTCGTTCATGTAATGATTAATTACTCGCTGTAATGTAAAATAGTTAGGTCTGTTATGCATATGTAACAATTCCCATGAAAATAATCTGTTTAAATTGTACATCCGCTTCTCCATACGCGAGTGCCAGAGCCGCTAAGTAGTTATCGTGTAGCGCCCGCCCGGGGGTTGGCGAGCGAAACAAGCAGGGGGCAGAGCCCCCTAGTAATAAAAATTAATATGAACATTTATCTCGGGGTCAGTAAAATTTGATACTTAACAGTTTGGAGCTGCCTTGGAATTGGAAAGACTACAAATTAGTTGAAGAAGTGAAGGGATTTAATATTACATGGTGTCTCTAGATTATGTGACGGGCGTACAATACGCTTAGGCGGGCACATTAGGAAAGCTGGGAGTCCCAGTGTCCTGATACACAAGATAGATGTAATGGCATTAGAGAAAGCCCAGACAAGTGCTAGCAGATTTAATTGAGGACTAAATCTTTGAACGATGAGTAAAGACTACAGAATAACCGACTCAAAAATCCGAAGTACAGGTGTGTTAAGTAATAAGGGAAATAAATAAGGGTAATGTCAGGTGTAATTTTGAAATCACTTCCTCGCTGAGGATTCAATGGTTACCACTGGATACTGGACCACAATACTCTTTATAAGAATGACCAATAAAAATATCAGTATTGCAAAAGGAACCATGCATTCCACTCTAGCTCTTTATGTCCAGGAATGTGGCCAAGTAGTGAAACAACTGGACTATAATCCATAAAGTTTATAGCAGGGTTAGGGCCATTTTTGAATTGACTTGTGAGTTCATGGTCAATTCCAGTTCACGTCCTGGAGTGTGAAATGGAATTAGGATTGCACCCAGCTCAAGAGGAAAAGAACTGGAGTTGAGTTGGAATGAAAGGAATTTTTCTGGTATCCTCTGTCACCTGTTGAGTCAGTCCCTAAGGCTCTGGTAAGTGCAGCTGCTGTGGAAAATATCCTGCATTGTTCCTGTTCCAAAGAAATCGGGCGCCTCTTCACCTAATGACTACAGACCATTGGTATTTCTGTCTCACATTAAGATTTTTGAGAGACAGGTCCTGGACTATATGAGTCCTCTTGTGGTAGACCATCTGGATCCACTCCAGTTTTGCCTATCGGACAAAGATTGGAGTTGAGGATGCAATTATCTATTTACTCCACAAGACTTATTCTCACCTGGACAAAGCTGGCAGCACTGTGAGGATGAATCTTTTTTTATTTTTCAAGTGCCATCAATACCATCCAGTCACCCCTGGTAATGGATAACCTCAGAGATATGCAGGTGGATGAGCCTGTCCTGTCCAGGATGTCCTGGATGACGGATTATCTGTTGGGCAGACCACAGTTTGTGAGATTCAGGGACTGCGTGAACACACTGGAGCACAACAAGGAACAGTCCTATCTGCATTTCTCTTTACTCTACATCACAGACTATAAATACAAAAACAGGTCATGTCACTTGCAGAAATTCTCAGATGACTCTGCACTTATGGGGTGTACTGATAAAGGGGGATGAAACACTAAAGAGGAGTCAGATGGAAAACTTTTGTTTCTTAGTGCAAAGAGAATTGCAACTTAACATCAGCAAAACCAAGGAACTACTTATTGACTTTTGTTGAACCAAAGAGTCTCCGTGTCCAGTCAAGGAGTGCATGTAGAGGGGGTCCTCATTAATGAAAGGTTAGATTGGTCTCGTAACACAAAGGAACTATAGAAGAAAGGGCAACGCTGGCTCTTTTTTCTCAGAAGACTGCATTTATTCAATCCTTAACATCCTTCACCTCTTCTATAACTCTGTGATGGCCAGTGTTATTTTCCATACTGTGTTGTGCTGGTCCGGTAACATCACTTCAAGAGTAGCCCACCAAATCAAGAAGCTATTTAAAATGGCAGGCTCAGCTATGAGACACACACTGGACCCCCTGGATGTTGTAGCAAAGGAAACAGTTAAAACAAAACTGAGTGTCATTATGATCAATGCTGTACATCCTCTCTCTGACACACTAACACTGAGGACTTTCAGCCAATGAATTACTCAGCAGAAGTGTGTCAAGAAACTCGACTGGGGCTCCTTTATACCAAAAGGCAATATGTGTGTATAGTGCCTCACTGGGACTAGGATTGTGAAATCAGAAATATATCTATCTAGTATATAGTGCCTTTCATATCTATCTATCTATCTATCTATCTATCTATCTATCTATCTATCTAT
>JANRMT010062861.1:13002392-13043243 GCA_026402145.1 Polypterus bichir lapradei | reverse complement strand
CTATCTATCTATCTATCTATCTATCTATCTATCTATCTATCTATCTAGCTATCTATTATATAGTGCCTTTCATATCTATCTATTATATAGTGCCTTTCATTCTATCTATCTATCTATCTATTATATAGTGCCTTTCACTCTATCTATCTATCTATTGTGCACTTCACATCTATCTATTATATAGTGCCTTTCATATTTATCTATCTATCACATCAGAGATATGGAGGTTGATGACCCTATATGTTGTTATACTGACCACCAGGGTGTGTATAGCCACCCTAACCCCGGCACAGACTGGCAAGACATCAAATTGCCACACAGTACACGCTTTATTTCTATAGGGAAACGCTTTTGTCTCGTTTCCCCAACAGCAACACTGTGCAAACACAGCACCAAAGCACACCAGTCCTCCTCCTCTTCTTCTTCTTTGCCTTTTTTGTCTCTCTGTCTCTCTTTCTCTCTCTCTCTCTCCCCCTATCTCTCCTTCCACCTCCACTCCTCCTGGCAAGGTTTGTCCTTCTCCCATCCGACTCTGGCTCCTTTTATTCTGCTCCTGGGAGTGCTCCAGGTGGCTCATCATTACCACCTGCAATCACTCCACTGTAGGACTCTGCAGCTCCCCCTGGTGGCCTCCACGGAACCCAAAAGAGCTGTACCAAACTCCATCTCCAACAATGCCTGTGGGAATCCGTGGTGCTACAGCTGTCTGGGAGGGCTGCCCTCTAGCGTCCCAGGGGAGGTAGTGCCTCCTTCAATCCAGCTGGCATCCTGGCTGGGTAAGATAGATAGATAGATAGATAGATAGATAGATAGATAGATAGATAGATAGATACTTTATTAATCCCAAGGGGAAATTCACATACTCCAGCAGCAGCATACTGATAAAGAACAATATTAAATTAAAGAGTGATAACAATGCAGGTATAACAGACAATAACTTTGTATAATGTTACCGTTTACCCCCCCGGGTGGAATTGAAGAGTCGCATAGTGTGGGGTCTCCTCAGTCTGTCAGTGAAGTAGGACGGTGACAGCAGTCTGTCTGTCACTGAAGCTGCTCCTCTGTCTGGAGATGATCCTGTTCAGTGGATGCCGTGGATTCTCCATGATTGACAGGAGTCTGCTCAGCGCCCGTTGCTCTGCCACGGATGTCAAACTGTCCAGCTCTGTGCCTACAATAGAGCCTGCCTTCCTCACCAGTTTGTCCAGGCGTGAGGCGTCCCTCTTCTTTATGCTGCCTCCCCAGCACACCACCGTGTAGAAGAGGGCACTCACCACAACCGTCTGATAGAACATCTGCAGCATCTTATTGCAGAAGTTGAAGGACGCCAGCCTTTTAAGTCTTCTATAGTCGGCTCTGTCCTCTCTTGCACAGAGCATCAGTGTTGGCAGTCCAGTCCAATTTATCATCCAGCTGCACGGGTAATGGCTGAGGCTGCCCCTCACACCCCTAATGGGAACTGAGAAATCAAAATTATTTCCTTTTCACAAATCTTGGAAGAAATAGGGATCAGTAATCTAGTCATGTGAAGAGTCGCTTCATGCTATTTAGATAGATAGATAGATAGATAGATAGATAGATAGATAGATAGATAGATAGATAGATAGATAGATAGATAGATAGATAGATAGATACTTTATTAATCCCAAGGGGAAATTCACAAAATCCAGCAGCAGTATACTGATACAAAGAAACAATATTAAATTAAATAGTAATAAAAATTAAAATAAAAATGAAAAAAAAAAAAAAATGTTAGCATTTACTCCCCCGGGTGGAATTGAAGAGTCGCATAGTGTGGGGGAGGAACGATCTCCTCAGTCTGTCAGTGGAGCAGGACGGTGACAAAAGTCTGCCTGGAGATGACACTGTTCAGTGGATGCAGTGGATTATTCATGATTGACAGGAGTTTGCTTAATGCCCGTCGCTCTGCCACAGATGTTAAACTATCCAACTTTACTCCTACAATATAGCCTGCCTTCTTAACAAGTTTGTCCAGGCGTGAGGCGTCTTTCATCTTTATGCTGCCACCCCAGCACACCACCGTGTAGAAGAGGGCACTCGCCACAACCGTCTGGTAGAACATCTGCAGCATCTTACTGCAGATGTTGAAGGATGCCAACCTTCTCAGAAAGTATAGTCTGCTCTGACCTTTCTTACATAGAGCATCAGTATTGGCAGTCCAGTCCAATTTGTCATCCAGCTGCACTCCCAGATATTTATAGGTCTGCACCCTCTGCACACAGTCAGTTTAGTGGTTGCTGATCATGAATATAATAATATTTTTGAAATATAATTCAAGAACCGGTAGTCCTAGCTCAAGATCAGTGAATACGAATATGATGTTATTTTTGATCCTTTACTAGGGGCCTATCTGAGAGTGAAAAATGACAAATTTATATTACAATAAACAATATTTAGACTTCAAACATTTAAATGGAAACATATTTTAATATTTCAAATATCTGACAAACCATTCTTGTTTATTGCATATTTGTATCTCATGATGTAAATCATTACATTTCTTATGAACACAACCAATTCGGGTGATTTATGCTAATTTAGACTTTTTACAATTCCAATCCCACTTTCTTGGTTGAACTGGAATTGATGAGTTTATTTATGAATTGACTCCAGCTCTGCTTTATAGCACCACTTAGTTCCACAAACTGCGAAGTACAGTACAGTATGTAACCAGTTGTACTATCTTCAGTTTTGGGAGAAGGTCCATGCAATTTTTTGATCTAACATGACAATAGTAGCAAAAGAAATGTTACAGAGTGCGCGTACGTTCGTTCATCCAGTCATTTATTTCTCCATGATGGATCGGCTCCCTGTTGGAGAACTGGAGCTCCTGCCTTGTGCCCATTGCTGTCAGGATAGACTCCAGCCAATGTGCTGGTTTAAGTATGTTGTGTATTGTTACCCACTGTTATAGAAAAGGCAGGAGCCATCACAGGACAAGGTGCCAGTTCATTGCATTGCACACCTGGTAACAAACAGCACATAAACAACTTAAAAAGCTAAAATTTGCGCAAATTAAAAGTAGCAAGATAAACGTATTGTTAAGGATCAAATAACTGGAATGAGAATGTTCTGTTACATTGAATATCACTGCAATGCTGTTTTCTGACATCTCATGTATTCTTAAAGATATCAGCCCCCCACTATCCGCGACCTATTTCCTCCTCCTAGAAAGTCATTTCTACGCATGTGCGGCTGCATGTTTGCCGTTCACGGCGACTGCGCACTGACTTTCAGGCAGCAGCGAGCGCATGCGCCTCTGACAGTCAGCTGCCTGACCTACGGCATGATGGCGTCCTATACTGGTACCTGGTCTGCACGCTGTTTCACCCTCGTGTTATTATCGAGGCAGCAACGAGGCTTTCTCAAACTTCATGCGAACGGGCTCACGCATTCCGGGCTGATTCAAACAGCTGTAACAGCGGCGCACTGCAGGACGGTTGGTCTGCTGGGAGCACGCGCTGTCCTGACATTGACACGACACTTCGGTGAGTGTGTGTGGGCCTTCTGGAAACCCAGAAAGTTGTTATATTGGATTAGTAATATTTGGAATATGCAGTCTTAAGGTAGAGCCATCAGCATTCCGAAAAAATAGTCAATAAGTGTTCATCGTGGAGGAGATTCTGTCCAGTGATTCGTTAAGTCTTTTATCTGTAGTGCCAGTGATGCCGGCCTATTTATTATGAGGCAGGAGGAATGATCAGTAATCGCAATCGGTAGTGGTACAGCGATTAATACATGGGAGGACTCCTCATAATGGATAATGTAAAATATTTTAGATAATTAGTAGTACTGTCACTGACGGGTATGTCGGCTCTTACGGTTGTGCTTGGTTAGACCAGGTAATGTATTTGACATCGTTTCACGCGACCCTAAAATGGATTGATCGGATTTTAAAAATGTTACGTTACTTTAGTTATATTACAAATCTGTTTCGTGAGCTATTACCTTCGAGTTTCTGCGGGCAGCCGCAAATAACCTGACAAAACTTTACTATCTAAAGAGAGAAAACAAAGATAACGTCAGACCGCAACTGATGAAAATTCCCCATGAAACTATCCAGGCACTCCAGCTCACATATACTCCAATGCAGTGTTTTTCAACATTTCTGGAGTTGCGACACACCATTGATTGGGGTCGAGCATGAAAATCGGAGAGAGTTGTCCCCCTAGGTGAATTGAAGGCGTTTTTGGGTTAATCGAGGATGATTGTGGGAGCAGTCACCCACTACCGTTATAAGCAAAAGCAACTGGCGACCTAGTGTTTGGATCTTGATTGTGTTTATGTGCTTGTGCCTTCCCAGGTGCCTCTTTTAAAAGGCAAGTGCGTAATTTTTGTTTACATGTCAGCGCGTTATGTTAAAAGCTGACTTGCAATATTCAGATCTATCGTTTAGACCTTTATTTAAATGTGTATCAAGCATTCAGAAGCATAACATAAAACTAAATAATGAACGACGTTTTAATCAAATCTGGGAAAAAGCTATAAATATTTGTGTGTCCATTTTCAACTGAGTCTCTTCACATTCCCTAGAACTTCTAATAACATTGTACAGTGTAACCCTGTGTTAATAAAGACTTCAAATAGATTCTATTAATTATCATTATTTCATTGGCAGTTACTCTCAGAGTGGTATTTGCCAGTCGCACTTACTTTTCGTTCCAATCTATTCCTAAATATTTTTTGTCTGATGCACCCTTTTCCATTTTTTGATTTTACTAGTGAAACATGCACACCCCATGTCCAAAAATAACATGCAAATAACAACTAAGTTAAAGATTAGGTGCCTCGTGTAATTCTATGCCTAGAATTTACAGCAAAATATGGCATATGGACAAAACTAGAAAAGTGTGTATGCACAAAAAAAATTTTAGATGCATAAAATTGTGCATAAGCAAAGTTCCATGCACTTTCTTTTCATAAATCCCAACAGCGTGAATTTTAAGGCATATGCACATGCCTGCAGCCCCACCCAGACTCCTCCCCAAATTTTGCATATTTGAATGTGCATATCAATGTAAATAGCCCCTTCAGTTGAATGTTTTGTTAAAAGACAATGGCCTAGCCATGTGGAAAAAATAAATTAAGCAAATGTGAAGTGGAGGCAAGGAAATCATACTATTTGTTGGCTTAAGCAGTGGTATAAGCAGTAAAAGGAAATTCATGGAGTGATACAGAGTGGCGGACACACTCGAAAGTTCAAGTTCAGAAAGTTGCACAGTGCCTGAAATAAAAAGAAGAGGTCAGATATCAAAGCCGATGTGAAAAGGCGAGTTGCATCCCACCGTCTGTTTATTCTGTTTCAGACAATATTACAAAAGCTGACCCCCGTGCCGAGGACCAGACTCCAGGTGTGATGCACTGGGCACAGCAGCACCATCTTCGACTGTTGGCTGTACACACACCTCTGCCTCAGTAACCACTGGGCGACCATCTGGCCGTGTTCTGGGGTCACAAAATGCAACAGTGGATGCTGTTAAGAGATGTGGCCAATTAACTAAGGGCTCGATATTGACCACATATTAAATGAATTGCTTAAAAAATAAATGCTGCATCTGATTACCTGTTTTTACATTCTGCTAATTACATTCAAACAAAGTAGGAATACTATCCGATCTGGCTGATCATTTGGTGGGTCAGGTTCATCATACTGAATCTCTTCAGGTACGGGCAAGCCACGATTGTGTGCCACATTAATGCAGCACACTACCTGCTTGCACAATGTGACACACTTTCTGTGGGCTATAGAGCAGCACATTAAAAGAGTGGAAATGCTTTCTTTTTACATAAGCAAATTAATTCTCTGAAGGCACCTTAATAGTGTAACATCGGCGCTGAGCGCCACAACGAGTAGATTGTCTACTCTTTACATGGCACTTTGAGGTGACTGTCTGTCCTAAAAAGGATTGCTTTCTTTTTGCCTCACTAGTTGGAAAAAGCACCTGTGACTGTGCAGAGTTGCTGTTTTTACTGGAACTCCTGCTACAGATGATGTAATGGAAGCTCATTCTTTTGGTGATTCATCCCTGGATGATGTAACTTGTCCAGCGCCGTTGCAGTAGCAATGTGTGTGCAGTTGACCAGTCCAACTACATTTGGGAAAACTGGATGTTGCTGTGAATTGTGTTTTGATGTTTTGTCAGTTCAACCACAGTATAAGGAAATCTATATTTGGATGACAAGCAGATAATACCCTCATGATTGTGAAGTACCCAATCGATCAGCAAGTTTACGTTGAATAGCTCCTGTGGCTAAACACCCGAGGGTTAACAGAACTTGCAAAGAAGCAGGTAGAGCACAATTCCTCAAAGTCCACCTTAGTAAAGCCGGTGCCTGTTCAGCACACAGCTCCAAGAGGATAGTTCTTGGAAATCGAAATCGATTTAGAAGCCAGTCATCATCATCCTCATCTATAAATATGCACTCTCTTCTAATTCTTCCATTTGCAATGTCTTCAAACAAAGAAAGCAGCTATGGTAGTTGGAATGGTTTGGCCATTCCATGCACCCATTATATTGTTAATGAATGATTACAATAAAGTGAATTAAGTTTGTAAACGATGTGCAGTTAGTTTTGGTGCATTTGATAAATCACATATCGTGGATACAAATCTGAAAAAGAAAGGGACACCACACAGAGACAGCACTGCTTTGACACTGGGTGCCACCTGTTTGGAAAACCAAGCAGAAACCTGCGTACACATGGTGTGAGGCTTCCGTGAAAATGTGTGCGGCTTTACTACAAGTTTAGTTTTTACACATCTCGATGTGAGTGTGGAAATGGGCGTAGGCAACATTTTTGGGCATACACGGCATTTATACATGAGGCCCAAGGATCTGATAATTATGTTTTCTAAATGCAGGTGTACCTCGACTTACGACAGGGTTATGGACTGAAGGACCAGTTGTAAGTCTAACATCGTATACTGTACACAGTACTGTGCAATACAAATACAGTACCAAGTCACACAAAAGTAACTGCACTCCAGACAACTGCCACAGAAAAATACAGTATTTACAGTGCTCTACTTGTACACTACTTATATTTAAATAGCCATAGCAGGTGGCAAAGTGGAGACCAGGCTTCACCTCCCGGGTTCTCTCTGCATGGAGTTTGCATGTTCTCCCCATGTCTGCGTGGGTTTCCTTCGGTGCTCCGGTTTCCAAAGACATGCAGGTTAGGTGGATTGGTGTTTCTTTAATTGGGCCTAGTGTGTGGTTGGTGTGTGTGTGTGTGTGCACTGTGATGGACTGGTGCCCTGTCCAGGGTTTGTTCCTGCCTTGTGCCCTATACTAGCTGGGATTGTCTCCAGCAGACCCCGATGACTCTGTTTGGGACTTAAGTGGGTTTGAAAATGACAGGCTGACTGACAATATTAATGAATACAAAATTTTCATATGATGCTGAACATGTACAGTAGTCTCTTATATTGAAAGCAGCTGCTTATACTGCATACGTATATGAACACTTTTGCTGAATATTTATATTACTGTAGAGAACTATTAATACCAAACATTAAATTTTTTTTTTAATGTATGTGTTAGCGTTTTTATGCACTAATTAATAGACGGTTGTATGCACTAATTAATAGGCGGTTGATCATCCACATAATTGTCACTTTCTTCTGAAGCTGATTGTTGAATCATTTTGTTTTCCACAGTTTCATTTTCACATCTGGTAGAATGACGCAGTGATTTTTTGTTTTAGGAAAGTGTCTTATTTGGATTGGATAGTGTGTTTATCTTTTTCCATCATAAGTTTGTTTGTAGCTGGCAAGGGCAGCTTGCACATTCCTTTCCACAATCACAAAATGTTCTATATTCCTCTTCCATTGTTATATGCCCTGTTTATTGTGTGATATCGGGAGGCTCAATATGATTATGTTGGTCAACTGGTACATCATTAAAAATTCTGTAAATACCTCTAGGGACTTCCATTGTAAGTATGAGTTAGACGTATATCACATATTCATAGGTTGAGGTATATCTGGGGTTACCTCTTTCAATTCCTGTAGAAGTCATAATTTATTGTACAATGTTTCTTCTGGTGGCTCATGTAGAGCAACTTTTCTATTTTGGCAACACACTCACGTTGTTAATGTAACTCTGCTAAGCAGTTATCTTCAAAGAAGCATTGAGGTAATGATGTAAAAACAATTCTTCCATATGGTGGAAAGTTTTGACTATTTAATGATCCTCTTGATTGTAGCTGGACATTTCGGTGTTGTTGTTGCTGTTACATTCTGTATCACAGACTTTGACTTGCATGCCTATGAGCCATTATGTTTGTCTGCTGCTCATTTTCCCTGTATTCAGGATTACTTTTTGCTTGTTAATCAGTTCCTTGTCTTCTTTTTTTTCTTGTTCTTCTTCTCTTAATCACCTTCTGTGATTTGCTTTATGCTCAGCCGGTGTTGCTTCTCTTCTTTTTCTTTCTGTCATGATGGTGGCTATCACTTGATTTTGCAATGACTTTGCTATAAACACACAACTATTGGACACTTTGCCGTTCTTTTATTATGTTTAATGATGTTCGATGATCAATAAACTGGATACTTGCACTTGGTTATGAAGTTTGAACATGTGTGTACTGTGTACTGGGTGATGGGGCCCCCAGTTTAGCTAGTATAAAACTTTGTGTGTGCTGATAAAGGTGCCCTGCGATATGGTTGGTGCTCAACGGATGTTACTGCAGTCCTTTTCTTTCTTGTAGTACGGTGGTTATCACTTGGTTTCTCTTTGACTTAAACACACAAGCACAAGTCACTTTGCTACCCTTTATAGCCATCAGGTTGCCCCTACTATAATTATCAACTCAGGATTACTTCTTACTTGCTATGTATGTCAACATCTGGTGCTCTTATTCTTTTTTTGTTCTTTGTCACTTAATCACCTTCAACAATATGCTTGACGCTCAGCAGGGGTACTACTACTCTTTTTCATTCTGCCATTATGGTGGTTACTGCTGGGTTTCTCAATCACTTTGGTCTAAAGACACAACCACAGGTCATAGCCCAACAGGTTGCTGCTACCTAATTTCCAAAACATGCAAGGTTGTAAGGTTTTAATTAAGACCAAGATCAAGGTTCTAGCCTCGGTATATTGTGAGTAATTACATGACATATGGGCAGACCGTAGTATTTTATTTACGTAAGTAAGATAAAAAATTAAACAATGACGGTTTTTATTAAATCCTGAAAAAACGCTAGCAATATTTGTGTGTTGTTTTTCCTTGCTTCTCCCAGAAGTGTTTTTATAACCTTGTTAAATAAAGACTGAAAATAGTTAACATTGACTGTTATTTTTTCATTGGCTGAAATGGTACGATGCTCTAAATGATCTTTGCCTTCCTGTCCTTTTCTAAATATTTTTTTGCCTAATGAACTCTTTTCCATTTTTTGCTTTTATTTTAATGTGAATCTCTTGGGATACCATCTCCTTTGACTAACTGTAAGAATCTAGATAATGCTGGCCTTTTTAAGCAGTGTTAAAATGAGTTTTGCTTATGTTCATAGGTGAAGGATTTAGTCTGTTCTGACTATACTAATACAAATAACACTACAGTATATAAATATTATAGTTGTCTAGCCTTGCAGGTCCTGGCCTGGTAAATTTCTCTATTTTTATTTTGGGATACTCACTAAGTAAATTAAGATTTTGGAAAGTATTAAACTTTTAACATAACAGTGCAAAAACATGGGAAGATTAATAAAAACCGTAAAATATCACAGTCCACACACATCAGAGTAAAGGTTAAGATTCATCTGGAGAGTGCATCTGACTTATAACTGAAAACAGGTGTAGTACAAATAATAAAAGATGGCTTACCTCAAGTGTTTGGCATCTGTCACTGTCATTATATACTGTATATCATTTATCCAGTGACTTTGCAATGTTTCACAGGTGATCTGGATTGCTTTTGATTATGTCTATTGTTTTTCATAGGTCCAAGGCCCCCTGGAGTTGCCACCTTTCACACCAGTGTCTCCAGTTATAACAAAGAGGATTACTATAATATATTGGGTGTACCACGCACTGCCAGCCAAAAGGAGATTAAAAAAGCATATTACCAGGTAGTTTAAGACATATAAAGTTATATATTTATTCATATATATATTTTTTTTTTTTTTTTTTTTTTTTAGTGAGAATACACGCTCTTTTTAATTTGTCACTGTTATGTAACTTCTGCGTCCAGTGAGGTATTTTCACTAAGAATTCTTGGCAAAAAAGGGAACTTATCCTGTCATGTATGCTGCTCATTAGCTTTCAGAGTTGCTCATGTATGTACCTTTAAAATTTTAACCTGAGACTCCAGCAGCTTGGGGTCTAATAAAATACTCTGCACTGCTTATACCCCTGAGGCTGAGTTTAATTTATTTTCATTCACTTTACATCAGAGGTGAGAAAGTAACCTTTAGGAATTTTGGAGTTTATTTTATATTGGATTTAGTTTGTGTGTTTATTTGTATATTTATGGAAAAGAAGACATTAGTCATAAAGAAACCATTTATACCTGTGAAACTATAAAATCTTAACGGAACAGGTATGGAGATACAGAGCCAAGGATTTGTAGTAGGTGCTTTGTTGTAATGTTTATTAATCTCACATTTAATTTTGGTTTCTTAGTGGTTAAATATAAATTATTTTATGTTGTAGTTGGCCAAGAAATATCACCCGGATACCTGCAAAGATGACACCCTAGCAAAAGAGAAATTTACTAAACTGGCAGAAGCTTATGAGGTAATGTATGCATTTTTAATTCACATTATTCTAACAGCAAAATATATCATCAGGAAATGTCTGTATTTGATGAAAAGTTCTTGAAGGTGGTTATTTATTTATTTTTTTTTGGTTATCTACAAATCTACCAAAAATTAATCATAGGTCATATTGGTCTTAGCTGGTCCATCTACCCATCAAGGATGCACTTTATTGTACATAATTATAAATTTGGAGGTGGCTTATGTTTTCTTCATTGGGACCACATTGCGCCTGTACTTTCACTTGTAGAATGCTTCAGATTTCTCTCTTTGGCGCAGTCACCACTCCTGCTGGTTATTCTTTATAGTGCAGAACTCAAAAATGAATAGATAATTTGCAGTGTTTTAAAGAAATGCAACACCCAAAAATGAGAGCTGTCACTTCCCTGATGTTTGTAGAGATGGTGGAGAAATATATTTTTTTTTGTCTCGGGTTGTAGAGCACAGAGAACCAAATCTCTCTACAATGGACTTGAATCGAGCCCCAGCTTGAACAACAACAGATATGAAAACGTCCTTATAAAACAAATCTCAAATTACTTGTGTTGCATAATCCAAATGAATCCATATGACTGGTATTCAGCCCTAACTGTGTGCCTTTGCTAACATACTGTTAAGTAAACCACTTCAGGAAAATCCTCTTGTGCATGACAGTGAAATATACAGTTTGATCCCCATTAAAAGGGTGATTTTTTTTCTCATAAGTTTACCACTGTGCCACAATCAATCAACAACAGAACATGTGTATTGTATATTTAAAAAGTGTGAATATTGGTAAAAAAAAAAAAGTAACCGAATTAGGTAATAGACTCTATTGAATAGCCATTCAGACATATAAAGCCTGGGATTTAAAGATATATTTTTGAGTATAGGTTACATGTGGACAATGGCAGAGTATTGTTGGAAATGGGTCAAGACCTCATATGATTTTCAGGAATTTCCTTTTTCTCCTCATGAACAGTGAAGGACAATTGCCCAGTAAGACAAACAAAAAAATCATGCCAGGATATATTGTTTATCTCTTTGAGGGCTGAATATTTTTCCAAAAAACACAATTTTCTGAAAAGCACAGAAAGCCATGGTTTCACACAGAAATCAACATAAAATTACTGTTGCTGCCAGCTTGTCAGGGATGTGTGGCAGGCTGGCTGCCAGGCTGTCTTTGTGAGTATGGGGGGTGGGGGGTTAGCAGCAATTGCAGTGCATCGCAGCCTGGTTTGTACCACTTGTCATTGTAAGTGACGGCCCTCCCAGGTGAACATTGCCGTAGGCACATCAGCTACAAAAACCTGTTCAGCACCACGAGTACCTCGCATTTGATTTTGATCACTTGTATCAAAGTCCAAGTCCAACAAGTCAGAGTCCAATTCAGTGATAATATGCAAAATGTCACCCATGGAGCATTATGTTTTACACATTCGCTTCGATCTTTCGCCAGAAGTCGATGGCATTTTTGCCATTGTTGGCTCATCCCTACTCACATGATCACAGGGAATCTACATCAGACCTATAAAGCTAACCTTCCTTCTAGCAAAGAGAGTCCAACTAAAACATAATGTTGGTTTTGGCCACTGTTTACATTTGATTACCACCTTCAACCCCTCCTTTTGACAAAAGTGCACGTCCATCCTGAAAGAGTTATATAACTAACATGATCAGTTCCTGGAAGTTTGTTTTTAGACTCAGATATGTAAGCAGTTTCTAGATATGAATTGATTTTGAAATAGATCCCTTATTTTTCCATCAAGTTGTGGTAGGAAATTCTGAATCGTAGTTACCAACAGATGTGGCCATGTGCCATCAGCTTTTCACAAGTCAAAGTGAAACAAAGATAAACAAGTGTTTGATGGTCATGCTGTGCAAGCGATCTTTGTCCAAGTTTAACAAACAGTAAAAATGGTGTAATATATATATAATCACATGTATTGATTTCTTCCAGTAAGCCTAATATTCTGTTTTTGAATCAGTTCTTATGTATTGGAAAATATGCAACTGATGCAAATTATTAATTTATTTTTTAAATGCAGGTACTGAGTGATGAAGTTAAACGAAAACAGTATGATACATATGGCACTGCTGGATTTGACCCTGGACATGCAGGTTCTGGTCAGCATCACTGGCATAGTACAAGCATTGATCCAGAAGAGCTTTTCCGTAAGATATTTGGAGAGTTCTCTTCTTCAGGGTTTGGTGATTTCAACAGAGTATTTGACCAACCACAAGAGGTGAGGAAATTTAAGGTTGCTTCTAGATATTCTTTATTTACAAAGACATACAGCCTACACTGGGATGTAATGACTGTTGGCCAAGGCACTGGGCTACAAATCATAATAGTGCTCATCACCGAATCACCCTGAAATCACCCTGAGCCATGTGTAGTCTGTTAGTGTTCTCATTGTACAAATAGGCAGTAGCCGTGGCATCATGGATTCCTTGTTTCCTTAGTCAAATATAAAAGTCTAAAGTATTGTTGACCACATCTTCTGTAGTCAAAGTTGGCAGAGCTAAAGTTTGTCTTAGTGGCCTTGAATTTATATGATTCAATCAATCACAGGGTAAAAGAGTCACAATAAGAGTATCCTACCAAGATCTAAATGTGTTAGTGGTGTAATTTTTCTGTTTTTTTTTTATTTTTTTTTGTATTTGTCATTTATCATTGGGTGTGACTGATGATCCCAATGTGATGTTTGAGATGTTGCGTGACAAGACCCTGAAGGTTGCTGAGGGTTGTGTTGGTGTTACTAGTATTCCCAGAAGGAGGTGTTTCATCTTTCAGGGCACTCTGGATATCATTGAGAAGAGTTGCAGTGCACAGCTTGATGGCAGCTCCGGTCTGTACTGGGAACTGAGAAGGATGGCTGCGAGGGCTCTGAGGGCTGATAAGGAGGCGGTTGTTAGAGAATCTATAAGCAAGTGACATACCATCTATGTATGGTCTAGTGACTCACATCCTGCTTACGGAGGAATCGAAGCACAACGCACATCTAAATCTGTTCTTTGGATAGTCTCAGTCAGGGCAGCTGATGGAACGGTCCTTACGGATGACACTGCAGTTGTGACCTGCTGGGCTGGCTACTTTGAGCAACTGTTTAAAGCTGATCCTCTGGCTAAGACATTGGTTATCTCTTGGTCCACGGTTGTTGAGGCTGGTCCTCCAATTAGCTGTGAACCGCCCAGTCTCACTGAGACTGCACAGGTGGTGAACCAGCTGAGGATAGGGAAGGCTGCAAGGATCTGTAGTATCTGGGGTGAACTTCTCCAGGCTGGTGCTAAAGCTGTCATCCTGGCATTGCAAGCAATCTTTGCTTGCATTTGGGAGATGGGCGTCATCCCAACTGACTGGAAAACGGGACTTGTCATCCCTGTCTGGAAAGGGAAGGGAGATCGCCTAGATTGTGGCAACTACAGGGGGATAACACCACTCTTGGTGCCGGGTAAATTTACGACGTTCTACTTTAATGACAAAATAAAGGACAAGATTAAAGTGGACATTTCAACCTTTTTTTTCCCACTTTGTCCCTATTTTGTTTTTCTTTTATCTGTACCCTAATATGCTTTCGTATGACACTCAAGATGGTGGGCTACGACTTGCCTTTTCATGTTGACTTTGATCCAGCTCGCAGGATCCTCATTGAGTGCCCGAGCAGCTAGACCAGGCCAAGGGGACACCCACATAACACCTGGCTGCTGCTGATAGATGGTCATTTCTGGAGAGTGTCTCCCTGGGGGGTTGCCAACCAGGATCCCGTGGTGGGTGCGGCAATGTGCTGCACCAATGCATGCTCCCCAACCTGACCTGACCTGATTTACATTCAGCCTCCTCTTGATCATCTCTCCTTATTTTTAATTTTGGACATTTATTAAGGAATCCAAAAAGCAGTGCTATTTATTGTCATTGCTAGTGTTATAAATTTGGCATAGATACAAAACAGACATTAAAAGAATTTTAATTTAAATTTATTTTCCTCTCTAGTACATTATGGAACTGACATTCAACCAAGCAGCCAAGGGTGTAAATAAAGAGATTTCTGTCAATATTGAGGACTCATGCCAGCGTTGTGATGGTAAAGGGTATGAACCTGGCACAAAGGTGCAGCATTGCCATTACTGTAATGGAACTGGGATGGTGAGTTGAATAACCCCCTTATTTCTTTTTAAAATGGTGTGGTTATATATTCACTCAGAACTTGATTAAAATTGGTTAGACATCTTAAGAGAGAACCTGTGTGAAACTTTTAATGGGGCCTGATGCCTGAGTTGTATTTCCTTCCTAGGCTTTGCTCAGGCTCCCCATAATACTCCAGATCTCCACCCCATGGTCATTATTTCTAGCATTACTATTCCATTTGTGGAATTTGGTCTGTTGAGCATTTCAGTTAAGCAAAGATGCTGATAAGGTAATGGTAAAATACTATAATGTGGTTTTAAAAAGGTCTAGAATAAAAGTTAACTTGGAAAACCAAACTAGCTTTTAAAAGTATCTGAAAATACTTGTACTGTGAAATTTAGTTAAAGGTACCTTAGAATTGATTCTGGATATGTGATAAAGTGTGTAGATATCTTAATCTGTGAATTTTTTACGATACCTCAGCCTCATTTTGAGTTACAGTAAATGTCAAGTACATTTTGAGATGTATCAAAATATGCTGTAAAATCCTTGTTTTCAGTAGAACTTTTTTTTTTTTATAGTATCTAGGAATCAATTTAGGGTATAATCCATAAGTTTTTTTAAGATATATAAAAATGTATAATTATATGAATATGAAAAAGATCTTTTTTAAAATACAATGTGTTGTTTAATTTATTAGTACAATTTGTTTTCTGTTACTGATCATACACCCACAAAACAAGCTAGTAACGTAATACACGCAAGTGCCTCGACCCTTCTTTGATTTAATTTTTAATTGGGGACTTATTTCTGGGCCTGATTTCCTTATGTTATTTGAATTTTGCCAGATGGGCAATTTTTTTTTTAAACTGTAGTAAAGCTGAAGCACTTACTTGACAGTCTGCCAGCTTTTACTGATAGAGGACCATTGTTGTGTATAATCAAGGGCAGTGTGTAAAGAATTTTTCTATTTTGTCCTGCAGGAAACTATAAACACTGGGCCATTTGTTATGCGCTCTACATGCCGGAGATGTGGTGGCCGTGGCTCAGTGATTACAACCCCTTGTGTTTTATGTCGTGGGAGTGGACACACTAAACAGAAACGAATGGTGATGGTTCCTGTACCAGCAGGTGAGCAAAAACGTGTCATTTAAACAGCTAAAATGCGCACAGTCATTCATTTTGTAAATGCAGAAGTGTGTCATAATTCTGTTCATAAAATATATCTTACGAAAATGTCCCAAATTTTCGGATCTGGGGTCCATTTTTGCCCATTGAGTTTACCTGTTTAAAAATTTATTTGTATATTATTGATCTAAACAAGGATAACCTAGCCCTTTATAGTTATTAAAATATTTATTTGCATCATTAAATTATCACTAAATAGATTATACTGAGAAATTGTCATTGTATTAACAATGTAAATACTATGTTGTGATGTGTTTCAGGAGTGGAAGATGGACAGACAGTTCGAATGCCTGTTGGGAAGAAAGAGATATTTATAACTTTTCGGGTAAGAACACTGTGGTTGGTTGTTAATGTTCTTGTATCAAAAGAGTTCTAGACAATTGCAAATTATTTAATAGCACGTTAGCATAGCCATCAAAAGAAGGGATCAAGATAGATAGATACTTTATTAATTCCAAGGGGAAATTTACAAGAGGGAGACATTTTGTGTTTAGAAATGGTCCAGCAGAAATGAATAACTAAAGCAGGCTGTTTATGTAAGACAACCAACAGCTGAAGCAGGTTTGTAGGAATTATTTAGAAATATGCATAAGAGACTGAACTGTAAAAATAACACACTTGGTTTCGGCCTTAGCTGCTAAAGGATGTGCCACAACATAATTACTTTAGCATATTAACTAATATTCAGTTAATGTATTTATTTTTCTGTTGTATGCACCAGCTCCTGTAAACAATATGTAGAATATATAATGTCTATTTTAGAATAGTTTTTATTTTAAACAAGATTAATTGTAAGTGTAGCAATGAGGCACATATTCTTAGTCTGCATTTTAAATTTGTTCATCTTATAAATATGGGGGAAAATATATAAGTTGCTTGATATTGCTAAAATGTTAAAAGCTAAAATTGAGTTTTCTTTTGCTCCCTACAGGTCCAGAAGAGTCCTGTGTTCAGGAGAGATGGGGCAGATATTCATTCTGACCTTTACATCTCAGTAGCTCAGGCAATCCTGGGAGGCACCGCCCGAGCGCAGGGCCTGTATGAGACACTTAATATAGCAGTGAGTATAAAGAGGTCTTATAAGTTTGCTCTTTTTTTCTTTTTGTGCTTAAGGCATCTTCCTTTCTTAGTATTTTATTCTAAGACTTCAGATTTTAATTGTTTTCGATTCAATTTGATTGCTTTTACTAAGTATATAGATCTGTTTTGATGAGTTGTTTAAAAACACTGCATCCACTGCTGCAGCTCAATTGTGAAAATCTAAGCTTCTAACTCGATTGATTGATTTATTTATTTATTTTTTAATCCCTTAGCTCAGCCTTTATGTTTCTTTGTATGTATGTTATGTCCATTTATTGATATATCCTGTCAGTTTGTTTTTACTTAATAAAAAGTCGATCACACACAAAAAAAAAACCAAAACACTGCATCCAGTAAATGCCCCTAGCATAATTGTTTTAAAATATTCATTTCCAATTACAGTGGAAGAGGTAGCGTATTACTCTCAGGATCACTGGGCACATCCAGTTTTTGATTAAGAAAAAAGTTTTTAATTTAGTTTCTAAAACTTTCAAATTCTTAATATACAGTAAATGTTATGCTTGACTATTTTTCTGTAATGCACTGACACCCAGTCCAGGGTTAACTTCTGTCCTGTGCACAATTGCTGCTGAAGTAGGGACTGGCCCACCACAACCCTTAATTGGAAAAACAACTTAGAAAATGGAATTAGGCATTTTTTCTGTCTTGTACTTGAAAGAAATCTGCAAAAAAAAATTTTGCATTTTATCACATGGCTTATAATATATTTTTTAAAAAATTTGTTATTGTTGCTACGTTGTACTAGTTTGAAATCTGTTTGTCTATAATTCTAGAATTTGTTCTGATATATTGTTCATATTTCTGTTTTAAATGCTGTCATCTTAAGAATTTTTCATCCTTTAATATTTTTTATTCTTTTAATGTTAAATTTACATTTGTGTACCTGGCAGATACCACCTGGATCTCAAGCTGACCAGAGAATTCGACTGGCTGGAAAGGGTATCCCTCGAGTGAATAGCTACGGATATGGAGATCATTTCATTCATATGAAAATTCGGATCCCAAAGTATGTGCCTTTGACAACAAAAGCTATTACTCTCAATGTTTCCGATCCAAATCAACAATAAAGTTCAAATTAGTATATTTTTGTACAGCGCACTTCACTGAGTACAGGCTTAGAGTGCTTTAACAAGTTCACAGGTAAATGTTATCACAGACTTGACAAATGACAGACTGCATAATGCACACACCTAACGATACACACCGGAAGACTATACAGTTCCAACGTGGTTAACATAAATGGAACCAAAAAATATCTCTCCATTAACATAACTGTAAAACTGTTGTTATTTGACAGCAGGAGAGGATAATAAAAACTCCAGTCAGCAGAATCCATGGAGAAAATACATTTCTAGGGGGGCTCCACCAGCAGTGGTAACAGACAAAGTAAAAAAAAAAAAAAAAATTTCAGACACTAGCTTAACAATAGAACTAACAAACACATGATAGGCAGCCCTTTAGAAAATAAACTAAATGGTCTGTATATCAGGTATTTACATTTTTTATTTATCAATATGTTGTCCAGATTGTTAGGATTTTCAATTGCTAATTTCTTTCCAGTCTCTTCTAAATGTCTGGGTAAAAAATGTACATTCTAGGAAAATGCAAACCTACATTAGGGTGTTGCTGTGGCATTTTAGCAGGCATCATGTGTATGTTGTTCTCATAGAGACATAATGAGCCCAGCACTTACCGGGTTTCACTCTCAACCTCATTCACACATTTTTATAATTTGTTTTTCTGAAGTAAATCTTTAACCTTGAATGGCAGTAATGTTACTTACACCAGTGAAAATGTCTTTTTGTATGATAAAGTAAATGCCATAAAGTTACACAACTATATACAAAAGTACATGATTTATTTTGTCATACAAATGCAATATGATGATTACTATTTTTGTTTAATGTTGTGGCCCCTGGAACAACTTAAAAACATTGCAGAAGGTCTTATAGTATAATAGTTTCCAGTTTGAATACAGTTTACATATGTCTTCTGACAAATATATTGTTCTTTTCACACTGTTTTCGAAGTTGTGATTGTATGCATGGATGCTCTTTTCCACCACTTCATAAATGAAATTCTGAGTCTTATGTTTTTTTCTTTCCATACCAGTAGACTGTTTATGTTACTGTAACAATCACCTGCTTTACACATTCCAACAAGTATTTTTGTTTACTGGGATTAAAATATTTCATCAGTGCAAAGTCTAACCTCACTCTTGGAATTTCCTTGTTTAGGATTTTTGAATGTCTTGTTTTTGTCTTGATGCATATTTTTTTGTTATAGGAATTTGACAAACAGGCAGAGGGATTTGATTTTAAGTTATGCTGAGGAAGAGTCAGATGTTGATGGAACAGTAAACGGAATTACAAATACGGCTTCTGGTAAGTTAGATTTTAATGTATAAGTAGTGACATATCAACTTGTGATAGATAGATAGAGGGATACTTTGTCTATCTGTCTCCCTGTCTGTCTGTCTCCATGGTGGGGGTGGGTGCTTGGTTTTGTGACAAAACTAAGAGGAACACATTTTGTTTTTTAATTTCACCGAAGAGGCTATGTGAATGTACAGCTCCATAGACGTGCCTCAGTTGACCGTAACATTTACCAGCTAGAAGAGTATAAAATAATGTTGCATTGCATTATGAAGCTATGTGGTGGGCTGGCGCCCTGCCCAGGGTTTGTTTCCTGCCTTGCGCCCTGTGTTGGCTGAGATTGGCTCCAGCAGACCCCCGTGACCCTGTAGTTAGGATATAGCGGGTTGGATAATGGATGGATGGATTATGAAGCTAGATTTAACCATCAAAAATCAGTTTACATTAATATGCATCAGCTTCCCCATGACCCTGCCCTGGATAAGGGGGTTACAAAGATGGATAGATGAATGGACATTCTGTGAATTTATAGGTTTATAGCCACATATCCCCCAGGGACAAATAAAGTTCTATCCATCCATCCATCTCTATCAACTTTCATAGTACAACATGATGAAACAGAATATTAGTGAAGGTTATGTTACATATTATAAAAATCTGCAACTTCAAACTTTAATATTTTTATTTTTATGAACATAGCTTTTTTTTTTTTAAAATAATCCAATACTGTCTTGCCTTTTAGACCATTTATGCTCAAAGATTTTTTTTCTTTAATAGTACATTTAAACTTAAGAAAACAGAACAAACAAAACCATAAAATGGATGCTTTATTCTTTGTAACCTTAATGAAGCTCTATAAACCTTTCTCTCATTCATTTATGTATTAATATGAAAGTATTAATATTCTTTACAAACACTACTCACAAAATTAGAGAGTTTCAAGTGAGCAAGCTGTTTCTTTCTAGTATTACCTTGAATGGAAAAACACTTGAATGTTTTGGAGGTTTTGTTGTCTTAAAAGAAGAGAAAGAGAAATTGCAGGAATAACCTTTTCTTCCTTTCACTTTTATCCATCCTGTTTTTTCTTTGTCTTCTTTTATCTCCATATAATTTCCTAAGATTCTGGAAAACGCTTTTAGTTATCATTATCCCTTTAGTATTGAAAAGTTTCTCAGAGAAACTCCATTACATAATTTATTTGCTACCAGTGATTTACAAGTCATGCTCTGCCATCTCAGTACTTTTTCTACACATGAGCTTTATTTTTCAGGTATCCTGTAGATCAAGCAATATTGGTAAAATAGTAAACACTATTACTAGTGACCACTGAGTCAGGAAAATAAGCTGGTTTCTTTCTGCTGACTTAAGTAAATTTAGTATCCTTCAAATGTTTAGTATGGGGCTAACCCAGCAACTTTTTGTGTCTAGGTAGGCAAACCGGGGGTGACCATTTTGAGGCAGGGCAGACAAGGCCTGAGGAGGGGCAGGACAAGGAGGAGGGATTCCTCTCCAAACTTAAACGCATGTTTAGCTCCTGAACATCCCCAGGCAAGGTAGGATCTTTTTCCCCTTTTAACGTTTATGGTGTTGTTACTGTCACCTGCCTTGCTGGGGGAAGTTTATCCCCTCTTCAGGCCTCAAAAATGGTGCAGATGCTGTTATGCTAGACTGCATGAAACATTTGAAAGTATGCATTGTTTCTGTCACACTATTTTTGGAACACCTACACAGTAAGTTCTTTTCAGTACATTTTAAAGAATAATATTCTCATCGTCATGCCTTTTTGTTCATTAGAGTTGTTCTCAAGGTGTGGTTCCCAAGTGTGAGTCAAGGTATCCACAAGTTGACAGTCATCAAGGCAAAGTGATTTTTAAGTCACTCGGATATATTTATCTGTTATGTACCTACGTAAACATAAAAAAAAGCTGACATTGGCGGCAATACTTGCATACGGTGCTTTGTGGAAGTATTTCCCTTTAATGAATAAACAGTTTAAATGTACTGTTGACAATGCTAAATCGACCTGGATGCATGGATTAGCTATATTGTCTCATTTCCACTTAATGTCCTTTATTTAACCAGGCACTGCAAATAGGCTTATTAATGATTTGACTAGGTGTTGTTTTTAGGACTTCATCGTAACAGAAATAATGGCCAGTGTGGGATAAGTTTACATGCTTTTTTTTTTTACTGACCACAAGTTAACAAATTTATCTTTCAGTCCTAGATGTCAATGTCAATTTATTTATATAGCACATTTAAAACAGCATAGGAATGCTGTGGCCAAAGGGCTTTACAATAATAGAATAAAAGAAAACAAACAAATAACATAAGTAGAAATAAAATATAAGAAAATAAAGTACATAATAAATAGAAGTAATGTTATATAATCACAATGAGGAAACAATCAGTATTACTGAAGGTCACGGAATGCAAGTGAATAGAAATGAGTCTTTAATCTTGTTTTGAACAGTTCATTTGTAGACGACTCCTTTATATGATGAGATAAAGAGTTCCACGGACGAGGAGCAGCAGCAGCACAAGGCCTGTCTGTCCCCCTTAGTTTTACACTCGGTACGAGGGACAACAAGAGACAACTGACCAGAAGATCTAAGCACTCTGGATGTCTGGTGTAAAGCACACAATTCAGATAAATAGGCAGGAGCGAGCCTATGTAAAGATTTAAAAACAAGCAACAAAATTTTAAAATCGATTCGAAAACTGACAGGCAGCCAGTGTAAAGAAGCTAAAATAGGAGAAACAGAGTCAGACTTTCTTGCCCCAACCAGAAAGCGAGCAGCAGCATTTTGGACCAGCTGTAACCTGCGTATCAGGGATTTGTTAATCCCAGAATACAGTGAGTTGCAGTAATCGAGGCGAGATATATTCTATATTGTCTGTATGTTTTAATATAGCGACAACACTACTTGTGTTCCCAGGGTGTGCCTGACATCTTTCTCCATAGTTTAGCATCGTCCCACAGTTTCACCTTCTAGACCAATGTGTACAACACTTTGTCCTCCTTACTTTTATTGGTATTCTGGTATTAACCAGCAGTGACATCCTTTCAGATATAGTTCCGTTTGGATACCCAAGCCGTATTACATTTGTTGATATTTGACATAACAAATAATAAATACAACCCTGACAGCAAACAAACTGTTTTTTATGTGAAACTATTACTGTACAGTTAATGGGTTATTTGATGAGCTGGAAAAAAAATAAAGGATTAAATGTAGCATGTGCAAAATTTTGGACATCCTTTCCACTATAAGGCCTCAGAACGTAATCGGTTGTTAGTCTGGTCAGGAATTGTCAGTTGATGAGCAACTTGACACTTTAAACATTGCAACATTCAACAACCGTGCGCTTTTCTAAGCAGTTGACTGATGATCTCAGAATTAAAGTAAATGATGCTTACAAAGCAGGAGAAGGCTATAAAAAGATATTTTGGGACTGTGGAAATTGCTAGCTGGAAGCCCCTTGATGTCACTAAGAAATGGTGATTAAGTGGAAAGGTGGAGATGAAGACAAGATCTGGAACACCAAGAATACAGACTTATAAAGTAACAGGTGGGCAAAGCAAAACCTCCATATGACACGAAGGGATGTACAGGCCAGGGTTAGCTGAGAAAGGAGTGGCAATGCACTGCTCTGCTATGCAGTGTTACTTACATGGACGTATGGCATACACAGAAGAGCAATGGAGTTCACGAAATATAAAGAAATCCTTGAGGAGCGTGTCAGAAAGTCAGTCGGGTAACTGAAGATGAGCAGCAATCCCAAAAATGTACTTTGAAATTTGTGCAATATCTCTACAATCCCAAAGTGAAGCTTTTGGAAAGGCCTTCACAGTCCCTGGCATCAACATTATAGAAAATCAGTGTGCTGTGCACACAAGATAGCTCAAGAAGGAAAACTCCTAGGAAGAATTGTGGACCATGTCCAAAACAAGAATTCAAAGACTTCACTGCTGGCTCCAAAAAAATGCAGGCCTATTTTTGCCAAAGGGGTGTTACCAAGTGCTGATTTAGCAGGGTGCCTAAACCTTTGCAAATGCCACATTTACACTTCTTTTTAAACCATTGTTAGTTTATCAAAAACTGTTAACTGTACATTTTCATAAGTTTCTTAGTTAATTTGCTGACCGATTTTTGTCTCCAAAAATTTTTTTTTACTTCAAGGTTCACAAGATGTGTAATCTGATCAAGGGTGTCCAAACTTTTATATTATTTTATATCTTCACAAGCTCTTTACTCACTTAAGTGGAAACCTCTCTGTTTTGACACCTTTGAACTTTCATGACACCCACTGTATTCAGATCCCAATCCAAGGTGGTTCATTGTGCGGTGGGTGCAGCAGCATGCTATCAGCACATGCTCTCAACCCCAACCTTTCTTGCTTACTGCATTAAAAATTGTGACACATATCAGGTTTTTACCATCTAATCTGCATTGAGCAGTTGGACTACAGTAATGGGTCAAACGGCATTCCGGAGATCTATCAAGAGCTGCAGTAAATCTGTGCTGCTTTTAAAAACCTGAGTGTTTGCTGCCCCGTGGTGGAAGCTCAATACCTCCTCAATGCCACTCTGTCCCTTGTGGCACTCCTCTTTACCCATTAATAGGATGCAGTTAGTAGAATTGTTTTTTTAAATTGTATTATAGTATAAATGTAGAAATATAAAATAATGAACATCAGCGGTGTTATTTAATAGCAGGGGCAGGCAAAGCCCTTCTTGGTGGGCTATAGTGGCTGCAAGTTTTTGATCCAACCCAGTTTCTAAATGAGAAGTCTGTTATCGCTTAAACTCCATCTCCTTTAAGATTGTGCTCCTTTAATTGCTTCTTTTAGTCTTAAACAGTTGTATTCAGAATTTGTAGTGAGTCCTTACTTAGCAGTAACAATCAAATGACAAAGTAACAGTTCTCCATTTTAACATGCTTCCATTTAAATCTTGAAATATCTGGTTTGATGAAATACTTAGAAGGAACCTGTAGAGCAGGGGTCATCAACTATATTTGTCAGAGGGCCAGAGTTTTACCAGACAGTCTCCTTGGGGGCCGGACCCCCAAGAAGAAAATCTAATAAATATCTAAATTTGGTTTAACATTATGTTTAATGTTTATACTTTTTCCATTGCATTACAAAACTCAAGGCTCCCATCACCTATAGCACAGTCAACCACTAGGAGTGATAGATATTTTGCATCATTTCCATTAGGCCAAGTCAACTTTATAATAGAGCACTTGAAAAACAAACACGGAGGAAGTGACAGGAAAGGGTCTCCTAAAAGAGGTAAAATGGCACTCTCAAAGACCATGAAACGCAAAGTTGATGTAGAAAACAGGTCCTTCAATGATGACTGGACTGAAAAGTACGCATTTATCATGCCAACCTTCCGAAATGCGTCACCAGTATGCCTAATTTGCAGCGAAACTGTTGCTGTTGCAAAAGAATACAATCTGCGCCGTCACCACAACACAAAACATTCTAATTTCAAGGTTTCATATCCTGAACAGTCAGAGGCTCGTCAGAGAAAAATCGCCACATTGAAATTTGCCTACTCCCGTGCAAGTGGCATTATTACTCAAACTTTAACTGATCAAGAGAGAGCGACGTGTGCATCCCTGCAGGCTGCTTGGGTGCTTTGCAGACATAACCGGCCTTTCGCGGAAAGTGATGTTTTAAAGGAGTGCATGATCACCGTTTTGGAGGAACTTGCCCCCGACAAATCAATAGACAGAATTATTGCATCTGTCAAACAAGTACCTCTATCTGCCTCAACGAATGCACGTCGTGTGCACGTTTTGGCAGAGCAAGTGCAGAAAGCTGTCATTGACGGGGTTAAGGAAGCCAAATACTTTTCGCTAGCTATTGATGAGTCCACTGACAACACCGATATTTCACAGTTGTGCGTTTTTGTCAGATACTTTGATGGCAAAGATTTCCGAGAAGAGCTGCTGGCATTGCTTCCACTGGAGGACAACACCACTGCTGACATCATCTTTGGAAAACTGGAGGATTTTTTTAAAAGCCATGGATTGCCCCTGGATAAAATCAACCTGACAGTGACAGATGGTGCACCTGCCATGATTGGAAAAAACAAGGGTCTGGTGAGCAGAATAAAGACTGTTGCTCCTAAAACTAACGCACTCCACTGTATCATCCATCAGAGCGTGCTGTGCGCAAAGCTAAGTGGGGAGCTCAAAGAGGTGATGGAGAAAACGATGAAAATTATCAACCACATCAGAGGAACTTCAAGCACGCAGCACCGCCTGTTCCGCAAATTTGTGCTTGAATCCCAGGCTTCTCATGATGACCTGTTACTCCACAATGACGTGCGCTGGCTTAGTAAGGGCAAAGCACTGGAGCGCTTTGTTGAACTCCGTGCGCAAGTAGTGGATTTTTTAAAACAAAGTAAATCCAAAGCGGCAGCTGACCATCTCCGCATCATGCAAGACACATTATACATGTGCAACGTTGCGTTTTTAACAGACATCTTCTCCCATTTGAATACACTTAATCTCCAGCTGCAAGGAAAAGGAAAATCAGTGGTGGATTTGGTGGAAAAACTTGATGCCTTTGGGAACAAACTCGATCTTTTCCACGCAGATTTGTTGTCAGGGAGGCTGCTGCACTTTAACACACTGAAGACGGTGGGAGAAGGCAACGTAACAGACAAGATGAAGACATTCATCACACAATTAAAAGACAACTTTTCTGCTAGATTTGATGACTTTTTCATTTCCAGGGATGTCATTGGATTTGTGCGTGACCCATTCACCATCAGCCCAAGCGGAGAATTCTCCACAAACGCGGTGAAAATGTTGCCATTAGACGAGTCGGCCATTCAGAGCCAGCTGGCTGAAATTCAGGCCGCAGGCGACATGAAGTCGGCTCTCCGTGGTGCTGAAAGCCTGAGCGCATTTTGGGTATCTTGTCCCGAGACCTATGACACATTGAAAACGCTGGCTATGTATGTGCTCACCATGTTCGGTTCAACCTACACCTGCGAGGCTGCATTCTCCAAGATGAATTCGATAAAAACACAAGAGAGGAACCGACTGTCAACCCAGTCTTTGGAGGACTGTTTGCGCATAAGTCTGACAGCGGCCAAGCCTGATGTGAAAAAGTTGGTGTCAGAGGGGAAATGTAACTTTAGCCATTGATTAAGCACTGTGAGTAGCCCGTTTCAGCATTGTGATTTGAATTCAAGCCCACTTAACGTTTCATTTGATGTGCGAACATTATTTGTGACCTGTTTTGTTCTGGTACCAGGTTATTTATTTACAATGCTATTTTAAGTTTTTATACCTGAGGATTCTGCTAGTTTCAAGCATGTTGTTGAGACTTAGTAATAAAAAAAAACATATGTTATGTAAGGGCACGAGGAAAAGTTACGCGTTCGTTGTTTTTTTTTTTTTTTTTTAACCTGTTTGAAACAATAAATGCTTAACGCCGCAGTCTGTCTGAGTCTGTCCTCATTTTGGAGTGTAGCCTAAATATAGTCATAAATGGTGGTTAGTCTGACAAGAGACTCAGTTGTTGTTATTTTTTGTTGCTTTAATAGTGTGGACAACCATTTTCTTTTTGATCCTCACAATTTTGGAATCCGGTCGCGGGCCAGATTGAATGGCTCAGCGGGCCGGATTCGTCCCGCGGGCCGCCAGTTGATGATCAGTGCTGTAGAGGGTAAAAGTGAAGGAATGAGAATCACTCATTCGCTTCAGACTGCAGCATATCCATGGGAAGGAAAAAAAGTCTCCAAGAAAATAATAACCTGACATGGTGGCAGGAAAACACAAACAAGCCATAAAATTAAGTAAGATCTGTTATTGGCCTCTAATTGGTGAAAGTAATCGGGTTGGAACAAAAAACTGCCACCACTGTGGCCCTCCAGGACCAACTTTGCCTACCCCTGTTTCAGAGGATATGCATAGTAATAATGTAGATGCCCATCTTGATTTTTTTTTTAGTTACTAGGGGCCTCCGCCCCCTGCTCACTTCGCTTGCCCACCCCCAGGTTTGGTTAACCGGATATACAATTTAAAGAGATTGTTATTTTCATTCATTTTTTATTTCTTGAAATTTGCCAGTAATACAGCTGTAGTGAATGAGTTATTCCCCCAAGGGGCGGGCTACACGCCAGCCACTTCACGTCTCTGCCTCTTGCGTTGTGAAGAGGGGGGCTGAACGCATGCTAAGGAGATGTGGTCGCTCCTTCGAAACCCCCTCTTAAATGGTGATACAATGGGAAACCAATAAATTTTTTTTAACCTCCTTTTTGCTGGATTTGCTGCTGCTGCCACCGTGCTGCGTGATCTACATGTCGCACAGCTCTTCAAACGTTTAAAAGCCTGTACAGCAGCTGTCCTTTTGTCTCACTGCCTTGTCACGCGGGACGTTAAAGTGTCTCAGAGAAAATCACATCTCATCTCCTTCCAAGATATTTTTTTTTTTAATAATAAAGAGATAACATTAAATATTTGTCACCATTATACCAAAAGCAGTCTGTTTTATGTTTTGTGCTACTAAGTATTAAAGACTTCATGAAGTGTAAGAAGTGCCTCTTGTAGATGATAAATCATAATAAGTGATAATAAATCATTCTTTCTCTTTTTTTTTTTTATATTGCAGGGAGGCGGTCAACTGGGAACTAGATTATGGATGTGCCACTTCCACAATTTCAGCTATCAGAAGAATTTACAGCAAAATTCAAAACCCCTGGCATCCCACCTATGCCTGGCTAGTGATTAGCTCAGCAGGCCTGTTCACGCCATTGTCTACTTGTTTAGAACGATCCGTATCTGTGGCCGAGATAGTCATAGGTTTCAGAGTGATTTGGAAAGCTTTTCATAATTGTCCAATTCTCCTGACGTACATAAGCAGCTTCTAGTCAGTCACTTGAACGTCACTTTTCTTTCCAAAGAGACATTTGCTACACAAGGTTTATGTCGGTGTGACCTGAGGTATTACAGTCGAGCTGTGTCATACATGCCATTCTGTCAAATGTATGTGAGCGTGGGTTGATGAGGTGTTTTTCAGGAGAGACAATTAGAGAGGAGTCTTCAAAGCTGAATATTTCTGAAATATTTATATTGAACATGCTCTGGCATATCAGATGAGCCTTGTATTGTGTTCCTGACCGACCTCAGGTATTGTTGGATATGTAAGAGAACTTGTGAACTAAAGGTCTGCTATAGTCGTGCTATGTATGAACTTAGCGTTCATGGGTAAGACTGTGTACAGTAATATCAGTTTGTAAATAAAAATAGGAGGCAAGTATTTAAGTCAGATCTTGTTTCTGTTATATATTGCACAGTCCATTGTCCTTGCAATATAATAATAATAAAATAATTTGATTTATTAGTCTTACCATAGTAATTATGTTTTTGTTCTATTCAATACATACTTTTTGAAATTAACATACTGGGGAAAGGCTGCATGAAGTTCGCAATAATAATGATGGAAATTAATAACAAGCTTTCATTTTGCAGGTGTACACTGTAGTTTGAGTTGAGCCTTTTGAAAGAACACAGCCATGTCAAAGTTAGTGCCATAAAAAATAAAGCGGTGGACAAGAATTCAGCACACTTGTGCTAACTGATTGACATCCGAAGCCTATAAAACGTTTATGTATAAAGCCTAAACTCAGTCTTGATTTAAAAGTAATCTGCCGCTTATGTGTAAAATGAACGCTTCAATGTTTGGTAACAGCATAAAAATGTCATGTCATCCTTTAATTTTGAGTGACTTCTTGTTAGGTAGGAAAAAGACCATTTTCAGTTTGTTCACCTGTCCTTCAGTTAGATTTTGCTAAGATTTTCATTTCAGAACCCCCTATGGTTTCTACCTGATTCAAATGGCTTTGTCAGACATCAAATCATAATGGCAAAGTAAATGTTATTAACTGGCTGTTAGTCTTTTTACTGCTTGCCACACTGTTATGTCACAACTATAGTGATATGAAAAATTACCCATTGTTTTGATTAATTTGCATTGAAACAAACACCCATCAATTAAACTGGACCGCACATTTTTTCACAAGTTTTGCTTACTGAAAATTTTGAGATGAGAGCAGAACACAAGCTGTAATTTCAGATTGACTGTATCATGTAGAAATTTGAAGCAACATGACATTAACCTTTATTGGCTTTAGCCTGTTTAATTGCTCGATGATGCTGACACATTGCAGTAGCTCCACTGAGCTGGAAAAGTTTGGCTGCTGATTTGTTTGTACTCTACATGTGATGCTTCTCGTTTCAGTGTCCAACAAAGCAGCATTGACGATTCCACGTGCCCTAATCCCACTTGTCCATCACTGCAATATCAATGTGGTTGTTGCTGTCTGTACCAAGAGTAGCAGGGTAGAAGTCCAAGTTGTGAATGCAAAATAATGAATCTTTTGTGACATGTGGGATGGCTTGACACATGGCACGTGACATGGTTTTACATATTTGAAGCATGTGGTCAACCTGCTGGATGGAGTTTGGTGCTCTGTAGTTGCTAAGAAAAATCTCAACAACATCCTTGAATGCCTTCCATGCGATTTCCTCCATGCCCACCAGCAGAACTTCAAACTTGATGACGTGTCTGATTTGGGGACCAACAAACGTGCCCTCCTTAATATTGGCATCAGTTATTCATGGAAACGGCTGTTCCAAAATATCAAAATCCTTCGCCTTTCCTGGTCATTGCTTCCACAATACTTTAAATCTGTCCAAGTTTTGTATGAAAAACAAGTTGGCTGACAAAGTGTTTTATGTGCCATACTTTTCATCCGTTTCTTTTAAATGTAATGAGCATCTTTACATGACATGGTGGTCTAATTTGCAGTATTTAATATATTTGAGCTGCATTCCTAGTGGCAAGGCCATTACTTTTAGATCACCACAGATGTTCGAAATGGTTTTTGTACTGCATATTTGAGAGAAAAGATAGGTGGGTCGTGATTGGGAAATGTAAAGGTGACTTTTGTGATTAGCAGGTCAAAATCCATAAGATATACCTAAGAGGGTTCAGGAAGTGAAATATTGGTTGTCCAGTGGTATATGACTAAATTTGCATTGCAAAATTGAAATTCCTTGCTGCATTGCAATGTCTGATACAATGTTGATAATCTAATTTAATGTTTTGTCTCTGTCATGTACAGTACTATGCCAATGTGAACATTATTATCATCATAGATTTTATTCTTGATTGATGCAAAAGGATGATCTGTGGTGGCGACCCCTAACTGGAGCAGCCGAAAGAAGAAGTTGTTATTGTTGATTATTTATTTGTAGCCTCTTATTTTTATTTTTTTTTTTACCCTGATCCCAGGTTGACAGGTCAGGGTCTATGAACACAAAACTAAGAATCTAAATCTGCACCTGAAGAAAATAAAGAAATAAGAACACTGCACGTAAAGAGAGCCTTTAAGAAGCTGAGTACAGTGTATCCTGTAGTTTGGAAGATCACTCATAATAGGCTCGTGTAGTTTGGCTGGTGTGAAGACCAGACCTCATTAGTACACAAAATGTAATATAAATCGGGTCAAAGGGGAATTGGGCAATTGTTGTACTGACTCAGAAGCCGCATTTCTGTTAACTTCTTTAAATGCACATTTTGAAACTGTAAACCAAAAAAACGGTAATGGAACCACTTGAAGTTTGAAAAAACTCAAAATTCGGAAAAACATTTACATGCTCGCTTGAGGTAGTTTTTCATGTGATTCGACAAAGCGATAATTTGCAAAACTCTAATGTTTTTTTTTGCATTTAGGTCAAAAGATGTAAATTTTCAAATTATCTGTGCAAATGAGATGTGGTGAACATAGCAGCATCATGTGGACTACCGGGTGACTCGACACAAATAGCTTCAAGCAGATGTCCAGCCTTTCCAATGAACATAATCCTGATAACCCATTACTTGGTGCACGAACAGGGATATGTGAGCCGACAATTGCACCATACACCTGAAGTATTTTGTGTGCCATATAATTGAGTTGCAAAATCTGCCATGCCTACTCCACTTCAGGTAAAGTGATATATTGGCACATTAGTTTGGACCATATGGCAGGCACAAACCTGGCAATGGTGGTTTTTCGCGCACCAAAAGTCTCTGCAAAAACCCCTGTACTCCACCCAGGTTTCCAATTCATAAAGCGCAATGGCTATGCACTTCTTGTTCATGACTGGCTCCCTCATGTATGCCACCGCAGGGGGGAAAAAAAGGCCTATTGCACTGCATAATTCCATGAATGTTGAGCTGCTAATCCTAAAAATTTGTACCCACAGCTCCTCAGTAAAATCACTGCAGACAACTTCAAAGAAATCCCCAATACGTGGCCTTTGCCAAGTATACAGAGTTCATCTTACCTTTATTGTATTCACTCGCTCACGTCGCCTCCGATTAAAAACAAACATGGCGATTGTAGATGCAGTTGAAATAACAGAACCCACACGCATCATATCAGTCGCTAATTTTTAAGTACAGATGATAAAACAAACTTTATTCGCATAAAATTGCTCAATAGAAACACAGGCAATTTGCATTTCTGTTTTGTCGACTTTTCAAAAGTGTCGCTTATACAGGATGGGGCATAAACATCTCCCACATTTCAAGGGAGTACGGTGTGGGCTGTAGTGGGGGTAGAGAGGGTGGGGTAGGTGGTCTCATTCGGTAGGTTAGGCTCTATCGTTTTCAGTACCCATCATGAGTTGGACCGGAGAACATCTGGGATTTGTTGTTCAAGTGTATTATGAGAACAACTGTTCTATGCTAGAGACACAGAGTGTTCCGTACAGGCTTCACACTCGGTCGAAATGCATCTGTACCAGATCGGAAAACAATTCTATGGATTTCTAACTCTTGGGAAACTGGGTCCATGCTGAACAGAAAATCACCTGGAAGAACTAGGACAGAACACGTGTGGTTTCAACAGGACGGGGCCACAGCTCACAAAGCACGATGTTCGCTCAGAGTTTTGAGGGAAATATTCACTGGGCATTTGATCTCTTTAAGGAGGGATGTGGGATGGCTGGCCCGGTCACCAGATTTAAGCCTATGTGACATTTTCCTTGGGGGATAAGTTTTCAAACATTGTCCTCAATCTCTTGAGGATTTGAAGGAAAGGCCTGAGATGACCCGGAGAGTGGTGGAGAACTTCCGGGAATATCTTCAACGATGGCCACCATTTGTCTGGTATGATTTTTAAAACCCATTAAAACAAAACTGTTTTTAATGTATTTTTCAGAAATAAAACAATTGTTTTTTAGATGGTGTTGTTCATTTTTATATCCCTTCAAGATGTGGAAGATCTTTATGCCCCACCCTGTATTTTGTGCACAACTGGAATGGAAACACAGCTCAAGTGTTCCCAAGTCTCTCATCTGTACTGTTGACCGGGCCCTGCCTGTGCACACCCAGGACACAATGGAATCAAAGTGGCTATTCCAGACTACCAGCACAAGTAACCGACTCACAAGTCTATTCAGTATAAATAAACCCTTACAAAACATTTATGGTAATAAAACCAGATGGTTTGCGACACATTTTCAGTTACCGTTAAAAGAAAATTTTACGGTCCTAAACAAAGTGTAAAATAAGAAAAAAAGCCAGATTAACAAAGTATCGTCAGGGTTTAGTTTATCACATTCAGAATTTCATGAAATAAAAGATACAGGCCTGTTTGTGTGTGTCAAGTACGTATCTAAAAGCCTTATTTAATGGCGGTAGTGGCTAATGCAGCTACAAAGCTGCCATTCAAATCCTTTTCACCGACTGTGACCCAGATCAAGTCATTTAATTTGCCAAGGATCCAGTTGCAGACAAAAGTCTATTATAGGCCTCAATTCCTGCCAACCGTCCTCCCAGCAGAGCACAAAATCTCTCATGTAACAAACAGAACGTTACTCACTTTGTGGCAGGCTCAAATACAGTGCCATGTAAATGTCTGGGCACCACTGATAAAAATCACTATCAATTTATAACTTGCTGAGCTTTTGAGGCAGTATCTTCATTTTAACATAATTATACTGGAAACAGCAACATTTCAGTAGTGAAATATTTTTTATTGGAGCAACAGAACCAATCTAATGTGCATTTAAACAAAAATAGGCAGGTGTATACATTTGGGCACCCAAAAGAATAATCCCATCAATATTTAGTAGAGCCTCCTTGTGCTGAAATGACAGGCCTGTAGACGCCTCCTATAGCCACTGATGAGTCCCTGAGTTCTGGCTGGTGGTATTTTGGACCATTCTTCCATACAAAATGCCTCCAAGCTCAGTCAGGTTTGATGTCTTCCGAGCGTGGACGGCCTGTTTCAAATCAATCCATACATTTTCAATAATGTACAGGTTTGAAGACTGGGATGGCCATTCTAGAACATTGTACTTCCTTGGTAGATTTTGAACGGTGCTTTGGATAATTCTTGTGCTGAAACATCCAACCCCACCGCAACTTCAACTTTGTGACTGACTCTTGAACATTCTTGTCAAGAATCTGCTGATACTGGGAGGAATTCATGCAGCCTTTAACTTTAACAAGGTCTCCAGTACCTGTGCTAGCCCACACAGCCCTATAACATAATGGATCCTCCACCAAATTGTACAGTAGACAGCAAGTTCTTCTCCTGGATTGCTAATCAAAGCAATTTTGTGCTGCAACTTGTCAGCATTAAAAGGACTACAGGTGTTCAAATTACCATATACCTGTATACTCGCGTTTAAGTTCTCCCGCGGATGAGTTGGGCCTTGATTGAATTTCCGGTATTTTATAATGTCGGTTGCATAAGTTGAATGTGGAAAACTCACACTATTGGTCCAAGAGATTATGATATCCTGAGAGAGTAACTGCCTTCTTTTTCTATGTATTGTGCCTACATGACCACACGGTAATACCCAAACTATTCCAAAGCGACGTTTACACTGTTTTGTATCCTGCACCCTCATACATCTTTATCGTAAGAGCATCTCTTATCTACAATGGAGTGTTCAATCAGAAGAAAATATGAAGCTTGTTATAAATTAAAAGTCATTGAAGTGCCAAAACAAATCGGTAACTGTGCTGCCGCAACAAAATTCAATGTGTGTGAGAAACTGATGCAAGATTGGAGGAGGCAAGAAGATGTAAAAAATTAAAAATTAAGTGTCGCATTTTTGAACGGGCGTATAAGTTGGGGTCTGATTTTATGATCGATTGTTTTGGTTTCAAGACCAGATTTACAGCGCATCACTTTTTCCACATTTTGTTATGTTACAGCCTTATTCCAAAATGGATTAAATTCATTTTTAATAAATTTGCAAAAACCTCAAGTAAACTTTTTTCACATTGTCATTATGGGGTGTTGTGTGTAGAATTCTGAGGAAAAAAATGAATTTAATCCATTTTGGAATAAGGCTGTAACATAACAAAATGTGGAAACAGTGATGCGCTGTGAATACTTTCCGGATGCACTGTATATGCGAGTATACTGTATATACAGTAATGCAATTAAAAAGGGTGCCCAAACTTTTGCACATCCCATTTTGTTTATATTTTTATTTTATTTCATACAACTCAATAACGCAACACTGAGAATTTTGGTCTGATAAACATGCCCTTGTCTACATTTCTCTAGTAAAATAAATGGCATATTGTCGTGATCTTCTCTTATGAAGACAGCGCAAATTATCATGCAACCTCAAGACAGGTACCCAAACTTTTACAGATGTCATTAAGCTCATTATGAAGGCATTCACCATCAAAATGTGCTAAATATAAAATGTTTGTACTGATAACTACCTTTAGTTTTTGACCATTTGGACCTATTTGTGTATCCATTGAAATTTGGACCCAAGACTTCATTTACGTTAACTTAAGGCCAATCGTACCTCAAATCAGACAACACTGACAAAGGTGTGCAGAAAGATGCATCTTTATTATAGTTCCTCTCATTTTCATACTCTTGTCTAAAGTAAACACAGAAAGCTGGAGCACAAAGCATATTTTTCCCCAGAAGTTAACCTTAAAGAAATTCAGATTTTGTCAGAAACTTTAGCAAGACAGAGTCAGCGCCAGCTCACGTTTGTGTGCTGTCCATTTGTTGACGCCATATCACGTACATTCTCTTTAGGATGCTAAAGACCATTTCTTATTTTTAGAGTAAAGGCAGTTATATATATATATATATATATTTTTTTTCTCTTCTTATTTGCATCACTCAAATGGCAAAGAGCAAGAATAGGATAGATCAACTTATTGCATAATACAAGTTGGGTTATAAATTCTACTATACTCCTGTATAATCATCATGTATACTCATCTTCAAGTTTTTGTCAATCAGAACTCATTCTGAATTAAGTATTAGAGAATTTGGCGAATTGTTAACAACTTCTTAACACAATGGATACCATGAACTTGTTAACATTGCATAAATCAAAGCATTCATGTCACAGAACCATACTGTAGTGCAACACAGGCTAAGCAGGCCTCAAGGTTTTCTTTACAAATATCAGTTGAATATGAAACAGCAGTAGGTTATATAGTGTGTTGTGTTAATTATGGTGCACTGCAGCAAACAGCCTGAAAACTGTATTTAAAAGCACTGGCCAGAGTACTAATACTTTTACACAAATGCATTAAAGTGGAATATCTACAATAATATGTTCTACAGTTGTTTTATATTAAAACAAACAAAAAAAAAAAAACGACATGTGGCAGCTTTGGTTAAAATGTGCAAAATGTAGCAACATGTAAGAACTGGCAGGCCTGCCTCCCACTTCACAGAACCGTTTGCAGTGTCTGTTCTTACTACTGGGCGGACTGGGTATTGCACTCATTCCCAGATTAAACATTCATTAGATCCGCCATACAAAAGTACCTGCTCAGGTACTATGATAACAGGTATACTTATGATATGCGTATTTCAAATTCTGGAATTAAGCATGACAGTTAACATAAAGGAGTGGAAATAACAGTAAGAAACAGGAGACCTTGAACTTTGTTTCAAATTTTTCTAAAACTGGTGAAAATAGAAGTTGCATTTTTTGAGAATAAACATTATACAAGTTACATAGATTGCTTCAGATTGAGAACATACTCCTCATCTGGCTCATGTATAATTGTCAAAGTATCTCACCTTAAATATTGGTTATGTGAAATTGTAATGAGTTTGACCAAAAAAAAGCCTAAGGCACCCTCATTTTTCTGCCGCACTGTTCGTCTGATATCTTCATCATCTAAATTAAAGTAGAAACCAATCAGTGCAATTTAGGCAATTGTGTGTTCACCATGACAGAAAACAAAACACCAGCTGAACTTGTTTTACACAACATTCAAAAGTGTCTTAGTAACAGTTTGCATAATTGTAAAATGTAATCAATTTTTAGACTAAATCACACACTAAATTAGTGTTAGCAAATATCAGTAGCTGAAAACAACTAAAGACTCGGCAAGTGCTGCCTAGCACTCTGCACAGAGAAACCGTTGCAAATTGCATACAATAATATTTTTTCTGATTTTGTGCCATGCACAAACTAAACCTGATACTACTTCCTTGCACTGACTCTGACTGGTTAAGTCACATGTTCAACTTAAGTGATGCTTTAGTTAAATAGAGATGTAAATGCAAGTACAGTATGTCCATTAAACAAAACAAAAAAAATAGGACAGGATTATTTTACAAAGTAAGCTTAAACATCAAATTGCGTTTACCCAAATTAAAAACACTTAACTATTAATACAGTTACTGCTTCAGACAAAAACAGCTTATGGTAGAACAAGGGTAGATGAAAAAATGTGTACCTGCAATTCTAGGGATGCCATTTAAAAGAAATAAACACATAAAAAAAAACCAATTACAAAAACTGACAACTCTACGAAAGCTAGCAAGTAATTACAAACTTATGAAAGCAATAAAGAGTGAACTGTGACGTCTATTTCAGGGAATGAAGCACATCCTGTTGTGCCATCTTCTCTTCAACAGCTGCCCCTCTCTTTGGCAAGAAGTGAAGAAGGCTCTTGGTCATGACAGAGGACCTCCGTTTACTGTTGCCCACCTGTTTTTATCAAGGAAGCCTTTAGTGATCCTCTCGTTCAAATGAAATACCATGCAAAAATACCAGCAATTGTGGCCACACATGCAGCCATGATGATCTGCCCTGATGGACGGCGCAGGAGGGCCATTGCCATGTGGCATGCATATGAGGAACCATCTCCAGCAGCTGCAAAATAGAAAATAAAGACTTTGACTGTCTACCACCTTGTATACCGATTTGCTATCAAGTCTTCAGTCATGCACATTTTAACATGTGGACACATACTTACCCAATTTGGCTGCATAGTATGGACATTTACGTATGTCTCCTTTTCCTTCATACACTGGCAGACCACCATCCAGAACCTCATCCTTTATACTCTGCCCAATTTTATCCAGCTCTTCAAAGACCTGTAAACAGCGCAGAGTCCCAGATTAGTTTGTATGCTACAGTATATACAGTACCATAGAAATATATTCACAATAAGAGGGGAGGCACAAAAATAACCAGACTAGGCTTGGGGCTTTCCTGGTAAACCGTCTGGAGGTCGGCCGGACGTGAATCATAGAACTATATCCCCTCTTACACGCCCTCTCAAACGGCC
Source organism: Polypterus bichir lapradei (assembly GCA_026402145.1). NCBI lineage: Eukaryota > Metazoa > Chordata > Cladistia > Polypteriformes > Polypteridae > Polypterus > Polypterus bichir. The sequence goes on along the minus strand of JANRMT010062861.1, from coordinate 13,005,082 downwards.
GACCGGCTAGGTATACCCAGTGAATAACCCAGTCAGCATTCGTACAACAATCGCTACACGAGTTGCCGCGATAATGTTGGGTGAAAAACAAAAAAAAAAAAAACGAACAGCGAATCAACATCAAATTCCTTGCGAAATTGAACAAAACGGCCACAGAAACTTATGAGATGATAAAAACAGTGTAAGGGTGATGACAGTTTGTCTCGCACACAAGTTTCTGAGTGGCACAAACGTTTCAAGGAAGGACAAGAAAATGTGGAAGATGTTCAACGCCCAGGTCGCCCACGCTCGTCTCGGACAGATGTTAAACATCAAAACGGTGAATCAGATTGTTCAAAATGATCATACTGCTTTTTCTGTAAGGCAGTTTTTGACTGACAAACACATTCCTGTCCTCGATCATCCTCCATATTCGCCAGATTTTGCTCCCTGTAATTTTTACTTGTTCCTGAAAATCACGAGTGAGCTGAAGGGAACACGTTTTTCTTCATTGGATGAAGTGAAGGCAGAAACGGCAAGCCTGTTGATGAGCCTCAAGCGTGAAGACATCCAGCACTGTTTCAAATCAATGGAAGATACGTATGGAGCGGTGTAGCGATCAGGAGGGGGAGTATATAGAAGGTAACAATGTTTAGAATGCTGTTATTCATCAATAAATAAATAATTTTTTTTTTTTAACCAGTCCAGTAATTTTTGTGTCTCACCTCGTATTTCAGGCTGTTCAATTTTGTATTGCTTAGCACTTAAGCTCCCAGACTTTGCCTTGTAAACACCGTATATTCAATTTCTTGTCCAATTCTCTGATTTAACTGAATAACAAATCCTTTACTGAAACTTTGCTCTCCAATGTTTTTATTTGAAAGCACTGAAACTCAGAATTAGTTTAGTTTAATGTCGCATTGTTTTATGATAGAAACAAAAATCCTAAGGAAAAAAAAAAATGCTGTTTATGTAAGTTATATATCTATATTCTTTAATATTTTATAAGAAAATAGGAAAATGACAAGAGTTGAGGACTTAAACCTATGGAAAAAATACAAATATTCCCAAAGACTTTATGCTAAAAGGTAACATCACTCATTTGCAATCATATGAAGTACACCCCATTTTTAACAAATGTGGACATAATCAAGATCTGAACTTCATTTTAAATGGTATCTATAGATAAAAATGATCTAAAAATAAACCTCATGGCACATTTACATTTTATAGTCCATTATATAATTTAAATAAACATAAATGGTGAAATTGTCATGCAGATAAAGTACACTTCCGATACCTACAATTAGAATCAGGTGCCAATGATTCAAACATCATTTTTCAGGTTTTATTTAAACCTTAGACATTTAGTTTAACTTGCTCTTTGTTGAAGTGAAGTGTGTATTGTAATCATGCCAAGACTGAAAGAGCTCTCTGAAACCTTCAAAAAGAAAGTTATAGATGCCTAAGAGTCTGGGAAGGGATATAAAAAGGACTCCTGGTACAATGTGCTCTGCACACATGGTACAAGCAAGTTATTTGGTACTAGAGGGCATGTTTGGTGAAAACCAAAAAATGCCTTTGACCAGAAGAACTAGATACCTCCTGTAAAGCATAATCGTGGAAATGTTCTGGTCTGGGGCTGCTATGCTGCATCAGGTCCTGGGCAGCTCACCATTACAGAATCCACTATGAAGTCTTCATTGTACCAGTTGTTGCTTGAAGATAAAGCAAGACTATTTGTCAAAGAGTGAACCTCAACCGAAAGTGGACCTTACTACACAACAGTGAGATTAAACATACCAGTAACTCCACCAATGAATGACTGAAAAGAAAGAATGAGTTCTAGAATGGCTACAATCAAATGCCCAGATCTGAATCCCATCAAAACACTGTGGTGGGATTTGAAATGGACTGTCCATGCAAGACACCCTTCACACATCATATAGCTGAAAGAACTCTGCATGAAGGAATGGGGAAAACTCTCTCCATCGATATCAAAGACTGCTAGACAGTTTTAGGACATGTCAGCTTGAGGGGACAATACTATCTGTAAGAGTCATTTGCTACTTATTTAGATTATGTCAAGTAGATAGAAGTATTTGCTTAGTTATGTTAAATGTTTGTCTATAAAACAAAAGCATAGTCTATGAGAGGTTCTTATAACCCCCACAAGCTGAATTGAGTTGGTATATTCTAACTATTTCTTGTCCCTCTGACTACAGGTTGTCTCAGTAAGTGACCTGCCTTGCCAAAAGTAAGGCATGGAGGGCACACCGGTTTAAATCGTGCCTTAACATGCCAAGTTGTATGTAATGCAACAAGCTTTATTGAATATGCAGCGCTGTAGGTTTAGCACGTACTGAAGCTGAAGTAAAGCATCCTTTAGTATAGAAAACAACTAAAGTTTAACAACAAAAGCCAAAGTTTAGAGAAGATTATATATTTTATACTAGCAAAATACCCACGCTTCGCAGCGGAGAAATAGTGTGTTAAAGTAGTAATGAAAAAGAAAAGGAAACATTTTAAAAATAACGTAACATGATTCACAATGTAATTGTTTTGTCATTGTTATGAGTGTTGCAGTCTCATATACATATTATTCTGAAAAAGTCTTGTCCCATATACTCATACATACATATACATATATATACATATACATATATATACATATATACATATATACATATACATATATATACATACATATA
>JANRMT010062861.1:12941917-12983555 GCA_026402145.1 Polypterus bichir lapradei | reverse complement strand
CCCCCCCCCCCCCCCCCCCCCCCCCCCCCCCCCCCCCCCACACCACAGAAAATTTCCACTGTCGGATTTACAATGGACCATATGGTGCAATATGGTGCATCTGCGCTAAATTCCACGAAAAGGGGCTCCCACGGTAAATATAAAAATTATACACACACACCACAGTAAATATAATAAAATAGTAATAACAGACGTTAATGAGATATATATATATATCTTGAGGATACAACAAAATTTGAATGTGGTAACTGCAGCACGGTCCATCGAGGTTCACGTGACCGTTGTCTTTGTAATGTCGATTGTCCAGTTCACTGTGTTGTCCACTGAGAGCGAGTTTAGTTCATATATCTGGTGGGGGGCGGTTGTGGTGGGTACCGAAATCTTTTAAGTGTTTAGGGCCTCCAAAGGTCTTAATCCGGCCCCGATTAGATATGCGACACGCGCCCATGGTCAGCGATTTTCTATTTGGTAAATCTGAACAAGCCATGATTGCTTAGACCCTTAGTGCTTATGTCAAACGTTGTAACAACGCCATACTTCTTAGCGAAAATGTGTTACCCATACTGTATGTAAACAATCGCATTCGCTATCACAATAAGAGAACAACGGGTTTGGTTTGGGGTAAACGTAGAAACGACCCAGCATCAATCCGGAACTATCGTTGTATCGTTACAAACTGGTTAATTCGCCATCGTTAAATTCAAAGTGAGGTATTTTTGTCATGTTATTATTAGACCAATCAAAGTAAAAGAGGTGTCAGCACGATTAAAACTGCAACATTTCCGTTGTAAATTTGCAATGAATGCTTTTTTCAGAGGCGTAATTTGCAAGAAGAAGCTGATCAACTTATTTTTGAATTGTTATGAAATCCGTGATTTTTCTTCCTTATTTTTGTCATCGCTTCTTCAAATGCAAGGCTACTAATCTGTTTTTTGTCCAACTAATATATCTCGCCCCCAATTCTTGACCGCCCTGCCCCCACCAGGACAAAGCTATTTAAAGCGGTCCGATTGCGGCCTGGAAAAACAATGTAGTCATCCACTAAAACAAAGAGGGCTGTTAGGACCGACCACCAGAACCGTTACTGCTCCGCTAAAAAACGAAAAAAATGGTGTGAAGCAAGTTGCAGCTGTAGCAAAAGAAGCATCGTTAAGTGGGTATCAACTTGGACATACCTTTGAAACGTAAGCACCTCTTCTTTCTTCTTCTTCGTTCTCGGGTGATTATCAGCTATGCTAACCTCGCCACTGCTTTATCCCGAACAGCCTACTGCTGTGTGCAGCTTACTTATTCATGAGAGGAGGCGGGCTCTCACGGGTATGTGTACCTGTGTGTAGCCAGGGCAGCATCCGAGGATAGGTGGGGCACCCATCACTCATTTTTTCACAGCTAGCCAATATCCAGGGAAAGGACCCGCTATGCATTTTAGTTAACCAATCGAATTCTTCCTCTCTGATGTGCTTCCGCATTAGGAGGCGGGAACCTTTTGGAGCTTTAAGGCGGGCTGTGAGTGCAGCCGCCCTGCCTACGAGTACATTCCCGCCTCTCGCTTGCCACTCAACCGTTGAAGCAGACATTCCGTACTTTAAAGAGATACCGAGATGTCTGGAAGATCAGTCACGCGTTTGTTTCTCACGTAAATGCTGAAGAAGACCTTAGCTGCACCTTTATGATTCTGCTTACATGTCTTTGCGCTTTATTGAAATAGTCCCTGACCCCAGAGGTGGGTAGAGCATCAGTACCATCATGGTGCTAAATACGGTAGGAGGCATGAGCACACCTGAAAGAGTACTTTGTGAATTTGTATATATGTGGAGGTGGTCTCTGTCATAAATTAAATGGTCAAAGTTTAGTGCTTTGATTTTTATATAAAGCTAAGTTTACATTTTAAAAGAATTTTAATACTGTAATTGAAATTGCTCAATAGGAGCATATATTCACTATCTAGCAATAGTGTTCGCCGCTACCACCTTTGTTTATCACGAGTTGGGGCCGGTTTGGGTCTGAAAAAAATCATGCACCTTAATAATCAAATACAGTAAACCTCTTTAAAGTGACCTTTTATTAATAAGAACTGTCGTGAGTTATACCATCAGGATTCTCTTTAAAAAGAGTACAAAAATGCATAAATCATTATACTAAGTGAACACAGTACTTCACATACAATTTTTAATAAAAACAAACTATTGCCATCAAATCATCACTTCCGCAGTGGTATGAATAAAAGAATATAGGAAAAACCGTTAATTTAACATGCACAGAACACCTGTCTCCCTAGACACCCCAGACTTGCCTAAAGCCACCCCACCTTTTAGTCAATCTCTCCCTTGACTCTCACATATCCACATACAACAAAATAAAAACAAACTTCCCTCCTTCAGTGATAGTTGGGACCCTCTTCTGTGGAATCTTGTTGTCTGTCCTTAAACGTTCAGCATCCCGGAGTGTCTAATTTGTGATCAGCTGTGTCCATCGACCAAAGCAATTTAAAGGAATACTCCATCTGTAAAGGACACATGATGCTTCCACAAGCCTTGAATCACAGCATTTGCATGACTTTTATTTTGAGAAGTTATTGGGTGTCTTTGGTTTACATAATTACTTGTGCAGTTTTTTGCTGAAAAAAAGGAAAGGAAAATGGCGACATATGGGGTTAACAGACAAGCACCTTGCTGAAAAGTGAACAAGGTATTCATTTCTCTGTGTTATATGTAAAACAAAAGTTACAAATGTTTAGGTTAAGTTATGTACATGCTTTTTATTTGGTACTTTGTCTTTATAGCTCTTATGGTGTGTTTGTGAAACAAGGTCACGGAAATGGTAATAAACATTCATAAACCATCAGTCTGAGAGTTGACCATCATTCAGCCAGCATTGCTACACCACCCAAAAGTGTTATTTTTTTATGTTGTTTTTTTATTTTGTTTTTTATGTTGTTTGTTACTCAGCCCGTGTAGTTTGTAGTGGTGGCCAAGGAAAAAAAATAATTTCATGTTTTCATGCAAAATGGAGAGAAAAAAAGTTTGATATAATCAAAGCTAATAGTGACCAATTATGCACAACAGTAAAGGATGTGAAAAAAGTCTACTATATGCCCAAAGAGGTAAAATAATCCTTCAATAGGATCGACCCAGGCCTTCTGAAACTCATCTATAACTTTGTCTCTGGGAGACACTACTAATCACTGAGCCACCAAGCATTCCATATTTAATGTCTTTAAAAGCTACATTGATCATACATGTTGAACTTGCTTCAGTGCAGGTGACACTGACACGGCAAAAAAGTTTTTATATCAGGGAATCCTCCTTCAGACTTGTATCTACAATGCAGATTTCGGTATATAAAACAATAGAAGTATGAAATAAAGGGCCAGTCTGACCTTAACTTTCCATAAATGTGCACTTTCCTACTCACCAAACTTCATAAAATTCCAAGCAATATGATATGTCGATTATCATTTTGTTCAACAGAAAGCCCTGCGGTCCCCAACTCATTATGTCTCCCTTTGGACTCCATGTAATGGCAGGTCTAAACATTTTCATATCCTCAGTAGCTTTTATCCATCTGTTACAGAAAATGCCCCAGCAGCAATTAAGAGCCTACTAAAGCAGACTTGGCTGTCTTTAGCCCAAAGATCGTAGTATGTAGTTTAATTTTGCAAGATCTTTTTTGTTATTGTTAAATAACACTGTTTGCTTCATTTGTTTTTCAATAGGACATTTGCATTTCCCCTTAGAAATTTGTTTTGTTATACCGATAACTGTGTGTTTTTTTGTTTTTTTTTGTTTTTTTTTGTTTTTTAATTTTATAAATTGGTTGAGCTGAGATTTATTTATTTTATTTATTTTAATTAATAGATGTGAAGGTGGACATAAAAGCTTCTATTATCATTCCATGAAGATGTGCTACTTTCATAGCAGATTTCTGCTTGACATTACTGCTGAGACCTTGAACTCGGTAAGTAGTGACTGAAATTAAATCTCTACAGAGCCTCAATCTCAATTCTGAGGTCCCAGTTCATCAGACATGAGTCTGAAACTGACTCGTTAGAATTTAATTTCTAATTATTTATTTTCCTCTTTTGTTATAGTTATTCTTTTGTCATGTGCTATTTAGTTATACATCTATCCTTTTTCTGAATCCACTTTATCTAGTTTAAAGTAATTTTATACTAGGGTCTATTTGGACAGTATCAAGTACAAGATGGGAATCATCACAGGGCATACTCAAATTGGGTTAATTAATGTAATATACACATCTCTGGCATACATCAGGAACACCTGGAATATACAGAAAAGACATGGAGAGAATCTGTACATTCCATATAGATGTGACCAGACCCAGGAATCAAGTATAGCCTCTTGTAGCTATGAGGAACTCTTGTGTTGCCTGCTATCCAATTATGCATATTGAAATCTTTATCCTGTAAAATGATTTGCTAGTGAAGGTCTTTAAAACTGCACCATCTATAAAAAGATGCTTTTTAAAATAAAGACTGTCAGGAGTTAATAGGATGCCAACATGTTTAATGCAATGTCCAGTTGTGTAAATTGAAAAATGTAAATTGTTATATGACGTTCTTGATGGCCATTCATGCTAAAAAAAGACACTATATAGCATAAAGATTGATCGCTTGATTGACAGACACAAACAGAAAACCAAATGTGCTTTGAATATTTGTCTTCTGTCACATTGCAAGTGATGTGACTGCCCCTTTTAGGCAGAACCTTTCGGAACAAGGCTGCTCCCTTTTTGTGTCTCCTCCTTTCTGCTGTACCCTTTGACCTTTTCCCTTGCATATATATATCCGCGATAAGTGGCAGAACTTTCCTGGCAGCCAAAATGAAGGGTCTTGTCTCAGTCTGCTGTTTTCTCTCTGTGCTGCTCCTCGCAACTGCAGGTAAGAGACTCCACAAAAAAAAACTATAAATAACTATAAATATGAATCTATTAACATGACATTTTGTCAGTAACAGCTGTGAAATTCATTGTCTTGTCGTTGATGAGTACTGCCGTCTGAGGGGTAAGCAGAGGAAGGGTGACTTTGCTGGAACACCTGCCATTTTTGTCTAGCTGTTTTGTGGATCACATAAGAAAGTCTGTCTTAGGCCAGGGAGGCTCTCCGCTTGCTGTCCCCATTAGAAGAAAAAAAAGTAAAAAAAAGTTTCTTGAGTCTCAATAGTGGGGGCATTCCATAAAAAGGCACTGGGAATTATATGTCTACTGCAAATGCCTATCTAAATGCGGAACTGGCAAATGAATGTAAAAAGGACCTGATGCGGGGAATTGAATGAGAAGATGTGAAAATGATAGCTGGACATTGGCTTATCTGTCTCTGCGTTTATTCCTCACAAGTATGTGAGCTGCTGTTTAACCTATCACTGCATTCCCGGACTGAATCAAGGTGTGGCATTTATTATGATCAGCCAGTATGAAATGAATGGAGATGTTGTTGGGGTAGGGAATTGCCTATTGGGGTTAGTATGCATGTAAGTGCAGCTCTTTCTATATGTTTAATTGTCTGGTGATGTAAAAATGAAGTAACCAGGCCAGAGTTGGCATGGCACACGAAGTTCCCCTTGTCTGTCCTTGGGATAATTTCTGCTATGGCTTTCTCTGCATTTCAGGCTTCTGTCAGGTGGCTAAGTTTGGAAAGTGCAGTGTAACTAGATACCTGCTACTGTCCATGTATCCCTCCCCCCTTGCTGCAGACCCCAACTCTTCTTTTCGCACCCACCCAGCAGCTCACCGCAGCTGCTAGTTCCCTGCACTGTCACAACCTCGATTTATTCCAAGGCATTGGCCTTTTAAGGCTATCCATTATCTTAACAGGGATGCCATAGTCTCAGAGCATCTAATAAACAAGTTTATGAAAATGAAAAATGGGGGGGTGGAGCAAAAGGCCGACTATATGTAACATCTCTCATTTTCTTCATTCTGTGACACTACACTGTGTTCATCTCTTCCCAATAAAAATCCAATGAGAATACCTGATCTAGTGGTGGGCCCTGCAATGGACTGGCACCATGTTCCCACCTTGCACCCATTGCTACCCAGATAGCTCCTGGCCAATAGAGACCATATACTAAATTAAGTGGGATTGTGGATGTATGTATGTATGTATGTTTCCTGTGGTTTTATCTCAGTGCCGTCAAGCTACGGGGGCCTTCCCTGGTGCAAACATTTATTTGAATGTTCTTGTGAGGAAATGAGCTACAGATTATAAGAAGAGTACACATTTTCTGATGATACTGTTTCTTACAGTGTCTTCAATGTTCTATTCTATACCCAGTATGGCACGATTTGTACAAAGCTTCATATTCCAGGGATCAGAACCTAAATGGAAGAAAAAACACCCAATAAAGCATTCTGCAGTCTTTTGCCTTTAGTCATTTAGCTCTTCACTCTATTTTGCCTTTTTCTCAGTTAACTTCCTGTCTTTTGGGCAATTCATAAGCAGCCTCCTTGGTGAAACAGAAGAAAATATGAAGGAAGAAAGTATTATTCAAATGTGTATCAGGGCTTAACATCGAAGTACATGGTTGAAATTCACTGCTGGCTCATGCTTCTTGCGTAAGTTGCCTTGAGTCTTCATGTAATGAATTTTGAGATGGTGTTAATTATAAGGCAATATATTATTAGATTACTTTGCACAGTTTATCAGTATATAGTTGCACCTCCTTCACTTGAGTTGTAAGTGACACAACCCATCTTTAATATTCTGTATCAAGTTGTGTGGCTTTTTTAGTAAGTAAAGCAGTAGCTGCTGAATTGATGCCTGCTACTGGCTCATCGAGTGTCCTTAAGCAAGTCCCTTCACTTGCCAATGTTTGATTGGTAAATACTGAATATATAAATTAATGCAATCTAGCTCCACTTATGTAAAGCACATTGAGACGGGGTTTACAATATAAAATCATGCTTAGTGGGTGTTTTGTTGACCTTTTATTGGAACTGCATGGCAACCAAACATTCATGAGGCCATTCTTTCCTGATCACCTTTTCATGTCTTTGATTGCATCTCTATGCTCATGGGGTAATTGACACCTTCATGTACTTTTAAATGGATTAACATTAGCCTGGTGGTTAGTGTTTTTCAGAATGGAATGTTTACTTTCACTGAGGTTGAAAATACATTATTATGAGACTTCTAAGATAATTTTCTGATGTAGCTGCCACAATTGTAGAAGCATTGAAATTGAACAATAAACACTTAATTAATTCCTCTTCACTTTCACAGTAGCAACCTCAAAAAGCAGACAAGATAACGGCACAAGAAAGGTGTAGTTGTAGAAACTACATAATAAAAACAAGAGGTTGCAGGAGTCCCACAGCCTTTAAAAGTATGCTGATACTGCCACCTACTTTTTTGACACTAACAGTGTACAGCTCATGTGTGCCACCTCACATGAGATTGTTGCTTGAAAGATATGCAAGTGAGATTTCATTCTAAGAAAGTTTTTGGAGGCCATTGCTTCTTTGTGTAAAACAAGCTTTCCCCGTACTTGTGTGGTTATTAACTAATTATCACAGTATGTGAGAAGACATTATAAGGTTACTAAACGCATCCAGAGGAGTGGCTGCTTACAGGGGGCAACTCCAGTGTCCATCTGTACTTGAATTTTCACATGTCCTTATGTGGATGCTGGTCAGAGCTCTCATTATTCTGCTGTAATGCTATTTCTAGAAATGAAATATAATTGAAAACATTCAAGCAGAAAAAGTAAGAAGATTGAGTTAGAGTCACACAGTCAACACTTTATTAACCATTTTGAGCTTTCCTTATGGTGCTTTGGTTGGCATGTGCTTCATAATACATTACTGAGGTTCTCAGCTGGGAGAGTCATTTGTTCAATGTGATATCATAGGGCTTCTGTTGTGTTGTGGAACAGCATTAAGGTTAACTTTCTAGGGCAATTTAAATTTATTCAATCGTTTTAAAGCTGGTCTCTGACATTACATTCTGAATGAATGTACGAGGTGTGGCAGAAAAGAAAAAATCAGTCTCATTAATTTACCAAAGTTTTTGTTTTTTTCAAACATCAATGTTATCCCCTTCAAAGTAGTTCCCTTGGGCAGCTACACACCGATGGAGACGTTGTTCCCACTGTTGGTAGCAGCGCTGGAAGTCTTCAACCGGTATGGTCTTCAGCATGTCCGTTACACTCTTTTGGATGTTTTCTACAGTCCCGAAATGACGTCCTTTGAGGACATTTTTCAGTTTAGGAAAAAGGAAAAAGTCACACGGACTGAGGTCAGGTGAATAAGGGGGCTGGGGAACCACAAGAATGCGTTTTTTCGATTGTCCTTCTGCTCAATTGTGAGGTTTTTCGGCACCATTTTGGCACAGACCTTTCGCATGTGCAAATGTTCAGTCAAAATTTGATGAATGGTAAATCTGTTCAAATTTAATTGTTCACTCAACATTCTTAATGTTAAACGACGGTCTGATCTCACAAGAGTGTTCACACGTTCGATGTTTTCATTGGTTTTCGAAGTTGAAGGCCTCCCTGGAAAACTTGAGCTCGGGATAAAGAATGTTCCCCATAGGCCTGTTTTAACTTTTCAAACGTCACACTTACCGATTCTCCAAGCTTAACGCAAAATTTAATGGCACAACGTTGCTCCAAATTCCGCTGTTCCATTTTGCGTGACGCACAACCAAAAACACAACTTTGCTAATAGCAGTCACAAAAATCACGTAGTTAACGGAAGGAATTGAAACTCGCACTGAGCTATGGGAGGGTACTGATACACGTGCTCTATCAAGGACAACAGCGTAGCGTTGCCAGATCGCTTGCAGTGTTGCCAGTCTCATTACTTTTCTGCTACACCTCGTATACACAAAGACATACATTTTTTGCATCCTTTAGTCATGGCCTAAAAGCCTGCTTACATTCTAATTTTAAATTGTAAGAGCTTTTTTTTTCTTCAGGCTTGCAGAATTGTGCACACATTTTTGTGAATTAGAAAGGAATCTTTTTTTTTTTTTTTTTTTTTTTTTGTTCAAATAGGGGATTTTGTGTGCATTTTAGTGCAGTTCCTGTTCTGTTATGCCAGAGGTTGTTGGCTGTACACACCATGCACTGCAGAGAGGCTGCATCTAGATCTTCAACCTTTTTAGAGATCTGAAGTCCACAGATACTATCTATTGCTCCATTTGCATTAATTTATTTACAGTAGCTGACTCATTCAAGTGAATGGGAAGTCATAAACATAAGTCATTAAAGGACCTTTCCATATTGAATGTTTTTTCTTGTACAGTTCTAGGAAGTTATTTCTATAGTGTGAGGACTGGCAGGTTAAATGGCCTACATGTTGTCAGACATGAGGTCAGTTGTGGGGACTATGCCTTCCCCAGTAAAAACAAATGTATGGTACTTTGTAGGGCTGGGCACATTTCTTTTTATAATTTTTTATATATATTATTTGAGAACTAAGTAATAAAATGACACTCTCTGGACCCATTCATCAGGCACTGAGATTGACCAAAAGGTTTACTATAGTACCTTTCCATTGCATCCCATCCCAATATATCCCTTACTTTGTAATACGTACAGTAAATAACACATTCTTAAATCCAAGTCAATGTAACTGGGGCTTTTAGGGTATCCCAGGAAGAATTGGCAAGAACCAGTCTAAAGTTGCATTTATCCAGTTAGGAATCACCAGTGGGTGTGGGAGGAAAACCCATACAGACACAAGGAGCACATACAAAGTTTATTTAGACAATAATTAAGTACAAGATTTGAACCCAAGATACTAAATCTAGGAGGCAGAACTGCTAATGCTATTAAAGTCATACTGTGTTTGGTTTTTTTGAATGACCTACATTTTACACATTTTCCCATGTCCATATAGCTTTTCTGTCCTAAAACATTTTAGAGACAGATGTGTGATGTTAACAGGAGACTAAATCATCACGGTATAAGTGAGTGTACCTTGTGTTAGACTGGCATCCCGTTCAAGGTTGATTCTTGTTTTGTGCCAATTGCAGCATCTTGTCAACGTTGTGTGGCTGTTTGGTTAGTCCTACTATAGGAACACTAGCAGGCAAAGTAGCTCAATTGGGTGATGAGTGAACAAGCAACCTTGTGGTTTATATTACAACACTTGAATCACTAGGGAGCCACACTGTGTGCGGATGATTATGTATAAGTTGTTTTACTTGTTTTATCCAATTTGATGCACAAATGTGCAGAATTGCTTCCATATTTGTATAGCTGAAGCCCTGGCAAATGACATGAATCTCCTAGTGAAAGAGGGAATTGATTCGGTACAGTGTATAGTTCTCGGCTTTTTCCAATAAGTCAAAATTCAGTTCCTTCCAACTAACACTAATGAAGTATTTCTGTGTTCCAGTGAAGGGACAATTTGGCTTCACAAATTAATATTTATTCTGTAATATATTAGATTCTCAAACGGAGATTGGACATTTTCTACCAGCTGTTGCTTCTCTTGTCTGACTGTATTGTGCAGGTGTTAAAACCTTTTTGTAGATATTCATGTTTGCAGGTGACATTCAGTGAACTATTTCCAGGCCTACTTTGTAACCCTGCTGAAACCCATACCTTGTTTTGTGTTAAGCAATTATCAGGTAATTTCAGCACTGTATGTGTTAAGCCTTATGTAAGGTGGAGTGGCGATTCTGAGGCTAGGGATCTGCCCCGGTAATCAGAAGGTTGCCAGTTTGAATCCCATAATTACAAGAAGTGACACCACTCTGTTGGACCCTTGAGGAAGGTCTTTAACCTGCAATTGCTCCATCCTAGGTATGACGTTAACCTGCATCCAGCCCTCCAAGCAGGTACTCCAACTTGCAGGGAAAACTCAGAGGTTGGTGGTAGGATTGACACTCCAGCCACTGTAAAAAATCCCTCCCATTCTAACTAGTGTAGTGCTGAGGTGTCCCCCATTGCCTGGTCCTAATTTGGGATCCTGAGGTGGTTCGTCGTGTGGTGGATGTGGCAATGCACTGTATTAGTGCATGCTCCCAACCTCATATTTTCCTTCATGTATGTCACTATGTATGAAACTATTATGTAAATGATTTTATGTATTTGCTTGGCTGGAAAATTGTAGAAACTGTTCATCATTCCATTTAAAGCCTGTCAATAGAAGTTTATAAAATCTGAGAGAGTGCCAATATGTAAAAAAATAAAGCAAGACCGTTTTTGACTTGACCAAGAAAGGCAGGAGTCAAGGAGGTCAGCACTCTCCAAGTGACTGATGTGACTTGTAGGTTGTTCTATCCTGAGAGCCGTACACAGTTGTCAGACAGGAGTGTTTTTTTTTTTTTTATCCTCCATGATTAGGAGTTGAACACCCACCTGTTGCACCTCTCTGTAACATGCCAGGAGCTGACTTCGAGGTCGATGGGAGAGGACAGCTGAAAGGCAAGCGTCCTTTCTCAAATGGCTCTGCAGCCTGTTCAAATGAGATCCCCAGCAGCTGCAAGGAGTGACAATGGTGTACATCTCACATTACAGCCCATGGGATGGACAATGACACAACGGCAACAGGAACATATTTTGAGTGTAAATTTCACGTGGTCAAAGCGTAGTCTAAGTGTGAGGAATACTGAGCTGCCACATCCTCCTTGTATTATGCGGATGTAGAGAGCGAAGTTCATTTGCCTACCAAGAAAAAGCTTGGGTGCCAGCTGATGCAGTGTCTTTTATGACTGCCAACATTGTTTGTGATAACACGTTCTGAAACCAGACACAAGGCAGGAACCAGCCCTGGACATGGCACCAGTCCATCACAGTCATATACACAACCAAACTGACATGGCCCGATTTAAAATTACCATTTAAACTAAACCTCTGCGGTAGGCTGGCACCCTGCCTGGGGATTTGTTCCTGCCTTGCGCCCTGTGTTGGCTGGGATTGGCTCCAGCAGACCCCCGTGACCCTGCATTAGGATATAGCGGGTTGGACAACGACTGACTGACTGACTAAACTAAACCTGCACACCCTTTTTGTGATGTGGCAGGAAGACTCGCATAGCCATGGGGAGAAGGTGCTAACTCATGGACAATGACCAAACACAGAATTCAGGATGCTGGGTTCATGAAGCAACTGTGCTAATAACTATATCACCATACTACCATTTTTGGCAGTTTTTTGGTTTGAAGTTTGCCCAATATCCTCATGTCCATGTAGCTGTTCTTTCCAATATATGATGACTGGTGGGCCTTTGTTTGACCAGCAAAACTAATGTTTTGATCTGGTAGTAAACATGATGTGGACAAGTCCTTCAGTGTAAAGCTGTCATTTGCACACTTTAAATTTTTCAAAGTGAACCTGAATATTGAAATGCACAATCAACATGGAACATGGCAAAGAGATCCTGCCAGTGTGCTCTGCTGTAAATTAATACCTCCACTGTCTGACTCCCTTAGCATAGTGTAGACACTTGCAGATAAAACAACAAAAATAGTTTGTTATTACCATATCCATCTGTTTATCTGGAATAAGTGAGGAAATTTCACTTATTCTTTGTGTTGGGCACAAGAAAGACTCTAGTCTGACATGCACCTTTTTATTCTTTAATTCAAGAGTACATCATCTTCTTAATGATCCTGTGTGATGCTTGGATATGATGGCATATCTTATTGACCAGTAATTTATTTATTTTTTTGTTTTAACCTGTCCTGCATGGGAGAGCTGAAGGGGAAATGCTTTTTTCTTGAAACAATACAGTGTTTGATCTTTTGCAGGCAGTGTAGTGTAATAGTTAAGACTTTGGACTTCACACCCTGATGTTGTGGGTTCAAATAATATGTCTGTGTCTGAGCACAGAGCTATTTGCATCGCTATGTGACAGTTTGTGTACAGCTTTTGATGACATTACAGATGTTCTGTTTAACACCATTGCTTTCATTAATTCTTTTCTGTGGCGTTTTATTAATGCTGCGGTCCACACAACAGGCAGGCTAACAAGTAGTTTGCATGAGATGGATGATTTTTGCAGAGGCCCTGCTCCCAGTTCTTAGAGAAATCATTTATTTAAAGGAAAACCTTGCTGCTTTGCAGTCTGGCCAAGTACAGGTTTCTCTAAAATACTAATATATGTTTGTAATACTTGTGTAACCTCAGGAGTGTATTTAATTAAATACACATAGCATTCTTAAACACATTCACTCCAATTCAGAATGGTGGCATATTTATCCTGACAACATTGGGCACAAGACAGGAACTCGCCCTGTGTGTTGTTTCAGTGTATTATGCAAGATTCACACACAGAGCCAAGTTAGAATTTCATCTAACCTAACATGCAAGTTTCTAGGATGCTGGATGAACATTGGAATTCCAGGGAAAAAAAATCATATACACAAGCAGAGACCTTAGAAAAATATAATATTGTCTAACATTCTCAAAATTATGTAAGCCAGTTCAGGGTCATGGAGTGTTGTAGACTTTCTAAAGCAGCACTGCACACAAGGCAGGATCTCATAGATTCAGACTCTTACTTTCAAGTCACTCACCCTGTGTTCTCTTGATGGAATTTGCATGTTCTCCCATGTCTGCATGTTTTTTTCCCTCCACATACTCTACTAGTATTCCTCCCAAATGCTCTAAGACATGTGTCTCACTCACTGATAATTCCATATTAGCTCAGTTTTGTGGGTGGGCATTGCAATGGAGTGGTTCCCTGTGCATGACAGAAACAAGTGAATTAATATTTATTGCTTCATTAGGCATCAAACAAATACTGATTTAGTCCTTAAAATGACCATAGCAGTGAGAGATGCTTAGTGTTTTTTTTTCTGTCAACCTAAAACTAGCATCTTTTAAGAACTGCAGGATTTAAACAAATAATGGAAAAGCAAAAGTTGTGTGTAGTGGTGTGTGTGTGTGTGTGTAAGGTCATGTTATAGAAGTACTAGTAGTGCAGTGTAACCTAACCTCTAAAATTCAGAAATGTGTGCAGTGGGTTAGCACTTCTGGCTCCAGAATTCTTGGTTTGGTTCTTAGGCTTCCCGCTGTATGTGTCAAGTTTCCATGTCATCCAAGTATCCTTTTTGGTTTACTATGGATACTCCAATTTCATCCCCCGCAAGTTTAATTGGTGTCTGAAGTGTCAATGGGATAAAATTCAGCTGCCAGTGAAACCAAAAAGATGAAAAAATGGATGGACAAAATTGAGAAGATCAGTTAAAGAATTTTTACGCCTGTCTTGTATAATTTAAAAATAGTTTAAAATGTGATTTATCTTAAAATAAATGGGGAAAATATGTCTTATTGTAGGAAAGTGGTTCTCTTGATTTCATCTATATGTTTTTCCCATCACAGCAGGTAGCAGATTGCAGGCAGAAAAAGAGCCAGCTGCAGTGTTTATCATGTCAAGGTGGGGGTGACTTGGGCCTGAACATTGTTATATTTGACAGTTTAGTCAAACTGACAAAAAAGAAAATGTTAGCTTGCAGACAGAATGTGAATGATTATGTGGGAAATAAATTTTTATACAGTATGAATAAAAATGTAAACATTTAAACTTAAAAACGCTATTAAATAAAATGACACAATGTGGGGTTTAGAGGTAGAAAGGATTTAAAAGAATTTGGGAGTCATGATTAACAGCTTATTAAAGAAATGCAGCATATTAAATAGCGAAAGATGATAATGTGTTATATAGTGCTCTGTATGGAGAGGTTCGGTTAAAACTTGGGAGGTCACATCTGCAATACAATATTGAGCTCCATATTACAGGAAATCTATGACATAGAAAAAAGCGAAGGGAAGAATTCAGAATAAGGTAAATATTATTCAGAGGTAACCTAATGAATGTTTACAATTGCCCACTTGTTGTGGTTATGCCCCGTTTGTCAACTTTTCTGTATAGTTTTAGCTGCTTGAGTGGTGTTGCGTTCATCATTCACCTCCCATCCTCAAATGGCCCTGTTTAGGTAATGCCACTGCTTAGTGAGCACTGACTTTACATTATTACCACCTTCCTTACTACAAGGAGATCATGATATCTTGTATTACTTGCATCTAGAGAAGAAGAACAACTTAAAAATTTGTCAATTGATGATAGTCCTTCATTAATTATGTTCTCAGTAAGCAAGCTCCTTAAATAATCACTGAAAATTCTTAATTACTCCCAACTCTCTGACTATACTTTCTATCATAACATAACAAAACATTCCATAATCTGTTTAATCCAATTTAGACAAGAGCCTATCCAGGCAGCATAAGGCATAAAATATCGTTCACTCCAGGCCCCACCCACATACACATAATCTGTTTAAGAATATGAAAGATAATTAAACTAACATATTTGGGACATACAAAGAAAACCTGACACAGACACAGAGAATGTTCAGACTCCACACAGTGGCCATGATTCATGATAATAGATTCAGTAAGGCAACATTGCCACTTGCCTGTCCAGTCATTTTATGTGTTTATCAGTAATTTAAGTAATTTGCCTTTCTTTGATTTTTTTTTTTTTAATTGATAATGTGCACATTTTTCCTTTATAGTTATGGGACTGCAAACTGACAATTGGGTAAAAAATCTAATATTAGAATACAACAATTTTATAAACTTATCATATATGCATTGTGTTGATTGTTTGAAACCAATAAAATTTAAACATGTTTAAAACTTTGAAGGCAGTTAAGTACGATCAGTGTTAGCAGTTATTCTAATATTCATTCTTCTACAACACTGGGATTCAAAATGAAGTCATGCGTGGGTACATTTTATCTTAAACTAGCCGTTCCCCGCTGCTCTGCCCGCATAGTAGTGAAACAGGACAAACTTTAAAAATCAAAAAACAAATAGGTATCTCTAGCTAAGAGGAGGCAAGGTACACCTCCAAAATGCAGTGGTAGACCGACTTGAACGGAGGCTGGCACGTGAGTGAGGAGGGCCCTGCCTGGCTTCCCACTCCAGATGTCACATTTCCGACTCCCCTCGGACTAGCGCAAATTTATCGCTCCTGCAAGTGAACTATGATTTTTAGTGTGATGAGAGAAGTCACAAAATCAGCTGCAAATGAGAGAAAAAGACCCGATCTAAATCCAATAAGTACTTCTCTCCTGAAAAGCGGAAAGACCTACAGACAGACAGAAGTTATATATAGAGATGTTTTGAAGCAGTTCTTAAATATGGAACATGAAAGGTTGTTGAAGTAGCACTGTAGGGACCATCAGATCTTGACCTCATGTTATTGTGAGATTTCTGTATGCTCTTAGCACCAGAGAAACATAGTTTCATAGTCTCTACTGCTGTATACTTTCTGTTATATTAACTAGATCGCCCCTGCTCTTAGATTTTAAGAACCACGCAAAATTAAAATTAATTACTCGTGTTCATTGTTACTAGGCAACTATATAGTCTCTCTGGGTAATTGGTCACTTGACTATTCTCTAAATGTATTGTATATCTCACCACAATATGGCAATACCATGACATTTACAGTTAATTGTTTTCCATGTTTTACTGTAGGCTTTGGATGTCTGCACATGGAAGAGCCAAACAAAAAAAGACATTTATCATGTCAAAGTACCTAACAGGGGACACCAATATACACACACCAGCACCTACACCTGATTTATCTAACATCTGAAGTTAGCAGTTTATATCGTAGACTCCAAGGGGAGTATGACAATCATTATATTTTCTTTACTTTGCCTCTTTTTGCCAGTTTCATCTGGGTCATTTTCCCTTTTTTTCCCAGCACTCCAGGATTGGGATTACAGTAGATGAAGTGGTGTGGGCATCTTACAATGGTGGTGATACTGGTAGAGGAAGGCTTCTTATATTACAATCTTTCATTATTTCATCAAAAACGTTTTTTTGTTTAATATTTGTATATACCATTTGTATGCTCTGTATTATTTAAATATACAAAAAGTAACTGAGGTAAGGTTTGCTTACAGCAGTGTATTTATTACACTAGACTCTAACCAAGAGCCTTTACCTACTCCCCCATTGTGTCCTACACTCACCATTAAGCTGTTTTTTTGGGTACAGTTCAGGAGAAATATGTCTAGGATGACCCAACAATATACTGTATCTGTAGCAAGAGACAACATCTTCTGAAAATTTGTGTGTGTGTAAAAACAGCAAAGAGAACTCTGAGTAGGAGTATCTCTGGGTTACAATAAACTACTATATCATATTGCAGTCCTCCTGTAGTGCCCAAGTTACATTTTATTCAAGCAAAAGCCATTCTTGCTGTAATGTTACACAAGAGCTCCCTACAAGCAGTACATGAACAATTTCCTTAGAATCTGCCTAATTCCTATAGTATCTGCTGAGTGCTTCTGCCACTTACTAATGCCACAGCTATTGAATTGCCCCCTTCAGCCTCCAAATACATACTCTGTATGCTGCATTTGTTTATGAAATGAATGAGATGTCTTTATTTTATATACACCTTGTACTAAAATGTAGACCATATAAAATTTCTTTTGAACATTTGTACGATGTAACCGAGGATTCAAGTTTATGAAATGGTTAGGATTGCTGCTTGATGAATTTAACATCCTGGGTTCAACTTCTGCAGAAGATTGTCTGTGTAGGTTTTGCACTCTCTCTCTCCTATTGCCTGTGTGTTTTTCTCTGGGTACAGTAATTTTCATTCTATATCCTAAAGTTTGTATATTGGGTTACTTGGCTGCAGTGAACTGGATTCCAGATCGGTCTCATGAGTAATTTTGTGTTTGCAAGATTGGGCCCTGCTGTTAACAGGTGCTTCATTCAGAGTTTGCAGCCCATTGCTGGAATAGGCTCTGGACCCCTGCGATCCCAATTTGAATTAAGCTAGTTTGGAAATATTATATTTCAGTTTCATGAAAAATATTCTCTCCCTTCCTGATTTCCTCCTTATTGCAAATATTTGAAACAAATTTTTTTCAGGCGTTTAATCAAACTGTAATGTTAGAAAACAGCACTCATGTGAACAATTAACTCTTTTTACATATGCCATTAATTTCATGAATAAAGTTATCCAACAACTGGCACTGTAAGAGAAAAGTAATTGCACTCATTTAACTTAATAACCAGTTGTCAGTAGTAGTAGTAGTAGTAGTAGTAGTAGTAGTAGTAGTGTCAGATACTCACATTAATAACCAGTTGTGTCACCTGTAGTAGTAGTAGTGGTACTGTCAGATGTACAGAGTATAGTGAAACTCTTACTTGCATGTCCATCCTGCAAACAAATTTATAAATCTCAAGTGACATTACTTTATATACAAGGATGAATAAAAACACAACTTGGCTTACATGATATGCTCCTTTCCCCTGTTTCCATACCTTTTTGAAAGACAGGAGAATATAGAAAAATATTCCCAGTAGTATTTCATAAAATAGTGGAGCTCTGTTTGTCAATTCAGAATTATAAGATGCAGCAACAGAATGAACAGAATGTAGCATTTCTAAAATTTAAATTCTTTTTTGTTTAGCAGTGATGACTGATTCCTACAATTCAATGACTCTTCCATATTACAGTGAAGGCATTTTAGCCCAGTCTTCCTTGCAGAACTGCTTTCATTTAGAAATAGAGATGGACCTTCAAGGATGAACTGCTTATCTCATGGTGTTGGTCTAGAGAATAATAATACATTAATAATAAAAGCTGAGTTTGCATACACCTGACATGAGACTATGTCATCTAGAAAAATCTACTTTTGTCTCATCTGTCCATAGAATATTTTTCCAAAAGGCTTGGAGATCTTCCTGATGCTTCTTGTGAAAATAAATATAGGCATTTACATTCTACTTGGTTGGAAGAGGTTTCTGCCGTGCTACTCGCCAATAAAGCCAATTTTTGACTTTCTGATTGAAGTCAGGAACACTGACCTTTGATAAGGCAAGACCGGCCTACTGTGCTTTGGATTTCCTTTTATGTTCCCTTGTGACTTTCTGGATAATTTTATTCTATGGCCTTGGAGTAATTTTAGTAGGCTGGCTACTCTTGGGAAGATTCACTGCTCCTCCAATTGATTTCCATCTGGAGATTATGGCTCCTACTGTGGTCTGGTGGTGTCCTTGTGCCTTCACAATGGCTTTGTAGACCATTCTAGTTTGATAGAAAGAAACATTTTTTTTTTTAACATTTGCTTCAATCAAGAAGTTATATGGTTGTAACCAGCTTGTTGAACTTTGTGCTGGCAACATAACCCTGATGATAAGGTTTAAACAAATTGAAGCTGATATTGTGTAGGGCTGGTTGCAATCAATCATGGATGTTTTAAATAAGCTAATTATCCCTTTAATTAGAGTGATTCATATACTTTTTTTCATACAGTGCCAGTTGGTGCTGGATAACTTTGTTCATTAAATGAATTAAATTAAATCCATTAAAAGCTATATGTTAGACTTATTTATTTACTAAGGTATCCATTATCTAATATTAGATTTTGGTGGGGAACCTGAAAATGTTCACTGCCAGTTGAAATAACAGAGAAAATCAGTAAGGGGGATAATACTGTTTCACAATACTGTACATAAACTGTCAGTCTCTCACTATGACCCATAAAATCAATATTCATTGCAGTCCAATTTAATGGCTACTCTGCTTGCTCTATGACCCAGCTCTTCCGGAGCTCCTTGATATACTGTCAAATTTAACAACGTTTACTAAGTCTTGTTATGTAATTGAACAGCTCTGTAAGCTTCAGGTCATGGTAATCATTTGTTCATAACTTTAGAATCCTTACTTTTTTAGACCAGCATTGTCTTTTTTTCCACTTGTTGCTCTGTAACACACCACGGTCGCCAGGCAATAATGGCTTGTACTCTGGAAAATCATTCGTCACAGTCCCTGGGATATTTTAGGAAAATGACATGATTTTCATTAAGCTGTGTTGTCTCTAGTGTCTCTCTCTTTTGCCGATGTCCAGACAGTGCTCACCGAGCTTGGCTAGGATCAGCCTGTGCCTCAGTTCTTTGGCACTGAAGTGCTACCTGGCAGGGCTTTGATTTGCACTGGGGCACAATAGCTGGCTAAGCGAGCCTTTGATGTGCGATCAGTTCATCAGAGTATCAGGCAGGTAATTTTAATTAACTTTCCTTGTAATAATAAATGTTTAGCAATGAAACCCTGATGGAGGAGTGACTGTCTTGCATGGCATCATTTTTAGTAGAGGATATTCCAGACATATAATGCTATGTAAGAGTGATGTTCTCTAGAACTATTCTGATTTTTTTAGTCTTTGTTTTGTATGTCCTTGGCAAAGGTTTAATTTAAATGTATTCTTATTAAATACACTGCGGTGGGTTGGCGCCCTGCCCAGGATTGGATTCCTGCCTTGTGCCCTGTGTTGGCTGGGTTTGGCTCCAGCAGACCCCCGTGACCCTGTGTTCGGATTTAGCGGGTTGGAAAATGGATGGATGGATTAAATACATTTCCATTTATCAGCCTATTGTGCTATACAGTAATAATACAGTAAATATATTATAAAATCAAACATCTTCTCCCCATTGACCTGGCTGTAGTTATATTTAAGAAAGGCATCCATTGGTAGCAAAATAAAGAACCCTGTGATTTCACCAACAAACCTAATCTACTCATTATGCTTGTCACTTTGGTTAATGTGAAGTGCTTTGGACCTCTTGAAAATACATAGTTTACAGATTTGTTGTACTTCTGTTTCTGACCCTCCTGAGCAAGATCTAAAAACAGGATGTTTTGCACTTACCTAAGTGTAGACAACTAGCTGTGGTTTTTAGAGCAAGTCAGGGCATTCTGTTACAAAGTGTATGATAAAGTCTGAAGGAAGTATGAGGTACATCTCCAAATATTTAAGAGCGTGCTTCCCTGCGTCTAATCGGAGGGTGAAGCACTGGGTCATGTTAGCCCTAATATATACATAATATAATAGCTGGAAAATGATCCTTTTATTTACAGTATAGTCCAGGATTGTTGTTGCAGTATGAACAACAACCACTAAGAGGCAGTGCTTGTTGTTTTTTATGACTACACCTGTACACACAAGGAGCTAAGTGACCCAAAGAAAGAGTAGTAGTGGCAGCTTCATGCCAGTGGAATTTAAACTTCTAGCGAGAATCAGAAGGCAAAATTTGCTGACAAGAAAAAAGTGACCAAGAGATTGTGGAGTTAAGGATAGCCACAATTTAAAATCTGCTATAGTTTCTATCATGTACAATATATACAGTAAAATGCTTCATTTTTATACATGTGGTGTGTTGCTATGGATGGTTGTATACAGTGCCAATAAATTTTATTGATAACATGAGCAAACCTGATGTAATTTTATTTATTGTGTTGCATTCCTTATTATAGAACCTAAAATATGGTAAAGCAAAAGTTTTCCATTGGATTGACATTTGAATGGATTGCATTAATTTGTCACACTTCAGCCAGTTCAATATTTTCCCCTGTGCCAATTTATTATTTAAGTACTAATGTTTTGAAAGCATTAATACTGTCAATGATATGTAAATGGAACATTGGGTATGAGGAGCAGCCGCAACATAACAATGCTTACCATATGACTTTGATTCCAGTGCACAATAAAACGGGAAAGGTCCTTAACATCTGCTCTCTTCTCTGCATCACAGTCGTTCCTTCACTTTTCTTTCACTC
The DNA here is from genome assembly GCA_026402145.1 of Polypterus bichir lapradei. Classification (NCBI taxonomy): domain Eukaryota; kingdom Metazoa; phylum Chordata; class Cladistia; order Polypteriformes; family Polypteridae; genus Polypterus; species Polypterus bichir. The sequence goes on along the minus strand of JANRMT010062861.1, from coordinate 12,961,988 downwards.
CACTTATCCTGTGGGGGTCATAGCAACTTACTGAGATGTATAGACCAGGCTACCGTAATCTCGGCAACAGCTCATAACTGCTACTGGGGTATTTTCCAGACAGTTCCTGACCAGCCTAGAGGGAAAATCCTTCCACTTTGTTCAGAGTCCATTCCTTGGTCATCTCTTAAATAACCATTCCTGGTATACCCTTTACTGGGGATGTATATTCGCATCTTAACTACATGCCCATACCACTTCATCCTTCTGATCTCTGTTGAAGAAACACCTGTTCTCCTCTAGTGTCCTTCTGTATTGCTGAGCTCCTTCTGCAGAAAGTGAGCTCAGCAGGCCTGTGCCTCATTTCAGGTACAGGTATTTTCTCGCAAGCTTTTTTTTTTGTTTGTTTGTTCACTGCCTAGAACTTGTCACCATTGGTGGGAATGAAATGATGAATTGGCTAATAGAACTGCTACAGCTTCATCGATTCAGTGGTGAACCTCATGATCACCTCTACTCTCATTCATGAACAAAGTCCAAGGTACTTAAATGTATTCCCTTGCAGCTGCTGGTCACCCTTTACCTATAGGGAGCAAACCACCCTCTTCTATGAGAAGCCCATAACATCAGATTTGGAAACGCTCATTTTCATCCTAACTCCATCAGAGTTGTACTTTTGTATAATCTCCTATTTGTGAAATTATTTTCCCAGCATCCTTTCCAGTAAAGCTAATACCGTTTTTACTGAACTTTGCTTTCATTAACTCCTTGTAACACTTGGAAAGTCCTCCAGAGAAAAGTAGTCTTATTTTAGAAACAGCAGTGTTTGTGTTTGTTGAGTGTAAAGTAATACAGAGAGCAAATGTATTATTGTAATGCTCAGCCTCTGTGCTGATCCATCGCCACTTTCTAAATGCTACATTCTAGCAAGTGTTCAGCACAAATTCAAATATGGTAACAGCGTGAAGCGCTACCAAGGGAAAGGTCACATAGCAAGGCTGGCTACAGTTAAAGATAGCAGCTGATGAACCTTTACAGATTTCTGAGCAGCTAAAAGTGATGCCGATGAATAATAGAAGAGTGGCACAATGTTTGCCAACCAGTCTTAATTAATGTATCTCATAAATGCTGGATAAATATTAGAAGATTGCTAAATAATGATTTTGGTGTCATTCTGGTGGTAGGTTGAAAAGGTTAATGTTTGAAAGGTCTCAGTTTCAAGGCATTCTTAATTTGTTGGTGTATGATTCTGTGTAAACCCAGTTTCCATTTACAAGCTCCTTGTAATCCGGATGTCCTCACTTCACAAGATGGATGGATAGATTTTCCATGTATGTCTATGGTTCATGCTCAGTCTTCACATTGCTGAAAATTGAGCAGGGCACTGGAAATTCTTACTAGTAAATTTGTAATGAGTGGTTGGCACTGCTGATTGTAGCACAGTGAATGGCTATCTCATTATCAATACAATGTAGAATAATTAATTGACATGAATGACTGCAAGATTTGGAGATCTAGTTTGACAAAAAGTCATTACCTGTTCAAACGAAAAGCAATACTCAAAGGAGGTAAAAACATAGTCCAGTACATAATAAAAAATGTTCAGGGTATGAACTGATGTGGAATGAAGACAAAAATCCTTAATTAAAACAAGATAAGGGAGGCTCAAAAACAGGAAGCCAGAATAAGAGTGAAGCAGGTCTCTGGTTGTAACTGAATGATTTTGATAATTTGGGCAACATACACAATGTTGGCAGAGTCTGAAAGGACCAATGTTAAGTGTTTGAATTTTACATTTTAAATCTGTAAACTGAGACCAAGCTCAATTATGCTGCTAAGGTAGCTATGAAATGGGTGATAGCCATATTTTCGGTAGCCTAACCAAAACTGTGGTTTATTGTTATAGGCAGAAGTCCACACAAATAGGAGTAGTGAATGAATTTATTGACATTGTAGGTACAACTTACATATATACTATGTCCTGGCCAAATGATTTCCTATTCTACCTGTTTTAGTGTACCTACACTTTACTACATTTCACCAGCAGGACTTGAGTGCTACAGGTTGTCACAGAAAGTTTGGTTGTGTGATTGCTTTGGTGGTCATTTCTTCATTCTTCAGTGGTAGCAGTGTTTGTCATATCCACTCACAATAAGGATTCTGTTATAACAGAGTTAAAAACTGAAACTGTGGGGTTAAAAGATGCAAGTCAGACTCCCACGTTGAAGGTAATTGACCTTCTGGGCTTCAGAAAAGGAGCTCAAGAGGATACCTTGCATATTTCTGTACATAATTTGTAATATTCAATATAAAGAAAGGCAACCCATTTTGAGAGTTGGGCAACTTTGTTATATTTTGAGCACAGAGTTAGGGCTCTTGCCGGACCTTTTTCTTTAGTTGCTCACTTATTGTTACTGCACCTGATCCACTTCCCGCTGTGTCGTCTAATCCCACTGTTTCTCTGAGTGTATCCACCCTACAAGATCGCCACATTCCAAAGCAAGCAATGGAAAATGTTTGCCTGTTTTTGAATTCTGATTTTCAAAGTTCAATTAAAATGGTCGTTGTAATATTTTGGGTCATGCATCTTACAAGAGCAGGATATGTTACAGTTCTTTAACTCAATTCTTTACAGTTCTTTAACTCAATTCTTTACAGTGGAGGCAGGTTAAATATCTTGTTCAAGATCACATAGTGAGGGTTGAACCGGCCACCTTCTGTTTTAAATATCTTGCTTTTCTAAAATACAGAATAAAGTTCTTGTTGTTAAAGGTACGCATAAAAAAGCTGAAATTTGTGATTTACCTTAAAAATCTCAGCCATCATTTGTAGTTTAACTGGCAATAGCATTGGTTCAGGTGTATGCCTAATTGGAGAGAATTTGGCTTAATTTTAAGGAAATGATCATGTTACTTTGTGGTCAATTTCACAGTGCTGTGGCTGTATAAAATTGCATGACGTTTTAGTTTTGCTTCTGAGGCCTTTACATAACCAATTAGCATTAGTTATGTGACATGAATGTTATTACAAAAATACTCATTAGTCTCAAAGAGGTGATAATAGGGTAACACAGTGGGAAGTGCTGCAGCTGCACAAATAATGACCAGGTGGAGTTTTCATAATCTCAGTGTCTCCCCGGGTGTTTCTGCCTGACCCTCAGAGAAATGTAGGTTAGGTTAATTAGCATTCTTAAATTGTCCCAGTGTGGGTGTGTGCAGAAGTGGGACCTGCATTGGACTAGCTCCTTGTCTGAGTATTGGTCACTGCCATTTTGTCATGACTCATTCGTCAATATAGTAAATTAAAATACTGCCTTTGGTTTCAACTAATTTGTTTTATGCGGTTTAATTTATTTCATTGTCCAAACAATAACGAATGTAGAATACCAAGCTGTTCCACTTATTTTGATTGTCATTTAGCTATGCATTAAAAAAGCCACCAATTTGGTTCCTAAATTGTCCTACAGCACGTTTTCATACAAACAATGTAGCTCAAAGTGCTTTACAAGATGAAATAAAAAAGAAGTTAATATATAAAACATAAACAAGATTAGGCAATAATATTATACAGTATGTAACTAAGAAAAAAGGTAAGGTCGGATGGCCAGGAGGACAGAAAAAACAAAAAACAAACTCCAGTTAGGCTGGTAAAAACTCAATCTGCAGGGACGTATAGAATTCATACTGACACTACTCCCTGTATGTGTATACTGGTAGTTATGATCATTGTCAGAGTTGTAATGTGAAACTGGTGACAATATGCCCTTGAAAATGACAAAATTTGGTTTGATTCTGGAGGTTTTTTTTTTTTTTTTTTTTTTTTTTTGTAATCCAACAATTTTGGGATGAATTCTGTACCCGGTTGTCTCCTTTTGGACATGTGGTTTCCTCTGGGTACTCCAGTTTTCCTGCCACATCCAAGAGAGGTGCAGGTTAGGTTATCTGATGACTCTAAACTGGTCCTGTGTGTGAAACTTGTCCAAGGTTGGTCCCTGTGACCAGCTCCTGGCCTCTGAAACCCTGATTTGCATTCATTTGGTTTTATAATGTTATATTAAGATAAAAAAATAATAAAATGTTTTACCATTATTATAAAAAAAAAATCAGTTTTACAGGGAGTGCTATTCAAGAATGACATTGAGGTCTGCCTTCTACTAAAAAGTTCTTGAGTTGTTTCCTGTAGAGGATGTACTCCAGCCACTCAGCAATCCTGAGACGGATTAAGTAGCTTTGAGAATGTTATATCACGTTGCGTTTGATTCACTGTCTGACTTTTGCCAAGTGGATACTCAGTTGAATTTAAAAAGAGTTTTAAGAATTTGTGCACTTAGGTTTGTGATAGGCGTAAAGGTGACTGTTGCTCTTTAAGTTAGTTGTCTAGTCTTTGATGGTGACTTCATTATTCAGCACTGTTTGCTAAATCCCAATGATTTAGGCATGTGATGTTTTTATCTTGAAAACTTTAGTGTTTTTTGGCTGCTTATTGTGGCAGATGTCATTTTAACCTAGGAAAAAATTGTCATATCCACTTAATCTAAGTAAGTGTTGCAGTGGCACAGCCTGTCCCAGATGAACAGGCCAGTACACCACATCCCACTCAAGCGCACACTAACTCAATTAACTCAATACGTGTCTTTACAGATGAGAGAGGAAAACCAGATTACATGGAGGAAAACCCATGTAGACATGGGGAGAACATGAAAATTCCAGGAAAATCAAACCTGGGTATGTGATCCTACCCAGAATCCTGGATCTATGAGGAGGCAGCCCAACCCATTGTGCCACTCAAAGTAAATATTTCAGATTCACTAATGAACCTGAAGAATCTGCAAATGAGCTGCTGTTTATAAAAGAGGTGCCTTGCCAAGTCTCCCCTTGCACTTGACTGCTCTTTAGATTTTGTCTCTGAGCACACCCAATGTGTCTTTACATTTCCAAGGGGACAACAAACATCTTTAGACGATATCTGGTTGAATTTGGACAAAGTTAGCATTTTTATGTTAGTGGCTGCTAAATCAAGATCTTGTCTCACATAGTCTTTGCAGTAGTCTTCTTGCTCTTTAAAATTGCTTGAAACTAACAAAATGTGTGATAGCAAATTCATAAATCTGTAACTCTGTTTAACAAGTCATCCATGGTTTTCTGCACTTGGATAAAAGAAATCAAAGGTTAACACATGACAGATTCTTACTGAATGGCAGACTCAGACTGCCAGGAGAGATGGGTCATACCAGCAAAAGTCTGTCTACTGAACAGGCTCTTCCATCAGTATGTACATATTAAAATTATGTAAGGACAAACAAACTGTAATTGCCTTTACTTCACTATTAGCACGTAGACTTATTTTGCTCAACTGGAAGAATCCTAACTCTCCTCTTTTAAGTCAGTGGGTAACTGATGTTGTTATATACTATTTGAAATTGGAGAAAATCAAATTCTCACTTTGAAGATCTGTGCAAAACATTTTTAAAACCTGGCAGGATCTATTCAACAACATTTTAGAATAAGCAAATGGATTCTCTTCCCTTTTTTATTTTATTTATTTACTTATTTATTTATTTACTTGCTTATTTTTCCTACTATTAAAGTTTTACTCTGTTGGCCTAGTTCTCTTTCTCATGGGTGGGAGTGGATTTCATTTGAACTTAGTTTTGTAAAGTTTGACTTGCTTGTATGGAATGTTGTTTGCTTTTAATAAATTCAATAAAATGTTTTAAAAAATAAATAAGTAAATAAAGTTATGTCATTTTTCACACTTTTAAGATAATTTCTAAGCTTGCAATGTAGGGTCCAGAGGAACAGACTACACCCTGAACTGATGTGAAGTGGTACGTCAGCAACATTATTCAAGAGAAGAAAATCTCTGATTAAATTATGCAGCATTGTTCACGCCAGATCGAGTGAAGCCTTAAAATAGCACAAGATTTAACTTTTGTATGCCCTTTGTGCCATTGTGGAGCTATATTTGTCAGCTCAAATCGCTCTTTCCTGCCACTTGCTGCTGTCCATCGCTGTGCTGGGCTGACACAATACCATGGCAGGCCAGCCACTAAGGGGAACAGTGGCCATGTTTGGCACATAAAGCTACCAGACTTGTGTAGCCTACATACTTTCATCCAAAGCTATCTGTATGAAGTGTGTCAAGAAGGTCAGGACAATGTGTCTTGGACCCTGGTTCAGTTGTATCTCCCCAGACTCGCCTGTATTTATTTTTTTGGTAAGCGTCTGCTTTCTCATAGTTCCCTGATAGCTAATTTTAAAGTAGCAGGCACTCATTAAGATTTCTTTGCTTCCTTGACCCATCTCCAGCCCAGCTTGGCCCCATAATGCAAAAAATGGGAAAGTGTGCCTAGGGGGCCCACCTAAAAAGACTGTTATTTTCAACTGTATTGTCCCCTGGTGTTGTACTCCGAATGAAGCTACTAAGTTGGAATGAACTGTGTCTCTTTTGTCATCTCCTATGATACTGTAACTAACGTATACAGTACAATTGACAGATTCCGCAGACTCCGCGTAATATAATGACTCAGAGGTTGAAACTGAACCGGCAGTAGTGTTTTTATAGCACTGGTGAGGACCTTCACAGTGCAGTAAACCTGTCTCCATATTTCTGCTCTAGGAGCCCTAGCAGGTTAAGAGATGTCATCCAGGTCACTAATTAGAAACCAGAAAGTTGGCCATTCAGCCAAACTACTGCCTCTCCAGTACTAGTTCTATTTATTTTTACTCCTCTTGGAAACTGCATAGTAATAATGGGGATTACCAGATTGTTTTATTCTAAGAATTTGTAAATCAAGTTGGGGGAGTGGCAGAAAAGTTGTAAGTGATAATAATATCAATGTGGAAACCTTTATCAGCAACACATCACACATGCATTGGAGCACATTTGTATTCTATAGGCTGCTCCTTGTTGATATTTCAGCCTGTGACTGTATTGTGATGTGCTACCTTTTTAATGACTTCATTTCCATTTGTGTTTTTTACATTTTTAGAAGAAGATGAAGATTTCATAGCAACTGTTCTTAGAGATAGAGCCCATATAGACCAAACTCTAAGACTGCAGGAGGATGCCCCCACGGATGACTACTCGGGTAAGCAAGCTGCCTTCAGTTCATTCTCCGGTAAACCAAAGATATCATTGGTGGTTAAATACTACTTTGTGCCAGACACCATTCACTTTACCCTCTAGCCTGGAGTGGAAGATGAGTTATGAGTGTTACTAGAGACCAGTGTTTAATGGGCTGGTGACAGAACTACACAAAGGCAAATTTACATGTTTTTCCTTGTAATATGTATTGTTCATTGCAATTCAGCATATTAGTTTAATAGATTTGCTTAATTTTGTATACCTTATGTTAAAATAAATGCCCAGTGTTCCATGAAGGGGCCTTTGGTTGTCTTTTGGACCCATAAAATGTAGTCAGAACTGAACCTAAATTGGTGCTGAACCCCCTGTTTTCTCTGTAGATTGGCATGTCCATTTTTGTCCACTATATTGCCACTTTATAGCCCTCACTTTCTCGCCTCACATCTTTCTCTCTCTTGACCCTGTCCTGTTTCCCTCCTCCCAGTTAAGCATTTTCCACCAGTTCTCCTTCCAACTCCATACTCTAGTTTCCTACCATCCTTACACGGTCAGTTGCCTATAAAGGATCAAGCTCCAAGGCATTTTCCCAGCTGCCTGCTTCATTAGGGGGACAGTACTTTCCTTTATGTTCTCTTTTGGGACTTTGTGCCCTTTTGCTACTTCTGGTATTTCCTTTCTTATCTCTTTGGATAGAAGGCTATGCATTTCTGCCCACAGCTGGATTGCATGCTGTCTAGAGTTCTAGGTAAACATTGCATGCTACATGTTTTTATTGCTGTGGGACTAAATTCTGGCATTATTTACATGATATCATGTATACAGAGAACAGTAATAATATATTGTGTAGTTCTTTATAACTCATGAAAATCTATTCTGGCATTGTTGGTCAAAGTTTTAAAAATTAATAAAAAGGGAATTGAGTTCTGTGGTGCTCATGTATTTTTCTTCTGCATAACATGAAGATACACTTTACATTGAGGAAAACTTCTGACTTCTGGTCTGAGCAAAGCTGAGTGTGGCATATATAGGCAAGGAGTGTTTGTTTGGTTTTCATGGTTTGCATGCTGTTTGGAAGATATTTGTGAGACAGCTCCAGTTCAGTTGATGATGTCATTAAGTGTGGCTTGGACATCTTCTTTAGTTCTGAGATGCATTTATTTGCTCATCTCTGTACAGCTTCTAGAGCTGCTATGTCTTTTTTTAAAGCATGGTGCCCATAACTACACATAAAACTATAGACTTGGTCTAACTAGTAGCACTTCAGTTGGAGAATATCATCCATTGCTTTACAGTTAACAGTTTTTACAATACTGTATAATCTAATGTGTTATTTGTGTTTTAACTGTTTCCACATATTGCCTAGACAATGAGATTGTTGTGTTAACTTAAACCCCAAAAATTATTTTCAGACGTTGCTTCCTGTTGGTTAATATTTACCTTGCTGTGTTTATAATATTTCTTTTTCCTCCATTTACTACTTTGTATTTTTCTATTTTAAATATACATTTTTCATGGAGTGGTCAAAGTTGGCTTCTATTAAGTTTTAAGTATAAACTAGCCTTAAAGTGAGACATAGAAAGCAAAGGCAGTGCCCTGTACACTCCACCAATTCTTCTTCCTCCTTGCAATAGTATATGAACTATTGTTAGAAAAAAATCTACATTTCCTAAGGTTAACTGTTCTTAAATTTTAATTAACAACAGTATCACAAGCATTTCTTCCTAGTTTAAGAGCCTGGGTGCCATTCTAGACAGTACCTTCTCGTTTTCATCCCATATAAATGTTTCTTAGACTGCCTATCTTCCATCTCCATACATTTCTAGACTTTGTCCTGTTCTTACACAACACAGTACTAAAGTATTGGTTATTGCCCGAGTTAGTTCACCTATAGATTACTGAAATGCTATTCTGTTTGGCATCCCTAAAAACGTATCCATCGCTTACAACTTATACAAAATTCTGCTGCTAGGATAATTACCTGTTCTAAATCCACTGAACATATTACACCTATTCTCTCCCAACTTCACCGGCTCCCTGTTTACAACTGAATACAATACAAAATACTGCTCTTAACATTTAAAGCTCTCCACACTCTCGCTCCTCTCTACCTCACTGATCTCCTACAGATCTACACTCCCTCTCACTCTCTCAGATCCTCATCTGCAGCTTTACTTTCTGTACCACACATCAAACTCTGTCCTATGGGAGCTCGAGCATTCTGTCATTGTGCCCCTCAACTTCCCTCTCATATCCGTCAGCTAGACTCAATAACACAATTTAAAACTACCCTCAAAACATCTTTTTCAAACTGGATTACCAAATAGGAGTTTACCACTGTTACAGCCAGTTATCTTTGATGTTTGTTACTACTTCTGTGCCCTTATTGCTGTTTGATTTTATTGTCCTATTTGTTTCTGTTGCTTAATTCATTATAAGGTGACCTTCAGTACTATGAAAGGCGCCTATTAAATAAAATGTAGATTATTATTATTATTATTATTATTATTTATTAAATGCCAGTGCACTCTAAACCACACACATTCTGCCTGATACATTTTCCCTTTGGACCAATCTTTCTTGCCCATCAAAAACAAGTAGATTGGAGTAAAAAATGGCTTATCTGTTTTAATAATGACTACAAGACATGAGTTTGAACAGTCCTGTTTTAAGGCTATAAGGTAATTTGGCAAGAAATAATACTCTAAAATAAATAATTTTTCAGTTACAGTCCATATGCTTGCAAGCATCTGCAGGTGTGCACATTTTGCTGCATGTAGTAGAACTTCAAGATGGACTGCTGTAGGTATTGTGCCATGCTACCTGAAGTTTTTGGGGGCTGAGGGGTGTGATCCCTCTGTAGTTGGAACACAAGTTTAACAGTGCATTTCACAAATGTACAAAAAAAAAAACCCTGCTCTGGGACAGCAACCTTTGCACAGCTTTATTTTACTTGGCTTGACAAAAAGTCTGACTAGAATACTCTGCTGAAATTTCCTACTTCCTTGTCTTTCAGTTGTTCTCCAGCGCCTGCGTAAGATCTACCACTCTTCTATTAAACCACTGGAACAAGCCTACAGGTACAATGAACTGAGGCAGCATGAGATCTCAGGTAAGGTGATGACCAACCCCTAACGACCCCTTAGCCAGACCTATTTTCATCTAAGCATGCTCAGAAACCTCTCTTAATCAGCTTTCTTAGTTCATTCCCTTCTGTTATTAATAATCATTCATAACAGAAGACAACACTTTCACTTTTGAACATTGTTACTTTAAAAAATAGACACTATGAGCATTAGGGATGAAGAGAGAAATGTATTTAGTACTTATGCTTGACACTGCTTATGTCAAGTGGGTAACCTAGGCCAGCAGTTCCCAAACTGTGGTACGCGGAGCCTTTTCAGGTGGTACGCATCGCAGTCCCTGAAATTGAATTGATCTGTGCAAAACCCTTTATGTCAAGCCTGTTGTGAGCAAAAACCAATGAAACTGTTTAAATACAATAATACATGGATTCCCAAATTTAGTGTGATGTGAAATGCCAGTGGCATGCAACGCAACTCACTTAACCTCAGGTGGTACTTGACTTCCAGCAGTTTGGGAGCCCATGACCTAGGCTAATAGTCATCACGCCTAGTAGTATGAGTAAACATTAGTAGGAGTAGAAGGAGCAAGAGTATTGTTACATGTATATTCAGGATAGAAAGATACGATAGATTGATTGACTATTTAATTGTACTTTATTTGTCCCCATGAGGTAATTTTTGTTTTTTACATAAGCACAGAAAGTATTATAACAAGCAACAATACCCCCACCTTAAAAGACATAAATCCAGAAAGAATGATAATAGGGCAGCATCACTGAGGCACTATAAAGGTGTATAGCCGTATGTTTAAAGGAGCCCCAGTAGTGTTTCTTTACACACGTCTGTTGAAGTTGAGTTGCGCACGATTCTGTCTACGCCAAGAAATAAGTTCTCCACCTGAGTATTATGCTCTGCGTTATACCCCTTATTGATACATCTCATATATGTCTAATCATCTGAGACAATGTTGTAAGCAATTAATATAAGCCAGAATTTAATAAAAAAAAAAAAATCAAGTCATTTGTGTGTTACCAACAGCAAATATTCAAATGTAAGTTACATCTTTTGAAGTGTGTTATGGCAGCACTTCTCCTAGAACCCAGCTGAACCGCATCAGTACTTTAAACTGTGTGAAAGTCCGTGTACCTCTGCTGGCTTCACTGGGGACTTTGGCACATTTTGACAGGGATGTGAGTTTGAATCCATTCAAAGTGACCCCAGTATATTTGTCTTATTTTGTGAAATGCAACCTGTCTGAAGTACAGGCATTGCTAAACATTAATTTTAATTATGACTAATGTAATTCTTTCTTTTTAAATTCCTTACCGGGAATGGATGTACTGCAACATTTTGGTGTAAAATGTTTTCAAAGGGATGTGGGTGTCCAATGTGCTGCCCATTTTACAAAACTCCTTTTTGGGATGGTGTGGCAGTGTTGCCTCACAGATCCTGCACTTTTGGATTGATTCCCGAGCCCAGTAGCTCAAGTAGAGTTAGCGTGTTCTCTCCATGTCTGTGTGTACTCAGGTTTTCCTCCCACTTTCACAAAGATGTACACATTAGGATGAAAGGCAATTTCCAAGTTTCCTGATGTGAATGTAGATCCTGCTTAGAACTGGCACTCTGTGCAGAGCTGGTTCCAGCCTTGACCTGATGTTGCTAGGATCCTGCACTGTGAATTAGAATAATCATAATAGTTTAGGGTGGTTTGAAATCAATAAGCCTTATGTATGCCAAGGGTGCTTAGGAGAACCTTGTGATCTTATGGTTGTTTTGGAAAATGCCGAAACTTTACTACCATAGTGTATTTTTTACATAAGGAAAATTAAAATTGTACTAAAATGCACAACTAAGAATATTCCACTACAATATATAAGACCAGGGTCCCAAACTTAATATATTATTTAGTAACTTAATAAAATTTACTTTATAGAATCCTTGCATAATATGAAGCAAGTGGGTTGTTATCCACCAGCTTCAGTTTAGGTTCATGGAAAGCTAGACTATCTCTCAGCAACTGTAAGAACTTCACAGAAACCCAACCAGCAGGGAATGCCAGTCATTTTAACATGCATACAGTAAAATGAAAATTTTTAAAAAGAAAATGTCCAAATATTAGAATGCTTAATACAAATAACTTTTAATTAATTTATGCTGCTTTGCAGTACAGTGTGAAGCAGATTACATGACCTGGTGGAAAGTTATGGAACTGGGTAAATAAATGAATGAGGTGTAAAACAAAAAACAAATGTATATGCAGCCAGCAGGATAAAAAATGTCAGTCACTGGCTGGCCTGGACCTTTCAGCACTAGTCATCTGCTGTAGATTGTGTAATACCTTCATTTCAGTTTATTTGTTGTTTTGTTTTTCTTTGGTTTTACTAATTGATGATTCACAATAGTTCTTGATGTACATGTACCTAAATCACCATGTTAATGTGTGAAAATAAAAATGTTTGTATTGTTTGAACGATAAATAATAATGTGAATTCCAACATAGTTATTAATATATTGGAATACAACAAAGTAAACTGTGGTATTGCTAATTTTAAATTATGTGTGGAGCCTCACACTAGTCTTTGATTCCTTGTATTTAAGAAAAGTTTAAGAACACATGATATTCAGCAAGGTGTTTTGTAGATCTGAAAAGCTTAAGTGAAAAAAATGATGTAGCCATTGATGAAATTGCTACAGTTAGTCTTTATTTACAAGTGTTGATCGACAAGTCAGAATGCAAAGCCTGCTACAGATAATCAAATAGAAAATGCACACAACTGCTCATTTGGAATTAATGTGATTATTTCATTTTGTAAATAAGCAAAACAGTGGTTTACCTTTGGTAAAACCCCTACTGAAATATTACTTAAAAATTAAAAAGACATGTTTACTCCATCATCCACCTCATCATTATTTGCAAATAGTTCTCTTCAATGTCTTTGTTTCATCACTGCAGTGAAGTGAAAATGAATGGGTCATAAATCAAGAGCTCCAGATCCTGTGAGTTGAATGTTCACAGTTTGAGTTCAGAGCCAAGTCTTTGAACTGCCAAGCACAAGGTTGCCAAGTTATTCCTCTCCACATCCCCTGCTAGTGCTAACATTGTAGAAGTATGCAATTGTAGTTGCATCTGATAGCATGGTTGAAATAAATCAATGCACAATGTGAAAAGAGCAGACTCGACCGACTCGTAAAGGTTTGGGGCAGCCACCCGTGTATTGTCCCTGGCTGCAATGGGTTTGAAAAGTTGACAGAAGTGTCTTTGATGGAGTCCAAAAGTGAACTGATTAAAGTTTGAGAAGATGGCAGTTTTAAATGGAAATACTGGAAGTGATGTAGAGGAACCGGAAGTGACCACCTTCTGACGTCATCCTAGGGACTGGAAGTGACGTCGTCCTAGGCCCCGGAAGTGCTGTTATCCTAGGCATCGGAACCGGAAGTGACATTATCCTAGGTGCGGGGAAAACCCAGAAGTGATGTCTTCAATGATGAGTCAGACGGATTTTCCTGCGGCTGGTCTGTAGAGATAACAGGAGAAGGTTTAGTGCACCCCACCACACTCTGGCCTGGTATGGAATTACCTTCGCTCGGTCCATACCAAGCTTAATCGCACGTGTGTGACAACAATTATCAGGCAGTGAAGTTCCTTCAGTGTTTAGGTCTTAAATGATGGAACACAAGGATGCCAGTTACTGCTCTTGTTACTGACCAACTCTCTTTAAAGGAATACATTCACCTGTCCAACATTAATTATAGTAATATGAAATCGGTGTTAGTATTCACATACAATTTGAATGTTATTAGTATCCCATGATATTCATTTTTCCAATCACTAAAACAAGAACTCTGAGGACTTGTGAACAAAATTAATATTGAAATAAATTATTCTTTCCAAATAAAAAAATCAGTACATGAAAAGATATGTCATGGCATTTTCTGACACACTTAATCTGGACCAGAGTTGCAGGGGCGAGGTGCTTTAGTGAAAAGATATAAATAAAGTTAGTCTAGATTGGCCATATGTTAAGTAATTGTGAGATTGCGTAGGGGTCTTCATCTTTGTTTTGCAGTATTTTGGTGTTATTAAAAATTTTTGTTCTGTTTTTCACGTTATGTTGCACTGATAGTTGTGGAGTTTTCCCCATAACTAAAAATTGCTCCTGAAGCGCTCTACAACGGCTGCGCCCTCAGGGATTAACAAGGTATATCTAATCAAATCAAAAACTAAAAATACTGATGATGGGGAGAGCAGTTGCAATAATAATGTCCTTCGTTATCACTCGGTTGTTTAAAGACATGGGGGCCACAATGACATGTTTGTCTAAACTTTACCTTCAAAATAAAGAAACTCCTTTTTTGCAGATAAAGACAAAAATCATTATTTAGCTGAGAATGTCAGGTTTAAGCACTATCTGGACAATGATTCTTATCTTTTCTTTTTAACAAATGTTTGCAAGATCATTTGACCCGCACAGGTCTTCAACATCTGCTACATCAATAACATGGAAAATACGTTTATGTGAAAGATATAATTAAGTACAGTGGACCCTTGACTTACGAACTCAATTTGTTCGCGAGGGCTGGTTGTAACTCAAGTTGGTTGTAAGTCAAGACTATTTTTCCCATAAGAAATAATAGAAATACCCATAATGCGCTCCGAACCTCCCACAGCAACACTTACTTAACCTTTTCATAATAAAAAAGGGTTGTATAATGTGCATAATTTACCAAAACACCAATAATTTTTCTAATGTACTAACCAAAAAGTTATAAAAAGTGCGTAGCCTACCAGAAACAACAATTTCACACTGTACTCACCATTTAATTTGACATCTTTGGGCTGCAGGAAGGGAGGAGAAGGAGGAGAATGAAACGGAAGGTGGTTATTGTTTAGAAGGAGCCTCCTTATGCAAATCTTTTCTTTGTAAAATTGTCGAGATGGTGGATTTCGACATGCTGTACATATTAGCGAGATCGGTCACACGAACACCACTCTCATATTTCCGCACAATTTCCTTCTTCGTTTCGATTGTGATCGCTGTTTCTCAAGTTTATAATGACAGTAGTCAAGCACTCAGTTGAAAGCTGGTCGTGTTGTGAACTGCTGTAATAATACACTCCAAAGCAAGCCGGTGCTGACTCAGCCTGATGACATCATCATTTGCCGCGCCAGCCCGCTAGCTAACATCCCTTAACAATCACTTTCTTTACCTTCGTTGCCTTCTCTTCCTTCCTTAGCAATTATGCGTCTTGCTTGCCATGGTCTTAGTGAATTATATATATATAGATAAATCACTGCACTGACCGAAATTATGTCCACAAACACATGTATCTGGGCTCTGACTGACGCTTACGAACGCTCTCGGCTGTTTGTTTACAATCGCACAAGCGGATACACGTGACCGCATTCGGGTCGTAACGCAAGATGTTGGTCGTAAATCAAAACAAAAATTTTGGTCGTAAATCAAGTTGTTCGCAAGTCAGGCCGGTCGTATATCAAGGGTCAACTGTAATTCATAATTAAACAGATACAGTAATCCCTCCTCCATCGCGGGGGTTGCGTTCCAGACCCCCCCGCGATAGGTGAAAATCCGCGAAGTAGAAACCATATGTTTGTATGGTTATTTTTATATATTTTAAGCCCTTATAAACTCTCCCACACTGTTAACATTATTAGAGCCCTCTAGACATGAAATAACACCCTTTAGTCAAAAGTTTAAACTGTGCTCCATGACAAGACAGAGATGACAGTTCTTTCTCACAATTAAAAGAATGCAAATATATCTTTTCTTCAAATGAGTCTTTGCATCAGGAGCAGAGAATTTAAGAGAGAGAGCGCGCGCTCGCAAAGAAAAGCAAACAATCAAAAAATCAATACGTGTGCTTTTAAGTAAAGCGGCATTTTTCAGAGGAGCGTCAGTATCTTCTAAGCAAACAGCCTCTGTTGAAACAGCCCCTCTGCTCAAATCTCCTCCGTCAGGCGCAGAGAACGTCAGAGAGAGAGCGCGAGATTAAAGCAAACAATCAAAAAATCAATACGTGTGCTTTTGTGCTTTTAAATATGCCGAGCACCGCAATAAAGCGGCATTTTTTAGAGGAGCGTCAGTATCTTTTAAGCAAACAGCACCTCTGCTCACACTCTCTCCGTCAGGCGCAGAGAATGTCAGAGAGGGTGAGATAGAGGCAGAGACAAGCAAACAAACACCGCGCGGGATGCATATCTTATAGCATTGAGGAGTTTTAGTTAATATGTAATACATGCTCTGATTGGGTAGCTTCTAAGCCATCTGCCAATAGCGTCCCTTGTATGAAATCAACTGGGTAAACAAACTGAGGAAGCATGTACTATAAATTAAAAGACCCATTGTCCGCAGAAATCCGCGAACCAGCGAAAAATCCGTGATATATATTTAGATATGCTTACATTTAAAATCCGCGATAGAGTGAAGCCGCGAAAGTCGAAGCGCGATATAGCGAGGGATTACTGTAATTATATAATTTTATCTTTTATTACACACTTTAATAATCCCAAGTCTATTAAACACAGCCTGTCGCTATACCCCAACTGTATCATACCATAAAAATAATTTGTACATTTTGAATTACTTGACCGCAAGTTTTGTTTTATCTGCTGAAAACAGCTTTCACTTACAGTATGTGTGTCCCGATTGTAGCCGGAATGACTTTATGATTTTGTGCTCTGGTGTTTTATCAATCTCAAAAGAAAATTCAAGTCATATTGTGCCTTTCACAGTACAACATGTGTTAGCAAGTAACCTTCAGAACAGAGATCTCAAATCTGCATCTTAGTCACATTCAGGAGGCAGAATGACCAGCATTAAGAATAAATATTTGAATGAATTAACTCAATTAAGACTTCTGTTTACTAAATGTGAAATATTTCAAGTGAGCCCTTATCTACTGCAGGCTTTTTGTTCTTTCTTTGTGAACATCCCTTGTAATATAGCACTTTTTGTTGTGGACACCATGTCGGTATGTATCAGTCCTTTACAGCTTTATAATGTCCCTCTTCCATAAAACAGTAAAAACCTTGAACTTTATCATTGATTGGAATGCAACAGTCATGACTTTCTTATGTGTTTCAGCCAACACATCAGATAAATATTTCTTTTACACACAGAAGTAAAATATAAAAAGGAGCAGTGCGAGCACAAAAGAAATGCAGAAATGAAATGCTGCTACTCCACTGGGCCTGCCTAAGCATAAGAGTTCCAGCCTGCTTGTGGACACCACCTAATAACCTTTGCCCGTTGTCCTTAAAAGTCTTTTCTAGTGTGTTTCTAGTCTTTTTTTCTAGTGTGCCCTTTGTTCTCAGTCTGCACCTGACCTTTGAACATAACCCTTTCAGTATATACCATCTTGGGTGACGTGTTGTTTTGACCTTCAGTGTCGAAGGCATGCAATAAAACTTAACACTGCCTGTCCACCAGCATCTCTTCCTGCAATTTACTGTGCCTTTTTCTAGTGCACCCCTAAGATAAACAAGGGGAGAGGACACGGTGGTCCTAGGGAATTGGGTTTCTTGAAATCCCTTGTCCACACTTATTTTTGAAGGCGTTCTCCTTTCACTAGAGTACAAACCTAAAAATGAAGAGACTAAAGGGATTTCATCCCCTAGAAGTGAGTGGTTTTGGAGTTGACTTCCTGCTATTATTCACAAACTGCACATCCAACGTTATGGTTTTAAGAAAACCCGTCACTGCCTGATGGCAGCTGATTGCAAGGTTTGGGCCCCCAATTCATGTTCTGGTAGGAGGAGTGCCTGGATTCTTTGTGTGATTTTGTACAAAAAAGCTATTTATTTTCACATGTCTTGTGGTCTGGTGTGTCACATAAGGAGCAGTTAGAATAGTTCCATGAAATGCCTGAGTTCACTCTTGGGAAAAGCAGTGTAATAAGGTAGCTGAAAATGATAAGTGATTCTGTCAGAGTATGCAGATGACTGAATGGTGAAAAGTTATGGAGGGATGCAATTTAAAAGTGAAAAGGATGAACTGGCAGCAGCTGTGGTGCTCCAGTGTGTCTAGGGTGGTGGACTTTCATGTGCCAGGCTGTGGTAACACTTTTTATAACTTAAATATAATTTTGTTTTAGTACCATAAACTGACCAATGTTTAACTAGGAGCTTCATCCTTTGTGTTATAAATCACTGGAAACAAAAACTTCTCCAAGTTTCTTTTGGCAGAGACGAAGAAATACTTTTCTCACAAACTGAAACATAAAAAACATAGTGAAAGCAAAAAGCAAAACTGTAGAATGTATGTCTAATATATAAAAAGGAAACAGAAGGAATAGTATATGGTATATCAATCAGTAATATTTCATGACCAGGTTATATACAGACCACAATAACATGTCGAGTATTGGTAGAACTTCATTGCTCCATACAGGTGGTGATACTCACGTGTCTGTAGTTGAATGCGATGCTACTTGGTGGTATCCTTTGATCATTTCCTTGGCGGCTGCATTTCCTCAGAGAATTTGAAGTGCTTTCTCTGCACAGCACACTATACAGTACACTTTTTCCCTTTATTGAATGGGTATATCTGAAATGCCAATATACATACTTTGTAATTACGTTTTTAATGGACTTAAAATTAGAATGGTTATAGTCATTAAAGAGTTATAAAGAGCCTTATGTATATATGGTCAATCACCATTGATTATTGTATAGTGCATTTTAATCACCTGACTAATCTAGTTCGTATAATGCTGCCTGCCAGTAAGCACATGACTGCTGCATTCCTTATTTGATTGCATGTTGTTTAGTGGCATTGGTGTCTTCACAAAATGGTGACCTCAAAAATTTGTCTAGTGGAGCTCCTGCATGTTTACCATTCAAACCCAACCATACTGGACACAGGTCTTTATGACATGTCATCCTGTACAGCACCTTTCCAAGCTTTGAAAAGGTGCAGCCCAGACAGTGTGTAGTGTTCCATTGCTTATTCTCATTGTTCAGTTCTCACCCAATTACATTTCCCATGTCTCTCTCTCTTTCCTTCTTTCTCTCCCCTTGACATCTTTGTCCTTGTATTACTTTCCCATCCTCTGTCCATTTAACAGCATATCCCGGACGAACCCTGGGTGCTTCAGCAACAGGTGGGTACATCAGAGTCGTCCAATGTGCATGACATTTGGAATTCTTTGCACTTTTTGCTGTCTTCATCGCCTTGTTTGAGCTAAGGCCTGTGCATTCCATTTGAGTGTTGACATTAGGCTCGGATGGGGTGATGTTTTTTAAAAGCAGTTTTAGTCCAAAATTGCATTTGCTGTGCTTCAGTAACTAAAGCGAGGGTAGGCTGTATGTAGCAGGAAGGCGCTATATAGGCATTGACCCGACACAGACTGTCAACGGAGGCACGTGTAGAAATAAATGAAAAAGGTTTATTTTTCTTCAGCTGAGGTCCACGTCTTCCCCATGTCCCTCAGCCCTAACACAATCCCAAAACAACACACAAAGTAAATCACCCCAAACCACACTATTCTTCCTCCACTACTCCTCCCAGGCAGTTTCGTCCTCCTCCTCCTCCTCCTCCTCCCAACTCTGGCGCCATGAGTAGTGGCTGCAGTCTCTTTTTTTTTTATAGTTCACCTGGAAGTACTCCAGGTGGCAATTAACCTAGATTAGGCTGCACTTCCAGGTGTGGCTGTGTTGCCGCCCACTCGGGCTTAGGAAACCTTGCAGCTCACCCTGGTGGTGGCCACGGAGTCCAACAGGGATGGGCTCCGGTGTTCCAAGGTATTGGCCTGATGCAACCCAGGGGGAATGCCACCAAGTGTTCCAGGGGACGTAGAGTGCACCCCATGGCTGCTCCCCCGGATCCAGTGTTAAAGGGGTGTCCCGGCTGGGCATGGGTCTTGGCTGTCCGCATATATATATATATATATATATATATATATAT
>JANRMT010062861.1:12844643-12939803 GCA_026402145.1 Polypterus bichir lapradei | reverse complement strand
TATATATATAATTTTTTTTTATATATTTTTTATATATATATAAAAAATAAATAAAAAGCATACAAAGGTACATGAAACCAAACAATATGCAGTCACCTCTACAATACCCTAAGCTCCTTAAACTTATCCACTTGGGGCAGCTGCTTGAATATCACTGCACTACGCTTGGCTGTAAACTATTGTAGTTATACAGTTCTTTAAATTTTAATAGTAGTAGTAGTAGTAGTATTGTTACATGCAGTATACCGAGTACACTGGAATCCTTTCCTGCAAAAGTGTGGCATAAAACTTCAGTTAAGTAATTTAAAAAATGTGCATTTTTATGTCCATTGATATAATTGTCCAGTGTCCATCAGACAGTACAGTCAAATAAGTCTAAGAAGATGACATTCACTATTAGCATTGTGGTAACCCTCAGGCCGACTGTGTCTGAATGCTCTCAAAGCTTTGACTGCAACCTGATACCCTGTCCAAGAAAATCGTATTCTGGAAAGCAGACAACAATAATCATTGATACAGTCCTGCACTCACTTTAAATAATTTTCTTTGAATGGCTTTAAACTCAACTAATTACGTTATTGAGTTTGTAAATCAAATTACAATAAGTGAGATACCATTCAAATCATCAAATATAAGATCAATACTATATTGTACATACTGCATTCCAGACATCTGTCATATTCCATCAGTCCCAGTGCTCCTCCTTCAGTTCAGAGAGCTATGTGAACAGAGAGATCCAGTATGAAGTAACCCTTCATGCGTATGAAAGCATCAAAAGGGGTTAGAGAGAACAGAATTAATACGTTCTTCCCAGATTCTGAAAAACCGTTGGATTATTTCTCCTTAAGAACTTAAAATCTTCCATTAATTTTGGTAAAACAGGACCTCCTTTTACCACTGCATTATAGAAGGCGAGTTAGGATTTTTTTCATTTGAGTAAGATGGGACAAAGAGTGACCAATATAGTGTAAATATGACAGCAGAATTTTTGTGACAAAATGTTCACCCATCTGGCATTATTGTAAATACTGCCATTAGAAAATTTGGAGCAATTGTAAATCCCACACTGTCTAACAGGTAAACATTTGCCATTAGCAGTTGTCATCCTTGTATTTGTTTGGTCATAGCACAGAAAGTGAAACTAAAATGTGATGTGAAGATCATAGCAGCGACCAGGAAAGACAAAACCTTTGATTTTTTTTTACTGTGTCTGCCCAATTCAGGACTACAGGGACTCTGATCACATCCCATCATTATCAGACATTAGACAGGAACCAACCAGCTGTGCACACTCACTCGTACTGGGCCACTTTATGGGCGTCATGCACCATTCAGCCTAACCTGTACAGTAACAGTAGAACTTGTAGACTCCTCCATATGCCAGGATTCAAATCTAGACTGTCAGGCAGCCCTAACCAATGCACTCCTTAAAAAAAGATAGATGTAAACATTTAAGTGTAAATTTAGTTTTCATACACAAATGCAATACTTCTGTACTGTATAAATAGTGTATGTTTTTGTAAAAGGGTCTGAAACTTTGAAGGCATTCAATAACTCACATTTGTATATTGATGTAGTGCTCAAAATGACCAGCATTATAGTGACGACATTTAGAATAACTCTCTTGAAATTGTTTTGTGAGTTACTGTATTTTCAACTGTATCATCTTGACGGATGCCATTGGTTACTGTTATTATTTACTCTTTAATAATGGATCACCAAAGTATGCCCATTAGCAACTTATCAATACTTGTCAGGTCAGATAATGTGACTTAAAAAATACGTAGCGATGTTCAAATGAACTACAGACACATGGAAAGTCTAACTAAGACAAGGTGAATTGAACCATGTGAATTTTTGGCATTCAGTTTTATTTGTAGTGTGAGTTTCAAATGGAAGAATTTGAAGGTTTAAATGCAAGGTCAACATTTGGCTAGTAATCCTGGGTGATCATGGTTCAGAGGGTGGTGATGTTCTGCATGTTGGTCAGTGGTCTTAGGTGACCCTGTTTTCCTCATTTATACTCTTTATTGTGTAGACCTTAAAGTGTTTTAAATTCCTTACTCTTACCACACGTGTCAGGTACTGAAGTTCAATTTTACATCGATAACCTCCGGCAATTAGATGCAGTAAAAGAACAGGCAGGAGTTGTAGCTACACATTCAATTATTATGTATGCCCAAAATAATAAACAAAGTAAAATGAGTGTGACAAAACATACCATTACAACCCAAGCAGCAGTTCATCTTGCTGTTATAGGTGGCTCTCTGTCTGTCTTATGCTTGATGCTACCTCGTGGCCTCTGAATGGAGTGTCAGAAGCAGGCATCCTCCTGGTCTGAGTATGGCTGCTGAGAGAGTTCATCTCCTCTTCATGGAGAGATGGCAAGAGAGAGCTAGAAATATGGAGTGACCAACTTATACCAATTCCTGTCACAAGTCTTGATCCAATAGGGCTTTGTGGTACAGAATGGCCCTCCTACCCAAGAACAATCCGAAACAGCCACACTTCAGACCAAAGGGAGTACAAACTTCCTTTTTAAACCCGCTCCCCCTTCTAGGCCATGAGGTACAGTGGCAGCTCCACACCCCATGGCCCCCACCAAATTATACATCTGGTGTCAGTAGTTACAATACAATACAGTTTATTTTTGTATAGCCCAAAATCACACAGGAAGTGCCGCAATGGGCTTTAACAGGCCCTGCCTCTTGACAGCCCCCCAGCCTTGACTCTCTGAGAAGACAAGGAAAAACTCCCAAAAAAACCTTGTAGGGAAAAATGGAAGAAACCTTGGGAAGGCAGTTCAAAGAGAGACCCCTTTCCAGGTAGGTTGGGTGTGCAGTGGGTGTCAAAAGAAGGGGGTCAATACAATACAATACACAGAACAGAACAAATCCTCAATACAGCATAATAATACAAATTTTAGAAGCACTAACACTACCTTCTGAAGAGGTAAACTCTAACTCTAACTCTACCTAACTTCTGGTTAGGTAAACTGCAGAGCACAGCTGTTCACTTCAGTAAAGTGAATCAGGCCTCCTGCGCCAGACAGTGAAGTTCAGTGAGGATGCATAGCCTGTAATTTCATAAGAATGAGGATGGATGCCATTTTTGATTTTCAAAAATTATTTATGCCCATTCTGAGTGCATTCCAGACTATATATGGAATGAGAGGTTTTGACACTCAAGTATTATGAAGATCTGGTCAGAAATGGTGTATCTGGCATATTTAAAAGGTTCAGAATTTGTTTATACTAGGGGGCTCTGCCCCCTGCTCACTTCGCTCACCAACCTCCGTGCGGGCCCTATGCGCTAGTCATTTCCCGGATCTGCTGCTTGCAATGAATCGTGCTGTGCAAAAAGATAAACACGGATATCAAAATATCACGAATATAAAAGATAAACACGAATATCAACTCTGTCTTTGATATCTTCATCTTTCGAAACTATTATCGCTGACAAGTCATCATATGCTGGTTTATTATATGTGGGAGCGTGATCTTTCAGATTCATATAGAAATCCAAGAAAACGTCTTTGTCAGTGTTTTTTAGATAAATTTCATGTAAAGTGGGATACTTTTGAACGTATGGATTTGTATCCATTATTGGCTGTACAATTTCTAATACGTCCGGTCGTTTAACTCTTTTGATTCCATGTTGCATTGCTTCTCCGTGATCATAAATATAAACCTGACCAAATTGTGGTTTCTTTGAAATTAAATTTATAGTAACTTTAATTGTTGCGGGACCACAGATTCTGATAGTGTATGGTCTTAAATCATTTAAATCTACATTTTGAACATTGAATGATGTGAACGTGAGCAGATTATTGTAGGGTCGGATATTTTGCCTGTAGTGTTTGTGGATTTCATTTTCACCAAATAACAAATCTCTTAACTCTCGCGGACAGGCCTCTTCATCCCTGATGGCAACACGAATTAGACGATCTACAAGTCTCTGACTTAAACTTTAAAGCTGACCAATGTCTACATACTTCTGTCATATCACCTGTGTCCATATATTCAATCTGTTTTCGCTGTTCCATTATTTCACAGAGTAATATTTTCATTTTGTTTGCGCTAATGCGATCTTTACTGTCAGTTTTTTGAGACTTTCAAATTTTCGTACTTTCATTATCTCTAACCTGCTTTGCATGTGTATCACGCCAATGTTTTTGAACATCTTTACGACGTTCTACTTTCTCTTCTACTCTTCTTCTGCTGTTTTGTCTTTTATTTCCTCCCCCACTCAGACTGGTTAGGTTTTCAATTCATCTTTTGCCACAAAGTCTCATCTCGCGGGACTTGAAATTATCTCTCTGAAAATGTCTCATCTCGTCTCTGTGAAAAAGTCTTGTCTCGTCCTAAGTTTTTTTTTATATGATACAGAGATTTTACTGCATCTCAATTTTGTTTTTAAAGTTTTTTTGTATTTGCCATCTCCCTGGAAACAGTCCCCAGAATGTTCCAAGGCATGCTCGTTGGTTGTCATCATTAGAGCGGTTTCCGGGGTATCCGGGTTTGATGGGTAAACCCCATTTCTCTGTGCTAAAGAACTTTTTATTTTTTTTCTTTTACTGTCTCTTGTGAGTCAGTACACTTATTATGAAATTTAAAATGGTGAAACATATAGTAACATCTTTGTAAAAATAATGATCATGTTTATACATTGAAATCACAGTTAAAAAAAATCAAGCATATCAAAATATAACCTCACTAGGCCAGCTGCTCAAGTACCTTGGTCATAACCCCCAAATCTTGTGGAGAACTCCAAACTTTCAGAATTGCCTTCCTATGAGTGGTTACTCATTTGTTTAGCTCTTCGTCCCACCCCATGTTCACTAATATTGGATTACAGATAAATTCCGTAAACCCTACAATAATTTACATTAAATCAGAGACAACATGGAGAATTAAGGTTTCAGATGAGAAGATATTTTTTGTTGTGTATCCTTCCTTCCTTCCTCAGGACTGCTGTCACACCTGTGACTTTCAAATAATAATGAATAAGTGTTAAAAATTAATTTGCATTGGAGGCCAAGTATTTTGGGGGGCTACCCTATTATTGATTTTAAAACCATTATGGTCCAGTTGATAAAATGACTATGATTAACCAGTAGTGTGACCTTTAGATGGCACTATAACATGCTAACCCGACACAGACAGACGCTAGAGGTACAAGGACATATATTTACAGTGTCCCCAACAGCCCAAACACAGACTTTCCTTTCCATTTCTTTTCTTTCTTTCTTTCTTTCTTTCTTTTTCTCTCTCTCTGTCCTTCTCTCCTCCACTCCTCCCGACTCTGGCTCCCCAGTGGCGTCTGCTGACCCCTTATATAGTATAAGGCACCCCGAAGAGTTCCAGGTGTCTGACGTAATTCTGGCAGCACTTCCAGGTGTGGCAGAAGAGCTGCTCTCAAGGACTCCGTAGCAGTTGTAGTGCCCCCTGGCGGTGCCCATGGACCCCAACAGGGCTGCACCAAACTCCAACTCCCATGAAGCCCTGTGGGAGTCCAAGGCACCACCGTAAACTTTTTGGGCTGCCTTCTAGCGTCCCGGAGGAGGTAATGTTCCGGCCACATCTCTTCCTCTACTCCTTCCAGTGTGGAGGCGTCCCAGCCAGGCAAGGATCCTGGCCGTCCCCAACAGTAGATAACTGGGGAAAGTCATGATCTGCCAGGGCTAGCAGCTGTAGGAGCACAGTGAGCCATCATGTTAGACTTGATTTATCTTTGGAAAATTTAATAATGGTGTAGTAGGCAGGATCTGTTAGCAGAACATTTTTGGGAGAAATGTTTAAAAAAAATTGCAGAATGTATTATTACATCATTGGAAGTCACTCAAGGTTCAGATAAAGTATGAAACTTTGGCCTTTAGAGTACTTGACAGTCAGTAAGCTCACACTATACAGACATTTGAGACCGGACCCAAAAAGGAAAGAATTGGAATTATTCATAGGATGTTGCTTGGGGGGGGGGTGAAGGCTTTATGTTACTTAGAACTGTAAACTTATTTTTACCTTTTGACTTTGAAAGCATTGTGTAGAGATTAGCTGCAGAACATCCCAGATTATAACGATAGCTTTTATGCTATAAGTAAAAAAGAATGAAGCGTGCAGCAGCAACTGCTACAATTTTCATTTGTGATTTTTTTATTTTTTTTTTGTCGTTGTATATTGTTAATAAAGATGCTTGACAAACTTGGTAATGTTGAAATCGTCTCCCTGTTCCATTTGATGAGCTCTTGTATCTTGTTTGAAATAGGATGTGCTCATCTTCAACAGCAGGGGCTTTTTATCTTGGTGTGCTGATAAGCTAAAGCAGCTTACATGTGGTTGCCAGCCTAAGCACGTGTTTTGCATATTGGCATGGGGTGCATGGTCACTGGAGTGTTGCTACATTAATTTGATTACGTCTTTTTTTTTTTTTATCTAAAACAGATGGAGAGATCACCTCTAAGCCGATGGTGTTATTTTTGGGTCCATGGAGCGTTGGCAAGTCCACCATGATCAACTACCTCCTGGGGCTGCAAGACACTCCTTACCAGCTTTACACTGGTTAGTCATGTGTAAATGCAGAGCACAATATTGTGCTTTTTAAATGTATGTAAAGTATGTTTACTTCTTCAAAGATGTGTCCTCTTCGTCTAAGGCTGGATTTCTATCTTGTGGCCCGTCTGTGTAGGCTCCTGACTGAATTACTGTATTCCTCACTTTTCAGTGTGGTCTGGCTCTTTATAGTTTTGCCTGCTGTCTTGTCAACACAGATTTATTTTCTGCCAGAAACACTCAGAAAGATAAAACTCACTAAACCGTAGACACCTTCAAAGTCTTCCACCTTAAACTTAATGAATTAGACAGTGAGATTCAGCTGTGGTGGTGTGATGTACAAGCAGACACTCATAACGTGAGGAGGCACACATAGAAGAAGCAACTCTAATTAAATTAATTAATTTATAATTAAATAACCAAAGGGGCGTTTGAGTTGTGCTTATAGGGCCTGACCATCTCGTAAATTAAACAGGTTAAGTTAGCACAGGCTGTTAGTGATGTTGTCGGGCAAGAAGAATGGCGATGCACGTGATTAATAAAGCCAAGTGAGCAAAGACGTTACACTTGCAGTACACTGTAAAGAGGTCAGAGTCAAGTTTATACCTCCTGGGATCAAGTATTCCCTAATATCTCCCTACGTATTTAAAAGAACTCCTCAGCTGAGGGGAGAGGATTGACTTGAAATGAATTCTGTGGTCACTGGGGTTTCTAGAAGAATGTAAATTCTGTGATGTTTGTTTATGTGCTAACCAGGGGCAGAACCAACCACTTCAGAGTTCACCGTGATAATGCACGGAGAAAAGATGCGTACGATTGAAGGAATTGTCATGGCAGCTGACAGCGCACGCTCCTTCTCACCACTGGAGAAATTTGGCCAGAATTTCTTGGAGAAGTTGGTTGGAATTGAAATGCCTCACAAATTGCTTCAAAGGGTCACTTTCGTAGACACACCTGGCATCATAGAGAACCGTAAGCAGCAGGAAAGAGGTAAGTCAAAGTGGAATGGTGGTGCAAAAGTTGAGAAGACGATGAGCCAAAGAAACAATTGCTAGCATTTTTTAAAGGATTTTTATACATTCTGCTCCTTTTTCTTTGTGTTGGGCACCACCTGGAGAGCAGCCATACCACATGAACTTCAGAATAGGTCATCCACCTGAAGCTAAGCCTGTTCAGGCCAGGCCAGTACTTGGATGGGAGACCATCTAGGAAAAGCTGGGGTTGCTGCTTGAAGAGGTGTTGCTGAGGCCAGCAGGGGTCGCTTACCCTGTGGTCTGAATGTGGATACCAATGCCCCACTGCAGTGATGGGGGCACTGTGCTGCTGTAAAAATGGCACCATCCTTCAAATGAGACGTAAAAACTGAGATCCTGACTCTCTATGGTTATTAATGATCCACGGGCATCCTTTGTAAACAGTAGCGTGTATCCTGATGTCCTGGTTAAAGTGCCTACCACCCAGTGGCGTAGCTAGAGTTTTTTTTGCCCAGGGCACTTTTTGAGTTTGCCAACCAAAATAAAACATAATAAAAATCAAACGAAAATTATAACTAGATTTTTAATTATCAATTACGATCGTGCTATTTACATTATGCCCCCTCATTCTTTTTTTAATACTTCTTCCCTCCCCTTTTTCTTTTTTCTAAAAGCAGCACTGTTCTCTTTTGTTTGCTTCATCCTGAGATTGAGAGAATAATAAGATATTATTAATGAGACTGAAGGGTTTGTCCCTTTCGGTCAGAATAAGCCAACAGAGAGTCCTTGGTGGTGAACTGGTCAAGACTGACGTTTGTAAAATCTAACTTTGCAACAGTTGTTAAATATTACAAATGGTGTAATTTTGACATAGTTAACACATATTAGCTTCCCAAAGCCCTATCAAACAAAATTGTCAAAAAGTCTAAAAAGTCTAGTACTAAAGTTTATTAAAAAGTGCCGCCCTGGGTGGGCCGCTCCTTTTGCTCCCCAGCTATGCCAGTTGCCACCATGGCCTTGTCATTCTGGCCCCCTAATCATCCCCGTCTCTAATTGGCTATCGCTCTCACTTCACTTCACCACCTAACAGCTAATGTGTGGTGAGCAAACTGGCACAAAAATGGCTGCCATCACATCATCCTGCTGGTGGTTGACGTAGCTCCGCACTCACTGAGGTACTTTAAGTAGCGAGAAGAGCGCTATATAAACTTAAGTACTATTATTATTAAAAGTTGAAAGTTGTAAAATGAGTTTAATGGCTGCCATCTTCCAATGGCAAACCTTCTACGTACTTTTGTGTTTACAACCTCATTGGAGAGTCCTCTTGATTCTATGTGATGTGCAATACAGAGGACTGTAAGTAAACCTTTGGGAAGTAAGATGTTTGAAAATGGCAGGCAGACCCTTTACTTTCCAGTGGAACGTATTAGTCCATCGTAAATGCCAACAGGTGTAGCAAAAAAAAAAGTATTTGCTTACGTGAATTATGTGCTAAAATCCTTAGTAGTCGGCTAATCATACATGATGTTAGTCATAACAGAAACATAAGTTGCATGTGTTCATTGTTATAATCCAGTGAGCCGTGGGTTTGAAATGATAACCTTTGTGTTTCTTCTTCTCCAAAGGTTACCCATTCAATGATGTCTGCCAGTGGTTCATCGATAGGGCTGACCTCATCTTTGTGGTCTTTGACCCAACCAAGCTCGATGTGGGCCTTGAACTTGAGATGCTCTTTCGCCAGTTCAAGGGACGGGAGTCGCAGATTCGCATCATCCTAAACAAGGCCGACAGCCTAGCCACTCAGGATCTCATGAGGGTCTATGGCGCCCTCTTCTGGAGCTTAGCGCCCCTCATCAATGTAACTGAACCACCACGTGTGTATGTCAGCTCCTTCTGGCCTTACGATTATGCACCTGACACTAGCAGGGAGCTCTTCAAAAAGGAAGAGGTCTCTCTGCTAGAGGACTTGAACCAGGTGATCGAGAACAGGCTGGAGAACAAAATTGCCTTCATCCGACAGCATGGCATTAGAGTTCGCATCCATGCGCTGCTGGTGGATCGCTATCTCCAGACCTTCCGTGACAAAATGACCTTCTTCAGTGACCCTGAGTTGGTGTTCCAGGAGATTGTGGATGACCCTGATAAGTTCTACATCTTCAAGTCCATTCTGGCAAAAACCAACGTCAGCAAGTTCGACCTGCCAAATCGCGACGCCTATCGTGACTTCTTTGGCATCAACCCAGTCAACAACTTTAAGCTACTCACAGCGCAGTGTTCGTACATGGGAGGCTGCCTGCTCGATAAGATTGAAAAGGCCATCACCCATGAGCTTCCGGGGCTCCTGGGGAGTATCGCTTCAGGGAAGAACCCAAATCTGACTTCCTGTGAAGCTACCGGCTGTGGAGAAACACCAAAGAACCGCTACAAGAAGCACTGATGAGAGAAAAGGGGGTTGGGGGAGGGGGGTAAGTGGAGGAAGACACAGGTTTGAGAAGAGTGGTTAGAAGGTAGTAGAGGTGGTAATCGTTTCTGTCCCAAAAAAAAAAAAAAATATATATACCGGAATAAATCATTTTTAAAAGAACGGCATATTCAATAAGGCATCCCTCCTTCTCTCTACTCGCAGTGGCAATTTTGAAAACTGAATAATAAAATAAATAAATAAAAAGGACAGAGGACGGACTTTCAGGGAACACAAACTCCGGTTCACATTGGTAGAATGGGGACGAATGTGCTGGGCTTGCATCTCCTGTCGGGTTTTCTAGCTGAGGTGCGTAAATCGCAGACGACCGCATTTGTCACTTTAGGAGTTGCACTCGTAGCTTCTGTTTTTTTTTCTTCTTCTTCTTCAACAGTACAAAACTCCTACAGGTGTATACTGTGAAGCCTGCCAAGCTAACCGAGCCATGGCACGACGTTTTCTTCTCCATTCCATTCTTTGACATTCAGGGCTCAAGGTGTTTGAGCATCACTTGGTTCTGGGATTGAGGCCCAAGTCCATGGCACTCGTGAGTGATATGTCAGTGCATGTCACTCTTACCCGTTCAGTTACAGGGTGCCGACATGACAGATTTGTAAGAGGCACGATAAAGGCGGACAATACCTAATATTGGCCCAGTGGGAGACCCTCAAAGGCTGGCTCAGGATAAAGACCTGGTAATGCTGGGGTGTCACCCTGGAGTAGCTGTTTTGTCCTGTGCAGCTTGTACCCAGGGTGATGAACTTAAGACGGTGACAGTCGTATCATATGGCAGTTCAACTCTGTGCTCAGTAAGCATGCCAGGCACATTAGATCCACGACTTCTAATAGGATAGCCCACCGCTTAGAGAGAGACAGAGAACGTAATCTGAGACACGGATCACAGAATGTTCCTCTTAAGCTTACCGTCCGTATCCACTCTCAAGTAAAAATATAAAACAAATGTCACTGGTCTTAAATGTGGTAATGTTCCTGACCATCGTTACGTCTCGTCGTCGTCGTTGTGCATGCAGCATCAAGCATTCAGGCGCTATGGAAATATCTTCTACGTTAGTGCAAAGTTTGCTTATATCTTGTGGTCTGAGCCCTCAGCTACACCAATCGATGGCTGTTGAGCTCATCATCGGCCACCACGATGTGCAGGCTACAGTTATATTTCAAAGGGAAGAGGCCTGTTTGTAGGTGGCAATCACAAGCTTCGTTTTGTGACATTAAGATTGTTGTGAATTTATTTTATGTGGAATGCAATTGAAGATAAATAAAAAAAACAAAAAAAAATGATAATTTCAAAATGTCCAGTAAAAAAAAAAAAGTCTTGAAATATTGAAAATTGTTTGACACGTTCTTACGTAACGACAATTTTGACCACTGACTTAATGAAGAATGTGGCTATGGGAATGTCGAGTGATACACACAAATCCACAAAATCATTTGGGTCAATCGATTGCCAAAGATTTGTCACCGTTTTGATGGCTGCCCACGGCTCGATTATCGATAAATGACTGGTTGAGTGACACTGTACTGTGGCGAACCCCGGCTAGTCCATCAAGCTTGTCGTCTTCTAAAGCCAATGCCTGTTTCATGTCAAAATGTGCTTTTGTCCGTGGTCACATAAAGTTCTGTGACAAACCAGGCATCGGAGTTTGACTCTGCCTGGCCCCCGCTGATTTAATATGGCAAACTCTTTATTACTGTACTGGCATCCTCGATTCAGTGACTCGCCCCTCGGCAACACTCAACGCCATTATGTTCTGCAGAGAGAACATCGTTAGACGGAAAGCAGTTTTGGTTTAGAGGAAGACGTCTGTCGCACCCTTGATGCGGTATAAACTGGAATTTAACGGTGAGCCATTCTCGAACGATTAGAATGAGATGAATGGAATGGGAAAGCAAGTCTCAACTGTGCAGATGGTCAAGGAAAGGAGAAAGGACGAAGACTCCATGAAAAGCATGAAATGTGGGTGGAACTTAATTTAGTACGGGGACAAAAGCAAAAGCAATGGAGGTGTGAATGAACCCGTCAAGGGGCCTCACCGCGACTTCTCTTTGTTGGCGTATCACCTGCAAGGACATCTCCATCCCGCAGGTTATTGAAAAGGCTTCATTCGTCGAACAGGAAGGAATTTCACTGATCATAAGATAACGAGGTAGCGTACGGGTGAAGTATTCAGGTCTTTTGTCTTGAGCTTTCCTTGAAGTTGTTTTAAGAGAAGGTTTGAACCCAAGCCCACCCAACACTGCCACACAACCAGATGTTTGCTCGTCGCTTGCTCCATCAACAGCTGAGACTGTCGAGGGAGCCGTTTTGCCACCGTCTACAGTTCTCGGCTGTCATCTTCTTCAGGGGCATCCCCCACCTCCTCCAGCACCCCTTTGTTCTTTGGGTTTCTTTTACTGTTTTCTGGTTTGCTAAATTCTAAAATTTCAAGTTACTGGGCCAAAGTGCTGGCCAGTCATCTGGGCAAACAGGGGACATCTCCCTGAATGAGGATGGCACCTCTCTGCTTCTGTCTCCTGCAGCCTCATCCAGAGGCGCCCTGACCAGGGTTCTTGTTGTCCAGGGGCTCCGCTCGAGCGATTCCGTTTCATGCATTTAGACTTCAATAACTCGATTGGCACCTTCGGTTAAACAGCTTAACGTGACAACTGCCACAAGGCGAACCCGGGCCTGTGGGTGTCACCTCATGGTGTCACCAAGTGCTCTTGCTAGAAGGGAATTAAAAAACCAACCGGTGCAGCTGTCAAGCCGTCCACTGTGCCACGGGTGGGTGTGTGTGCCCCTAACGCATTGGAAACGCTTACTCTCAAGCTGTTTTAATAAAAATGAATTTTCCAGTGGTGAACAACTTCCTTTGCTTTCTTTCCCCTTCCTTTCTATTAAAGACGATGCAAAGTGCAACGGGCGAAATGTGGAAATTCAGCACAACCCAGGGCGAAACAAACAGAGGTACACAGGTGCACTGAAACTGCTACCAAAATTAGAAAATGCCATACTGTGTATACCCACAGTCTTTAAGATCGGTCCTTGGTCAGTAAGAAAGGCCATGCCTGTTGATAACGGTCTCTGTTTCCCTCCTGCTGACTGATGGGAGTTGTAGTCCCTGCGTCGGTGCAGATTGGAGTTGCCACCCTCTCATTAGAAGCCCTCTTCCCCCATATGACAGATCGCTGTATTGCAAAGCACAGGCAACATTTCATTAAAATCGGGTCAGCTGTTTTTGGCGTGGTCAGCAAACAAACAAATGGCTTACGATTTTAGTTCTACAGATCCTCGATTACAAGTTTTCTGCTCTGCATCCTAGTGGAGCTGAGCACAAGTGGACAAGCCACGCTTTCCTTGAAGTTGTTTAACTCTTTGAGGGCTGAATATTTAAAAAAAAAAACCCTCAGTTTTCTGAAAAGCACACATAGCGATGGTTTCACACATAAGTCAACAGAAAACGTCTGTTGCCGTGTGCTGTGGCTGCTGTTGGCGCATGGGCGGTGTCTCTGGCTGCGTGGGGGCACCTCGATGGTCGGCAGGAATGCATGGTGGACCTTCGCACAGCAGGTGGGTGGTGGTGGAGGTTGCAGTGTGACGCAATCTGGTTTGTCATCATAAGTGGTGGTCCTCCCAGGCAAACGGTGCAGTAGGCACATCAGCTACAGAAAGTGGTCAGTGACACGATCAGCTGGGGAGCAATCGGATGATGCTGGCACTTCACTTTCATTTCTGATATTCATCTCCAGATCACTTGAATCAGACTCAGAGTCCGACAAGTCCTATTCAGCAAAATTACGTAAAACCTCCATGGAGTATTTTGCTTTGCACATGCGCTTTGGCCAGATGTTGATGCCATTTTAGAAGTTGTTTGCTCTTCGCTACTCACAAATGCACAGGGCATCGAGGTCAAATCAACAAAGCTGTGCAACTTTATTTCTAGCAAAGAGAGTCAAACTAAAATGTAACGGTGAGTTTTGTTTTGAGTTTACAGCTGATTACTGTCCTCTACTCCTGAATTTTGAGAAAAGTCGACATCAACCCTGAAAGGGTTAAGAGAAGAGTTGAAAGCCCGCCCACCAAACACTGCCACGTTGCCAGGGGTTGAGTGCCAACCAGACATTTGCAGGAATCACGGCATTTTCTGTCTCCATTGCCAGATCAGTAACCCCATCCCGACTACGACGCGAGACAATGTGGGACAACGTTGGGCACCCCCTGCACCATCACCATAGCAGCTGAACGTGATGCCATGTCAAGCAGGGAGCATTGGCACCACAAATGGCCCACGTTAAAGGCTGTTCTACTTCTAGAGGCCGTCTGAAACCCACAATGGGGCCAAAATAACAAAACAAAAAAAAAAAGAATTCAATGTATACCTAATGTGTACCAGCAAATATTACAGAATCAGTACGCATATGGCCCACAGTTGGCTCTGCCAGGATAAACCCCATTGAACGCTGGCAGGGTGAACTCCACTGCAGTAGTTGGGACCCTCAGTTCTCCGATCGGCATCTTTTCCTGTTCATTTTTATGGAGGGCTGCACTTTAAAAGTTCCCGATTTGAGCAGATTAGCAGATGTGGTGCTCCAGCAGATCTGATCTGGGGGGCCAGCAGTTGTGGGTCCCCCCCCCCAAGTGCCAGAAGGTGAAGATAATTTTGTTTTGGTAAACCAATCCGTGTCTACCCAGGAGCCTAACTGTCTAGTTTGCTAGAATTTCTGGAAGCAAAGGAAACTTCTCTGCGTTTCTACCGGAAGAACCCAAAAAGTAGTTTGTCACAGATTTAAGAAGCATGACTAGGTGACGCGGCCCTTAAATGCTGTAACACTCGAGACGTAATTGAATAACTGAGTGCACAATAGCTTGGCGCAAGCCAGACATTTTAACACAACTGGTGATGCGAGCTTAACAGGACATGAACTTAACGCGGCTCGCTTCACGCCATCACAGACCAGCGGAAGAGCATGTTGGGGAGTCCTAAGGTAAGATAGGCCAGCAGCCCCACTTCTTGTGCTCTTTTAATTACAGAAATCTTTGCAGAAATCCACAAGAATCAAAATGACGCCCACCATCAGATAAGAGGGCTCGGAGTCCACAGTGAAGGACTGGTTGAAGATTAGTAGAAATTTAAAAAACTTCAGAAATAGTGATTTGGGACAGGATGAGCTGTGGCTGTGACATATTCAATGGCACCTCCCCGCCTCAGGAGCAAAGTTACGCAGACACCCCTACCTGACTGGCCAGAACTGTCGCATATCCCCGCTCTCCACACTCTCTGAACACCACAATTCCAGTCCTCCATTTTTGTGTCCAAGGCCCACAGCATTGGTATCTGTCATGGTGACCAGCAGTGACCCAAACCCCAGGAGCTCCCCCTTTAGCCCTCTTGAACTTCCCTTAATGCAACTCAAAACTGAATCCACCGCTGAATGGAGCCACGCAGGCTGGCAAGCTGCACCTCGACATGTGGCTTCACGCCGTCGACTTGGTAAAGTGACGTGTTTGGACAGGCTTGTCAGCTCCATTTGGAGAGATAAAAGACCCCTGAGTGGGTTCATCTTGACCCACATGACGCCATTACATCCAAAGAAGGGCAGCATGGTGGCGCAGTAGTAGCATTGCTGCATTGCAGAAAAGAGACCAGGATTTGCATCCGGGGTCCTCCCCGTGTCTGCGTGGGTTTCCATCGGGTGCTCCCGGACCCTCCCACAGTCCAGACATGCAGGTTAGGTGAACTGGTGACACTAAGTTTGGGGTGCGTTTCCCCTACAACGGACTGGGGCCTTTTCCACGGTTTGTTCCTGCCTTGCATCCTGTGCTATCTGGGGGTCATGGGGGTCCAGCAGACCCCCAGGACGTCGTTTGGGTCTAAGCAGGTTAGAAAATGACTGACTGACATGCAAAGAATCCATCAGCATCCTAGAATTCCATTCTATCAAGGATCCATGGGCTCAAGACGCGTTTAGCAAGTAGCCCTAGAGGGTGCCATCATCATGCGATTTTCATTCGTTAGCTAAAACTCTTAATTGAGTGGTGCGGGTACCATCTTAGAGTACAAACGGGCAAAGCCTGGAGACGGAGAGATTGTCACCGCTGCTCGGTGGTACCTTCTCCACAGCAGATCTTGAACTTGCATACTTGGTGGGAATATGGGATTGACTCGTTTGATTCTGTGAATGTGAAGCAAACTACTGAACTATGGAGCTTGACAACCTTTGAGGAGGATCCAAATAAATTAGTGGGGTCGGGTAAGCCGTTTACAGAACAAACACGCCCGATGGGCTGAATGGTCATCTCACATGTCTTATGATCGGAGGGTGGATTTGGGCGGATGAGCGCAGCCTCGCCTTTTTGTTTCTTGTAGCAGTGCCAGTTTTGGAGAACCGAAGCCACAGAGTTGTGCTTGTTGATGGCAATCAGGGGGCCACTGCAAGAGACAGAGAGAGAGAGATGGCTGACAAGACCCCAAAGCTGATGACCACCCAACGTGCTGATCGTGTAGGTGCTGCACGGGGGATTCCAGGTTCGTCCAGTAAATACAAGACATCAGTACTGGTGTGAGAGAGACGGTCCTCCACAAACTCAAGTGACCTTTAAGTCACATCAAGTGGGACGGACACATCGGACCTGGACGCGTGTGTCACAGGATGCGATTAAAGGGCAAATTTTAAAACCAACAACCCCGGGAAGCAAAATGCATCAATTAAAAATAAATAAATAAATAATCAACAAAATGTGCTCAAGAGGGCGGCACGGTGGCGCAGTGGGTAGCGCTGCTGCCTCACAGTAAGGAGGCCTGTGGGTTTGCTTCCTGGGTTCTCCCCGTGTCTGTCTGGGTTTCCTCCCACAGTCCAAAGACATGCAGGTTAGGTTGGCAATTCTAAATTGTCCCTAGTGTGTGCTTGATGTGTGTGTGTATGTGTGTGTGTGCCCTGCCCGGGGTTTGTTTCCTGCCTTGCACGCTGTGTTGGCTGGGATTGGCTCCAGCAGACCCACGTGACCCAGTAGTTAGGATATAGCGGGTTGGATGATGGATGGATGGATGGATGTGCTCAAGAACAACAGCAGTCCTCGGGTGCCACTGAGGCTGCAGCTTCACAAACAGATGGTCCAGGCTTACTGAAAGGTGGCATTGTTAGCCTGGTCTCTGAAATATGGGCTGCTAAATTTACATGTAAACACAATTCAGACATTGGAATCTTTTTAAATGTTAACTTTCTTTTACCATCTTCTTTTTCGTTCAACCTTTCCTGTGGAATTTAGTTCCCTTAATTGTGTCTGACAATTAGTGACTAGTGGTATAGACACGGGTACAAATGACACTGAATATTAAAGGGAACCAACTACTTCAGTATATAATTCACTTGTGTGCCACCTTAATAAAAGGGCAAGCGCCTGTCTGTGTCACTTCAGTTGCTATGTCCCTGTCATTCCAACAGATGGCACACCACAAACATTTTTTTATAAAACGCATTGCATTTGTCACTCTAACAGATGGCGCACCACAAACATTAAAACTGCTTTAACGAATCCCCTACCCAATGACAGGCACATGACTTGGTGTATCACAAACATGAACTCTGAGCTGTGTGTTGATTTCATCCCGTCTCTGACGTGTTGCACAGCTAGTTAATAAAAAAAGGCTTAAATGACTAGAAAATAAAAAAGAGCAAAACCTTCAATAATTAATGTCTCACATACACAACTGTATGCTACATTCCCCGGATATTTTGCAAACCCATCCATCCTGTTCCGCTTATCTGAGGTCAGGTTGCGGGGGCAGCAGCTTGAGCAGAGATGCCCAGACTTCCCTCTCCCCGGCCACTTCTTCTAGCTCTTCCGGGAGAATCCCAAGGTGTTCCCAGGCCAGCCGAGAGACTTGGTCCCTCCAGCGTGTCCTGGCTCTTCCCCGGACCACCTCGCCAGGGAGGCGTCCAGGAGGCATCCTGATCAGATGCCCGAGCCACCTCATCTGACTCCTCTCGATGCGGAGGAGCAGCGGCTCTACTCTGAGCTTCTCATCCTCTCTTTAAGGGAAAGCCCAGACACCCTATGGAGGAAATTCATTACAGCCGCTTGTATTCGCGATCTCGTTCTTTCGGTCACTACCCACAGCTCATCACCGTAGGTGAGGGTAGGAACGTAGATCGACTGGTAAATTGAGAGCTTTGCCTTACGGCTCAGCTCGTTTTTCACCACAACAGACCGATGCAGAGCCCGCATCACCGTGGATCCGCCTGTCGATCTCTCGCTCCATTCTTCCCGCACTCGTGAACAAGACCCTTGTTGTAATTTCTGGATTGACACAAAAAAGGCAGAAACAGTAAAATAACATCTGGTCTACTAAAGGCAGGAGTCCAGTGGAAAGCGGATGAGATAAACACTTGCTGTTAAGGTGGTCCGCAGGACTGAACTTGAAGACCACCACGTTAAGCCTTTTATTATTAATTAGCTGACAAGTACATTTTATACTGAGGTAGCTGCTGTTTTACCACTCAGTGCTATTAGCACCCGTGCCTGTACTGCTCATCACTAATTGTCTGTTATTTGGATAGAAGGAGCAAAATCCACAGAAAAAAAAGTGAAGGGAAATAAAAAACGGTAAAAAAAAAGAAAAAAAAAAAAGTGAGGGGTTTAAAACCATGACATCGGTTTCTAGTAAATGCAAATATGACATAAGAGCGCACGTCGGAATGTGGAATAAGAATAGAAACTGGCAGGAATGAAAACCTGCAGCCACAGTGGTACACCAGGACTTAACTTGGGGACCCCCAGCTTTGAAAGGTCCTGGAAAACTTGGAGAAAGTTACGGGCATCTGAAGACATCACGAGACGGAGCGTCACACGGCCATCTGCTGCTGCCATCTAGTGGCGTGTAAGAGAGTGACAGCTTTAAACGGACGGTAAGCCGCAGCAACAGCGGCACATTTAGGGCAGAAGAACTCTTAAGATTGTTTTTTTATGTTCGTTTAAAGCGTCCTCTCCCAAATTTAATGTGAACATTTTAGGGCTCAAACTTTGGGAAGGTTGCACACTGTAGCAAAAACGGCCAGCCGCCGTTCCTCCCAGTGGCTTACATTGGGTGTCACTTTTGTACGCGCATCAGAAAACCTCAGTGCATCTGTAAGGCTCCTTGCTGAAACAAACCCTCGGGACCCTCTCAATTTATTTAAATGTGGGGGAAAAAACAGTCCCCCAAAAAACAGCATGGCAATAACACAAAAGCAATACTCATTTCATCAGTAAAGTTTGGCTGTTGGCACATCTTCACCAATTTGTACCCATCAAGTGTGAAGAAATTTGTTAGGCTTCACCCCTAAACACCGAGGTTGCAATTTCCAAACTATAGGGTGGTCCAGATCTAATTATGCAATTTTCATTACGCTATAACTTATTAAGTTTATTGCATAGAAAACCCGGACCATCGAGAAGTGAACGAACTGACGACATGGAGAATCGTCTCCGCAAAAATCAAAGTCATCCAGACGATCTGGAGCACCCTGTACAAGGTCACCCTTTCTGCGTTACACAGTGGGGTTTTGTGACCCACAGCTGTAGAAAGTCAAAACAGTGTCTGGAGCCCCCTAGAATACCATAAAGATAATTAAACATGGACTGCAGGATTCAAACGGGTTGGGGGGCTTTGTTCAAGCCTCCATTTTGAGGGGTCATAAGCTGGTTATACTGGATGCTCAGATCACTTATGCGCACACATTGTGGCTGCCACGCGTTCCCAGTGCTCTTTTGATGCATCATCTAATCACATTGTCACATTTGAACACAATGTGTGTGAGTTGAAGTACCAGAATACATTGATTTACTAGCGGATTACCCAGTGGCTTCGCTCACTGAGTGCAAGGGAAAAAAATAAAATGTAGTATATAAATTATTAAGCAGTAAAACATTAACATGTAAGAAGAAAAGATACATTGAGCAGTACTGGAGTGCTTTCGGGTAAAGTACATTTTAAAGGCGCTATAACACAACAGGTAAGCAGCACTAACAGCAGCTTAAATATTTGGATCATCTCTCGGTAGCAGATCCCTTGTGAAAGGCACCACACGACCGATGTGGTATAGAAATTACATTTTCTGCAAATTTCTGCCTGACAACCTTGCACTACGTGCCTGTAACTTAAGAGAAAAATTATTCTGAGAAATGTGGACGCTGCCCTTCCGTGCTTAACGGGCAGAAGGTCCAAACAATTCCCAAGTCCAATACTTTACACGAAGAGGTCGGCACATCTTAGATGTAGACCCTCCATCTTCTTAAAAGAATTCATCACAAAAGCAACCTTAAATGTTGCGGGGTTTTAGTGACCTGAACTCACCTTAAGGGGCAGCAAGTAGTCGTGAAGCGCAATTTACAAAGAGAGTTTTGCTTCGATGGCGCTGATCACACATTCGCAAAGATTTCCACTCTCCCAGGAGCCGAGGGGGACTCGAAGTGTCACAAACAGTGCGAGAAGAGAGGGCGCCGCCCGAAACTGCGAAGCTCTCGACCCGGCGGAGCAGCCCGCCATTCCGCGCCTCCCAGGGTCCACTTTGTCCTCAGGACCCCTCGCCGCTGAAGTCTTCATATTGTTTACAGCTCGGCGCAGTGAAAAAGTAGAAAGACGCAAAGCTGTTTTCTTCATCTCTTCTACCATCAAGTACTGCCAATTAAAAAAAAAAAAAAAGTTCTAATGTGGCAGTTTCCACGACAGTCAGGTGGACGAATAAATAAAACTTCTCTGTCAGAACGCGCCTGGCGGCGGCCGGCTCAGCACTGGAGTCCAGAGAGGAGGGCTGGGAAAGGGTGGCGCGGGGCGCACTTCTATGGGTAAATCGGCGTGTTTACTTCTTTTCAATATCAGTAAAATATCTCTCACACAAATAATAATTCGTAAAGACGATATAAAAGTGGCGTCCACAAACGAAGTGATTACTTCCTGTATTATATATTCTGTGGTCATACGTAATTTCCGTTTCAAACGCGAAAATAATTTTATATATATAGATTTTTCAGGATTTGGAGGGGATTGGATGGGTGGGTGTTGTGTGTTGAAGTTTTGCATTGTTGTTTACTATCAACATCTCCATAGTGACACAAATGCCTGAGAGGACAGTTGGCACCAAATCACCAGCTCTTTGTAAATTCATCTGGCAATGTGCAAAACAAAGCGGAAGCAAATTCGAGACGGATTCGTCTGTACAAAGTGGCACATGTCTGAGAAAAGAATTGGGGATTTGAACATGGCAAAGAAACAGGATCAATGTGCGGACTTCGATGTCTGATAAATGGTTTGCGGCAGCGAGGCAAATCATCAAACTTAAAACTCTGACGTGCTGCTGCTTTACTTCATTCATTTCTCCCACAGGCGATACAAGAGTCGTATACTCCTATCGTGATGGCACAACACATTTTAAAGGTCTCATATATCAGCTTCTCTATTGCTGTCCTTTTTATGACGTTTGCAACAGCAACAGAATGCACAGAAATATCTTTAAAATCTTTTCTTCCCTCAACTCACAATACAGT
Organism: Polypterus bichir lapradei; assembly: GCA_026402145.1. Taxonomy (NCBI): domain Eukaryota; kingdom Metazoa; phylum Chordata; class Cladistia; order Polypteriformes; family Polypteridae; genus Polypterus; species Polypterus bichir. The sequence goes on along the minus strand of JANRMT010062861.1, from coordinate 12,918,299 downwards.
GAAACCAGCCATTGTTTACTCACTGTGACGATGTCTCGCACTGCCACCTGGTGGAATTCTCCGGATTTACATAAAACGCGCACACAGTGTACAGACAGTACGCTGCCGCAGCATCCTCAGGCACACAATGCATAGCGTCAAGTACATCTGCGGCCGTCTTTGAAGTCGACTCTCAGCGTGCCTCGTATGCCGTTACTACTCTTTGAGTGTCTAACACTTGCACTTCCTCTTTCAATGGCTTCACCAAAGCCAAACTCACCAATCAGATGGCTTGGAGGGACTGGATACACAGAGACCTTAGTGTTTTACTATATAGTAGATTACTTCTGGAAAACCCAAGACAGGACTCTTGACCATATAATCGAAGTGGATCTTCAGTTCAAAAAGGCAATCTCAAAATATTCAAGATTTTAATTTAAAAAACACCTTTACAAAAATTTACCTTAAAACTTATGTACTGTGTGGATTTCATTTTGCAGTGCATTGATTTATAAATGTCTAATAAATAACGCTAAACATACACCATTTCTGAAAATTTCCTATCATGATGCCTGAATGGATATATGAACTTTTATCTCTCACTAAGTGATTGGTCTCCTTCTTACTGAACACACATTGAAGCTTTCAGAACGCGAGTCCTACTTACTCTGAAGAGGCCGCGAGGGCAGAATTATAGAAAGTAACTGATAAAGGCAGATCTGATTAAACAGGGAATTTTACACCCAAGGCCACCTACCTGTGTGCGTGAAGTGGAAATGCGTTTATGATGGAAATCAGAAAGTCCATCCTGACACAAAACAAATGACCAAATGATGGAGTGTTCTAGATGAGACACCGGGTCAAACTCAACTAATGGGCTAACCAGACAAGCTTCATGAACTGAACTGTCTTACCCATCTTGTTAGCTTAGCCCAAGGCGTAGGGACACAGTCGTCATACAAGTTGTTCTTCACATCTGCGCTGGGGAATAAAATAATATGCAGGAGAGAAATGAACCAAGTTCAAGGATAGCACAGAGCTGCAGCTGTTTTCTGAAACACTGCTGTTAGTGTTCACATGCCGGTTTAAACACTGCTTTGTTAAGCGTTCTCGTGCTGTTGTTTCCCTCTGATGTGTATTGTCTAGCATTATGATAACTGGGTATTAGAATGTCGTTTCAGCTGTTGAGAACTTTCAGAGAGGACTTTTCTCATCATGTTACCTAGGTATTGAGGATGAACTTGGCCCATTAATGCTTAGGCGTCTGGTTAAGAATGACCAGAACGTTTTGATAATTAGTTTAAGCTCTGTAGTGTTCCAAGTCCAGAGTTTTAGGAATGCTGCCGTGAGGTAGTGTTAGTTTCTAAGAGAGAAGCAGAGGCGTTAACCACAAAGTACAATTTATGATGGCACAAGGACTCTTCTTATAACCTCCATTTCTAAGTTACATAAGTGTGCCTCTCTATAGCATCCTGACTCTAATGGCAAAGGCATGTGAGCTCTGAAGGTACTTTTAAAAGACCCAAAATCATTTATATAAAAAAAAAAAAAAAAAAAAGGCAAAGTTGTCTTGAAGATAGGACGAGCACATCATGCGTAGATTAGCTTTAAGATCAGTAAAAGAGCTGGTATGAGTGGAAAAAGGATGAGGAGGAGGAAAGTTAAAAGGAGAATCCTCAGTTACTGCTGACACTTCAAGCAGCACAATGGTGTTCACAAGCTACTTTGGTGTCCTTTATGGCACTATCTATTTAAATAATGCTTACAAAATGTGCAACTTTCTTTCCTGCCTGTTCTGGTGCTGTAAAACTAATTGCTTGAAATTACAGGTGTAAAAGAAAGGGGGAACACTGAACTGCAACAGCAGTCAATCCTGACAGTAAGTAGGGTTACAGATGGGATTTGGGGCATTCTGTTACGGTCTACAAAATAAACAGTATATACGTGTCGCCTCCAACACCTTACAAGAACAAAAAACATCTTGGGAACTTGTGCTGAGAGCAAGTAGACACCTCACCTGGACAAACAGAACCTGCAAACTCTGAGACGTCTACTCAGGACTTGATAACCTCTGCACCGCCATGCCACCCCACATTTGCCACAAGTCAGTCGAAAGTCCGAATTCCCTCCAAGTTCACGTTTACCCAGAAGTTACCCAGTCATTAAGAGCAGAACAACACAAAGCTAATAAAAAGAGCAATTTAACAACAAAGGTTTGTTTCTTCATTGCATTTACTTGCATAAAAGTTTTTTTAAACGTCTGATATGCATATCAAAGCAATTAAACACAAACTGGAAATAAACAGATAACAAAACCATGAGACACCATGGTTGAAAATAGGCATGTAAAGCTGTTTGAACACGTGCAAATGAATTCATAATTCCAATGACCAAATGGGAGAGAAACTTAAAACATTCACCAAAGCAATCAAATGGCTGCCTGCGGTATGCATAGAGCTTACAGCTGGAAACCGGACAGCTGAAAACAGTCCTGAGCAAACCGCTCACTAGGCAGCCAAACCCAACAGTTTTCAAACACTTGCACTACACCATATAAATAATATAAAGGAGCGGCCATTCACGGACACAACACCCCTCACATATGCTGTTTCAAGACTTGAGTGACGAGTCCAGCTCATCACCTTCTGCGAGTCACAAGAGAGAAGACGCTCATTTGGGGACCAGCATGCTGAGCCAGTCAGTTGTATGAAGTTTTATTTGGGTTGATGTCTTCCAATACTTGCTTCCTTTTTTTTGTACTCTACTGATACATCGATCCAAGCTTTTTTAATAGGATTATTGCAAGATGAAGATATTGTATTTGTGAATGCCACATGACGTGTGCCTTAAACAGGACAACAGATGCGTGGTCAGAGACAACTCACAAAGAGAAGTAAAGCAACCATCTTTTCGCCTGCTTGTATGCCTTGTTGTCAGCCGTGTTTTGGATCACCAGTCTGTGCTCCCATCTTCAAAACTGGAACATCTAATACACTTTGTGCAGATTTGCCAAAAGGAGCAGAAGAGCTCAAGCATCACTCCCCACAAGGGTGCCATCACAGGACCCCCAGCATATAAATGGATACCAGAAATGCATCAGCAACAGGAAAAGGCAAACGACTGCCTGAGAAAATTCCCAGACACAAAAGTATTCAATGACCGTTCCTTTCATTTAACAAAAAAATTACATTTGCAAAATAAAAAATATATTTGCATTTAAAAAGATGACTTGGAAAAAAAGAAACAAAGACCCCAAATAACCGAAAAAATTGATAGGATTCAAAATATGCCTTATGATATTATTGTAAGTTTATAGGTGTTTTTTTTTCCCTACTTCTTTTTCTTTTTAAACTGGCCACATCACATATCCCTCAGTGCCCAGGAAAACTGCAGCTCTGCATTTTGGGAAATATTAAATGTGCCAACTGTGAAACATCTGAATAGGACATCTCAGTAGAAAATATTTAGAAGCCTAATAAATGCATCCGTTTTTATGGTCCTTTACTGCTACAAGTCCTCCACGAGCTTTTCAAGCTTTTCCTCCGTGCTGGTGTCTTCCAGCAGTCCCAGATCACCGGACAGGACCCCCCTGTTGGGTATGTGAAGCTGTGGAAGCATGGCACTCTGCTCTCTTGATCCAAGGTGCCCTTGTTCCAAAGGGTGTAGAGATGACGTCTGGGGAGACGACTGAAGTGAAATTCTTGGTGATGGGCTGGAATGTGGAGGAGGTTGAGATGAGGGTCGAGGAGATGACACCATTCCTGGGGAACACACCTGGTTGCTGAGGGCTGCTATTGGCTGCGTACTCTGAGGTTGTCCTGCCAGTGAGTGCTGTTGGGGATTTGTGATATTAGACATTAGGCGCTGCTGTAAGGCTTGCTGGAGACTAGTTGATCCATCTTGACCAATTTGCCCAATGGAGGAAGAGGAGTGCTGGCCACCACTTTGCATGGTGAGTCGCTGCTGCATTGCTTGTGAGTACGTGGTAGGGGCTTGTGGGAAGTGACCAGGCCCCTGAGCCATGGAACCTTGTTGCTGCATCAGTTGTCTTCGCTTCATTTCTCGATACTGTGGGCTACTCATAGGATTGTGCCCAGTGGTCACAAGTGATGATGGGGCCCCAACACCCCCTGTTCCTGGAGAAACAGCAGGGGATGTGCTAGTTCTTTGCGGAGGATGAATACCTTGTGCAGGTGTTGGTGTCTGGGCTTGGCTGGCTTGGTACTTTGCTGTCCTCTGCTTAATGAAAGCTGCCATGAGTTGAGGATTAGATTTAAGGATGTTGAGAACCTGCTGCTGTTGCTGAGGTGAGCTAGGAGATTTGAGAGTACGCAACAAGTCCTGCAGAGCTGTATGAGTGATGCTGCCCACTGCAAACCTTGGAGGTGGTTGCTGCTGTGGAGGTAACTGGGATTGAACAGCCCCTGACATCTTGGCCTGTGGCTGCATAACACTTTGTGGGATGGAAGGCTGAGAAACCGGCATCTGTGGACGTGTTGTCACAATCTGTGTAGGGTGTGGCTGTGGTGCAGTGGGACGGGGCCACTGACTTGTGGGTGGTGCAATAGGAATGGTGGCAGAGCCCCGTGCTGGACCCAACATTGTTGTGGGCTGCACTGGTCCCGTAATCCCTGAATGACCAGAAGGAAGTCCATTGATATTACTCCCACAGAACATTTGTTGCTGCTTCTGGGCCTCAAGTTCAATCTGCTTGGCCGCTTCCACAGCTGTGGCAGGAGGTGGAGGAAGTGATGGAGGGATCTGCTGGAGAGTGGAGGCTGCCATATGCACTGGTTTCCCTTGGGTGACAACATTAGGAGGCTGACTGCAGGGCGTTGGAGGAAGGCTAGCAGGAGCAGCAGGCTGCAGATGGTTTGGAGGGAGACTGGGCTGGGGTTGAGGTGTTCGAGTGCTTGGAGAAGGAAGGTTAACAGTTCCTCCTCGGCCCTGCATAGTAGCCATTCTGCGGCGTATCATCTGCGCTTGCTGCAACCGTTGTTGGAGCTGCTGCTGACGTAACTTATGTTTAATGTTTAAGCAGAAGGGCACTGGACACTTATTCTCTTGGCAATGCTTAGCATGGTAACAGCATAAGGCAATAAGCTGTTTGCAGACTGGACAGCCTCCATTAGTCTTACGCTTGCAGCCTTTTGTATGCTGCACAACCCGTTTCATCTTCTGACAGGCTGGAAGTGAACAATTGGCATTGCGGCACTGACAAGCATGCACCAGTGACTGAATACAGCGTTGAATACTCAGGCGACGGCTCTCTTGCGGGCTCTTGGAGGCCTCACCTCCTTGACCATTGCTCTCGTCGTCGAGTCCAAGGCCCCATTTAACCATCTTGTGTTCATGCCCTTTAGTGTTATAGCAGCCGACACATAGATCATAATCCTATAAAAAATGCATATAAAAAAGCTTAGTAATCAGGATTGTTAAGCCTTACATCAGCACACATTTCCTAGTTTTCAAACAACAGCAAGGAAATTTTAGAGCGCTTGTGTCTTCCCCTAGAGAATCATTCTTCTCCATCAATGCTTCACATCCTCACCCTGACACACTATCACGGAGAACTCTCCGGTAATGAAATATTCAGCAACATAACTCCTCACTGCGTCTGCTTGCTCATCTTTAGCCATGTCAGAAGTTTTTCTTTTTAGTAATTCAGGTATGCATCTAAGGATAGTTGTTGCTGTTTGTTACAATATTTACTGAGCTTTTGTAAAAAGTTAAACTTTTCCATTAGGGACAGATGAAGTGCAATCCGTCCATCTATGTTCGTGGTTTAGTCTATAAAATGTATTATTCCCATTAAAACATTTGCCTTTCTTTCTCTGTCACTGCATATTTGGGAAAATCAATTGTGGAGTGGGGTCTTAGGATTGGAAGCACGATGCAAGGTTCAGCAAAGCTAAAAGAAACTTTTTAAATGTAAGTAAACAGTAATAGGAGTTTAACAGCTTGGCCTGAACTTTGGATCAGCATACCAAACAGCTGCACAGAGTGATGAACTGCTAGCCGAGTGCATTTGTTATTGGAAGTTGTACCCATTTCTTGCCATTGTAGAGACGTAAGAGTGTTACTTCCGTAACCAAAGGTCAATTTGAAGATGTAAGTTTTAGCTACCTGCACCATAGTGTTTTTAGGTGTTATATTGTCTTAACAATCATGTGCATCTACTGTGAACAATACAAGAAGTGACTTAAGCCCATTATGTCTGTCTATTTAGTACTTTCTTGTGCCAGTGCTTAGGATGTTGCAAGGTAAATGTTCACAGGTAGACACATTCCATTATAATTTTTAACTGTAATTTTGGGTATGTTTTGTGCATTATTTAGTATTCTGGAAATTGTTTGTATAGCAAGTCTCATGTCAGATCTTGTACTTTACTTATTCTCTGCATAAACTTTTTTGGTTTTAAGAAGTCTGTTTTGAGTGTTTATTTTAGATACACTGTTGTCATAGTTCCAAATAATTCATCGGTGGGTTTTAATAGGACTAGTGGTAATGAGTGAAGGAATAAAACTGTGACTGGATGCTGTTAAGTTCAGCTACATAGAAATGTTACCATTACACTTTGCTGTCTTGTCTTTCTCATCAGCATGAGTTGAGAGGAAAAAGACAAAACCCTGTACAGTACATACTTTTTCAATAGTGAAGGCGGCTAATGATTGACAGAAGCACCTTTAAACGTGGGATCTCTGGTTGCACATTTAGTTTCTGGCATCTGTGCAGTAATTTGCATAACACACTGCATTTTTTTAAAGAAAGGAGGAACATTGACTGGAGCAAAAAGAATTGCAGTCCACATAAACAGATGGACAACTTTCTTTTAGCCACCTAAAAAATATGCAGCAATCTACAACCTGTCAAGAAAGGTGAAGATACCACCAGCAGCGAAAATTCCTGAAATTCCTGATTGTGGATCCCTGGTGAGCTTCTATATGACTAATTATGGTGCAGTGCTAAATACTGAACATTCCACATTTAAAATTCAGTTTCATTCACTTAAGCTGATTTCTACAAATCTTTCATCCTATAAAATAAGACTTGGAAAACTATAATATTAGGGGGAACTGTGGAAGAGGTGGAGGTTTGTGCAATCACTGTATTAATGATTATTCACACTGAGGAGACTATTTTATGTTATGGTTTGGGAGGTCATTGCTGGTATTAATCTTGGTGTCTTTTTGAAACACATTCATTTGTTTTTTATAAATATACATTTTCAAGAAGTCAAATGTGTAAAGGGGACCGTACAGCAAGATGCCTCTTGGGGTGATAATGGCTTTTTCTTATATTCATTGCCTTACATTTACGAAGGCGATATGGTAGCAACCGACTCACATATCTTCCGTTACAATGTAAACCTAGCCCAGCTACAACTTTTTATGCACTATGTCCAATAGCATTATGCAAACAGGCATACAGATTTCTTTCCCACCTTGGTGGTTTAAATGTTGTTTCCAATAGTATTTTGCATTTTTCATTTAGAATTATCTCCCATCTAGCTACTTGGTAAAATGTACACCATAAGTATCCACACGAAATGTACAGTTAGGTCCATAAATATTTGGACAGAGACAACTTTTTCTAATTTTGGTTCTGTACACTACCACAATGAATTTTAAATGAAACAATTCAGATGCAGTTGAAGTGCAGACTTCCAGCTTTAATTCAGTGGGTTGAACAAAAAGATTGCATAAAAATGTGAGGGAGCTAAAGCATTTTTTTTAACACAATCCCTTCATTTCAGGGGCTCAAAAGTAACTGGACAAATTAAATAACTGGAAATAAAATGTTCATTTCTAATACTTTGTTGAAAACCCTTTGCTGGCAATGTCAGCCTGAAGTTTTGAACTCCTGGACATCACCAGATGCTGGGTTTCCTCCTTTTTAATGCTCTGCCAGGCCTTTACTGCAGCGGCTTTCAGTTGCTGTTTGTTTGTGGGCCTTTCTGTCCGAAGTTTAGTCTTCAACAAGTGAAATGCATGCTCAGTTGGGTTAAGATCAGGTGACTGACTTGGCCATTCAAGAATTTTCCACTTCTTTGCTTTAATAAACTCCTGGGTTGCTTTGGCTGTATGTTTTGGGTCATTGTCCATCTGTATCATGAAACGCCGCCCATTCGATTTGACGGCATTTAGCTGGATTTGAGCAGACAGTATGTCTCTGAACACCTCAGAATTCATTCAGCTGCTTCTGTCCTGTGTCACATCATCAATAAACACGAGTGTCCCAGTGCCACTGGCAGCCATGCACGCCCAAGCAATCACACTGCCTCCCTCCACCGTGTTTTACAGATGATGTGGTATGCTTTGGATAATGAGCTGTTCCACGCCTTCTCCATACTTTTTTCTTGCCATCATTATAGTAGAGGGTGATCTTGGTTTCATCTGTCCAAAGAATGTTTTTCCAGAACTGTGCTGGCTTTTTTAGATGTTCTTTAGCAAAGTCCAATCTAGCCTTTCTATTCTTGAGGCTTATGAGTGGCTTGCACCTTGCAGTGCACCCTCTGTATTTATTTTCTTGCAGTCTTCTCTTTATGGTAGACTTGGCTATCGATACGCCGACCCCCTGGAGAGTGTTGTTCACTTGGTTGGCTGTTGTGAAGGGGTTTCTCTTCACCATGGAAATGATTCTGCGATCATCCACCACTGTTGTCTTCCGTGGACGTCCAGGTCTTTTTGCGTTGCTGAATTCACCAGTGCTTGTTTTCTTTCTGAGGATGTACCAAACTGTAGATTTTGCCACTCGTAATATTGTAGCAATTTTTTGGATGGGTTTTTTCTGTTTTCGCTGCTTAAGGATGGCTTCTTTCACCTGCATGGAGAGCTCCTTTGACCGCATGTTCTCTGTTCACAGCAAAATCTTCCACATGCAAGCACCACACCTCAAATCAACTCCAGGCCTTTTATCTGCTTAATTGATAATGACATGACGGACCTGCCCCACACCTACCCATGAAATAGCCTTTGAGTCAATTGTCCAATTACTTTAGAGCCCCTGAAATGAAGGGATTGTGTTAAAAAATGCTTTACTTGCCTCACATTTTTATGCAATCGTTTTGTTCAACCCACTGAATTAAAGCTGAAAGTCTGCACTTCAACTGCATCCGAGTTTTTTCATTTAAAATTCATTGTGATAATGTACAGAACCAAAATTAGACAAAAGTTGTCTCTGTCCAAATATTTATGGACCTAACTGTATGTGAACTGATCTCACTGCTGGCTCCCTCCCTTTGAATTGGGGATTTCCAGTTGCAGGCTTACATCTGTACTAATTATTACACATGGTTCTGACATTTGAAATCAGTGCTCTTTTTGTCAATAGAAGGTATCTCTTCTATTGCATTATATTATATTATATTATATATATTGATAGCTGGGAAATGCATAACAAAAGCAATATCATATTGTCACCCTGCCACTTTCACTTTAGCTGTTTGGTTGATCAAGTTCAATGCATACATACGTGAACCAGGCATGTAAATGCTCATGCATGGCCACTGCTAATACACATATGAATGGGAGTAAATACAAGTGACACTGTTTTTATCTGGGGAGCAAATATGAGGAGTCCGCTACTTTTCTGTCTGAGCAGCACATGACTTGTGTTTTATGTTTAGAATATAAACCCGGTTTCTTTTTCGGGCACAATATTTGAAGAGCATGCCTTTGTGCTGATGTTTTCTCAGCCCTGGTTCTGTGAGAAAGAGGAGTTCAACCTCATTTAGGGACACTTCTTTGTGCTGCAGACTCGGTTTATTATTCTTTCAAAGAAGTCGGTGGTGGTCAAGAGAGAAGAGCTTGCTACATTTGTAGCAATATTTTGCATATCCATGTGATGGCTGATACACTGTGAAAATTTGGAGGAGGGTGTTTACTATTGCTGCTAAGAAAACTTTTCACTTCTGTGTGCTGTGCAAGGGATGTTGGCTTGCCTGTTCAATTAGTAATAAAAGGAGAATCTGCAACAATGTCTGAAATTAACTTCAGACTGATCAGATATTATGTCTTCATTTTCACATTTTCTGTAAACACCTTTCTTAGTTAAGGCCAAAATGAAGAAGGACAACAATGTTTTGTCTTTCAAATCTCCTGCTAGCTGTAAGCAAGCAAATATTTTGAAATTAACAAAAACATCTGAAAATGATTAAAACACTGTCTAAATTCTTTTGCTATATTATTCATACACTGAAAAGTATAAGGTAGCTCCAGTTTATCACTATCATAATTGGCTTCTCTCTTGAGAGAATCCAGAGTAGAGCTGCCAGAATAAACAATCACAATTAAGTAAGAATCTATGCCTAGTTTTTAGGGTCAAGAAAAAAGGGTTCCCTACTGCAGTGTTATCAATTCAGAATGCCTTTATTTCAGGGATACTGTTGTTATATATTTTGGTATCATGCCTTTATTTCAGGGATACTGTTGTTATATATTTTGGTATCATTTTGTCTAAGTATGTTTTCAAAGAAAAAAAGAAAACAAATAATTAGCATTCCCTTGTCTATCATGTTCATATTTTCAAAGGTGGTGTTACAACTGTGGATGTACGATTATTTACGATCATATAAACATACACTCCAATAATCGATTAGTAAAAGTAACCAGTAAATAATCTCTTGTTGTTTTGAATCTCAAAATACTGACACCAAATAAACAAAAATAAACCGCCACAACTGGGGTACTAGCAGGTAGCATAACTACTGGGGCAACACCATGAATGTCATCCAAGGAAGAAGAGGGCAGTGTATCTATAACAATTGTGCCATTTGCTGTGTCTCTGCATCACTGAGAATGAATGTACTAACTCACCTCACAAACAGTACAGTGCCACCGGGTCTCCACATGGTGCTTGCACTCATTACAGGTGTAAACAAAGCGATCCTGCCCTTGATTATGCAGCTCTACCAGCATACACATTGTGGACCATTTGGAGCGACGTAGTGAGGAAAATTCCCAATGCTTGTCACGAGCCAGTGTTAGAAAGGCATCACGACCATCCATTAAGTCGCAAGCAAGAAGAGGATCTGGATCAATTATCTGAGGCAGCGTGTTGATAACTGGGCCTGAATGAAGGTGGATGACAAAAAACACCTGCCAATCAAAAATAAAGACCAGCCATTTAACTTAGAGAGTATTTCTCAATAAGACCTAGGAAGAACAGAAAACTGAACAGTAGCAAACACATATTTTTAAAATACACTGTTACGTATTGTCTATTCAAATTAATCTTAGCTTAAAAGTTTTATTGTTCAATTTGGTAAAGTTCACTTCCTAAAATATGACACGTACTGATCACATTTTGACTAAACAAGAACTTTCAGGCTTTTACTTCCTTACCTCCTTGTGCTTTTCCATTGTTGCATATATCTTCTGAGACAGATCATTGGACATGTTTGGCATCCCAGACTTCTTTTTGTTGGCACGACTAATGCTACTTTTATTCTTGTTAGTCTTCTTGTTGTTCTTCTTCTTGGCATTTTTAGCATCTCCAGTAATTCCCTTGAACAAAATTAATTAAAGAAAGAGCTAGTCAAATATGTATTGTGGAAAACCAGAATCATCATTTTTACTTCACCTAAAAACAGACTGACTGCATTGACAGTTCCAAACTGAAGGCTCTTTCAAAGTCTGTGCCAACTCCGATTTTATATTATGATAGAATTACATAACAAAAAGATTAAATATTTTTGACAATTTCTCATTCCATGATATCATCCACTTATTACTGAAAACAGTTTGGTAGATTTTGTTGCTAAAGGGTGTGTGGGTGTTGGCACATTTATCACTGTAGATGTCACACACTATTAGCTGTTAAGAGACTGTAATAATCCATTTGCAATATGAAGTACTAAAGAGTATAAAAAAAGAACCAAACTACAAGATCTCAGAATACTATAATCAATGAAGATGAGCATTAGAGCTGTTTCCAGGACACACACCTTGGAATAATGTGCTCTCCGATATGTTTAGATGTCCAATTAACCTTTATGCTTAAAATACAAACTGAATTTTACACACTTGTACTTTAATGATTCTGGGAGTTCTTCCTGTTTTAACATGTTGGTGATTTTGATCCAGGTAAATCACTTCTGTCAGTAAATATAAGGGTGTAGCATGAAAAAAAGGAGCAAAGCAGATTTAGACTTTATTAATCTGGGGCAGCAAATGGCACAGGAACCTCCATCAATCAGTTTAAAAAGTGACAAGGAGTTAATATTATTATGCTGTATATCTAAACGGAGTGTTTATCTACAGCAGCTTACAAGATTGGGACATGTTGCAACTGTAAAAGATATTTTTACTTTACTAATCTCTGAGCCGATTGCTTTGGAATTCGAAGATGACACACTGATTTATCACTACTCTGAATCCCCACGACCATGAACTAATAATTCACTTTCATAAAAAATGAAGCGCTTCCTTTGAGGCAATGTCATCTTTTTAATATACATGTGTTTTACTTTTGACTAAACACAGATGTCAACCAAGACAGCCCTTAATCAGCTATTAGAATTGATAATACTAGTACTTAAACCATGAAACACTTATTCGTGTGCGAGGGGGGAAGTCTATTGTGACCTGTGCTTTTTGTTTATAGAACGGAACAAGAGAGGAGAAGTGGAGTGAAAATGGATATATTTTTTATATATTAATATATAAATTATGCATTATATAATCTATAATAAGAAGAATATTATACTATATTATTATTATATTTATATAATATATTTATAGAAGAGGTCAGGTATTTCATCAAATGTGAAGAATATACCTGAGACACACTCTAAATTAGCCTTCAGACTAATGTGTGGCACAAAATCAGTCTCCTTAAGAGGTTACATTAAGAAAACCTCCAAGTCTGAAAGTTGAACTGGGGGTTGTTAACTTTGGAGCAGTGATTATTACAAATGCTACAATAACCAAAACAACGTAAAAATGAATTTGTGTAAAACGTCAATATTATATAAACAATGATCACATTTCAAGTGCTAAAAGACTTTTCAAAGAAGCCATCCAATGAGCAGGCTATTCAAGATAACTTTTTAACAAGTGCCAAAACCCAAATAAAAAAAAGCATTTTCATGATAAAAAAATCTATAAACAATAAACATCACAGCAAAGAGAATAAACAAGACTGTAAAAATAAAAATGAATTGCAACAGAGACTGTGTAGAGATCAATAACAATCAAATCAAGTAATGAAAATAACTGTGAAATAAAATAACATTTACATTCTTTTACAGTTATTTGACAGGTGTTTATGTAAGTCAAAGACTGGCAGAGTTATTGTGAATGACAGGTCATGCCTCTGCAATAAATGTGATACTTACTTATTTTTTGGTTTCATAAACAGGCCGGCATAAACACACTAGCATTTATGATGTTTGTCTCCTGGCAGTGCTGATACACACTATGAAAGTACAACTCTCTCTCTGTGCATTTGACCTGCAATATGCTGTTAATTCTATTCCTTTCCCACTCATGTTATACTTAACTTGTTTAAAGGGGGGAAAAAAAAGAAACCAAACACCCAGTACATCTAGTTTGTTCACATCCTTTCCTCTAACCTAGCCAAACACCATTTACTTTTTAACAACTTATTTTTATTGCACTTGTATATTCCCCATCCAGAAATAACTTTTGATTCCATCTTGAGCAGGGATTCTGAATTATGCTCACAGTTACTCAGAGAAAGTATCTCACTAATGATTTACTTGACAGGGTACCTTCTCGCATATCATTCTTAACTACGAGGATACTGTTACATCATTGGTTAAAATGTATCCAAATTAAAATAAAACCCCCATGTAATTTTTTTTTTTTTTACATGGCTCTTGTCTCTTAAATAAACGGCAGTGATTATTTCCATGAATCTAAAGTGGCCAATACCCCAGAAATCTGGCAAGTTGCAGAAAAAACTGTAACCCTTGCTTTCTGGGTGTTCATCCACAACTTATAAACTGAAACATCACTTTACAAAGGAATTATAAATGAACATAACAAAGGTGTGATAGTATGGTACATGAAGTGACTCAAGGCTTTAATGCACTGTAGTCTACAAAATACATTTTAATTTTACATTGCTTATGAAGGTGTGACAAGATCCAGGTGCTGGCTAGGAGCATAAGTCACTTGAGTCAATGCATGCTAGCAACTTTTAATTTAATTAAGTGCCCACTCAATACGCCCAATCTGAAATCACTTACTTCGTGTGTCTCACAGGCACCTGTGTTTTCCTCTTTTTTACGTTCCTCTTCTTCTTGTTCGAGTTCTTTAATGCTTTCTTCTATCATATTGGGCCAGAAATCCCCTTCAAAGTAAGGCAATTCCTTTGCACTTGTCAACCGATCCTCAGTTGCTTGTTTGAATATATCCTGTAAGAAGATTAGCAAACATATTTAAAAATTACCAGTGTTTTCTGCCCTAAGGCAGAATAAATTAAATCATTATATAAATGTGTTTTAACAGCTCAGTCCAAATGAGTAAAATAACCATGGCTCTGTCAACTGAGTAAAAATAAAACTGGTGTCTGACTCTGAATTGGTGTTGAAATCTAGCCAGTTTGGGGTTTACATACCTGAATCTGCAACTGGGCAGTGAATTCCCTAATGGCAGAACAAAGTCAGTGAAGACAGGAAAGAAAACCTCTTTAAGCATGCAGCCTAAATTTCAGACGGTACTCTTTTTTGTCTGCCAGGACTATACAATCACATTAACAAGACTGTACTACAGCCAAAGGACTGATCAACAATGAGGGATTTTCATTTAGATATAAGGTAGTGGTTCTGAAAAACATGTTTAGCTTGAATATCACACAGAAATCAGTGTGAATTTTTAAATCATGGGAAAGATCATATTTTGGTTACATTTCAGCCTGATAATGCAAACCATCATGAACTTCAGAGTTATTTGGATACAGATGGTCACTGACTTGAATAGAACAAATGACACTTTAAGTCATACTTGCTTCGGTTTTGAGGCAAACATGGGACAAGTATGTGGATGTTTTTTATATCTGTATGTACATGCATTGCAAGCAAACCCCACAAAAAAAAAAACAAAAAAAAACAAAAAACATTTAGAAACCTGCAACATCTACTGCTTTGAAAATCTCTGGATCTGACTTGGCATTAAACGAAGACAT
The DNA here is from genome assembly GCA_026402145.1 of Polypterus bichir lapradei. NCBI lineage: Eukaryota > Metazoa > Chordata > Cladistia > Polypteriformes > Polypteridae > Polypterus > Polypterus bichir. Next base: position 12,903,167 of record JANRMT010062861.1, on the reverse strand, counting down.
CAACAACAAATGCTGCTATAATAAAACCTGTTATACTGGAAATTTTGGGCACAAGCTCTTCTCACCCCTGCATACTGCAAGATGGTATTCTAACTTTTTTGGTTAATTCCTAAGTAGTACATACCATGGACAGCTAACAACATGCCAACTGTCCAAACACAGAGAAATGATTTATGTCTACATTACATAACTGCTATCACACATTTGTAGTTTTTTTTTTTCCTACACTCATTTTATTTGGAAGGTTATTCATTGTAAGATGCATCATTTTCCCGCTGTCCGTGACAGAAAATCAATTATGAATAAGAATTCTAATGTTTTGTTAATATATGGAAAATAAATGATCACAAAATTCATAAGGAATTTTGTTCACTACCACATTCTTTAAATATGTCAGGTAAACACCGGCAGAAAAAAAAAAACATTACTCTATATTGATCTACCATAATTACAGTACATAGGCTGCATAATTCCCAGCGAAATTTTTTTTTTTTGTTTTTTTACAGAAAATGTGATTAAAATGTCTGCTCATATGATCTGAACCTGATACATGAAATATCAGCTTCAAGTACTAATTATGATGTGCCTGAACTCACTGCATTTATGAGGATATTGCTTAGCTCAGTTACATTTTAAATGCTCTCACTTCTTTCTTAAAATCCTCAAACAGCTGATTCCTAACATTTCAGAGTACAGTGAAAACTGGCTTCTGATTTGAATCCTTCTGACTGAACTATTGCTGTCTATTTCTTGCATACACCTTAGAGATTCGTCATAAATTTAATCAACAGATTAATCATACTTATAAATTATATAATTAATATTCATATTAGTCCTACTTAAAATGGAAATTATGTACCAACCTTGTAGTCATGAATTATTCGTTCTGCAAAAGCTTTATCCAGCATTTTTTTGTACCATTCCTGCAGTCGCTTAGGCTTTGGTATTTTTTGGTCTGATGGATGACAATGGAAAATGTAATCATCTCCTTCACTTGGAGGGCATGCCCAGATATGACCTGTTACATACCTGAAAATGAAGAATGGGATTAAAACTCTTCTTGACATGACTGGTGGCAACACATACGTAAATAAATAAAAAAAACCCATTCATATACTAATATTGTTTTAAAACAAAACACTACTCACCCAAGTTTCTTCACATATTCCAAATATCCAATTAGTATTTCATGATAGACTGCTGTTCGCAAACAACAAGGCTTAAAGAAATGAATGCTGTCAAGGTATGATATATAAACACGCCTGGGGGAGAACAATGGATGAAAAAGAATTCTGTAAATTAATTTATTCACTGTAAAAAAAAAAAAAAACAAAGGATGTATGCTGTTGGTTACTGAACATTATCCCCTTGTATTGTGGGTTTTACTAAAAGTACTGCCATTTTCTTCCTTAAACCCCAAGAATGTACACTTTAGGTTAACTGGAGATTAAGAATTGGTTCCCTGTGAGTGAGGTGATTTGTGCAAATGGACACTACTGTGGACTGGTGTTTCATCCAGATATGGTTCCTGCTCTGAGCCAGATGATACTGGTATTGCTTTCACCCAATGGACTAGATTCATTTACTGGCTAAAATAAATAAAGGTAAAACAGATGTACTATGTGACTAATACATAGTATTATGTAAATTACTGAAAATCACTTATTAGATTAGCTGACGTACTGTAACCTACCTGGCTAGGCTGTACTAGCTTTGTTAACCCCAATTAAAGGGTAAGGTTGGTATTTTGACATTAGCCTAGAACAGTTCTCAATGATAAAATAACACAAGCTACTCAGCTTCTCAATTTTATCAGCACTCATTTTACAAATAACATCAAAACTCAATTTCTTTAGCAGCTAAAATGAAACTCTGTTATGACTGGAAACACCATAAAGGCCTGGAAAACTGTAACTTTTGAGCATACCTGGTATTAGGGAAGGGGCATTCTGAGCCATATTCCTGTACATGCATTCCAAAGAAACACACATCCACCCCATTCATTTCTTCAAAAGCAAAAAGTGCTTTGGTTCTGTATGGAAAGCTGCTGGCCATCCCACCTGTATCAACAAACCTGTAGGAAGGAATACATTTATCTGTAACTGCACACAATCACATGATTGATGTCAACATAAAAATGGCACAAGAGTAAAATTCCATGAGTTACTCAGTAAACAATTAAATTGAAAAGGTTTATGAATATTCAATAAGGAAACAATATATAATTCTACACAAGATGCATAATTATTAGACGTAAAACCTTAGTGAATTTCAATCCTGCATTCCAATGGCTATAACTTAATAACTAAAATTATAAGCCCGAGGTGTTGTCAACCATGTTGCAAAAGCTGTAAATCTAACAAACATACATAAGAGCCATTAACAAAAATATTGTTCTTAGTAATCTGAAAGAATGAGGCAAAGCTGCTAAGGCTACAGATAGTGTATGACTGCACACAGTAGAAAATTTATGTTATCTTTTTCTCAAGTAAAGCAAACCAACATATGAGCTAATAAATACTGTCACTGTTGGCAAGAAGTGCACTTGCAGGTGCAGGAGCTTTTGCCTTTTTATTATTATTTTAATACAAGATCAAACGTATGTTACAGGAAAAGGGACTTGTACATATTCTTATAATATAAACTAGTGAGTATATGAACTTGTGAATAAATTGGGCTCTGCTTTCACATTTTAGAGCTGATTTAACTGCTATGCAAAAACACTTTCTGACAGATAGCAATTTTAGAAAAGCAAGATCAGCTGAAGATTGGGGGCAAGTCATGGTAACATAGACCTTTAAAGCCAAGTAATTCAGAATACTATTTCTTCACATCCAGGTCAACTATTCTACAGATGGTATGTGGTGCTGCTATTCCAGCCTCTCTGTAGGTCAATAGTGCTGAGATAGATGCCTTTGTATTCTTTAACTTTTGAGGAAACCTTGACTGGAGTCAAAATGCTGAAGAAGTTTTCATGTTTGCGGTGTGCTTTTAAAGGCTCCAGTATTGTTTATTCAAGTTCAAGATTAAAGGCTGTTTAAAATGATTTTTCTAGTTGTTTTTTTTTGCTCAACTCTGAACCCCAAATGCGGCAAGCTATATTCAAAAACTTCAACAGCAAGCAGTTAACCGGGTAATGTGAACAAAAACATCACCTCCACCAGTCTCCAATTAATGTGAATGATATACTGTATAATACCTAATTTATGTAATGGGAACAAACATCTGTTTTTGATTGGAAAGTACAATAAGCTGGTACTTGTGTTCTGCTTTTCATTCCAAAACAAGACAAAAAAAAAAAAAAGGTACACAGTTTAAAAAAAATACCCCATGGAACAGTTCCACTCCAGAACCCCTTAACTAGAAATTAAAATCAAAACTGATTCCACCCCCACGCATTAAACATGCATAATAAGCTATTCATACACAAGAACTGCACTATATAGTATATCAATATTTCAGTGACCATTTTTAAGAAGTTATTTTTGACAGCTTGTGTAATATGAAGGACACATTGATATTTAAATTAATTAATTTGTAAAACTCTGAACAAATTTAAACATATTCAAACTAAAAAACAACTAACGGGCCTTTAACATTTTACGGTGACAATAAACTGTGGCAAGTTTGAATTAGACAAGTGATTTGTTTATTAAGTATTAAGTTATTGGGTCCACAGACCCCTACTTTGACAAAACAACACAGAGGCATATCACTCCAGAACTATTCAATTTGGGTACAAGAATGCACGCCTGAATATAGCTTGGGGAATTTCTTATCTTTTATTATAGTGAACGCATGCTAAGGAGAAGCGCTCAGATTATCTGCTGGCTTGCTGCTGCTGCTGCTGGTGAGCTGCGTGTTCTGCTTGTCGTTGTTTTAAGAGATAGGAGCACATGTGTGTCTGCCAAAAGCATTCCAACAACTGCTAGGTTAGATGTCTGTGAACTTGTTTTAAATTGTACGTAGGGCAAGACGTGCAAAAGTCACCGTCTCACAGGTTTTGCTTCCTAAGTTTGTAATATCTAGTCCCGCGTGTCATCAAAGTGTCTCTCCGAGATGATCTGGTTTCGATCGCTTCGCTCAACTCCGCCCGGAGGCGTGCTATGCTCCTGCCACTTTGTATCTCTCCCACTCCCGTTGTGAAGGGGGTGTCTGAATGCACACTAAAGAGATGCAATCGGTTCAGCTGCTGTCTTGCTGCTGCTGCTGGCCAGCTGTGTGTTCTGCTTATTGCACTTTGCGTCAATCACGTAAAAGCCTGTACAGCAGTGCCCTTTTGCCACTTTGCGTTCTGAAGGAGGAGGAGGGGGGTGAGGGCTGAAAGCAGCTAAGGAGAAGCGCTTGGATCATCTACTGCTGCTGGCAAGCTGCATGTTCTGCTTGTCGTTGTTTTAAGAGCTGGGAGCACCTGAAGCGTGTCTGCCAAAAGCATTCCAAGAACTGCGAGTTTAGATGTCTGTGAACTTGTTTTAAATTGTTTGCAAGTAGGGCGTGACGTGCAAAAGTCACAGTCTCATAGGTTTTGCTTCCTAAGGTTGTAATGCCTAGTCTCACGTGTTGTCAAGTGTCTCTCCGAGATGATCTGGTCTTGATTGCTTCGCTCAACCCCTTAGGAGGCGCACTACACTCCTGCCACTTTGGCTATGGAGGGGGAGAGGGGGGCGGTTGGGGGCTGAACGCACACTAAGGAGAAGCGGACGGGTCAGCTACTGGCTTTGTGCTGCTTCGGCCAAGATGCCTGTTCTACTTGTCGCTCTGTGCGTCGATCATTTAAAAACCTGTACAGCAGCTGTCCTTCTGTCTCACTGCCTTGTGATGTGTGACATTAAAATGTCTCTCGCAAGATGTCAAATTGTCTTCCGAGAAGATCACATCTCATCTCCGTGGTCTCCCTGCCAAGATTTTTTTTTTTTTTTTTATAATAGAGAGATATTACTCATATCCTTAGCCCGACATCCACATATCGTGTGTTTACAAAGTGTGTTTTAATAAGTTTACAAGTGTTTAAAGTATGTGGGAGTGGTATTTTAAGGCTTAAACTATAAAAAAATATTTATATGCTCTTTCTATATCGCGGATTTTCACCTATCGCTGATGGGTCTGGAACATAACTTCTGCAAAAGGCAGGGGATCACTGTAGTTAAAAAAGAAAAAAAAAATTTAAGTTCCAAACTCCCATCAAAAGCACTGCCAAATTTGCAAACTCATATTATTTTAACAGAACATTTTTATCTTCGACTACCAAATTAGTATACGGTTTCAAATTTATTTTGAGAGTGTTACTCCAACTTGTACATTTTCTTCTTTCACTATCCAAACAGCTGAACCAATAAACAACACAAGTGAGTCAAATACCAGAAGGGAAACACACCCAAATCACACTTTTCCTGCTGTCTGGGGTGAATTAACTGTAAAAGTAAAAAGGGTGACATATCTAGAAAAAAATGTAAAAGGGAAGGGAAATATGTGAGTGTTGTTCTGTAGGCACAGAGTGAACAAATACATACTCTGCATTTCCGTTACACTATAAACATCTTCATGCCTGTTTTATCTACACATTAAATTGATTCAACATTTCTTTAACATTATAATTTATTGCCAAAGCTACAGACATGCTCTCCATTATGGTCTGAAGCAGCCAACAATTTTTCCTTGATATTAAAAAAAAAAATGTAACTAGAATTAGTCAGACCCCTCCAAAACCTGACAGCTAACAAATAGGACAATTTATACCATTTTCCTTCACTTAAATTAAAATCAGCAGCATAAAAATGCTAAATTACAAGACATTGTAAAGTACTACTAAAAAGCATTTATTTAATGTAGTCTAATGTAGTCTAATGCATGCAACTCAGCTGCTACAGCACTCATTAGTTCCTCCTTCTGGAGGTCTTTACTGGTTCATCTAAGTGGACACTATTTTATGATCATTCTCATTCAAATGTACCTTGATATATGCAGCAGTCTTTCTTCTGTTATGCCAAGCCAGAGACCCTTATGCACTTGCTAGACCTTTTTTGACTAGAGTTCTTGATGTCTTTTAACAATATATGCTACAGTGCCCAGAAAAACTTTAAATCATTTTTTTTTTTATAATTCCCTGGTAAGACAAACTTTCATTCTTTAGGTGAATAACAGCTTTCCTTTTCTGAAACGTATGTTGACTTTTGCCTCTCTGGACAACTGTGGAATGTCTTAACAGAGTTTTACCATAGACAAAGGGGAACTATTAATTAGTTAATAGGTAATTAAGCATTTTTCTAAAAATAAAACAGGAAAAAGGGTCTTGGAAGTGGCAAACTGGCTTGCAAGTTCTAGTTTATCCAGTAACCTTTAAATATACCCTTTGTGAATATGCTTCAGAGTGTGGCATTTATTCATGACTATTCAAGTTTGAAATCAAAAAGACATCAGCAACATTATACAAGAATAAACTAAATACCATCACACAGTGGTAAATTCACTGATTTCTTTCTAATCTTGCCCTCACTGGTGCCAAACTATAAAATCTTTTTAACATATTGTTGTAACCAAGGAAATTTACCTTGTAATAGTGTTGGTTACCCTCTCCCCATTATATGCTTCTTTTTAAAATTAAAGTTTGTTTAAAAGATAGAGAAATTAAAGGCAAATTGAAGAAAAAAAAAAAAAAAAAAAAAACTCAAAGCCAATAAAATCATTACATCTATACCAATTTTCTCTCTATTTCTAGTCCAACCACATTTCATCTGCCACAGATAATAAAAACAGACCCGAGACATTCTAGTGCATTCAGCTGGTGGCAAGAATAATCGAAAACAAACTAGATGTCTTTCAGGTTATTAATTAAATTTTCCTACTCCTTTTCATTAAGGCTGATGTGGAATATTGGAAACGAAGAAAAGGACGCACGCGTTAAGGAAAATTTTTGTGGCATTGGCTTTAATAGCTATGCCAGCGATTCTGGGAAGCCTGCTCTTTTTGTATGCTTACCCTTTTATTATTATTTTTCTTTCATTCCATCTTGGGGACTGCTTGGTACACTCTGAATTAAATTTTGGCACTTGGGTAGATCCCTATGAGATAAAAATACACAATAAAAATCATGGCGCAGTCCCACTTTTAAAATTTGGATATGCTTATATATTTCAGCCATGATGTTTCACTTTTCATTATGTGTAAGTCATCATTTTCTTTGTCCGACATAGTACGGAATGGACTGAGTGAACAGTTATGTGACAATCGATTTTATATTTGTTTGAGTATAGTATATAAAAAATATTTTACAATATGTATAAAATACAATCATCTTTGATGCTGTATCGACTAGTCTACAAATGGCAAAGGAAAGTAAATTGTTAATATGCAAACTTACCAAAATAAAAGAACACAAAATAACATTCAGAAACCGTTTTCTCTAAAACAATATTAACTGTATAAACTTAGTTTGCCATGTATTCTGAGAAATATATTTTTGTTTATTCAGAAAAATGTCTTGTATAATGACATTTGTAGCTGACACTTCTGCTGGCTGGCAAAAGTAGATGGCTGTCTGTCCAATTTACCACCGAAGATGGTTAAAAAACATGGCAATAGTGGATGTTCTTGACTATCAACAGGTGACTAGTTTACTCCTGTCAGGACAGTACCACAGAAATTAAAGTGGACATAATGACATAGTATATAATTTCAGTATTAATGCTTCTGATTCAAACAGATTCATTTAAACTTTCTGTCAGTGTCATTTTTGAAGCAGGAGCGCAGAAGTATACATTTCCAACAACTGTACATCAGAACATGAAAAAACTAAGGTGTTTCCTAAAGGTGGAAACGTTTGAAGACCATGCTTCAGCTTAACTTTTTCTGCCTCTGTCATGGTGTCTCGGCTGCTGCTGTACTTCTGCTCAAAAGGGCCATGATCATAGGATATTAACAAAAGACAGGATTAGTTTTTGAAATGTTCTGTGGCATTTTCTCACACCGTGTCCAGAGAAATAAACAATAGAGGCTGAACTTTATAAAATAACAGATTTCAGAATGTAACCTCAGCTCAAAGGAAGAAGGAATTGTACCTTACAGGAGGGTACATTAGTTTTAATTTCATTCTGACATTATCAGATCCTGCCAGCAGAGATACTTTAAAGTACAGCAGCAACCCATGGACACTAACTGCAATGGGGCTACATAAGAAAGATATTTATAATGCTAATGAAAGAATGAGAGAGAGAGAGCATACATTTAGTAGAAGTCAGACAATGCAAAAAATAATACTTTTCAAATTCTACAGTCACATTCTTATTTTTCACATCGTCAGTCAATGCTCAGTGTTCATGAACTTTAAGACCAGGAATGCAAAAGTCAAATCCATACTGGTAAGAAATGATTGCTTAGTTTCAGATTTCTAAATATTACCCTAAATAAAATAAACCAACCATCAGATCATCAGTGTTTACTTTATTAGGTAGGACAACTTTAAAATACGGTGTAATTCTGCATTCCTAAAATATCTTTGGATCATGTGATGTGGAATGCAACTGTATACACAATATTTGGCTGGACACTGTGATTGAGATTCTTGGCCAGGGTTTAGCACCTTAGCAATATGGGAAGACCTTGGAGTAAAACTACCGTTTCTCAGAATTGAGGCAACGACTAAGGTAGTTTTGTCATGTAATTAAAATATGCCCTGAGCATATCTGATGGGTTAGACAGAAGTAGAATGAGTCTGAAGGAGTATCTTCAGACGCCATCATATCTAGACTGTTTATCCCCCCAATAATATTCTACCAAAATGTCATAGCATTCAGTATTGTGGAAGTATCTAGGTATTTTATATGTATTTTGGTATTGATTTCGTCACTGGGGTTCAAATTACATTCTGCATTTTAATTTATCTATGAAAGAAACTTACTTACAGGGTTGCAATCAGATATGTATCCATCTGCCTGCCTAATTTTTGAAAAAGATTTTTAAAAACTAAGCGAGTGTATTTTTTATTAAAGAGAATCTCCTGGTCATTTTAGTTTGCCCAAACATTGTTAAACAAAAATAAGGGGCAAAAGGAAAACTGGTAAATCATTGCCTAATAAAGAATACAAACCTAGAGTAGCAGTAACATTTATTACTGATACTTTAATTTAAAATAAACAATGCGATAGCTTGGACACAATGTTATGTTGCACATTAGCGGCAGAATGGCATCTTTAAAATCAAGCTAAAAACGCAGACGTTCATTCCACTGCACCCAGAACACAAAAGCAAGGTATAAAAGATAAAAAGACCAACCTGGCTTTCATTCCCGGTTTCACTTCAGCGGTTTTATCTGAGCTTGCAACCACTCTCACAAACACCTCTCCTGCTTCAGGATGGTTTTGCCTCTTTAGGAATTTATTGACTCTATCTTCAATGTACATTCCAAGTCTTGTTGACTGTAACCCTTTAAAATCAGAAAAAAGAAAAATATTAAAATATTTAAAATACAAAGATACTTTAACCACACACATTTTCTTTTAAATATAAGAGCACATGGCTTTTACCACTCCTAGAATTGTTAAAAAAAAAAAAAAGAACAATCCATAATTTTCCTTCATAAATATTCTGACTAAATTAAAAAACCTTGTCCAGAACAGGGATATTAGGATACATTTTAAGAGTGGGGCTGTGAAGTGGCATTTGCTTTGTCAGCCCTGTGACTGAGTAGCTTGATTAAGAATACCCCAAAAATGATATGTGAAGCTGACATGTAGGCTCACCTCCTCACAAAGATAAAAGGAGGAGGGTTATATGTAATGACATTCAGATGACAGCAAGAGTGGGACAAATCCATTCATACTTGACCTTGGTAATCGAAATTGGTTCTTAGGACTTGGACTGTTAAAATGCTGGCGGGAAAAGAATTATAACTCACATGAAAGGTTGAGTTGTACAGACTAGTAGGCTATGGACCTAAACCTCCTGAACAAGTGAGGTGTCTCCCTCACTGTACATTTGTCCCACAAAATCTGCAGACTTGAGAGCTTTTCCATATGATGTTTTGAATACCTTAAAGAAAATGAGTTGCAGAGAGGAAAACATTGGCAGTGAACGTGTACGTGCATCAAAAAACTCTTCACTGTATTTGGTGCTCAAAAGTGTATCCATATGTTATAGACAATTAGATGAAGAGAGGTGCTTTGTGGTTATCCTCCAAATGATGGTGTGCAGTCACACATGAATGAAGTGCTTGCTGGACAGACATGGAAGACCAAAGTGGGTAATATGAATGAAGGAGGAGGGACCGCTTAACATCCCTTTTCACAACAAGTTCAAGTTCTACCTTTACTGGAGGTCAGGGATTCAGAGTCTGAATGTTTAAGACATCAGCAGCAAGGAGGCTGCTACAAGGAAGACAAAAGGTTGGCAGTACCTTCTATGGTGACAACCCCCGAGAAGCTGTTAAAAGTGAAATTTGCCTGAGTGCTATTAGGAAGCCAAAAAAGATGGCATCCCATTGTAGCAGAAGCAAAGATCCATGTGATTGAGGAATTCCTTGAGGCAATTAAAGTACTTTTTTTTTTTTAAAGGAACCAAATTTAATCAGACAATTTGCAGCCTTATTTGAAGAGAATGGTATGGGAAGATATACTCAAATATCACTTAAACAGTTTGCAATTTCATTTGCTTATCAGTAAGTACTATACGAGGTGTAGCAGAAAAGTAATGAGACTGATTTTTTATTTACCAAAGTTTTTATTTTTTTCAAACATCAATGTTATCCCCTTCAAAGTAGTTCCCTTGGGCAGCTACACACCGATGGAGACGTTGTTCCCACTGTTGGTAGCAGTGCTGGAAGTCTTCAACCGGTATGGTCTTCAGCATGTCCGTTACACTCTTTTGGATGTTTTCTAAAGTCCCGAAATGACGTCCTTTGAGGACATTTTTCAGTTTAGGAAAAAGTCACACGGACCGAGGTCAGGTGAATAAGGGGGCTGGGGAACCACAGGAATGCCTTTTGAGGTCAAAAATTCTGTTATGGAGAGGGCAGTGTGACATGGGGCATGTCATGATGGAGCATCTATTTGTCTGCAATGTCTGGTCTCACGCGAATGACCCTTTTTCTGAGCCTTTCATTGTTCACTCAACATTCTTAATGTTAAACGACGGTCTGATCTCACAAGAGTGTTCACACGTTCGATGTTTTCATTGGTTTTCGAAGTTGAAGGCCTCCCTGAACGGTGTTCATCTTCAACGTGTTTTCTGCCTTCCAAAAATGATTTGTGCCAAAGTGTTAACTTTTCAAACGTCACACTTGCCGATTCTCCAAGCTTAACACAAAATTTAATGGCACAACGTTGCTCCAAATTCCGCTGTTCCATTTTGCGTGACGCACAACCAAAAACACAACTTCGCTAATAGCAGTCACAAAAATCACGTAGTTAACGGAAGGAGTTGAAACTCGCACTGAGCTATGGGAGGGTACTGATACACGTGCTCTATCAAGGACAACAGCGCAGCGTTGCCAGATCGCTTGCAGTGTTGCCAGTCTCATTACTTTTCTGCCACACCTCGTATGAATCCAATGTTTTTCAGATTTATTCCACTGCAGTGTGAAACAGAAGTTTATTAAACTATTAATTTTAGTATTATTAGAAAATCGTGAAATAAAAGTATGTTACATAGTCAGACAATAAGAAGCTCAGTACACTTGGTACACGTTTCTTATTAGGCGATTAAAAATACTGTAGGGAGAAATCAACCCTAACCCACCCCCTTCTGGGTTGGGTGTGATCTTACGGTCTTGTATACATGTTATCATCCAGTCGACACTCGGAATGACTACCAGAGGGCGAACTGGAGGTGACTGCCAGAATTCTTTATGTTTGAGCACCATTGAGCCCCTGTTGCTTTTGAAATTAAACAGAGTTGGCCAGTTCAGAGTGTCAACTGGATGATAACATACATACAAGACCGCAAGACAAGCACACTAGTGGGTCTTCATTGTTTGTTCATTTATTTTTAAACTTGTTTTTCTAATTATTTTCTCAAAAATGTAAAAAAAAAAAAACCTTTATTTTCCTCCTGGGCAACGCTGGGTATTTCAGCGATCGATCGATAGATAAATTAATCCCAGGGGGAAATTCATTCATAGGATTACCTATTGACACAGCATTTAAAAGTAAAACCATAGAAAGTGCACACTTTAAAAGTATCCCAAAAATATGCATAACTTTAAATTTGAAAAATGATTGAACAGTTTTAAGTAATGTTAAATTTAAAAAATCTACTCACTTTTTGCAGAAAATTTATTCTCTTTCCTTATTCTACCAGTTTTCTGAAGGCAGTTGTCACAGGTAAAACTAAAAGTACAAAACACCAAATAATGAGTGAAAAAAAAAAATTTCAAATTTTTTGAAGAGGGCATATTTATATTTTGGAAATAAATAAAACAAACCAACAACCTGAGAAAGTTATCTAATCCAAATAAAAACAGACATATAATATAATCTTACCCAGATGGCCAGATGAATTCATTATGCAATACACATATCTGGTGCATTTTACGTCCACAGTCTTTACATTCCACAAAGCTTAAAAAAAAAAGTCAGATCATACATTATAATTAAAAAAGACCAAGGCTAAAGTCTACAGGCTTTTTAATGATTATGTTAATATGTATGATGTAAGAAAAAATTTGACTAATTTAGGCCTACGGTCTACTCTGCTGGCTTGTGCGTTTGCATGTGAAAGTCAGAGCTATGTATTCCTGTTGAAATGAAGAATGTTCAGTTACAAAAAACTATAAAATTATCGTAGTGGACATGACGGTGTGCTCAGATGTTCTAGCTGGAAGCTTTTTTAAATGGAAATGTATCTCGTTTTTAATCTGTTCTTGGGAAATCAGCTCAGGTGCTTCGAATCTGATCCATACTCGGGAATTGACTTGCATCGGGCTGACGCAAAAACAGTATGATATTGGAGATTTTCATCATACTCACCAGATACCAGTAGAGATTACTAGAGCACTGGGGTCTCCGTGGCTCAGAATAACGAGCGGCAGACAATGGAGGCAGTGGAGTTAGCGGAAGCAAAATGAGGATGTCAAGCCGGTGCTTTAGCTCGGCTGAGGAGGAATCCACATAGGCCACCGCTCCCCAGTCTCTTCATCTCAAATATCAGGTCTTTTAACAACAAATTGGATGAGCTTAGACTTTGTTTATCATCATGGTCACCTATCCAAAACAGATGCATGATGGTTATCACAGAGACCTGGCTAAATCCAGGAGTACCGGACTCAGCTATCGAACTAACGGGCCAATTAACCCACCATACCGATAAAAGCAAAGAATCCAGTAAGGGCCATGGAGGTGGTTTATACAAATTTATTTATACAAATAATAGCTGATGTAGAGATACTGTTATTATTGGTAAACACGGTCTACCGGATATGGAGTTTTTGGTAGTTAAGTGTAGACATTTATATCCACCTTGGGAGATTTCTGTTATTATAGTCATGTATATTGCATCATAGGCTAATATTAATACAGCACTTGACTGGACGCTATAAATAATAAACAACAGAATGCACACCCTGATGAGGTCTTTATTGTGACTGGTGATTTTAATCACTTCAATTTGAAAACTGTGCTTCCATGGTTTGAACACCACATTAAATGCTCAACTAGAAGGTAAAACACACTGGGACAGTATGTATTCAAATATCTATACCTTTCCCACATCTTGGAAAATCTGATTACTTGTCATTTTTTTTAAATTCCAGCTTACTGTCGTATTATTAGGAAACAACAGATCATTAATAAAACAATCAAAACCTACCCAGAGGCATCATGTAAACAATTGCAGGACTGCTTTCAATGCAATCACTGGAGTCTGTGTTTCACTACTGTATTATTTTATATCAGGAACCTTATTGAAAACGTTACCATTAACAAATACGTCAGTGTATTTCCAAATAGTAAACCACGGATGACAAAAGAGACCTGTACAGGGTTGCCGGATATAATCTCAAGACAGCTATAAAAAGAGCGAAGGCTGCATATATGGAGAAGATTAAGGATCACTTTAGATCCAGGAAACTAACTCATATGTGGCAGAGTATTCAGCAGATAACTAACTTTAACAATGGGAGAGGTCTACGGACAGGATCCAGTCCCCTACTTGCTGAGGAATTGAATTGCTTCTTCACCTGAATCAAGGAAGGACCAGGTGCCATAGCTGAAGCTACACCTCAACTGGACATTGTTAACCATGCATTTTTTACTATGGAGACACACGGTTACAAGAATGTTGAGAACTGTCAATATCAAGAAGGCGGCTTGACTGCAAACTTGTTCACTCCACAAATACGTTTATAATATTTGCAGATGATACAACGGTGGTGAGACTTTTCTCTGACAGTAATGAGATAGCCTTCTGGGATGAGGTCTACAGGTTGAGTGAAGTCTATGGATAACAATTTGTCTTTGAACATCAAAAAGACAAAGCTTATTATAGATTTTAGACAGTATCGGACTGAGCTCCTTCCATTGAAAATAAGAAGAGAGGAAGTGGACAGGGTCGCTAGTTTTAAGTCATTGGGCATTCATATCAGTGAAGATCTAAAGTGGACTGTAAATTCATGGCTTTGGTCGGGAAAGGTCACAAGACTTCCAAGGAAGAACACATTTTCTACAAAGTTATTGGAGTCTTTCTACCACTGCTCAGTAGAAAGCATACTGATATACTGTAGCTATAACAACAATAACTTTAACAATTAACTATTTTAGAATAATTGCATAAGCACTTTATTACTTAATTTTTAATTTCTACTTCTCTTATTAATAACTAAAGTGTGTGTTTGTGAGTGGAAGTGGAATGTATGATGTATAGTGTATCTTTTAAAACAGTAAATTTCCTTGTATGTTCACATGCCATGACAATAAAGGCATTCATTCATTCATACCTTTGATCACGTTGAGGGTTATTTTCTCTTGTTTCTCTAGAACACATCTTAAACATATCAAAGCTTTTCAAAAATACATACAAAGAAATACTACATTAGGAAAGGAGCAACATATTTTTTGTTATACTTACGGTTCAAGATCAAGTGTGTCATTTTTCTTCTTTTCAAACTGGGTTTTTGAAATCATGCTAAAGGAACCAAAGTTAAAACAATTTAAAGTTAAAAATCAAAACTACAAAAATTACTAAAAGCAACATTTACATAAAGGTAGATTAAGACGGAAAAGACAATTTAATTATTGTAAAGTTTTTTGTTGAACGTTGGATGATTCTTGCATCAACTGTATTCAAAATGTAAAACAAGTATTTTGTCTGTCCATAGTAAGATGCTGCTTTTTCCCCACCATCTAGCTGTAAACTGTACATTCATTCGTTCGCTTTCCAAATGAGCTATGTTCTGGGAAGGGTTGTGGGGAAGCTGGAATTTAGTAATGCAAATCCACCTAACCTGCAAATCTTTGGAGAATGGAAGGAAAAAGGAGCACCTGGGGGAAACCATGCTTCACTAAATATGGTTGTTTGCTTCAGAAATAATCATATGATGTGGGAACAAAATGCGATATTCACCCAAACGTCACGAAACCTATGTGGCTTAATCTATGTTTCTTGTTAGGTTGGTTGGAATCTTACCTTAGCATATTTTTGGAAATGGGCTATGGTGGCTGTTTTAACCAATTCATTGCATGGCTAACTGATATAAACAGAGGCCAGTTTACAAATGGAACCGCAGTTGAGTTCTAGGCAGACAACTGAAGTCCACTGAGCCCGTAAAAAAGACACACTGGCCACTAATAGCAAAAACAGGGCTGGGTTCTATTATGCCACACATCGGCAGTTTAAAAAAGCTACAGAGCCACTACAAGTATATCTGTGTGCTGTTTATAACTCCAATGTGAAGCACTATTAAAAATGCACAATTTAATGTAGTCTACTAACATATGTAATTGAATTCTTTATTTGCTACTTTTGAATATGACACATTCTAAAATTATTTAATAAACTAGCAAAATACCCGCGCTTCGCAGCAGAGAAGTAGTGTGTTAAAGAAGTTATGAAAAAGAAAAGGAACATTTTAAAAATAACATAACCTGATTGTCAATGTAATTGTTTTGTCACTGTTACGAGTGTTGCTGTCATCAAGGATTTGATTATCATTATTTCTTTCAATCAGGTTTGTATTTGGAGGACGTGTTGTTTTAAAGTTACATTCCGTGTTTGTCAACTGTTGTAAAGATAACAGGTTTCATTCATCGAAGTGTTCACTACCCAAATCGCTACTCATGAATGTAAGATGTTTAACAGGCATTCCCTGTATTAACTTGTGCTAAACGTACCATGGTGTGACGTAAGGGGAACTGACTGTAAAAAAGGCAAGGAGGCGCGTATTTTGAACGGAAAGGGAGAAGACAGCGAAGGAGCGGAAAAGTGAGAAGGAAAACTGTTTAAATAAAGAGCCGGGAAGGTGAATGGAAAGAAGAAGCCAGCAGTAAAGCAAGATAGACTCCGTAATAAGGATGGTTGGGTGCACGTAGTAGGTGTAACAATAAGATTGTTAAGCTTTATGATAATGTTCCCGCACGGAGGGTTTAGAGAGACTAACTGGGAGAAGTATAGAATGGGGAAGCCCGTGTGACTGTTCTGCTGTTCTCCTTCGACAGTTCTGTGGCTCTGTATATTTGTATGCACCTCTCTAAAGTCAGTTTGTCTTCTGTCAGTAATCTTTGTTGCAAACTTGCATCACTGGTTCCGCACACAATTCGGTCACGTATAAGGGAACTTTTAATCTCCCCGAAATTGCATGTGCCTGCTAACACTCTCAGATCTGTGACGTAGTTGTCTATATTTTCTCCCCTTGCCTGATTTCTTGAAAAAAATCTGAACCTCTCTACAGTTTTGTTTATTTTCGGGTTGTAATGTTCATCAAATTTATGTATCATCAAGCTCATGGTTAACTCATCAGGTCTTACATCACCGGGCAGCACCTGACACAATTCTCTGCCGCTCTCTCCAATAAGATAACGGAATAATCTGACCTTAGTGTTTTCCTCTGCCTCCGGCATTGCAAGTTCTGTGTATAATCTGAACTCGGCCTTCCATGTTCTCCATGACTTTGCCAGGTCCTTAGCATCGAGGCTTTATACCCTGCGTCTTCTCATTAAACTTGTATCTCGCGAATATCTTGTGCGATCCCGGCACTTAAAAGTTTCTCTTGCACTTTCGCTGAGTTTGTGCCAAACACTATTCTATCCCTGACCATCTCATCTTCGTTTGCATAAGCACAGCCCTTTACCAGCAATTTTAACTCCGTTAGAAAGTGATGAAAAGTCTTGTTTATACACTGCGTCCTCTCAGTAAACTTGCATCTCACGAATATCGTATTCGTCTTAGGCATGACAAACGCCAGCGGCAGCATGTCTATGAACTTAATTTAAACTTAAGCTTTACACCTTGCTTTCCTATTCGTTTGCATAAGCACAGTCCTTCACCAGCAATTTTAACTCCATTACAGCAATTTTAACTCCCTTACAAAGTGATCAAAAGTCTCGTTTACACCCTGCGTCTTCTCATTAAACTTGTATGTCGCGAATATCGTATTTGTCGTAGGCATGACAAACACCAGCGGCAGCGTGTCTATGAACTTAATTTAAACTTAAGGTTTACACCGTGCTTTGTTTCCGCAGTAGCTGCACTTATGAATATGCTTGTATGCGTCACTCGCTTCATATTCTTTTGCTGCCTTCTCAATTGTGTAATGCGTTTTTGGAACAGGTTTCATTCATCGAAGTGATCACTACCCAAATCGGTACTCGTGAATCTAAGATATTTAATAGGCATTCCCGGTATTAAGTTGTGGATTTGCCTGCGAATATTTAGAGGTAGCGTGTCTATGAACATAATTTAAACTTAAGCTTTACACCTTGCTTTCCTATTGATATGTGTAAAAAGGCTTGTTCAGTGTCAGAGGGTTTTCCGCAGTAGCTGCACTTATGAATATGCTAAGCACAGTTCTTCACTCGCGAATATTTACCTTATATGGGCAGGCACTCAATTACGTGGAAGGCGTGATGATGTGGGACGCAACTCCGCCTCACACGGCGACCGAGCTACAGGCTATGGCCGTATATATGGACGAAAGTAGGTTCCAGTTATGACCGTTACGCGTAGAATTTCGAAATGAGCCTGCCAAATTTCAACCTTCCACCTACACGGGAAGTTGGAGAATTAGTGATGAGTCAGTCAGTCAGTGAGTGAGAGAGTCAGTCAGTCAGTGAGGACTTTGCCTTTTATTAGTATAGATAAAAGTATGATAATTACTCTTGAGTGAAGTAAATGAAAAATATCATTTAACTTACGCACTGAACACACCTGAATGGTACACCATGCATACATTTTTTAACTTGTTGATTCTGATGAAGTTTTAGAAATAAGCTTTGGAAAAACACGTTTTTCACATAAAATGGTTTAAATGAAATTAGAGCTCAAGTTAGTTTTTGTAAATATTATCCACAAAAACAGTCAAGAATTTATAGCAAATGTGGTTTCTTAGAAAAAAAATCCCTTACTTTAAAAACTAGAAAAAACAATAGGTGTTTCAAAAACAAATCTTTTAACATAGATATATAAATATGTACAATTATTTTTCAGCAAAGGAAATACAAAAACATTGCACTTACGTTTGTGGTTGAGAAGCATCATCGCCTAGAGTTACGTTGTCATTCTGGATTTCATTGAAACACTTCTCGCAGAAGTGATACCTGTCAGCAAGAAGGCCATATTTGGGTGAACTGTCTCACCAAATAATACAGAATTCCCGGGGAAATTTTGAACCATCATTCAGAAAGTGGGGCAGATCACCAAGGTGAGAAAGGGAAACAGGTGTTGAGTTTGGTTGCATTATGGGTCAGCGGGAAAAAGAGTTAGGCAAGGAGTGAAGAACAGCCAGAAAAGTGATAATAAAGGATTGCAATGTTGAGATCAGAAAGCAAAGGACAATAAAAGGAGTGTGAGAAAAACGAAAAAAACACAGAGCAGAAAGCCAAACCAAAATTAAAACATTAATTATAAATACGTCATTTCTGTTATTAGAAATTGTGACAATACTTTTTCTTTCTGTAGCAACAGCATTACTTTTTAGCCTTTTCCATTGTCATTGCTCCTTGAAACACTGTTTCACACCTTTATTAAAGGTCTTCTACTGATCAATCTAGTGGATATACAGTACTTTAGAACACTCCAGATGAGAACAGGCCATTCAGCCCAACAAAGCTCGCCAGTCCTATCCACTTATTTCTTCCAAGAAAAAAGTTCTGAAAGTCCCTAAAGTCTTACTGTCTACCACACTACTTGGTCACTTATTCCAAGTGTTTATCGTTCTTTGTGTAAAGAAAAAACTTCCTAATGTTTGTGTGAAATTTACCTTTAACAAGTTTCCAACTGTGTCCCCATGTGTTCTTGATGAACTCATTTTAAAACAACAGTCTTGATCCACTGTAATAATTCCCTTCATAATTTTAAACACTTCAATCATGTCACCTCTTAATCATCTACTTATTATTCTGTGCCTTGCTTTTCCAAGAAATTCACCAAAAAGGAATCTGGGATTTTTTAGTTAAGATTGTTCTCCTCTCTCCTAATCAATACACTCTGAAATAAAAACCATTCAATTTAACCAGCATATGGACACAAATTTCCACAGGCATGTAAAGTATAATAAAGCAGTAAAAGTAAAAAAGTATTAAAAAAAAGTCAAAATATCAATTTCTGCTAAAAAGCAACAGCAGCACAAAGCCATTTCCATGTCTAAATGAAGATGAACAGGTAATAATGGCATCCCTTACACCACAGCCTATTAACAAAAAGAATAATGCTAATTAATCAAGGTATGAGGATGTGGCCTCAGATGAAGAAATTGCTGCAAAGTAAAACCAGCAGCAATGACAGTACCTCAAAAGCAAGGGAAGAAAACAATGATTTACTTACAAAAGCCACAATGAGGAAGTTTAGCACATTAAAAAAAAAGCTAGATGAAAATTAAAGCATTAAAAGCAAATTTGCATTTTATTTTTTTTAAAATAAAACAGATATCAGGTAGGAAACATAAAAAGGTACAGTGTATATAAAGTAGGAGAAATTCTCATTTTAAAACAAAACCAGATTCTGATTGTCAAAAGTTAAAAATAAATCAAGGTAGCTGGAAAAAGGCATAAAAATGGTACACGGTATGAACGAACAGATGTAGCAGATGTCATAGAAAGCTTTAACAGGTGAATGTAGTCAAGTGACATGAGCAACAAAATACATAATACTGAGAACACTGCAAATGGAACAAATCAAGACAAGGATGAGTTACCTCAATACAACAGCAACAAAAGCTGTGTAATATGAAGGAGAACTAAAACACTGCAAACAAGTATACAAGGAAATGTAGATTTTTTAAATTACTTTTACAATATTTTGTAATACCACTGGCACTGGCTGAACTCATAGAGGAGGAGCCTGTATTTTGATCTTGATGACACTGGTAAGTTTAATGAATGTACTACAGGTGCACCACAATAAATTAGAATATCATCGAAAAAAAGTTAATTTCAGAAAAGAAATAAACGCTTGAAATGTATCACTCTGTGTGTAATGAATCTATATAACAGTTTTTCTTTCTGAAATGAATTACTGAAATAAATTGATATTCTTATTTATTGCAATGCACCTGTATGCCTAACTAAATACACACTGTAACATTACTTGTTTGCATTAATATTTGATTTTTGACAAAATACTTTTGGGTTACAGTATTTCAGAAAAGGTACATACATTTAGCACATATAAAGATTGCAGTATATTATTGCATAATCAAGCAATGAAGTGTTATGGAAAACTTGAGTTTCTCCTAAATGATAGAAATAGTAAAAACTGTTGCCTTTAGGTTTAATTAAACCTCTTCATTTATGTATTTGTTGTTTGTTCGGGAAAAGTGAATGAGCTTCCAGTTAGCAGAATATAAAATCACTTACAAATGACGCCTACTTTGATTAGATGCTGGATAGGGAGAAAGAAGACAAAATTCCAACTGAAAGCAATGGGGGATCCTGTTTTAAGTAGCTGTGCATGTTACACTTATCTCCACAAATGCTTCTAAACAACAGGCACTTATAAAAGCAAAAGTGCAATTACCAATAACACTTTTATTTTCAAGAAGATACACAAGAGCAATTAGAAAAAAGTATGTGCACCATAATAGTGAGAAAAAAAGAAATTGTAATTGATATGTATCAGATCATCACATTATGATGCTGCTAACATAATTACCAGCAGTAACATCCAAAGCCTAAAAAATTTAGAAGTAGGCAAAGTTACAAAGCCAAGTTTCCTGACATTTATGATGCAATACAGTTAAGACTTAAGAAAAAATGTAAGAAGTTGTTTTTCCTTATCTAATTTAAGAAACTAGGCACATTAAATACAAGTTGAACATTCAATATATCCAGATCACAGAGAAAACAAACCTAACCTAAAATGGCACACAGCGTAGCTCAGTAAGGATTTCAAATGGAGTAAAACATTCTTCAAATAGTTAACCTACGATGAAAGAATCGAAGGTGCAAGGAACCTTTAAAGAAATTAAGGTCAGCAGAAAGTGGTATTAGTAACATTGTAACTGTAGGATAAATTACACTAGAACCTCTTTGTAAAAAACTGAACTTCCAAACCAAAACATTTCTAGAAAATGCTAGCAATTTGGAGAAAAAAAAAAATATCTAACCAAACTGCAAAAAGTGTAAACAAAGGAAATGATAACTGATCAAGAGGTAGAGAACCCAAATGCATTGATGCCTGCATGCATTCAATTCAAGTAATGTTTGAATAGTATTCTTCATCAAGTACAGTCTCAAAAATTTGCACAGGTTTTCACTTATATTTCAATGACAAAAAAAATTAAACCATACATAATTTACTCTGCATACATGAAAACAAATTAGGTTGAACACACAGTAAAATATCACTTTGGTACCCATAGAAATTACAACGATATTAAGTCCACTTACAGGATAACTGGGAGTGCGGCAAGCTGATAATGAAGGACAAGAATACACACTCCTGGAGAAAAGAACATGTTAGTGCTAAAGGTGGGGAGCTGTCCAATTTTGATTTTAAACAGAAAGTCATAGTTCCAAGCAATTTGGGCCAACTGGCTGCCAACAAATTTCTTGGGATTCGGATTCTACAATGCAGTCTGTTAAGGATATGCCTCAGATATGTCTCAGGCAATAAAATACTACAATGAACTAGTCTAAATGATGACTGACAACCACAACTGACAGCTAGCAAACATCTGCCACTGCCCAAGTATTTAAATGACATGTACATGAGCATAATTAGTAACATCAACATGGAAGCAATCTTACTAATACACCTTTTTCAAACTGAACTTGTAATAACCTCCATTAAACATGATAAATTGTTATTTTGGAAAAAAAAATGTTTAGAACTTTTCTATATAATGTGTTAAATCACTGGAAATTAAGGTACTAATAACACAATGCAAGGTGTAATGCATGCGATTTCTTCAGGGCATGTTAAGTATCATCATTAATACATCTGAAATCAATCTTTTTTTCTTAAAATAAACGTTTTTTAATAAAAATTACATTTAATTGGTTTTGTAAATTGTAATAAATGAGTGAGTTTTTAACATAAAAATATAGATAAACAGTACTATAATGATACTGATAAACAGCTTATTAAGAACTCTTTTACTGTAACAAACAATTTAAAACTTAAATAATGCACAATCCACTTACACGTACCAGTGTCATCAATAAAAACTATTCCAAAAGAGTTAAGATATAGTTATACAACACTTAAACAAACAACACTTATAGCCCCACCCCTACCCTTTTCAGAAAGCTGTGTGAACAACAGGCCAGTATAAAGCAGCTCCTCAAATAAAATAAAAAGGAAGGAGATATTTTTGGAAAATAGCCAAATCTTGTCAAATTCTGCAAACCCTTTGTATCAGCAATGCAAAGAAAATTCTAATTTTAGATAATGTTTGACTTTGCTTACATTAGCATTCTTCCAATTAAGGAAAAATCGGCCAATTTCTTAATAGTGCTCAATTATTATTAGTTTATCGTCTTTTCCTGGTTGTATCTGCACATTAAACAACACATATTTATTTTATTTAAAGATCTTTATTAAAATGTTAAGCTTTCCTAGAATACTTTTCTATGGGAAGTAGTTTGCATTTAAATTGCTAAAATCATTTCGAGACACTGTATGAAGAAGTTATGAAAGGCGCACATTAAAAAATAAAAAGGCTAACTCACATTAAAGCAATTACTTCAGAAAAGATAATCTGCATACTTTATACGAAATGTACGAGTCACATGTTATATTTATCACAAATTAGTGACTTGTGATTAGTGAAAGCAAAAGTGGTTACCTATTTATTTTTATGAGTAACTCCTAGAAGCTTTAGTACTACAATGGAACATTTTCTCTGTTTAACGCAAGTAATTCCACTTAGCCTTCCTTCTGTACTTGCAAGTACAATTGGCCATTCTAAAGAATAAAAATGTATCAACTATCTAATGCCAATAAAACTCATTTAAAATTGTTTGGTAATTCATACTGTCTGATCAGGCCACATTTCACATGATCGTACAGAAGGCAAAGTCTTACCGTACCGTAAGGTTCAGAATATCACAGTATGGTGTAGATTTTGTCATTGGATTCTATTAGGTAGTTCAAAACTTCAAGTATTTGAAACTTCATATATGCACTGTAATAAACAATAATAAAAATAAAAAGTGATTCTGAGAGGTTTAAATGTAGATGGATTGCCACAGTTATGGGATAAACGTTCCTTGTTATGACGTGTAAAATACCAGGGAAGTGTTGTTTAATGTGCCAATGCAGGGAGAAAAGACAATGTTTTAATTTTTAATACAAGTTTGCTAAAATATATGTATATAACTTTTGCTGATAACATAAAAATAAATTTGATTATACACTTCGGTGTCATGGATGGTAATGTAAATAATTCAATTGGGAAATAAAAAGAGGCATAAGCCTATGATGAAGGGAGATGATGAAAGTACTTCTGAAAACATTTGTGTTTCAAATCTGTCAGATTTCAAAACACTACAACAATCTCTCTCTGGATTTTACATTTTGGGATTTGTTTAACCTATCCTCTAAAGGAGGAGAAAAAAAAAACTAAAGCAACACATTATGAGTATGCCGATTCAAAACAAGACAGCCTGGACACCAAAGCTCCTGTGATACAAAGTACATGTCATTAAATATAAATACGTGAGTAACACACAGTATGATATTTTGAGGTTATTTGCGCTAGACTATGAACATGCCTATGGCAGGTGAGCAGGCCAAGAGATTTTACATCTTCTTCAAGTAAGATGTTAAAGTTTTTATTATATTGAGAAAAATCTGAGGGATGACAAAAAGTAAACAGAAACATATTGCAAGATATCCACGAATTGGAGGCAAGACAGTTGGTATAAGCTAGCCCGATTTTTTTCACTACTTATTCAAAGTCAATGTGCTCCATCCAAAAATTCCCAGAGGTTTATTTTTCTCCAAGAAAGTTATAGAATACTCCACTCACCATTTTCACCTTTTTGCATCATCCGTTTCAGATCTTGTTGCAACTATATAGTAGGTTTGTTACTTATGTTACATTTGCTTGATATTTCCTTTGACCTAAATTCTCTACAAAGGCTAAACTGGCTTATGGCTCATTTCAACACTGCTAAAGCAGATGTGTATGCTTGTACATGCAAAACTTACAAGGTAATGCATTTTTTTAATTTAAGGAGTTCTATTTGATATTATACATAAATAACTTGGAGGCCATCTTCTGCCAAAGGTCCTAAACAGGAAAACACTGAAAAAAATCCTTCTAGTACAATAACTGGATATCAGCCCTATTTTGTTTTCCAAAAAATGAAAATTATGCATCTGAAATGCAATAATAATTTACTTTAGGACAGCACAATTCATAACACCTTTGATAACAAGGTGAGAGAGGTGTCCAAGCACAGAAAAAGGCAAACTAAGAATTAAAAGATTAACTATTTGACTAGATTACTGCTGGTATAGCACCTTTTTAAGTAAGTTATGTACTCTGAATCAAAGAAAGCTGTACATCAAAGAGATAACAAGCTTACCAACACTCTCTAGAGTGCATGTATCAATGTCCTTACCTATTTTGGTAACTGTAGTAGGTGGCATCACGAGGGATGGTGCACAGTTGTTTGCCATAGCAGCATAACGTCTGTGGTGAAAATTCATACTGTGCAAAAAAAAAAAAAAAAAAGATGAAAAAATTAATTAACCAATATACAATCTGTACTTCAGTTTGTTGCCGAGCATTTAAATAAAAATCAAAAATGGTTAACTTCATCCCAATGCAGAAATATTACATTTAAGGTAGTGGGGAAGCAATAGTGTAGGCTAGTGTTCTCCCAGTACATGTTGGGTCAAATGCAAACTTCAAATCATATATATGTGGTATCCAAGCATTTGACTGATACTTATTTATATTTTTGTGTAATTATAAATTCTGATTAAGTATATTGTGATAGCTACTTCTTGCAACTATCAGATTATGAAATTACTTTGACACATTGTTTTCTTATAGCAAGGAAAATAAGAAGATTGCAAAAGAATAACATTGATAATCCAGTCAGAACCTGAAACATCATGAAATCAATTCAGAATATAAATCTCTTCAAGGCACTCAAAATTTATGCAAATTCTACATTAAAAAAACATTTTACAAGATAGGATCATGAAATTGCTAACTGTAATTTTAAGAAAACATTCAAAGAAAAAAAAAAAAGGCATGATGCAATTTCACAATACTGTCACTGGTGGTGAAAAATGCAAGCAGTACTGAGGCATCATGCTGCTGGGTTATCACCTAATGGAGGCAAAAAATTAATAATTTTCATCTCCTCAGAAAACACAGTAGCCAGTACACTGAAAGGAGGGGAAAAATACGCAGACAAGTTTTACAATCAAAAATAATGAAGCCGTCTAGAGTGGCATGGGAAGTGGAACATAATTACCCCTAGACACACAAGAGACAAATGTTCCGGTTATTTATAGATGCAATAAAGTTGGCTTTACTTAGAACACGTCTGAGCGTTAATAGAAGTTAAAGTTGAAAAATGACAGAGTTTATCTGTATGTGTCTCAGCAGTTGTATTACTGCCAGCAGCAATACAGAAATTACTGTGATCAACCTGATGGGGATAAAATACAGATGCATCTTAAAAAATGTGAAAATTATGAAACAGGTAATTTATTTTTGTAATTTATTTCAAAAAGATAAGCCTTCATATACTGTATGCTATATTTATTACACGTAAAGTGAAATAGTTCAGTCTTTTTTTGTTTTAATGTTGATGGTTATGGCAGATAGCTAATGAAAATCAGAAATACAGTATCTCAAATTATTAGAATATCTAATTTCAAGTTTGAATAAATTGCTATTCAAACAGCATAAATACCATGTATCTCTTAGTCAAAGGTCAGTAAAGCCAGCAACCATTATGGGGAAGACTGCTGACTTGACAGCTGTCCAGAAGACTATCATTGACTTCTTGTAAGCCACAGCAGGTCATTGCTGAAAAGGCTAGCTGTTTGCAGAGTGCTGTATCGATGCATATTAATAAAAAGTCAACTGGAAGGGAAAAGTGTGGTAGGAAAAGGTGCACAAGTAAAAGGGGTGAATGCAACTTTGAAAGGATTACCAAGAAAAGTAGATTCAAGAAATTGGGAGAGCTTCACAAGGAGTAGACCGAGGCTGGTGTCAGTGCATAAAGAGCCACCACACACAGATATGTTCAGGAAAGGAGATAAAATTGTAGCAGTCCTAATATTAAGCCACTCCTGAACGAGAGACAACATCAGAAGCATCTTACCTATGCAACTGGACAATTGCTCAGTGGTCCACATGCCTCTTTTCAGAAGAAAGTAAATTTTGCATTTCATTTGGAAATCAAGGTCATAGAGCCTGGTGGAAGAGTGAAGAGGCACAGAAGCCGAAGTGTTTGAAGTCCACTGTGAAATTTCTGCGGTCTGTGATTTGTAGCTCCATGTCATTTGCTGGTGTTGGTGCAAAGTCAATGTAGCCAGCTACCATGAGATTTTAGAGCATTTCTTGCTTCCATCTGCTGACAAGCTTTATGGCGATGCTGATTTCCTTTTCCAATAGGACAGCACCTGCCCACAGTGCCAAAACTACTATTAAATGGTTTGCTGACCATGGTATTACTGTGCTAGACTGGCCTGCGAACCCGCCTGACCTGAAGTATTGTCAAGAGGAAGATGGTACAGATGAGATGAAGTCCACTATCAAAGCAACCTGGGTTTCAATAACACCTCAGCAGTGCCACAAGATGATCACCTCCATGCAATGATGAATTGATACAGTAATTTGTGGTAAAGGAGCCCCAACCAAATATTTGCAGCATAAAGTAACATACTTTTCAGAAGTTGGACATTTCTATATTAGGAATCCTTTTTTGATTGACTGCAGGTAATATTCTAATAATATGAGATACTGGATTTCTGATTTTCATGAGCTATCTGCCATAATTATCAACATTAAAACAAAAAGGCTTAAAATATTTCACTTTACATGTAAAGAATATAGCATATATGAACGGCTTACCTTTTTGTAATAAATTATGAAAACAAATGAATTTTTTCACAATGTTCTAATTTTTTTGAGATGTACTACCTGACTCCAAATGCAAAGCAGTCAAAGTAGTAAACATTTACCAACAAGTGTTCAGCTATCTGTGAGAAAATGAGAAATTAATACATAACACCTTATATACTTTATTGCCCCTTGGAATAAATAAAGTTATCTATTCTCATCTACCGTATACTAAAGTGCACTTGTCTGTTATAGAATAAAGAATATGACAGCCTCTTGGAAGTATGACAGGAAGAAAAAAAAAAATCAACATGCAACATAGAAAGATAACTGCTTCACCACTCAGACTGTGATCTACCCAGCATATTTTATTGATATTTAAGGCATACACCAGATGTTTATTTTTTAATTGTAATTACAAAGAAATCAAGTATGAAAAAAATACAGATATACTACTGACTATGTGGATTACTAGCTGAAGACTAAAGCAGATGCAGAGAACAGATAGAATACTAGCAGGTAAGTGATCATTTTAGCCTAGGCTTCCATTTTTCAATTGTGAGTTTGGTTTTATTATTATTTCTCTGAACTAGTTTTGTCTCCATGCTAAAATATTACTCTGTTACTATAAACAAAATTCTTCACAATAAAATCAAAATGTGATTGTTACTCACCTTTCGACCACAGCAGTAACCAAGAGACTGCATTACAGGATCAATCTCTTGTTCAAAGACCTCTGCGAGTTTTGTGCAACATTTATAGACACGGGAGGTCTTTTTATTGTATAACCAGGCATTACTAAACATTAGCCATACATCATCAGCAAACTGCCAAGGGTCCTGGTACAGGCCAGTGTCCAGCTTCCTTTTTATTGTTGACAGGTCCATGGGATTTTTCACTATGTCAAAGTAATCCTGATCAGGAAAAGAAATAATGAAATTCTAACATAGTGGTTTTTAAGTTCGGTCATGAGGGACCCCTACATGTTTTTATTCCAACCAGTCTCAATATTATTGTATCATTCTTGCATTTATTTACATTGAATCTCATTGCTAAATTGTCCAGCTTACAAAAATGTCAATGAAATGTGTATTCTTTGCTATATGTCATGATTGCTTAAGTTTCTTTTATCATTTTCCATTGAATTTACCATATTCTGTAGCTTACATCCTTAATTGTATCCATATGGTGATGACTGGCAATGATCAGAGCAGATACAGGTACAAAACAACACTGAATGTTAAAGAGGTGCAATTACTTCAATGCCATTTTTACTTGTCTCTCTTATCATTAAGAAACATCTTTTACAAATGGGCAGATATGTGAATATGCAACTAAAGCAATTATTCCCCTTTAAAATTGAGTATTGCTGGCATTTGGATATAATCAAGGAAACTAATTCTATAGGAAATTAAGGATGGCTCACTAAACAGGGTAAAGAATGGTGCACTGATTGTTAAACTGAATGGAATAAAATCCTACTGTCACAAGGGTCCTCCAGGATTAAATAGGACAACCATTGTTCAAACACTTTACAATACCGCAGACATAATAACAATTTATCAGATCAGGCAGAGCAGGTTAAAAGGGTAGATTTGGCATTTTTCAGATCCAAGTGATTTTTTTTCACAACAATGGTGTACATTAATTTGCCACAGAAAATATTTCTGTATAAATTAAAAATAAAGTAACTGTGTTTGCAGTTTAAATAAAGTCCAAAGGGCATGAGTGCAAAACAAGAACAAGTCCTCAAACTTACCAGATACATTCACTTTGATGCTGCAGGAGTTCTGATTTCATAAAACATGCCTCCCTTTTTTGTGAGATACGTTTGTAGCAACAACAGCATATTGAAATTTATTTGTTTTATCACAGATTCGCAGCACTATTTTTCCTAAAGTAAGTATACAATCTGCTAGAAGGGGACTATCATGGGAAGAGATTTCATTTAAATAATAAAGTAACACAGCACAAATCTTGGTACGTTTCTTAGGCTGCATGCTGCAATATTGACTTTCTACCAAAATACTGCAACAATGCACTCGTCCAGGAAGTGATAAAATGAAAGAAGTTTCCCCATTATGGAATTCAACATAATTCTAGGTTTCCTCGCCAGATGTTTGAAGCCTCTTTGTAGCTTCTGGCTACACACTTTCTTCCCTCAAATTCTCTTCTTCTCTCTCATCTTGTTAGAGAAACTCATCGATTTATTTTGGTTTGCACAAATACGTGCTGTGATCTCATGGGGATCAAAGGAGGCAGTGTGATCAGAAGACAGCATTAAATGTGAGAGAATGAGACAACAGTCTTATACTGGGATACAGGAAAACATGAACTGACAACTCAGAAACAAGTGCCAAATCTGTAATGAATGGGGAATTTAAACACCCTAGTGTTTTATTCATATTTGAAGCTCATTTTGGCTTCTTCTATTGAATGGAGGTGCCAAAATGCACAATGGAGCAGAAATGACATTAGGACAGTCAAAAAAATTCCAAACTCTAAGGCACCAATTGTCAAAAGCCAAATACACAGAAGTTGAAAGAGAGCAAGTATTTGCTTTTTCCCCTAAATGAATTACGAAGGACGTTTGTTTTGGCTTTCTAAATCCATGGATAAATTACCCACTGTGCAACAATTCTGAAAAAAAGAGTGCATTTTGAAGTCATGCGCAATTATGACACCTGATGATAAGACTATCAACGACCATTGGTGCCTATAAGAAAAACAAACAAACAAAACAGCACCATTGTAACATGACCATCAAAACAATATTATATATAAAGAGGTGCATAAACATTCAAGAAATCAATAAAAAAAACTAGAAAACTGGTATCCCAAAAATCGGTTAAGAAAAATAGGTTAGGCTGGGACACTGTGGAGTCCATTCTTAATGCTTAGCTGTTCAGCTCAAGACCATAAAGCACTGAAGATCACAGATCATTAATGTCAGGTAGCAACCTTCTCAACCTCTTAGAAAGTCAGTGGATTACTAAAGACTAACATTCTGCACAGTCGGTTTACTCACCCCCAGCCCCCACTGACAAAAAATACATACAGTACACATACACTTTACACCAGTTGTTTCAGAGATAGTTTCTAACCACAGATCATAAGGTTATTAAACAACCACTCACAGTGACAAATGCTGTATTTGGTCTTATATGTGTATATCTCTCCATTATAAAAGGAAATCGTGAGATGAGACTTTTTAAAAGGGATAATTTAAAGTCCAACGAGATGAGACTTTGGCCATGAGATTTTTTCAAGTCACGCTCTTTTCTAAGGATTTTGACAGACAAAATTCTTGCTCTTGACAGACAATTATGTACAACTCTTATTGAAGAATTTCATCCCAAAGGGTTATTAACAGAAGAAATGAGTACACGGGAAATCCTAACACCGAGAAACGATGAAGTCAAATTAATTAACGTGAAAATCGTTGATCGGTTACATGGCAAATTGGTTAAATGCATATCAATAGACTATGCTGAAACAGTTGGTGGTGATTATGCGGAAGATGAAAACATCAACTTACAATATCCCAAAGAACATCTACAACCATTAACACCATACGGTCTTCCACTGCCCGAATTACTGCTGAAAGAAGGATGTATCCAAGAAAGGTAATGTAGTGCATTTCCCGCAGATAACAGACACCAAAGGAGATCTTGATATGCCATTCATATTAAAACGTTAACAGTTTCACGTTAGAATAGCTTTTGCAAAGACAATTAACAAATCATAGAGACAAACACTCGAAAAAGTCATTTTACTTATTAGAGAGAAAGAAACGAAATTCACTCACGGGCAATTATACGTTGCGTTGTCACGTTGTAAGTAAAAAACACAGAATCAAAATTCAATGCGATATTGATGAAAATGTAATTAAAAAAATTGTTTTTACTGAAGTATTACAATAAAAGTGTAAGTTTAAAATGTATTTGCATGTTAATTTCAAATCCAAACAAAACGAAATCGTATAAATCAATGAATAACTAACGCAACATGAAATATAATTTACTTTCAAATTATTACGTTTTACTATTTTTTAATATGGTTAATTTCTCGCTGTAATGTAAAATAGTTAGTTCTATTATACATATGTAACAATTCCCATGAAAATAATCTGTTTAAATTGTATATCCGCATCGCCATACATGAGTGGCTAGGGCATAGTGCTGGCCCGGGGATTGGTGACCGAAGCGAGCAGGGGGCAAAGCCCCATAGTTTTATATAATTTTGGGCTGCTGTTCGATCAAAAAGAAAAAAAAAATTAACTGAATATTAATCACAACTTATTGTATTTCCTTTAACCATATCAATATTTTTTTTTATAAAGCACAAATAAAGTGATTAATCAGTGATACAAAAGTTGTATTTATGACTTGGCTATGCATATTTAATTATTCCAGTTGGTTTATTGAACAGTTTTGTGCAACAGACACAATCACCAAATGACCACCAAACACCCCCAAACCCCTCACTCCCCAGTTGTTATAATATTTGGGAAAACCAATACATATGGTCTGAAATACAATGTTGCAAGAAAACATGCCAAAAGCACCAACACCCATACAAACAATTAGATATTAAAAAACAGAAACATAAAACAATGATTCAACTTTGTGCACAATCAGCATTGTTACAGCTCAGATTGTGCTTAACTGCAGGATACATGTAAGTCAAATCTGCAGCTGTTACCTAAACAGGAGGAGTCATTTATTAGATTGAAAATGAGGCTTTTAAATGGCAAATGATAGGCTGAAAAAACTTCTAAATATACTATATATCCGACAGGGTTGTAAATTTAGATGTTTTAAACTGCACATTTATCACAAAATGTATCACTTATGAATCTGTATAACATCTGCAAACATCAGACCATATCTAACTGAGTATGTAGCCCAAGTTCTGGTCCAGGCTTTGGTCTTGTCATGTCTAGATTAACTGAGGACTAAAAGAAGTAGTCTCATGTGCCATCAAGCCACTACAGATGGTACACAATGCAACAGCCTGTTTTGTATTCAAAACAGCCAAAATGGGCGCACATCATTTCTTTGTTCAGTATGCTACATTGGCAACCTGTAGAAGTAACATTTAAGTTAAAATCAATGATGTTTGCTTACAGAGTAGTCAGTGGGTCAAGCGCCCGTGTATAGCAAGGACAATGGTGAGGTGTTATGCTCCTTCTTGCCAACTGAGGTCCGACAGTGACCAGCGTCTGGCAATACTTCCTCATTGTGGTATCAAATATCAATCCAGACTCTTTTCATATGTAGTTTCTAGTTAGTGGAATGAGCAGCCTGTCCTAATCCAAACTGCTGACTAGCTCATTGTGTTTAGGAAGCCCTTGAAAACCCTACTGTTCTGTGAATATATCAAATTGTTAATGTTTATTGCTCTGTGGACATCTGTCATATTGTTGATACTTTGTTATGCCATCTTTGTACCTCTTCACTTGTGCTGATCAAATTTTTGTAACCTGTCCTGCTAAACTTGTTTAAAACAGTCCCTAGACTGATGTTACTCGATTAGGTTGACCTCCTTTGTAAGCCATCTTTGGATAAAAACATCTGCTAAGCAAATAAATGTAAATGTAAATATAAAAAGTATAACTATCTTAAACTTCATCCTAAATACAAATACCATGATTAGCATGATCAATTTGCACTAATTAGTGCCTTGTTTTATTGGTTACAGTATAATATCGGTTAATGTACGCTATAATGTAGGCTACGGTAGGCAACATGCAATTAAACGAGAACAGATCTGCTTTGGGGGAAGTGTGATTCCGCTATTATCATCTGCTTTTTAGCTGTTCATACATGGGTAGCATCTGCACCGCACTGTTTCAGGTCAGATATTCCTACATGGTGTCCAAAAAAAGCATCAAGGCAACTCTACCCACTGCCAGGGACAGAAGTGACCCACTAACATACTTCCTCCCACTCAGACTTAAACCACCATTGCCAAACTGCATTAGAAGACATTAGTGTGTGTAGAGTCCACTTCCGGATATTTCACTATATTGTGCAAGAAATTTTTTTTGTGCAGTTCTTGTCTGTCTGCAACATTAGCACGATACGAAAATAAAACTCTCACTCCTCTTTAGCCAATTAAGATTTTAAATGTCCCCACGTAATTCTCTGCACTTTGAAGAGCTAGTTTACATAATTACAATCCCGTATTACAATAGAGGTGAGGCAACTCTACTGATGAGTGTGGATAAAATCGATCATCAAGAAACAACATAGGAAATGATCAAGTGCTGGTGACCTGCTACTCTTATTAATAGACTTACATTTATTTGCTACTTTTAACCAGATTGTTTAATGGAATCTTGGAAAGTGAGAGGATGCCTGAGGAATGGAGAAGAAGTGTACTGGTGCCAATATTTAAGAATAAGGGCGATGTGCAGGACTGTAGTAACTAGGGGGATAAAATTGATGAGCCACAGCATGAAGTTATGGGAAAGAGTAGTGGAAGCTAGGTTAAGAAGTGAGGTGATGATTAGCGAGCAGCAGTATGGATTCATGCCAAGAAAGAGCACCACAGATACAATGTTTGCTCTGAGGATGGAGAAGTTTAGAGAAGGCCTGAAGGAGTTGCATTGCGTCTTTGTGGACCTGGAGAAAGCAAATGACAGGGTGCCACGAGAGGAGTTGTGGTAATGTATGAGGAAGTCGGGAGTGGCAGAGAAGTATGTAAGAGTTGTACAGGATATGTGCGAGGGAAGTGTGATTATGGTGAGGTCTGCGGTAGGAGTGACAGATGCATTCAAGGTGGAGGTGGGATTACATCAGGGATCAGCTCTAAGCCCTTTCTTATTTGCAATGGTGATGGATAGGTTGACAGACGAGATTAGACAGGAGTCCCCGTGGACTATGATGTTTGCTGATGACATTGTGATCTGTACCAATAGTAGGAAGCAGACTGAGGAGACCCTTGAGAGGTGGAGATATGCTCTAGAGAGGAGAGGTATGAAGGTCAGTAGGAACAAGACATAATACATTTGTGTAAATGAGAGAGGTCAGTGGAATGGTGAGGATGCAGGGAGTAGAGTTGGCTATATTATATGGGTTGGAGACGGTGGCATTGACCAGAAAGCAGGAGAAAGAGCTGGAGGTAGCAGAGTTAAAGATGCTAAGATATGCATTAGGTGTGACAAGGATAGATAGGATTAGAAATGAGTACATTTGAGGGTCGTCTCAAGTTGGACGGGTTGGAGACAAAGTCAGAGGCAAGATTGTGTTGGTTTGGACATGTGCAGAGGAGAGATGCTGTGTATATTGGAAGAAGGATGCTAAGGATAGAGCTGCCAGGGAAGAGAAAAACAGAAAGGCCTAAGAGAAGGTTTATGGATGTGGTGAGAGAGGACATGTAGGTGATGGGTGTAACAGATCAAGATGCAGAGAACAGAAAGATATGGAAGAAGATGATCCGCTGTGGCGACCTCTAACTGGAGCAGCCGAAAGAAGAAGAAGAGACATTTATTTGCTACTGCTTCGTTTACAATACATGAAAAGTGGTCAGTTTAAATCAATTAAATTAACACATTTAAGTTGTGCTAAAAAATATAATCCCAGAAATTTTTAACATGTTATTCACACACATTAACAGCGAATAATAAGCAGCTCCAATATAAGTGTATATAAATGTTTTATGAATTCTATTTTATCATTTCATTTGTTGGAATTACACTACTGTCACCATTCTGATGAGAACTGAAAGTAAAAAAAAAAAAACTGTACACATAAGAATAAACCTTAACTTTAAGAAAAACCTTGTCCTAACTGCTGGAACCACTCAACATAAGAACTGAAGTATTCACAAGCTGCAGGAAATTGCATCCCTAGAGATAAAAGGTTGCTGCAGAGGGATGGGGAAAGAAAAGCACTGCCAGACTACTTTAAAAAATAGCAGGATCACACAAAAAAATAATTTTTCTCTTGAAAATGACAACAATACATTTTTTAACAAGATTTGTGTAATCACAAGATAATGACCAATACTCAAGAACATTCTTGGCTGGAAAACTTGGCAGATTTGGCAGGTTTTAAAGCTTTAGATTTTAGTTGGACTTCTGTTATTTGAAACCTATAGGGTGGTCCAGATCTAATTACGCAATTTTCATTACGCTATAACTTATTAAGTTTATTACACAGAAAATCACCCGAAAAATCCTGAACCATCGAGAAGTGTGGGAACTGACGACATGAAGAATCGCCTTCGTGCTGAACTGGAATCGTCCCTGCATAAATCAAAGTCATTCAGATGATCTGGATCTGCATAATTAGATCTAGGCCACCCTGTATATTAAACTCCTAATAAAACTGTAGTTTTCTTTATTTATTTCATACAAAATACACAAACTTAGAAAACAATTGCCTGTGGCAGATTAATTTACATGTTGATTGTGAAATAATAACCGACTTGTAAAATACCAAACTTATCCTTTAAAAAGCATCAGACCAGAGAAGAAAATTTCTTAAGTACAACATAATGGACTAACAGTTTTTCACAGGAAAGTAGCACTCATGAAAATAAAGTTTTATGTTTCATTTCTCGAAAGCATGATAACTGATAGTTAACATAATTATTAAAAGACGATATACTGCATGCAGAGTCAATATATACACTTCTCATGAGCACTTGTTAGCTCTGCAAAGTGGACAATTACAGCTTTCCAAAGTAGACTGCAAGAAGACGGACTTTTCCTATTTAAATTTATTGATCTTATATCCTGTATTGTCATACAAAATGATAATGTATTCCATAACTAACTGAATAAAAGATGCTTCAACCACATACTTGTTTATTATTATCCCTCTTTCTGTTTATTTTTCTATATCAAGTAATTGTAAACAATAGCAAGGACCAAAACTAGGTTGCCTTTATTTAAACAAAAATACCATGTTCTCTAACATTTACAGACTTAGATATAAGCTAATATATAAAAATATAAAACCGTGAAGATAGTATTCACTAAATACATGCTGTTCAAGTTACTTACGGGGATTCCTAAGAACTGGGGATCTACAGGTTGACGAAATGGAAGAGATTCTGGATCTTGTCGATATAAAACTTCTAACATAGGCATCAGTGCTTGCCTTAACTCTTCTGGTTTAAAAACTGGAGACAAAGAAAGAGAAAGAATTAAAAAACAATAAGCTGTACTTTTTCAAGTGAATGGCTATTGCAGCTTTTCAGAATCGTACATTTTCTGTGGCCTTGTGACACAACTGCAGGGTGAACCTGACCATTGGATCCCATCTCCTTCTCCTCCTTGACCTCTGCCTTCACATCACATTTTTTTTCTTCCACTTCCATTGGCTCCGGTTTTCCCTCCACACCATCAGAATCCTCTTTAACTTGAGATACTGTTTGGAATATATCATCTTCAGGCTAAGAAAAATAACATTCAGGAGTAACTGGTTTATCATCATGTAATTATAAGATTAGAATGGTCATAGTTTAGTTTAAATTATCATAGTTTACCATTTAAGAAAAAGGGACTCAGAAAACAAACATAAATAAATAAAACTGGAAAAAGAGAGATTTTTGTGCAGAAGGTTGCTAACCTCAGGAATATGATACCAGGATATATTAAGACAGTACAGACACAACATCTTTTTAAGGGTCAGTGTGCTTAAATGGACATCAGGGAAAAGCTTATTATAAAAGGCTCCATTTACTTAAAAATTATTGACAAATGAAACTGGACCATTCAGTTCCTAAATCCCACGTAGGTACTTTTTAAAATGTGTTGATATTTTTTTTACATGACATTGGTAACTTGCTTCAGATCTCAAAATGCTTTTGTGTTAAGTAGGGATTCCTGGATTTTACCTTGAAGGTACTCCTCCTAAATACTCACTAGAGTTAATGATGAAGTAATTCACATTTTAAATGAAACAATTCTGCCGAACCAAGTTTACCAACATTTTTAAGAATACCGAAGTCCTGGATTAGAACATCATGCAATATTATCTGGTATAGACTACATGTGTTCAATTCTGTTAACCCATCAGAATAATACCTGACCTTGAGTTGAGGGTGTATATGATTGGGGTTTACAGCATGGCTTTAAGAGCTGCTTTTATTTACCCATTTAATTTTGCTAAAGTTGGGCATAAAAACTGTAGATGCATCCACAAACTTCTTTTCACAAGTCTATTATACAGATTCAGCATTACTTAAGTCACATGATATTTTTTTTTAAACAGTTCTTATAATATAACGTTAACACTGCTGGATGAGAGTGTTATACCACTGTAAACCCCTGAACCCTTTTTATCGTTTGCACTCTGTTGGTTGCTATCAAATATTTAACATTTTATAATTAACGTGTTTTTGATGACATGTTAATGATCTGAACTCGTCTAGATCAAAATAAATTCTCCAAACGTTTTCTCACGTAAACACTGCCCAGTTCTTTATGAATTGCTTTTAGTATGTCCTAACTATTTGCTTCTTCCCAAATTTTGGTAATCTCTACAAAATCCCTAGGTTTGCAAATTTAAAATAAACTATGTAATATTCAGCACAAACAGTTTAGGTACCCATAAGTCCACCAAACAGCTCAAACCATGAGAGAATATCTATATGGAGAATATTCTCCATTTTGTGCTTCATGTCATTGGCCCATTAAAAAGCACCTTTACAAGTTATACCTTACCACGCTGCCTGTAAAATCACATCAGGCCCAGGAGCTTTGTCATTCTTCAACACACCTAGAGCCCGAGACACTTCAGACTCTATTTTGAAATCTTTAAAACCAGAATGTTTAAAAGAAATGCCTAAGGCAGAAATAATTATCTTTTGCAAATATTTATATGAAGTGATTCAGTTCTTGTTGGATCTGTTGCTAATTTCGGATTAATTGTCCATGAGCATTTTTTCCCTCATTATTCTCCTTTAAGTAGTGATTAAGAAAATGCAATTTACCTCCTGTTTCAGTTTGGCTTGATGTTCACTATATTTAAATTCCTCCTCTTCTTCTTCTTCTTTGGATTTTGACTTCATATTGACTACAAAGTCAGCTCCACACTGCTGAGAGTTTAGAACTCCATTTGTAACAGTGCCTGGAGAAGCTGAATGAAGATCAACACAACCTGCTGCCTCAGCAACCTTTGGGTTAAAAGAAACTTGTAAGTTATGGTCAGGATTCATTCTATATAACCATCCAACTATTTTCACAACCACCTATCCAGTCCAGGGTTACAGGGAACCTGTGCTTACCTGGTAAGAAAACATTGGCTAGGGTACTAGTTCATCAGAGGGCACATACACAAACATAAACCCAGGATTTTACAATTCTTAATAAAGCGAAAAAGGGAACAACTACAAACTAAAATCACAATCTAACAAAGAAGATGTACCATATAAATGGAGCATATAATTTCAAATTTAAATATATATATTAGTAACCTGTGCAAAATACAGAAAAATATCATTTAATAGTCAGTACTATATAAGTACCGTAGATCCCGGAATACAAGCCGACCCGGTATATTAGCCGATCCCCTTCTCTACCGACTAAATTACATGTATTTGCCGATGACCGGTATTTAAGCCGACCCCCTTCTCCAAGCAAAATTTTCAAAATTTCCTTAAAAGTGTCTCTTCGGGTATATTTATAATGTTTATCGGCGAGAATTTGAGACTGCCGGCATTTTTGATGGAAACTAGGAAGTGATTGCGGAGAAGTTTGGTAAATTGGAACCTTTGTGTTGAAACTATATACGCAAATACGGTACATCGGCGGGTGGATCTCCGGAGACTTGTTATAAATTTGATTAACTTAAATACGCAATACAGTGGACCCTTGACTTACGAACTTAATTCGTTCGCAAAGGCTAACCCATAATGCGTTCCAAACCTCCCACTACAACACTTACTTAACCTTTTCATAATAAAAAACACCAATATTTTTTCTAATGTACTAACCAAAAAGTTATAAAAAGTGCCTAGCCTACTTCGATTAGGCTAGGAGCATGGCAGCGCACAGCGGCTCAAGGCTCTCCTTTTCAGTGCACTTTTTTGTTGTTTTTGTACTTTTTTTTTGTCCTTGTTTGTGCACGATCGGTTCGGCGAACATCCGCTACACCATTCAGAACCTTATAGACATCGGTGTCCAGAGCCAGACATCTGTTTTGAGTGTTTTTCATCACACGCACAACATCCCAGACAACATAGCGAGACCAGCGGGCTCTCCGTGGTTTGTTGTCGGGTCTAGGAGACGACACAGACGGAGGAGGGAAAGAAAGCAGAAGCGGGGCCGCAGATACGGCGTTATGCTAAGGCTAAAAAAACAACCATACAAGCCCTATACAGAACTTTTTTCTGCACTGAAGGAGCTGCTTTTAATCTCATTGTAGATGCGTATAGTGACAGTAAAAGGCATTCTATTCTAGAAACAATT
This sequence comes from Polypterus bichir lapradei, assembly GCA_026402145.1. Classification (NCBI taxonomy): domain Eukaryota; kingdom Metazoa; phylum Chordata; class Cladistia; order Polypteriformes; family Polypteridae; genus Polypterus; species Polypterus bichir. The sequence goes on along the minus strand of JANRMT010062861.1, from coordinate 12,863,070 downwards.
TCATACTGTACTCACCATTTAATTTGACATCTTTGGGCTGCAGGAAGGGAGGAGGAGGAGATATTTCCACACAATGTCCATCTTCGTTTCAAAATTACATCCACAAACACATGTATCTGGACTCCGACTGACGCTACTAACGCTCTCGGTTGTTTGTTTACAATCGCGCAAGCGGATACACGTGACCGCATCCGTTTCGTAACGCAAGATGTGGATCGTAAATCAAAATAAAAAATTTTATTTTAAACTTCCTGATAATTTATTATAAATTTTATTAATAAAATCAACAACTAAAACACTTTTTTGAATAAATTCTTTATTTAATTTAAAGTACCGGCATGCAAAGTTACTTCTTCATCTGAAAGATGGCTCTGTGGTTTCGTCATTATTTACTTCCATATTCATCGGCAAAACTGGCATTGCGCTGGAAATCTTGAATCTGAAATGATACTCGTTGTATAAACCGAACCCCAAACTCCAAGCCAAAAATCTAGGACGAAATTCTCGGCTTGTATTCCGGGATCTACGGTATATATAAAAATTATGTTTTGTTTGGTAGCAGCCAAGAAAAAATTTTATTCTTGGTTTTAATAGAGAAAGAGATGAATCCATCTATCCATCCATTATCCTACCCGCTATATTCTAACTACAGGATCACAGGGGTCTGCTGAAGCCAATCCCAGCCAACACGGGGCGCAAGGCAGGAAACAAACCCTGGGCAGGCCGCCAGGCCACCGCAGAGGGGATGAATGCATATCTTCAATTCAAAAGCATAACATGGGCCGTTTTAGATGATTGAATAGATGGATGAATAGCTGATAACTGAATTATCCAAAACTTAAGATTTTTCCCAGGACATTTTGATTTTGCTTGCTAATGTTCAGTTTGGGTCACTAAAGCCCTCTGTATCAGGAACTTGTCATTTCCAGTCTACATAAAAACATGAAATTAAATGTTTTTGCAGCTACAGGATCACCATAAACAACAAGAGTCAGTAATTTTTAGTGGAGAACTCTTTAACAGCAAATCAAAATATCATACAAAAACAAAATCATTTATTTTTTCTATAAATAGGTAACCGCAGGTACCACTTACAGCAGCAGTAGTAGGATGTGTAGGTTGCAACTCTTGAACTGGGCTAAGTGGCTGAGTCAGTGCACAAAGCGATCCAAGAGCTGGTGGTGTGCTTTGTGCTGCAGCTGCACTAGGAAGGCCATTAGGAGTTGAAATAGATGCTGGTCCTAAAGAGGAAACTGTTGTTGAGGGCTGAGCCGATTGGTGTGCCAGGATTTGAGAGGAGGGAAGCTGAGTAGGCTGCACTTCTGCAGGTGGTGCTATGTGGACTGATGGCTGCACAGCAGGTGCACAAGGCAGTGCAGTACTCTGACTGGTTACTCCAGCAGCATTCTGTGTTTGAGAATGGGTCTGCAAAATATATACTTATAACAATAAACAAAAAGGTAGAGAAAATAGAGCAGAGTCCAAACATCAGTACTACATATTTTAAAAAAGGCAAATCATGTAATCAGATAGGTACACTGTACATACTATATACTGTAAACATTCAATAAGAAAACGGCTAGTAAGAATAGTACCTAGTTTTACATAGGCTCAGAATTAAACAAAAGCAGAGGCAAAATGCATTCATACTGAGTGCAACATAGTGATTACAGAGGTAAAACTGCTTTAGTAAAGTCGTTAAAAGCAACTAATGGAAAAACAAAACTAGTTTGTTATCTGGTAACAACTTTATATCCATTTTAAAAATAGAAGGCCATAGGGCAGTATGAAGGAAATTATTTTTGGATATCAAGCATGGTAATGTGCTGGCTGATGTTTCTCAGCAAAAATGGTATAATACCCCAAGGAAACTGAACAAAATACACTCATAAGAAATTAAAGGAAAAATGTTTCTATCAGCATTGTACAAATAATAATAAAGGTGATACTGGCTCCATTTGAGCTGGGTAGGGAAAACTGCTTACCACAATTTAGGAAAGAAACTGATGACCATGGCAAGGATCAAAAATGACAAGAGTCAATAACAAAGTTAAAATTATTTAAAAAACCGAAACTGAATATATCCAGCTTGGCAATTTTAAATACTACAATAAACCTAAAATGACAAATAAGGTGAAAACATTTAGATTATTTGTTGGAAATTTGAATTCACGACATGTCAAATGTGCTGAATTGGATTAAAGGCAAAAGAAGGAGACACGATATAACATTTTCAAGACAGACGATTAAAAATGTATTCAATTAACTGCTGGAAAGTGTGTTAGACTTTTGCATTATGTTGTTTTGTTTTTGATGTACAGTAATCCCTCGCTATATCGCGCTTCGACTTTCGCGGCTTCACTCTATCGCGGATTTTATATGAAAGCATAACTAAATATATAACGCGGATTTTTCGCTGCTTCGCGGGTTCTGCGGACAATGTGTCTTTTTACTTCCTGTAAATGCTTCCTCAGTTGGTTTGCCCAGGTGATTTCTTACAAGGGACACTATTGGCAGATGGCTGAGAAGCTAACCAATCAGAGCACGCAGTTAAGCTCTCCTGACTGAGAAGCTAACCAATCAGAGCACGCAGTTGAGTTCCTGCGTGCTGAATGCAGTGTTAACCAGGAAGTCTCGTCTCGCTCATTCAGCATCAACGTGTTTCGCTGTGTAAAGAGTTGTGCTCCTTTTGCGTTTATCTTTGTGCATAGTCAAGCACTTCATTATGGCTCCAAAACGATCTGCTACTGCTTCAGGGGCCGTGCCCGAGCGCAAGAAGAAGATGTTAACGATTGCCGAAAAGGTAAACGTTTTGGATTTGTTGAAGGCTACGATTCTTTTTATTTAAAAAGTAGGAAAGGAATATAAGATCTACGGCCGCAGTGTCCTTTTAACCAGGGTGCAAAACGAGATGTAAGTGGATGTAATAAGGCAGTAGTCTGGATGGAATCTGCTTTAGGGATTTGGATTGAAGACTACCAGAAGAAGAACAATGGCAGTGCTACACAATCGCCTGAAGTGGCTCCTTTACAAGGGCTGTAACGCTCTCCTTTGTTGTGCAGTAAAATTAAACTCCTCGTTATCGGACAAGTCATCGTGTCATTGTTGGTGAGTAACCATAATTAATTTTCTTCTTACAGTGCTTAGTACATTTACATACGTTTAGTGTCACTGTACACACATTTACTGTATACTATTTTTCTTGCATTGTACGTATTTATTGCTGGTGGCCTGTCTATCGTAATGGCTGTAACATATGTGATATCGGAGACACTCAATATCTTTAAAATAATATTTAGGTTTTACTGTATATACACAGTGTGTTTATATACATAATTTCAATGAATCTTACCTAATATCTAAGAGAATACAAAGGGATTATGCTGTATAACTCTGCGGGGAATATTTATAAACAGTGCGGGAGAGTTTATAAGGGCTTAAAATATATGAAAATAACCATACAAACATATGGTTTCTACTTCGCGGATTTTCACCTATCGCGGGGGGGTCTGGAACGCAACCCCCGCGATCGAGGAGGGATTACTGTACACAACAAAAACAGAAGATCACAGTCTAAATTGAAAAATGCAGAGTTAGTCGAGAACATCTATAGGCTGCTCCTCAAATTATTTTTTTATTGTCCAAGAACATGCTTTTCAGTTCCCAAACAGAATTACAAATATGTATATGAGGTAATGAGACCTATGCCAAGTTTTCATTTTTAGTTTTTGACTCTAAATATACAACCCAGCATCTAAATACTTCTATAGGATTTAATTGCAAGGCAGAAGAAGGAATGAATCTTTATTAGTAACGAATAAGATCAACTCTACCTGTGAAACCCCAGTTTGAGATGTAGGTTGTCCCATACTCAAATTATTTACATTCATAGGTCCAGGTGATACTGTAAACTGGTTTTGAGGCAGAAACTGGTTCTGAATATTTGTCTGGCCAACCACATTACTACTCTGGGCTCCAAACAGGCTCGGGGCTTGTGCTAATCTTGATGGTGATGGACCCATCTAATTTATATAAAAAAAAAAAATTATAAATAATTGCTTTGGCTTTTGAGGTACTACACAACAGGTTCAAAATGCTAGAAGACAAATAAAATAGCTCTCAACAGCTGAACAGATATGATATTTATAAAAGTGAAAAGGGCATTATCTCTACCTCTGAAAATAGCACTAGTGTAATTTTTTTAAAGTTTATAAAAGGTTTGGTTTTCACACATATATTCTATGGAAGAAGAAGCAAGAAATGCATACTAACAGCTGGAACAGCATCCAAGGTGTTCACAGGACCTGCAGGGTTCGTTTGGGAGGATTTCTGAGTCATTTGTGGATTCCCAACAGTCACAGGATTAAACTGGTTAATACCTAATGATAATTATGTAAATTATTAGGAAGCAGTAGTATCCTGTACCAACAGTGAAAATCAGGAAAATGTCCACATTTACAGCTTTACAATATGGAACAGATGATTAATACAAAAAAACAAAATGAGGTTCTCAAACAACCGTAATAAAATTAAAATCATAATGATACAAAATGCTCAGATTACACTCGCATTTGCCCCACCCGAGTCAATTTTTGGTAGGGAAACTTTTGATAACAATTCAAGCTATACACAAGATATGCCAACCAATCTAAACATTCATGCAGTACAGGTAGTCCCCAGGTTACGGACATCCGACCTACGAACGAGGCCACAGCTGCGACGCATGCGCCTCAGTAACTGCCGCTCCGTCACCTTTGGCCTGGGGATGCTGCAATCGGTGGCTGGATGGGGGCGATTTTGCTGCTCGCGCAGTGCAGAAAGCGATTTCACTGCCCGCCCACCACACACGGCTGCCCTGTTCATTATCTGTGGGCGGCTGGTGATGCTGCATGCCGTGACCTAGTTTCGGGGGGGGATTTCGCTGCTCGTGCAGTGTAGTGTCCCTCGGGCAGCTCCCGGCGGCAAGCGATTTCACTGCTCGCCCACTACACACGGCTGCCCCATTCAAACTCGGTGGGCAGCTGGTGATGCTGCAAGCAGTGACCTAGTTGTGGCTGAACGGAGGCCATTGAGGGTGAACGGGGTGGCGGGGGGTAGCATTGTAGTCTGCCTCGGATGGCTGTCTGTTGAATGGGGGCGGTGCTGGATGATTCACTACACGCCTTTCGCCACACCGTGTTCGTTCTCGGTGGGCGGATGCTGCAGGCAGCATACTGTAGTGGAGGGGACTGTGAGGTGGGCTGGTGATGAACCACCCTTCGCCGCCCCCATTCATTCTCAATAGCAAGCCTGCTTGTACAGTTATGCACAGAGCAGGAAGTTGTCTCTTGTTAGTACATCAGATGTGTTGATGACGGGTGCCTTCCTGCTGTGATAGCGTGTACAGTGCTATGCAGAAGAGCTCATCTTAACCTTTTGTCTTCACCCTTCAAAAATGTCTCTGAAGCACAAATCTGATGGAAGTGCTGGTGATACAGTAAAGAAGAGAAAAACCATAATCATTGAAAATAAAGTAGAAATAATAAAAAGGTCAGAGAGGTGAAACTCCATTATTCATTGGCAGAGCACTTGGTTATAGTTGGTCAACAATAGCATTTATTAAAATAATGTACCTGTTCCAACTTGCATACAAATTCAACTTAAGTACAAACCTACAGTCCCCATCTCGTACGTAACCCGGGGAGACTGCCTGTATAATATTTGCCAATTACTCATTTTAAAAATATTTAAGATCCCTTAGGTAAGCTGTGCATGGAATTTTAGACACATATAGTGAGCAAACAAAAATTTGTAATGCACTTCTCCATCTTTGTGCTCTTTATTAAGTGGCAATCTCAACTGTACTTATGAATTCAAAAGAATCCTGAATTAAGTATCCCAAAGGTGAACAATACTGCCTCATAGCTTCAGAAAACTGTGCTTGAACTCTGGGTGTCAGTCTGTGGGAACTTTGCACATTCTCCTTCTCTGTGTATTGGGGAGTTCTTTTTCAGGCAAACCAGTTTTGCCAAAGTTGTGTAGGTTAGGTTCATTTGTGAGACTAACAAATCAGTGTAGGTATGTGGGAAACTGTGCCCTGTGATCGACTGTTGGTCCCATTCAGAGTTATAACAACCTTATACCCAAAACAGCCTATAATTAGGTAAATGTGCAATAATGTAAATAAAATGCAGAAACATTAACCACAGTTAATACACTGGCAAGAATTCATCACCTAATCTTTATAATGTTAAGCCAAACAAATCTGGACGTGTATCTGGAAGTATCTAATCATTGCATCTAAAACTATGTCAGGAATAACTAAATGCTTTCTCTGGAAATGACAGTACAAAATACCTTGTGGTGGCTGCATGCGATTCGTAAGCTGGTTTGGAATGTTGGTTAAGGGCAATGGTCCATCTGAATAAAATTCAAACATGAAAACCAAAAACAATTAATGTCATACAAATAAATAAAACAAACAACTATCTGACACTCTCCCTCACATCCTGGTACCAATAGATTTGACATAACATTTACCTAACACACTTAACTACACTGGAATGAAATAAAACACCGTACTACAAAAACAACAACACTTTAACTGTTGTCTCCATCACAGAACACAAAAAACAAATATCCAGCAGACTTAGCATGTCAAAAGGGTAGTCAGGTAGTATAATATACTAGGCACCTTTTTTCTCTCCCACTACATGCAGCTGCATCCAGTCCCAAAGAAAATATAAATGGTATTAACAAAAAAGAAATATTTAAATCTTTCAAATGGATGCTAAAAACCACATCCATCAAAAACTAGACACAACCAGTTCTGAAACAAGCAGTGGCACAAATAACATTAACATAGTACTTTAAAGATATTCTGTAACTAAAGTCAGCTAGTCATTTATTAAAAATATGTCCAGAACAAGTGTGATTTAACTTTATTACTCACAATTACTCTTAACTAGTATTAGTAATATAAATGTATTTTTTCACTTCTATAGAAGAACCCTTTTTCTTATACTTCAGCAATTATCAGAAAAAGCTTTTCACTGCTAGGTGGTGTATATCTCTCTATTATATAAAAAAATCCTGGGACGAGACAAGACTTTTTCATAAAGATAATTTCAAGTCCCGCTAGACGAGACTTTGTGCCAAGAGATTTAACCACGCCCATGGTCCACTCACCTCTCATTCGTGTGAATGCTATTGTCGAACAAAGTTCCTGTGCTCTCAGCTCTTACAAATTTTTGCAGAGGTGGAAATAAAAGACAAAGAGCAGAAGACAAAGTAGAATGTTGTAAATCAGTTACTATCAGTATTTTGAAACCTAAAATTTTAGTACTTTCATAATCTCTAACCTGTTCTGCATGTGTATTGCACCAACGTTTGCCAAAGTTTTTGAATCTCTATATGACGTTCTACTTTGTCTTCTGCTGGGCATGGTTAAATCTCTTGGCACAAAGTCTCTTCTCGTGGGACTTAAAATTATCTTTCTAAAAAAGTCTCGTCTTGTCCCAGGATTTTTTATATAATAGAGGGACTAAAATTTGTATGTCTCAAAAAACTGATAGTAAAGATCGCATTAGCACTAACAAACAGAAATTATTACTTGGTGAAATAACAGAACAGCAAAAAGAGATTGAATATAGGAGACTTGTAGATCGTCTAATTTGTGTTGCCATCAGTGAAAAGTAGTGTTTCTTCCCAATGAAGAGGCATATCCGCGAGAAATAAAAGATATGTTATTTGGTGAAAGTGAAAGCCACAAACAGTACAGGCAAAATATCTGCACCTGATGAAGGCTATCTACAATAACTTGTTCGCATTCACATCATTCAATAATCAAAACGTAGATTTACATGATTCAGGACCATTCACTATGAGAATCTGTGGTCCCACAACAATTAAAGCTACTACAAGTTTAATTTTAAAGAAACCACAATTCGGTCAGGTTTATATTTATGATCACAGAGAAGTGATGCAACATAGAATCAAAAGAGTTAAACGATCGGATGTACTAGAAATTCTACAGCCAATAATGGATACAAATCCATATGTCCAAAAGGATCTCACTTTTACACAAAATTTATCTGAAAAAACACAGACAAAGAAGTTTTCTTGGATTTCTATATGAATCTGAAAGATCATGCTCGCATACATAATAAACCAAAATGAGACGAATTGTCAGCAATAACAGTGTCGAAAGACGGAGATATCAAAGACAGTGTTGATATTCGTGTTTATCCAAAAGCACAGTACAATTCGCTGCAAGCGACAGATCTGGGAAATGACTAGCACGTAGGGCCCGCATGGGGGTTGGAGAGTGAAACGAGCAGGGGGGCAGAGCCCCCTAGTTTTTACAAAATATCAAGACTATGATTAGTGTATTTTAGATTTTGTACACATATACACATTAAACAAACAAACACCGAGTTTGCTCAGCTAGGATAATTCAATATTCTCAGGTCAATTTTATGATGGTGGGAAAGTAAGATTGCCACTTTTATCTGGAGGTGATAGTTAGAATACTTGCTGTTTTCATTTTTAGGGGTGAAAACATTAAAAGCACTGTGGCTCTATATTTTTAAATGGGGGGAAAGCCCCTTTATGACTTGTGAATCAAGCCCCCCTTTAATTGGTCTAATAGAGTACATTTGTATTAGTAATAGTTGAGTATTTTAGTCATTTTAAACTATATGTCTCTCTATTATAAGGTATGACACACAATGTTGCTGCTTGTATTTCTTTTAAATAAACTGGGTTACTGTGACTTTTATGTGCTTCACAAATTAATAAACTTCATACGATAATGATTACCATCACCTTATTATTAATACTTTACACATAAGATTAAAAATACTAAAAGTTTATAATTTAAAATACAATAAAAGACATTTGGGTACAACCTATGTGACGATTTCATCTCCTGCTTTTGCTATTATAGTATCATGGCTACATGTTTCTTTTTTCAAATAACAGCATGTATTCTATTTCATGAGCTCAGTCAAAATTTTGCTCTTTATTTCCAAGTGTTTGAAAAAGGGCATTCATTTTCTGACACTGCGAACAATGAGATTCTGTGGATGTATAAATATTTTTACAACACCTGTATGATCTCATGGCCTTATCTGAACAGGTCAGAAAACTGAGTCTCTCTAGTAGAACATTTAAGCATCACAAGTTTAATATCTAACTGGTATGTAAAGGCAGCAAGAAAGTAAAAAATTTGTATTTTCTCTCATTTAATATTAAACCCATCAGTAAGTTAACTTAATTACTTGTGGCACTGGCAGTTGACATAGTTGATTACAACATACATGAACAGCTTATAAGCAAGAACAGTCAAATTATTAATATATAATTTCTTTAAAGCATCTGCAATTCATGAAATTAGTGATCTGTGTCAAAACTGGTTGGAGAAAAAGACAGTCTTCTTCTGTAAACACAAAAACAGTACAAATATTCTGAATGTGGTTACATTAGAAGTACTCACTTGGTGGTCTTATGGTTTCAGTTGAAGGTAAAGCAGGCGTTTGATGAACTACTGGCTGTTGATTGCTAGTGGCAGCCATCTGTGCTTGAGTGCCCAAAACATTCTGTCTCTGTAGCCGTGACTTACGTTTCTCTTCAAGTTCCTTCTGTATTTTGTAAATTTTCTCAGCTAACAGATGGTAATACTCATCCTAACAAGAAGAAAAATAAATTATCCTTGAGCCCACTACAAAATATAACACTAAATGAAGCCTAGGTGAAAAGTGGGCTTTTCTGTACAACAGGCAGACCTTCTCCATACATCTTTTCAATCAATGCTAAAATACATACACTCATTACTTTGGTCCTCTGGAATAGTAGTATAAGCTAAACAAAACTGGCCAAAACTCAGAGGCTGAATTTCAGCTGGGCAACTTTAATCTGTGTAAACGATTCTTTAAATTTCACTGATGTGATTATACATATTTTAGATTCAAGGCACTGCAATTTAATGTACAAGCTTCAAAATTTGATTGGACTGTCAGGACTCCTCCTACATGTGTCACTTTATGTTTTCCTAAACCTTTTCAGTATAAGATAATCTAATGACAAGCACACTTGCAAAGTTATTTGCAGTCAGATATTGTGTACTTCAAGATTCAGAACTAGGACTGATTAAATCTGCATTCTTTGCCCTTATCTGAGGTAATTTGGAAAATAATGTATACCTTTACTTCAGAGCTATTCAATTACAAATTCAGTTGGGTCAGCTTCTCAAACCAAGAAATTTAGCTGGGACAGTCATTTGCAGTGGCAGGTAAGCAGCAGGTAATACATTTTAAACCACAACAAGTGAATGTATTGATAAACACGTAATATTTATTCATTGTGTTCCTTTTAAATTTGGGCACAGCTGACACAGGCACATAAACAATAAATAAAGCTGTAACTGAACTGAATCTGAACTTCTAGCAACACTTTTTTCCACTTTTGAAAAAAAATAAATAAATAAAAATATTTTGCTATTTTGGTCATATCTGACCTATGCACATCTCAAAGTGCATAAAAACAAAATTGTGAACAGTATTAGCAATAGCATTTGTTTCCCTTTTCTCTCTATCATGTTAAAAAAAGTTTTCCATCATGTCCACGTTATTCAGCCTTGACCACACCTTCCCACATTGCTCACCCAATCACTACTACTACTATTCTCTCTCCGTACCACCATGTGACACTTTCAGTGCTAACTCGCCCTTCAATGCAGTCAGTTATAATGGCAAGGCAGAAAAGCAAATTATCTATTCAAGAATGTTGAATTTCACAATGCAATAGAAAAAGAGCGGCAAAAATGACAACATCACGGAGATGGTGGATGTTAGAGACCTTGTGCTCTTCCACCTTCCGTTTGAGGATGCCCCACAGATGCTTAATAGGGTTTAGGTCTGGAGACATGATTGACCAGTCCAGCACCTTTACACCCTCAGTTTCTTTAGCAAGGCTGTGGTCATCTTGGAGGTGTGTTTGGGGTCGTTATGTTGGAATACTGCCCTGCGGCCCAGATCATGCTCTACTTCAGTACGTCACAGTACATGTTGGCATTCATGGTTCCCTTAATGAACTGTAGCTCCCCAGTGCCGGCAGCACGCATGCAACCCCAAACCATGACATTCCCACCACCATGCTTGACTGTAGGCAAGACACACTTGTCTTTGTACTCCTCAACTGGTTGCCACCACACACGCTTGACACCATCTGAACCAAAGAAGTTTATCTTAAACTCATCAGACCACAGAACATGATTCCAGTAATCCATGTCCTTAGTCTGCTTACCTTCAGCAAACTGTTTGCCGTTTTCTTGTGCGTCATCTTTAGAAGAGGCTTCCTTCTGGGACAACAGCCATGCAGACCAATTTGATGCAGTGTGCGGCGTATGGTCTGAGCACTGGCTGGCTGACCCCCCACTCCTTCAACCTCTGCAGCAATGCTGGCAGCACTCATACGTCTATTTTCAAAAGACAACCTCTAGCTATGACGCTGAGCACGTGCACTCAACTTCTTTGGTCGACCATGGGGGTGCCTGTTCTGAGTGGAACCTGTCCAGTTAAACCACTGTATGGTCTTGGCCACCGTGCTGCAGCTCAGTTTCAGTGTGTTGGCAGTCTTCTTATAGCCGAGGCCATCTTTATGTAGAGCAACAATTCTTTTTTTCAGATCCTCAGAGAGTTCTTTGCCATGAGGTGCCAATGCTGACCTTCCAGTGACCAATATAAGAGTGTGAGAGCGATAACACCAAATTTAACACACCTGCAACCTTGTAACACTAACGAGTCACATGACACCGGGGAGGGAAAATGGCTAATTGGGCACAACTTGGACATTTTTCACTTAGGGTTGAACTCACTTTTGTTTCCAGCAGTTTAGACATTAATGGCTGTGTGTTGAGTTATTTTGAGGGGACAGCAAACTTACAGCTGTACACTGACTACTTTACATTGTATCCAAGTTTCATATCTTCAGTGTTGTCCCATGAAAAGATATAATAAAATATTTACAAAAATGTGAGGGGTGTACTCACTTTTGTGAGATGCTGTATGTTAAAATGTACACAGGTGAACATGGGATTAAATTATTTTTAGTGCCTTTAACAGAATACTGTCATCTAATGGGCAATGGCAATAACATTTTTAAATATCCCAGCACAGGTTCTTCTTTTAACTGTAACTGTGGGTCGACCAACACCAGTGTAACAGATGTTTGACATATAGTTTGGAGAGATCTGAACACGAGACCTTTACTATTTTATTATTCTACTTAACCCAACCTATATAGTGCAAAAAATAAAGATAATTTTTAACAATGAATATTCAAGCATGGAAGTAAATCTGCTAAGGACTTTACTCCAACACTCTTTCTAGGCAGACATAGAAAGAAAATGTACACAATTAAGTGTTCTTTTAAAATAAATACCACACACCCTGCTATTAGCAGACTCGTACATATCTCCTTCCACCTTACGTGCATAGGCCACCAAGTTCTCCATGCGTCTGTCCTTCAAAGCTGCCGGATCAGGTGTTGGAAATATGGCTTGGACTCTGTGTAGAGGAACATTGATTAAGAAGTTACCAGAGTGTGGAACCATGGATCCTAGAGCACAGATTTATAATCTCTAAAAATTTTACTTGGTCAATTTATGGACAGAATCAAAAGACCACTTACAATTTATGAACCAAGTGATTTCGCAGGTCCTGAGTAACATGCTCATGCCAGGATTTTTGAACCCCAGGGGAAGACAAAGGTGCTGCTGTTGGAAGATTTCCCATGTTTGTCATTTTGTTTCCACCAGAGCCATCCGAAAATAACTGACTATAAAATCAAAGCAGAGCAATATTACTTATATTATGTTTGATCAATGCAAACTCCAATTTCATATCAGAATTTCAGGTTTCTCACTTGGTTAGATGAATGCTTTTTGTATTTGCTTTTCTTAAAATCACATTTGCTACATGCTGCTTTCCTGTATTCATCTATGTCTGCAGGATTGATATAAAGCTATATAATCACTATAGTGGTCTTTGTGTTTATACATACTGTGGGGCATGGGCAACCATGTAACTACATTATGGTAGTCTTTCTTTTTTTCCTCTTCTCAAATACTTCTCAAATAAGGAAGACAGAATTACCCATGCACAGCAGTAGATTTTCAGATGTTTTGGTAAATTTGATGCTGCACTTGTGATTTTTTTATCCCACAGTGTTTTGTGCTTTTTAGTAGTCTTTAAAGTGTGCTTCAGTATCATTTTACTCCTTTGTTTTTTTTTTTTTGTCCAAGAATTTTAAAAAAATGCAAGACTCTTGCTCTAAGTATTCAAATTAATGCAACTATAGCATGTGGATTCTTCACAGGGATGGAAATTAGAAACTTTTATTAATTTTCAATTTTGCTCCAGGCGTGATACAGATTTTAAACCAGATGCTGGCTCTAGTATTGACTTGGTGTTGTGCTTAACAGTTATAAGCTATAAACTTCTATTTAGTTTCTGTGAAACTTTATTCACAGAAAAGTGATGAACTTCCTGCAAATTACACTTATAAGAGATTCTCTGGCAGGCTTTTGTACTTACTGCTGTCTTGTAAGCAAGAGAGAGAATATGTTTTGGTGCAAAACCTGCAGAGTTAGGATTCTGCAGTTTAATGGTGCTATAACCATACCGATTCATTCACTGATGACAAAAGGCTGCAACAATGCATAGAATTTTACAATTATGGAAAAAGGCGAACTAGAAGTAAACATTATTAGATAATTTAATGTTGACTTGCCTTTCCACCCTCTTTCAATAGTTGGTATTTCTCTCTATTATAAAAAAAAATCTTGGGAGATAGACTAGGGAGACGAGACGTGATCTTCTCGGAAGACAATTTGATGTCCTGCGAGATATTTTAACATTACGCGAGACAAGGCAGTGAGACAACATTTAAAACAAGTTCACAAACATCTAACCTAGTAGTTGTCGGAATGCTTTTGGCAGACACGCTTCATGTGCTCCCAGATCTTAAAACAACAACAAGCAGAACACGTACCTCACCAGCAGCAGCAGCAAACCAGCAGCTGATCCGACCGCTTCTCCAATATGTGCATATTGATTTATTCTTATTTACATTTTACATTTTATGTATTTATTCATGCACTTATTATTCCTAGTTTAATTTTTTTCTTGCAATTTTTTCTTTGACATCTTCTAAAACATTTTGAGCTGTATGCCTTGTATTTAAATGTGCTATAGAAATACATGTGGATACAATAATGAAATGAATGGTCAAGTAACATAACTGTATACTTTAATTTTCCAGCAAACTAAAGTGAAATAATCTTGAACAGAATTAATTTCATAAGGTTTTTATCATTGTACTAATTAGGTACATGTAAATCCTGTAGGGAGCACCATGCTCTGCTGGGGACATAGTAACACCCGCCAGTATAATGGCAAAAATATTTTTGTAGTTTTCTTATTATGGGAATATTTTAACCACATTTAGATGTACAAAAATTATAAAACATTATTTTTTAAACATACCCCGAAGTAACATGAGAAGACGGAATTGTTGAATCTGGCATGAGGCCCGTTTGCTGTTCAGACACAGCAACTCTAATTCCTGATCCTCCTTGGTCTACCTGATTAGTACCTGAAATGATACATTATATATATATATATATATATATATATATATATATATATATATATATAGACACACACACACACACATACACACACACACACACATTTTTACACCTCTTCAAAATAATTTAATAAGAACAGTAGAGCTTAGGAAAACAACATAAATTGAATCAGGCTCATTAACCCGAAACAGAATTCCTGACATGGCAATATGATTAAGTATTAACAATATAATAGGTAAAGTCTACAATCTATTGAAGAATTTACAAAAACAGCCATAAGAATACAAGATTAAAAAATTTAACTTTGTAATACTGTATGTTAAATTCTGTTTTAATGTACTTGAGTCATATTTACCAAGTGAACTAATAGATCTCATCTGTTGATGTGGCTGGTTCTGTACTTGCTGCTGATCAGGTACCTGAGGCTGGTTACCATAAGGAAGCCCCAGAGCATCATATGCCCGCTGCATTGAGCTTGGATCAATGAGATTAGTGCTGTTTACTTTTGGAGTACTTTGCTGTGCTGCTCCATGGGTTGCTCCTGCACTCACTGAATTTGATAAGCCTGTGCTGGCAGGACCCAACAAAGCTGCATAGGAAACAGGAAAAACTGTAATAATTAATCATGCAACTTTATAGCAAAGTAAATTATTTCAACAACGCATGTTGAACAGGCTCAAGACATGGCAAGCATAGCTATCAAAAACTCCAAATAACATATTCAAGAGAATACAGATATTTTAAATTATTTTTAATGCAACAAACAGTATATACAATTTAAAAATAGGCACAGAAATGAAATACCACTAGTCTTGGGGAATAAAAATGCTGGCTATGTTATTGGATAGGTAAACAGAAAACTAATCATCTCTACCCATATCACAAATATTAAAAATCATATTAATAGGATGTTATATGCCTCCACAATTAATAAATAAAGACACCAATAAAAAAAACAGCTAAGTTAAAAAAAAAAAAAGTAAAATAAAAATGGCAGGTTTCTCAGACCTAGTGGGATAATGAGAGATTAAAACGCATGAAAATGGGCCTAAACAAGTAATCACATTGCATATCATCCCACAAAATTAAATAAAACAGCATCTTTAGTCAAAGGATTATGGTGATTAGCATGGGGACTGCAGCAGAAGTTAGTGCTATATTAGTGACCTCTTTATACAGTTAATGGCTTCCAAAATGGTGTTGCGCATTCTGAATCATGCAAGGACTACTGGAACGTTTTATTTGCTAGGTCTACTATTAAAAGATGTTACAGATAAATCACTGAAACAGATTCAGATCACAAATATTTACAAAATATTCAATTACCATGAGTTTACATAAACATAGTTAACCTTATGTGCAAGAAACCACTTATTGGGAATGACTGCATTAAAAAAATATTCTCAAATAATTTTACATACTGCATGCTGTAACAGAGGGTATACATGGGCTTGCATCTCAGCAGGTTGGATGATGGTACCTTTGCCAGTCAGGAGGCCAAAATAATGGAAGGATATTAAGCAGTCAGTACGGACTGCTTACTGAGGTCATGTGTTTCCCCCAGTACACTGGGTGGCAGCATCCCTCTGGCAGTGCTCCTGTGTGGACACCCAAAGGGCTGGATGGGAGATGCCGGGATCGATCCTCTGATGCCGCTGGAGGGAGCGACTGAGGGAAGACTCCCCCCATCATTTTGAAGTTCCAATTGAAGGAGAAGCGTTTCCCAGCTGCAATTTTTAAAAAAAAATTTTTGCTGGAAGTACTCCCAGGTCCAGTTTTAAAAGAGGCATCTCCTCAGTCAGGCAAGTCAGAGTCGGTAGTGTAGTGGGGCAAAACTCGTCTGGAGAGGAGGAGGATAATGACAATGAAAAAAAGAAACAGAAAGAGATTACTGTGCTGGTGTATTACATTTTGGGAAAAGAGCCTGTGAGTAAGGTAAATGTGCAATATAAAGTGTTTTGGGACATGACACTTGTGTCTTAGGTTGGGATACAGGACGCTCGCCATGCTCAATAGTGCAACCAACAAAGGCAATGATGTCTATAATGTATTTTTGGCTATTTGAAAATTCTAAAGGAAAGTATAATTTTATTTTGATGAACTATCACAAAATTATTTGTATTTTAGGGGTGGGGTATAGTAATGCAGTGCATAATACTGCCTTACTGCTCCAGAAACCCTGTTTCCTATGTTTGTATGTTACTGCTGTGTCAACGGGGATTCTCTAGGGAATCTCACTTCCTTTCACATTACTAAACATATTTATGCAAGATTAACTGCCATTACTAAAAAAAACAAACAAAAAAAAAACCAAAAGTGTTTGTGGGTATGAGCCTGCGATGGATTGATATTTGGTTCATTGCCTTTTTGAAGTGGAGAGGATACTTGACCAAAGAATGAAGGGGGAGAGGCAAATATTTAATTCAAAAAGGCAATTACAGGGGGACTTGCATTTCCTGTTTATGATGTGCACTTATTTTTGAAGTAGTATCTTTTTTAAAAACAATTTAAGCATTTGAGCATACAACTGGATGACGGACATGTGTTTTTTTTCCCCACATGAATGCTTTTCACATCATTGGCCATTGCACAGCAATAGTCACCATTGTCTTGCATTCTATCAGAACCTTTTTTTTTTTTTTTTTTTTTTACATTTGTATTCTGGAAGAAAACATAAGACTAAAAATATTATTCTTTGCCATCACTACAAATTACATGTACAAAACATGTTTGAGTGAAGCATTCCTTTAAGGAAGAGAAAGGCACAAGAAACATTTCTGTCTGTCTATTAAATAGTGCTCACCATAAAGATTTTACTTACGCTGCTGGTTTCGCTTATCATTAGCATTTTTTAATGGTAAACATACTGGACAGTCGTGTCGTGTGCAGTTTTTCCAGTGAGAAATTATTTGTCGTGAAGATGCACAATGAGCAACTAAAAAATAAAAAAAAAGCAAAAATGATCAGGAAATAATCAACATTAACAAGCAGCAAGTTCCCAGAATGTTTGCATTCAAGTAACTTCCATAATATTATCAATTATAACAAACTAACATTCTCAAATCCACTTAATTCAATTTGGGGTAGCTTGGAAACTAGATTTTATCCCAGCAGCACACCACAGCCACATGAATTCTATAGAATCCCATTAATAAATTTAGACCATCTTGTATTAGCTTTACAGCCGGAAACAAAAGTTAGAGTCAGTGTCTACATAAAGCACAACTATTTGTTATCTCTCTATTATAAAAAAAAAAATCCTGGAGAGAAACAGTAAGGCGACGAGACGTGATCTTATAAGATCACGGAAGACACTTAAAAGACCCGCGAGACTAAAGAGATTGGCCATGGAGCGTCTCACAGGGACCTTAAACATGAGACTTTGTGCCAAGAGATCGACCCAGGACCGTCTCGCGATGATGTAGAACATGAGATTCTTGCAAGACACGTCTTACTTACAACCAATATCAAATAAGAGCACGGGCAGCAACACACTCAGTTGTGTTTTGGCCTTGAGCACACACAGATCCAGGGCTCTCAGCGCATAAAAAGCGTATAAGGACAATACGTTATAAATGAAACACAGACAACTAAGCAAAGAAGAAAGCAGTGCGGAGAAAAGAGACTCAAAAGCGTTGGAAAGACAAAAAAGAAAAAGAATAATCTAGGTGCAAATTCAGAAAATAAGGAAAGTAATTATCAGCCCGGAACAATTGGAATTGGGAAAAAAAATGTTGGCGCTATACACATGCAGAGCAGGTTAGAGATTATGAAAGCAGTGGAATTTGAAAGGCTCAA
>JANRMT010062861.1:12813603-12844543 GCA_026402145.1 Polypterus bichir lapradei | reverse complement strand
AAAAAAAAAAAAAAAAAAAAAAAAAAACGGCGCAATACACATGTGGGGAAAGTTAAAAGAATATGAAAGTAGGAAAATTAGAAAGTACAAAAAAAAAAAAGAGAAGATTGCAGTAGCACAAACAAACGGAAATTATTACTCGAAAAAGGGAAAGTAATCACCACGGACCAGGTGTCATTGAAACAAAAGCAGGATAAAGCGAGGTCAGAAATAAAAGACAGAGTAGAAAACAAAGTAAAACGTCATAAAGAGGTTACAAAACAAGGGGGCCAAACACATGCAGAGCAGGTTAGAGATAATGAAAACTGGAATTCAAAAGACTCATAGAAACACATGCAGAGCAAGATACAGAATATGTCAGAAGTATGTAAATATTGTAATGCTTTGAAGTTTACGAAAACTGGATTTCAAAAGACTCGTAGAAACACATGCAGAGCAAGATACAGAATATGTCAGAAGTATGTAAATATTGTAATGCTTTGAAATTTAAGTCAAGAGAATTTCAAAAATGGAGTTTACCTCACATGCATTTATTGGTTACTTTGCAAAAAAAATTATTAACTGCTGATGATGTAGATTGTTTTGTCTGTGCTGAAATTTCAAACAGAGAAACCTATCCTAAATTATGGTACAAAATCATTAAACACATGTCTCACTGACCTCATTAAAAAGATTCAGCACATTGGGACTCGAAAGATTCCAATTATTGTTTTTACAGAAGTTCTGAAATACAAGTGAAACTAATTAAATAGCAACAATTCAAAGAAAAAAAATTTTTAAAACTGTGTATCCGGAAAAACAAAAACGGGAGTTGGCGAGCGAAGTGAGCAGGGGGTGAAGCCCCCTAGTCTTTAAAACCAAAAAGCCTTATGAACCAAGAAGTACTTCTTTAATTGTGCAAACTATTTTTAAGTGGGGGAAGAAAAAAAAAAAAACAAAAAAAAAAACCAAGTATTGCAGAAATTCAGAACCTAGTCTTTTTATGAACGGGTGGAATTTCCTTACCTTGGCACGATTTTCCAGATGGACAATGTGTCATGTGATTTAGCACATTCTTCATCGTCCTGCAATGTGGAAGGGTACAGTGACGTACCTCTCCATTGGCTTGCTCACGCCTCTGACATTTGTGAGCATGAAGCAGAAGAACAAGCTGCTGCTGTATTAACTTGCGCTTCTCGGGGTCAGCAGTAGGTCCTGTAGAAAGACCCTGAGTTGAGACAACTCCTGCAGCTGGCACCTGCTGGGACTGCTGCATAGGTGTCTAAAAAAAAATTAGCTCTTTTATTGTGAAATATTAAGAACAAGCACTACAAAAATGCCATTTTAGAACAAGATTTTTATTTAGCATTTAAAGGCAAACAAATGCAATAAGAATATAATGATGTAATATTAAGTTTACGGTCAAATGTGTTCCTCAACACCCCACCACAACAAAAAGTTATACTAACACACCATGTCTTTTTGTGTTCAATTGACTGAGGTGAGCAGACAACAGTAAATTTACTTTTTAGTAGGTCTGTATTTTCAGCATGTCACAGTCCTCATTCTATTTATAGAGATCTTTATGAAAAAAAATGTGTTTTTAAATTTGCTGGGTTCTTTCACTTTGAGTTCCAGAAACCAGTCTGTCATCTCATTGATTACAGACCTGCTTTTGTTACTGTCTAGTTAGTGTCATACTCATCTGCACTCCCAGACAGTTCTTCCCCAAATATGAACAATCCTTTGCTATGTGTCCAACTTTAAAACACATGATCCATCCTAAACAGCTATCTGTGGTACTCTACCATGATGCACCAGTTTGAACTATCAATCCAGCATTTCATCTTCTTCGGACTGTCACATTATTTAGTCATTATTTTGTCATGTTTCACAAACAAATTTTACTTCAGTTTGAAAAAGTGGCAAACTGTGCTCAAAATAATTTTTGTAACAGGTGGGCATAAAATAAAGTAATCCTTTTACAAAGGATTCAATTACAGGCTTTTCTGTGCCAAATTTTAATAAATGATTTTCACCAGAAAGTCCCACTGTGCCATTCCCTCCCATCTAAAACATACACTGAAGTTTACAACTGTGTGCACTCACACATGCTGGCACGCCAGAAGGAACACCTGGCAACAGTACACTATCAGCAATTGATTTATTTAAAAAATATTAAAAATTATATACACACATACACAAACTGTATGTATATATAACTATTTATTTTTAAAATTTCAGTTAGTTTGAGAATGTAGCTTTAAATTTTAGTTTGGATTTCTTATTTTCCTCATCTTTTAATTCTGTTTTCTTTAATAAAAATATATTTTTTGCAATATTACAATTCATTAACGATAGTAACCTTGCTTAAAACTTAAGTAAACCATTTACTGCTCTGTATTACTTGCCTCCATCATAAATGTTTTAAACTTGAAAAATGTGTTTTGAATAGGTTGATTACTTTCATTTTTTTAAAGCCGTCTGCAAAGTTTTAATCCGCTGAGCTACAGTAAAACACGTTTGCTGTGCTGATGTTCTATTTTTATACATAAATACTTACCAGGTTTGGAACACTAGTTAAAGCAGACCCCTTCAAGCCACTTGCAAAAGGCGGCAAGCTACTGGAGAAGGCCGATTTGTTCTGTAGAGGAGGATTCACTCCTGATGGTCCAATCTGCTGCATCCCACTCTGACTGTAAGGCTGCACAAAGGGACCAACCTAAAAGAGATAACACATAAAACAAAAACTACAATGTCAAAAACAGAATTTATTAGTTTCATAGAAAACACACAAACACAAAACTCCTAAAACAGATTAAGAATTTTCTATACCCAAATATTAATTTATCCTAAAACAAAAAATGTTTTCCTACATTTGAAATTTAGGAGTACTGTACCAGTTTAGTCAAAAAATTTTCAAACTGTTTTCAATTGCCCAAAGCACTGAGCTGGGGTTTATAATGCATCTGGTGGCAAATAACCCCTAATATTTACATTCAAGCTGGTCTTTTGTTCTCTTCATTTTTAGGTGCCTAACTACATCACATCATCAAGGAGAATGTAGAAAAAATTGATCTTGTAAAAACTACTGTAATTCACCATCTCAAGTTTCATAAATTCTTACTTTTCAACTTCGTTGTCTTCCACCGACAGCTCACTTGCTTCTACTAATACTAAGTGTGCAGTTTACACCATGTCAGAACTTTAAAGTCAGAAATTTCTAAAGGCACA
Source organism: Polypterus bichir lapradei (assembly GCA_026402145.1). Lineage (NCBI taxonomy): Eukaryota > Metazoa > Chordata > Cladistia > Polypteriformes > Polypteridae > Polypterus > Polypterus bichir. The sequence continues at coordinate 12,841,330 of JANRMT010062861.1, read as the reverse complement.
AGCATGGGTCTTGAACCAAGAAAAATGGGCAAATAAAGTTTGTTCTTAGTTACAATAAGGTGATAGTGTGGAGAAAATGCTTGCAGGTGATCAAAAGCATGTAATTTAATTTGGGAAGCATACAATAGGTAGCATAATAACATGGACATACACAGTCATCATTATAACTGGTGAACTCATTTTGCTGTAACAGAATAAACTACTTCAGATGCAGACAGGTGCCTCATGTTTGTTAATGCATGAAATGATTTTCAACCAAATACCAATTTTCCCACCCTTTTGTAACCCACTAACTGTACTTAACTGAAATGAAGGGGGAAAAAAGTCATTACTTTAAAATGTTAAAACATTTAAAGGTCATTGGTTTAGCCTGATAAAATTTTTTTCAACTCAAATTCACATTTTATTTCAGTATACAACAAAAATATCTATTTTGTTTTCATATCAGATGAGGAAGTCGGTGAATAAAACCATAAAAAAACAGAAAAATAATAATATTTTTTTTTATTCATACAGCCTCTCCCATGCTCACTCTAGCACTATATAGTAACTAGTTCAAGACAATTACATGAGTTGTATTCTATTTAAACACTACACATGCTATTAAAATATCTATTAAAATAACCCAATATTCTGCAAAAGAGTGTAATAATTACAGTAATTTTAACCATTCTGTTTATAGTAAAATAAGTTTTACTCAAAGAAGGAATGTATATAGTTCAACGTGAAAGGCATCTGAAGTAACAAAGTGCCTAAGCAAACTCACATTTTAGGTTCTTCACTTTTACTTTTATGTTTTCATGTAAATCCATGTGCTATTTATTTAGGCTCCTGTGCCTTCTTTAAAACCCAAAGTACTTGGCCATTTCTTAATAAGGGATTGCTATAGTACTTTAAAATATGCATACAAGAAAACCCTCACAACCCCTTCCACCCACAGAAGACTTAATCTGGCCCTCCTCCAGATACCAGTCTTATTATTGAGGAGCAGTCCACAAGTTTCTTAGAATGTACCAAGTGAAAATGGTATTAAAAGAGGGGTTTACCTCCTTTCCACCATTTTACAGCACAACCTAGAGTTTCACATTTAAATTCCTATCCACAATAATGAGAAAATGTATTCAGGGAATGAAAAGACAGCAATGAAAAGATATTATGCTAAGTGATCTTTTTTTCATAAGGTTCGGTATTCAGTAAAAATTTGGAATGTGGTTCACAAAACTGAAACAACTCCTTAGCTTCTCATTTCAGCTTCAGTTTTAAAGTAAGGTTGACACATCACATTTATTTCAATAATGAGCATCATGGGAGTGCATGACCCGAGCCTAATCATTACCTGCAGAGCCTTTAACAATAAAGGGATCTCCACTGTATACACTTTAGCATAGAAACAGAAATGCTAGTTTAAGAAGCCTGTTCACACTTGAACACTGAAAACATTCTGTGTGTGTGTTTGGCCATTTCCCCAAGCAATTTTTACACATAGTTTTCAGGTGTTTTTGAAACCTTTTTAAAGTGGGTTTTGCAAAATATAATTCATGCCATTTACTTTTACCATTTTGTATGTTATGACATGATTGTTGTGTCTTCAGAATGTCTTTATGAATTTAGTGCTATTGATACTGGCGATTACAGTCCTGAAGAAGAGGTGTCATCAGTGCTGCAAGTGTACATATTGTGCTCACCCTATTCTGCACAAAGGGAGTCTGGAGAACAATTCTGGACCCTCTGCAAAGAACTCGGGCAGCATTCTGAAAAATTCCAGTATTACAATGGGTGTCGATGAGCAAGTAAGAACAGTGATATGAGAGAGCGTCTTTATATTGCAGAAGCTTATTTCTACCACTAAAGAAAAAAATCATTCAGTTATTTCTCCAAAAAAAAAAAAAAAAATTGTCTGCTACTATCAGTGCAACGTGATCCAGTCATTAAGTGACGGCTAACGAGGACTGATATTATTATATACATTTAACCCGACCTGTGCTGTGGGGTAATCTGTCCAGTTTAGGGTCACAGGGAGACAGTGAGTACCACAGCAGCACTGGGTGTTAAGGTAAGAAGCAAACATGGTGGACACTATGTGGACCTTTTCAGGGTGCAGTAGAAGAGCCAATCACAAAAGAATGTGCTATGTGCAATCCAGTGACAGAAACCTAAAAGTACTGGACACAACTATTTTGAAACAGTGTGATCTGGAGGTGCAGTGGCCAATCAACATTCATACCAGGTGCCAGTTGGGGATGGAAAAGTGGATGGATGTTATTTATTAGACAGTAGATGAAGAACTAAACATATTTTCTTAATTAAGAGGAATTACTGACACATTCTATTATTCGCTGTTAAAACAGGTAGTCATCCTCAGTTAAGTAAATTCATTAATACCAATCAATCCATAAATGCACTGGAAGAACATGCACTAGCCTATAATTCATTTATAAGCAATTTACTAAACTTCATTAAAGCCACACGTATAACACCATAACTTTTATTCAGTTCTTGTCACTTAATTGCAAGCAACATGCACACTTGACCTCTCTCTCAACAGGTGTCAGTATACAACCAAAGCACACACATGCGCTAGGACAACAGCACTTTTTAAACACCCTCCCCGCTATTTTTGATGAGCTGCTTCACTACTGGCTCACCCAGGAAAAGGCAACAACTTCCTGTTAAAACGCATCAAAAATTCACAATTTACTTAAATATGTTTTCAGTATTGTTTTAAACTATTTTAACATACAAATCACTTTCAACTATTCTTTTGAAAAATATATACTAAGGATGTCCATATTTTCCACACTGAAAAAAACAACTGTATCCTTAGAAATACAAAAGAATATTTTTGATTGTGAATGAGGAAAGATGCAAAATAAGACGACATTTTTGTGATTTGCATTTACATTTGCCCTTCACAACAATAGCAGGCAACTTTCCTTAAACTCTGCAGTATTCTTTACAACTTTTTCTTTTTTTGCACTCTTCAGAGCTCTTCCCTATATCTTACTATGCCTTCCAATACTACCAGAGTCAGATTTTGAAGAAACATTTTAGTTTTAGATTCCACAAGACAGCTTATTCATCCACTGCAATTATAGTGCTCGAGTGACTAAACCTTTGAGCAAGTCACTCGCCGTCCGTTACAGACAGACTGCTCCCCACAGCAGCCTAGTCACTGCTGCAGGTGTATTTTTCTGTTGGCCACCAGACAAGGAATGCTCCCTTTTTTAACAATCATGCTGTTGAATGAGATACAATAAGGCAGTACACCCTGTGTGGGGTTATGCTGAAGCAGTGAGAATGACCAAAGCGGTTGGTTGTGGACAGGCTTTCTCTTTGTCCTGTGTTTTTTTGCATTTTATCTTACTGATCTCTTACACTTTTATCCTCCTTCACGGTTAATGAAGTCTTCTGACCACAAGGTATTGGTCATGCTGAGATCTAGACTTAAGTTTAGAGGGGTGCTTTGCAGTGGCTGCCAATGAGCTTTGGAACAGTCCACCATTTTATATTAGGTCACCACCAACTTTGGTCTCTTATAAAGCCCATCTTGTTTTAAATGTAATTGACTTGTTTATGTCTGCTAAGTATTTCTATTTGAAGTGCTTAAACAAACTGGATGTGTTGCTACTTTGAACTGCTATCATCATTTTGCAAACTTTGCATATCACGTTAGTTTCTATGACATCCAATCTTTTATTATATTCTAATCAATTTAAGACAAATTAAGGATGCATTCTTACTTTGCAACAAGCTCATTCATAAGAGAAATGCAGCTTGCCTCCATCTCTCTATTAACATGTTTTGACTGTACACACGTGACCAGCTTATCAAACTGGGGTAGTTAGTAGACTAATTTTCTTTCCCTGCATTGCTATATTCGTTGTTTGATAGATTGTTTAACTTTACAAACTGGTACAAAAAGTGATTTTTATCTTTTAAGTATTGCCATAAAACATTAATTTGAATTAAACAATTATAAAAAACAATGGACTTTAAACCAAGGGGTGCAGGTTCAATCCTGTTCTCTAACCTGATCTTCTAAGATGTCTTGGTTAAAGGTAATTGGTGAATATACAATAAGACATGCATGGTTTCATCATTGACGCTGCAAATATAAAACTGCACATTACAGAGAGCACAACATAGATTTGAATCTGTGAAAGTACAATGATTGTAGGATATTGGCACATTTCAAAAAATGCTTTCCTGCCCAGATGGATGGTGCCTTGAGCCAAAGGCTGCCAGAATAAGCTCCAGTCTGCTGCACCTTCAAAATAATTTAAAGGGGCAAAAAGGAATAGAAGGATACATTTTTAAATGTAACAAGTAACTGTGGTTCAGATTAGGATACGAAAAAACAGTGCAAACTAAAACTTCAATAACAACTTACCTTGGCCATGCTACCAGACTGCTGTGCATTTAGCGGAGAATGATTGACCATTTGCACTCCCTGTGTCACTGTTTCTGCAAGAACACCGGTACTGCCTGAGCTTCCTCCTGGTTGTAAGCCTGGACTAGGGAACTGTACACCAGTTGTTTTACTATGACTTACAGACCCAAGCGTGCCATTCATGACCTGTCCTTGAGGATGGGAAGACTGATTTAAAAGTCCATGTGCTGTATTCAGCACTGCCTGACTGAAATTACTGCTGATGCCGATTCCCACATGTGTCTCATTGGCAGTAGTACCAGGTACAGCATTCCCTCCTTGGACACTCATTTGCTTCTGGACTTGGGAACTAGCAGTGTTTGGTAGCAGAATTCCAAGACTTGAGGCAGGTGACGGAAGTGTCTGGGTTAGTGGATTCTTGACGAGGGATCCCATTCCCAGCTGGTTGTTACTAGTGTTAAGAATGGAGGTGCACCCAGGACGAAGAAGTTCAGGCAGGTGCTTGTGCTTCAGAGAAGTATCTGATGTTATGCTTGTTACTCCTCCTCCAACCCCACCATTAGTGGCCATGCTTTGGATGGTTGCTTCTCCATTTGGAATAAGCTCATCTGGTAGATCATTTTCAAGGTCAAACAACGTTCTGAAATCTGAAAACAAAGCACACTTTCATATAATGACTTTTAAAAAGGAACATTTTCAAAAATATACATATATTTTCTAATCTAATGTAAATGACCTTTCAGAATTTTATCAAGAGTTATTTAAAACATCTAACAACATTACCCACTTAACCTAATTTCATGGCCCCTGGGAGATAAAGCCTACCCTAGCAGCATTAGACTGAAACTAACCTTGAATAGCATGCCAGTGCGCCACAAGAAACACTGTCTAACACCAGGACAATTTACACCAGCTAATTAACTTAGTAACCCCATTTGTGCATAGATAAATAAGCCTGGGGGGAAAAAACCCACACACACAAACAGTGCACAGAACTGTGGGAGTAATGTCTTCCCTGTTTACACTTAATGTGGGGTTTCATTAAGTTAACTATAGATAATATTTTAGCACAATATGCACAAACTGTGTACATTTTGATAATACAAATAGATGGGACATATAAATTATGCAACATGAGTCACGTGAGAATCTGTTTTTTATTGGACATTTTTCACATTGTTTGTCACTGTCCAGCCACCTATTGACTGTGTTGGGTGTGAATTTTCAATATTTAATTTCTCAAAGAAAATAAGAGATTAAAATTTCTTCTCAGCCACCAATAAAAACTACATATAAGTGATTTAAGTATATATATATATATATAAAATTTGGGTGGTGGATTCCTTTAATCCACTCATGATTCACAGCACCCTCCACCATGGAAGGCAACTGTAATATGCAAGATGCCTCACTGTTATTGCAAAGTCCAATGTCTGCGAGAAGATGTGAGGTTTTAGTCCCTAGTTGACTCATTAATTGCAAACACTGAACACATTTTCATATGGTCCTATGTAAGTTTAGAGAAACAGCCAATAGGGTACCAATTTAATTGATTTTGAATGAGAATGGTGAACTGAACTGAAGTGCACCAAAGAAGGAAAGAGGGCAGTTGCACACACTGTGTATATGAAATAAGTTAAAACTCATTTTAATAAAAGTTGTCCTCTACTCAAAAATGATCATAATACGAATAAGAACTTTATCTAAAGACATTAGGATAGCAGCATCAGCTTAATACAAAGTAAGAAAATAAAAATAGAACATTTCACATGTCTTATGCAATTTGTCTAAACACTTTAAACATATGCAATCCTAAACCGTGTTTCTACCTACATTATAAACATCACTTGGTTAAAAAAAATTTGAATTAAAGGTAAGGGTGTTAGTTTTTCAAAGAACAAAGGAGGGAAGTGTAATCCGCAATACCATTCTAAAACCGACATAATCCAGTTTAGATTCTTGGTAGCTGGAGCCTATCCTGTTAGCACTGGGTGCAAGGCAGACACTGGCTCTGGATGGAGCACTAGTTCACTGCAGGGCCAACAAATGCACACAGCAACAAAGGGCCAATTCGGAAGTACCAATCCACTTGACAACCTAATCTTTAAGGATTTGAGAGGAAAAAAGGGAGAATGTACAAATTCCACACAGACAGTGAACAAGCCTGTTACTCAACCCACATGGAGGAAAATGGATCACAAAATGATTTTAACCTTACTAGAGGGCTTTGCCCCCTTCGCTCGCCCACCCCCTACCCCAGACTCACCGCCCCAAGATGTGCTCTGGTGATCAGGGGTAGATTCCCAGGTTGATTATGTAGAGCTTGCACATTTTCCTCATGTTTATTTGCATCTTCTTCAGTTTCCTCCTACATTCTAAAGACTTTAATTTAAATTCACCTGACAAAAATGAGTGCAGGTGTATGCATAACTGTACCCTATGATGGACTACTGTCCTGACAAGAATTTCCTCCTCCCCTTGCAAATCTGTACCAAAAAAGTGGTTTCTGAAAACTAATGCACAAAAAACTGATATGAAGAAGAGAGACACTTTTTGATCATTGGCCATGCATGAAAACCCTTTTTGGTTCTGTTTATTTATTTCAATTATTTTTCTAGTGTTGTGTTATAAAACCCATCTACATCAAAATACCTCAAGTGTTCATCTATAAATCTTATTTTTTCCGAAATCCAAGGATCTGAAGCTAACACTTACTCATTTTTAATCTACTTAAGCTTCATTGGCCACATGCAACTCTGTACAAATTCACCACTACATTATTTCCTCATAAATGGGTTCTACAATTCCCTGGTGGATTTACAGAAAAAAAAACACTTTTTTTCTTCTCGTAAAGAGTAACTGAGAAATTAATCTGTTTCATCACCAAACAATTAACTAAATTTCTGAATGCTTTTTATTAGAGATGGCATTTTTTCCATACACAGTATCATAACTAGGTTAATACATGCAGTAAAATTCAGAACTAAACATAAGAAAAAAGAAAATAATCTGATCCAATTCTCAAACAAATCTAACCTGACAAGTCACAGAAATTCTTGTAGCCATGCTTGGCATGTATAAAAAGTGTTACAGTTTCCACATGGTGTGACTGAAATGTATGCAAATATCCTTAAATGAAATTTTGCAAGTGCACTTTTTTCATGACTGAAAAACTGCGATTTGTAATCTAAAATTGTGAAGCAGAGGGGCAAATCAAGCAAAAAATGTAGCTTTGTCCCAAACATTAATATGGGTGCATCAAGGTTATCATCTTCAATATGTAACAACAATGTTAAATTAAGACTACAGTATATCTATCAATAAATGCTACTAACATGACATTTGTGGGGATTGTTTGCCAGAGTTTAATAAATTGTATGGTATTTGGCAGTTTGTAATATGTCTGCATATTACAAGTTTATTTTGCTCCAACACATACTGCAGCTAATAATATTTGGAAGAAGAGTGTTTTTTGTTTTTTTTCCACTAACCGATACACTTTAACTTTTGTAGTAAACTGAGTGAGGCCAAAAAGACAAGCAAAAAGATGCAACTCCAAAAGTCACCTTGTTTTACTTGGAATTAGTTGAATGTACTGTACTGTACCTTTGTTGAACAATCAGCAAAGATCTGCCTTGTGCAAAACAAAAAAAAGGTATCGGCCAAAAGAGCAAATGAAGAGCATACATTTTTGAAGGCCTAGCACAACTCAAACTGAGAATATCAAACTCAGACTGTATGACCCTCACAATCACTGCTGGTAACATCAGTTTTACAAGACCTTCTGTGCAAGCTGCAGAGATGTAGCTGACAAAACTACATGGTTCTAATTAAAACAGCTAAAACACTGTATTCTGAACAACCATATAAGTACAGTGTATACACCAAAATGCTCCTAATTCTTGTTATGTACAAATTATTCCAAAAACACCAAATCAGGTTGAAGACATATAATGCTTTGCGATAACCAGCAATCTGTGATTCAGCCAAACACCATCTTAGTAAATAGAAAATGTATAGCACTTGACTATAGACAACATATTTCCCAGAACAACACTAGAGTTTAAGGGCAGCACGGTGGTGCAGTGGTAGCGCTGCTGCCTCGAAGTAAGGAGACCTAGGTTCGCTTCCCGGGTCCTCCCTGCGTGGAGTCTGCATGTTCTCCTTCCACGGTCCAAAGGTGCATTGGTGATCCTAAATTGTCCCAGTGTGTGTGTGTGCCCTGTGGTGGGCTGGCACCCTCCCTGGGATTTGTTCCTGCCTTGCACCCTGGCTGGGATTGGCTCCGGCAGACCCTAGTGACCCTGTCTTAGGATATAGTGGGTTGGACAATTACTGACTGACTGACTCTGGAGTTAAGTTATTTAAGAATGTTTAAGATAAGTCATTGAATCATGGAGGAGAGTCATGCTTGCTTAGCGATGGCTGGGGGTTTGAGATTTTGTGTTTATGTTACCCTTGACACACAATTTCACATCTGTAAGTTGTGGCTAAACTTGAGATACCTGGAAAGCATTCATATAGACACTGGTGCTGTCAAGTAGCAGGTTAACTGGCTGCTAGAAGGCAGCAAGCTTATCAGGCTTAGAAAGTTTGAAATGGTGCTGGAAAATCATCGCTGCATGAAATAAACCCTGCAATAATTCTTACTTGTGTAGTTTGCTGGCTTCAAGGTGACAAGATTCGGCAAGTGCAATTGTCAAGTTTTATATCCCTTCCAACTTCATGCAAGGTGTCATGTAATTTTTTTTTACCCAAAAAAATCTCAGAATTTCAGCTATCCATTTCAGTGCTGAAGGGAAACTACATTCAGAGTAGATGATGTTATATTCTTACACTTGCCGTGCTACCCATCTAAGACAGGTTGAAATCTAAGTAATCAATGTAGACCTCAGCATTCATGATTGCACTGCGCAATCTTTTGGAATGCATTTTGTAATGCATATGGTTATAAAATGCATTGCAAATGTCATTCAAACAGATGGAGCATCACAAACATTAACACTGCACTAATCCCATACCAAACAGCACAGAACAAGGACATAAGCATATTAGTAGGGCTGGGTATTGGCACTGATGTCCCAATTCAACACAATATTGATTTTATCTTGACTGAATTAGGGTGCACTGATATATTTGAAGGGCTAGCTTTATTAGAGATTACTTAAACATGCATGGAGAACATTAATATAATGTGACAAATTTCAGTAACACTTTATTTGAAGGGCATCTACATAGTGTCTTCATAACATATCTATAAGCAAGGAATGACTTTTAAGAACCAATACTTGATTAGTAATGAATAGTTAATATCAGTATTTGCATGATGTGGAAGAAAATATCACTGCTCTTTTAAATAAATACTTCACAGTGCTGCACTCATTTAAAATTCACCATAATTTAGCAAACATCTATTGCTACATCAGAGTCCACACATATTATGGGGATCCTCTTTTTAATCCAATGCAGTGGCCTCAACTTTATTAAATCATAAATCATCTAGCAAATAATATTAAAAATAATTAAATATTGCTTCTTAAATAATAAACATATTCATTAACCTCTTACCCAAACTTCCCATATTGGTCATTTTAAACTAATCTTGAATTAGTCAAAATTAAAGATATGATGGGAAGATTTGTTGTCTTTCTAGAATTCTACAAGTTACACGTACATTTGCTCAGGTTTAACTGTTACGTTAACCATTCCTGGAAAAGTGTCCTCACACTTCCCCCTCAGACAAAAAAAGGAAGCATTTTAAAACAGGGGTCTAATGCTGAGGCTTGTTGACAGCGGTACTGGATGAATGGAATATAAGACAAAGAGCCACCATTGACTGACAACTCCACCAATATGATCTATGCGGTACAGCTAATAGAGCTACTTTACGACGGCTGCTCTGCGCACATGCTCACTTCGGTATCACAGGCTGCTCTGAAAATTCCAACAAATGCTCACTTGCTCAGTCGGGTGAGGCGCGTTGCAAACATTTTCCACAGTAGCAGTACAGCTACTGTAGCCACATGCTAAACGAGAAGCAATGTGTGTTGTACTTGCCAACACACAAACTTGTAACTGATGTGGTCATGCAAAGAAACGGCACACTGAAGATGCTAGAAAGGTTTTAGGAACAACGGCCAGCATCTCAGCATACTAGTACAGGCAGCAAGTTTGCTTCCGGTGTGACTGGCATGAAGTGCACTTATCTGCGACACTCCTGCCACAGGCACCCAGTTGTTTTTAATGTAAAGACATGTAATTGTCATGTAGGAATAAGCTGTCCTGGATGTCCTGCTGTTTGTTGCAAGTTAAGGCTATTCTCTCCACTGACCTGAGAAGACTTGACGAAACTTTGCTTAAGATCTGCATATAGTCTAGGTACAATGAATTCACTCACTTGCTTTCCCTTTGGTGTAGTACACAGTGGTTCCAAAAACTATATAATTTCTTGAAAGGCCTTGTTGTCAACAACAGTATAGGGTCTCATATATTTACAGATAAAAACTGCTATAGACTGTTATTTTGGGGAATGAGATAAATTAAGCTTGGATGTAAACGCTGTCTCCAGTGTAGATTGTTTAGGATCTACCTGTTTGGATGTTGACCGAGTCAACACTTCTGGGTGACGTCAGGATAAGTGATTTCTTAAATTTGTTGTGTTACCACAATATTTAACTTTCGAGTTGCACGGCTTACTAATGGCTTTGCTTTTATCCAGCTGCTTTATCTACCAATGCAATGTTTCAATAAGTAAGTCCACACATCTGATTTAAGCGTCGTACAGTGCATCTGGAAAGTATTCACAGCGCATCACTTTTTCCACATTTTGTTATGTTACAGCCTTTTTCCAAAATGGATTAAATTCATTTTTTTCCCTCAGAATTCTACACACAGCACCCCATAATGACAACGTGAAAAAAGTTTACTTGAGGTTTTTGCAAATTTATTAAAAATAAAAAAAACTGAGAAATCACATGTACATAAGTATTCACAGCCTTTGCTCAATACTTTGTTGATGCACCTTTGGCAGCAATTACAGCCTCAAGTCTTTTTGAATATGATGCCACAATCTTGGCACACCTATCCTTGGCCAGTTTCGCCCATTCCTCTTTGCAGCACCTCTCAAGCTCCATCATGTTGGATGGGAAGCGTCGGTGCACAGCCATTTTAAGATCTCTCCAGAGATGTTCAATCGGATTCAAGTCTGGGCTCTGGCTGGGCCACTCAAGGACGTTCACAGAGTTGTCCTGAAGCCACTCCTTTGATATCTTGGCTATGTGCTTAGGGTCGTTGTCCTGCTGAAAGATGAACCGTCGCCCCAGTCTGAGGTCAAGAGCGCTCTGGAGCAGGTTTTCATCCAGGATGTCTCTGTACATTGCTGCAGTCATCTTTCCCTTTATCCTGACTAGTCTCCCAGTTCCTGCCGCTGAAAAACATCCCCACAGCATGATGCTGCCACCACCATGCTTCACTGTAGGGATGGTATTGGCCTGGTGATGAGCGGTGCCTGGTTTCCTCCAAACGTGAAGCCTGGCATTCACACCAAAGAGTTCAATCTTTGTCTCATCAGTCCAGAGAATTCTGTTTCTCATGGTCTGAGAGTCCTTCAGGTGCCTTTTGGCAAACCCCAGGCGGGCTCCCATGTGCCTTTTACTAAGAAGTGGCTTCCATCTGGCCACTCTACCATACAGCCCTGATTGGTGGATTACTGCAGAGATGGTTGTCCTTCTGGATGGTTCTCCTCCCTCCACAGAGGACCTCTGGAGCTCTGACAGAGTGACCATCGGGTTCTTGGTCACCTCCCTGACTAAGGCCCTTCTTCCCCGATCGCTCAGTTTAGATGGCCGGCCAGCTCAAGGAAGAGTCCTGATGGTTTTGAACTTCTTCCACTTACGGATGATGGAGGCCACTGTGCTCAGTGGGACCTTCAAAGCAGCAGAAATTTTTCTGTAACCTTCCCCAGATTTGTGCCTTGAGACAATCCTTTCTCGGAGGTCTACAGACAACTCCTTTGACTTCATGTTTGGTTTGTGCTCTGACATGAACTGTCAACTGTGAGACCTTATATAGACAGGTGTGTGCCTTTCCAAATCATGTCCAATCAACTGAATTTACCACAGGTGGACTCCAATTAAGCTGCAGAAACATCTCAAGGACGATCAGGGGAAACAGGATGCACCTGAGCTCAATTTTGAGCTTCATGGCAAAGGCTGTGAATACTTATGTACATGTGCTTTCTCAATTTTTTTAATAAATTTGCAAAAACCTCAAGTAAACTTTTTTCACGTTGTCATTATGGGGTGTTGTGTGTAGAATTCTGAGGAAAAAAAATGACTTTAATCCATTTTGGAATAAGGCTGTAAAATAACAAAATGTGGAAAAAGTGATGCGCTGTGAATACTTTCCGGATGCACTCTAAGACACTGATTTCAGTTAAGAGCCACTTTGTGCAAAATCCAAGCAGTAACGCTCTTTATCTGTAGTAAGCCTTAACAGGTGCATTAGCAACATCTACTGGAACAGACACCAAAAACGAAGATAAGCAAAAATCTACATATAAGTAATACAGCACGATAGAGATCAAGTAGATTAATCTTTAGAAATTAAAAAGATACTCATTGTTTAAATGAAAAATAACGATTAATAGGAAAAACTGATATTTTTACCTAGGCCTACTTATTACTACAAATGTTTGTGATGCACCATCTGTTGAAATGACAAATGCAATACATATGTCTATGTTATGTGCCATTTAGCATGGCTTTTGTAATTGCAGTGTTAATTCCTGTGATGCTCAATCTGCTGGAACAACGAAAGCGACACAGTTTATTACAGGTGTTTGTGATGCATCATCTGTTAAGAGTGACAAAAGCAACGCACATGCCTCTGTTATGTGTCAGTTGGTACGGCATTCTTAATGCAATGTATTTGTCTTAAAGCAATGCATTTTATTACAACAAATGTTTGTGATGCACCATCTGTTGGAATGACAAAATCAATGCACATGTCTCTGTTATGTATCAGTTCATAATGCAGTGTTAATGTTTGTGATGCAACATCTTTTCAACCGGATGGACACACAGATACTTATCCTTATTATTAAGGTGGATATTTTGGTTACTTTGCTACTCACGTTTAATGGCAGGGAGATCAAATCAGAATCCACTTTATTGGTCAGGTACACGTGTACTAGGAATTTCAAAGTATTGGTGCAACATACAACAAAGAATACAAAAGATAAATATAAAATGATAAAATATTTTGCAGCAATGAAAAATACATAATAGGATTAAATGTCAAAGTAGTCAGTCTAGTGTGCAGATATTCATAGGTAAGGAGTAGAAGCTCAGACCTGTTTAGTCAGAATATGAATTTGTTACCAAACTTATGCCCTTCAAAAATGTGTAAAAACAATACAGTATGCTATTATCAATTCAACTATTCATTAATTCTCCTCGCCTGTTTATCCAAGGCTGAGAGGCTGGGCAGCCATCACTGGGCGCCCGGACAGGGTGCCAGCTAGCCTATCACTGGGCTAATATTGCTAGTATTAAATGAATGCAGTCAGTCATTAACTGCATCTAGAACATCAGCATTGCGGAATTTCATTAAAACGGTTTGCACATTGCCATTTGGCTCGTCTAATTTAAAACAGGAAGCTATCGTTGTGTTCCTACAATTAGAGGGGTCTTCGGGGTGAAGCCGCTCAACTTTTTAGAATTGCGTAGATGAAGCGAAGATCTTGACAACCTTTACAAAGTACAAGGATGAAATTTGGACTGCTTAGTTATAAGAAAACCATACGCGCGGGGTGAGAATGAATGGCCTCATTTGATAAGGTTTGTATGACTTTTATATCACGAAGACTAAAATGTTAAACCTTGTGTTAGAAAATACCATCTTTCGTATAAACCTAACGAACCCCATACGCGCGGGGTGAGAATGAATGGCCTCGTTTGACAATGTTTGCATGACTTTTATATCACGAAGACTAAAATGTTAAACCTCGCGTTAGAAAATACCATCATTCGTATAAACCTAACGAAACATCAAGCCACTTTTGGCTGAGGTTATTTCTAAATTCACTTAGTGAGTGGCCAAACCTTAGGCAACACAACCCCAGCTAACGTCGGGATCCGACAGCAACTGAGAATGAACTTCACATAAAGACTTCGGCTGTCATAAATCAACGGGGCATCTAGCCGCCGGTGTTTCTTTCCCCGCTATAACAGCGTGACTGCACTTTCAAAAGTGACACTTCTGCTCAGTGACGACACACCTCTGAACTAAAAGCGCGTGTGCAGTCAGCATCTCCAGCCGCCACTGAAGCGCGTTAGCAGGCGATGAAAATGCGCAGGGCGGCTTAATTTGACCACTTTAAAGGGCGGGACCCGTACACTCCCGTAGTTCTCCCGCTCACGGCCGCCAGTCAACACGCCTCAAACACAAACACGCGCGCGCGAGAGAGAGAGAGACAGACTGAGCTTTCCGATGCCTTACCTGCTCCATCGGAGGATGACATCGCAGGCGAATTCAATTTCGGCCGTTTGGCGTTGGGTGCTCCGTCTAATGTTTTTTTCTCAGCCATGTCCCCGATGCAAACCACTTGCCAAAAAAAAAAGTGACCCCTTCAAAAGAAAACACAAATCTCCAGACAAGTCGGTAACACCTTCGTCGTCGAAGGCTAAGGCTGAAGCACTATCTGAAAACGGTGGCAACAGCGCCCCGCTTCGCTAGTGTCATTCACCCCATGACAGTCCAACACCCACATTATCTGTAAGAATGTCTGTAGAAAACCATTCAGCACACGCCGTCCTCCTCTTCCAGCGTCATTAGTGTAAATGTCGACATATTTGCATGAAGAACGCAACAGCTCGGTTTTCAGCGTCTTCTCCGGGCAGCATGCATAGGCGCTGCAGGAGAAAACCAAAGAATTTTCCGGCGTGTCTGCACTTTATCCAGTCGCTCGTCTCCCCAGACGCCACTCGGTGGTTACCGGTAAACCGCGCGAGTGCACACGGACTGAAGCAGCTCTCGCCGAAAGGGAAACCAGCTCTTCAAACAGAGGGGGAATCCTTCTCGAAAGATAGCGTCCCGGACTTCTGGTTTTCTTTACTATTTCCGCATGGAAGCCTGTAAAATAGTAAACCTTCTGGGAAATTGTCAGTCAGGATTTGCGCACCCCAGCACTAATTAGCGAGGGGGTAAAATAAAAAAAAAAAAAAAACAAGATTCCACGCAAATCCAGACCTAGGACCGCGACAAGATGGCGGCTGTTGATTCCTTCGATACAAAAAAGTTTTTTTTTTCTTTTTTTCCACCACCCCTCCTTAGACTAAAAAGGGGCGTGGTCGGGCAAACACACCCTGACGCAGCCGTCTGCGCCACGTGCGTCCTGGCGGAAAGTCACGAAAACCGTGAGAGACAGAAAGAAAGGAGGCGATGCACCAGCGAGTTGCGGACACGGAGACGGAATTGTCGCCACTGCCGTTCGTGCCTGCACTAATAGGAGACAGCTGTCACTAGGCGCAGGTGCCACCTTCACAAGTTGAAAAGTAAGCCGGGGGGGGCGCCGCTTCTCGGCTAAGTGAACTCCATCCCAGTACAGAAAGTTCGGAGAGCTGCCGGGAACGGAAAGTGGAACTCAAACTTGGAATGTTTCTCCGTGTTAACATTTTCGTCCAGCATTACACGGAAGTTCCCAGCAAAAATACTCGAGACCATCGGCTCGCTTGTTGTCAGGAACAAAAAAAAAAAAAAAAAGAAACGAATTTAATTATTAATTTAAGTCTTTATTGTCGCATACACTGCGAGAGCCTGGTGAAAGTCTTGCGCCACGGGGTGAGGGTAGGTTAGTATATACCAGCAATAATACAATAAGGTAATGCATAAATAAGCGTAGTAGAAGAATATATAGTGCATAACAGAATTGTACACAAATACAGATTGCATTAAACAGTCTTCCTCTTTTCCCACTTAACAGCTCGGTCCTGCACATACCCACCAGTCAAGCCCCTTTCATACAGATCTTCTTTTACTTTATCCATTTCTCTGCTTTGGCACCTCCTCACTTTCTCTCCCCGGTTGTACTTCCATTTCCATAAGTATTCCTCCTTCCACATGTCCATACCAATTCAATGTATTTTTACTTTCTTAGATATTTCACTTTTGTTGTACCTCACGTTGTCTCATTTCTTATGTGGAATTCCAAACATTCATCTCAACGTTCTCATTTCTGCCACATGCAACTTCTTCTCCAGTGCTTCCTTTACTGCCCATGTCTCCGCTACATCCATCACTGCTGTCTTAATCTTTCTTCGCCTTAATTCTTCAATGACATAATACTCCTGATACATTCTTTCAAACAGTAGTGGAAGAAAATAGTGCAGATGACTATACACATGCAACAACCAGGCAGGTGGGTACAGTTCAGATGTTGACAAATTTGAAGGTCCTTTTACAGTTCATTGAAAAAGTGATATATGCCTCCAGATAAGTGTACAAGTGAAAAGCAGTTGTCCCCTGTATACCTGTAAGTCCTTGATGTGTCAATGAGTAAAGCTAAGCAAGTGTGAAAAGAGATTAAGTATTGCTTATTCTACAGAGCTCTTCCAAAATGGCCTGGGCACATTTGTTGTTACTCTTAGTAAATATCCTGAATAATCTGAGTGATTTTTCAATCTAGCTGTGTTTTTGAATTAGTATCACACCTGTCCTCAATCACTCATTCAGCTGATTTAAATGAAGACAAGTTATCACTATGCTGTTTGGTATCTTTGTGTGTTCCCACACTGAACTTGGACCAGAGAAAGCAAAAGGAAGAGAGTTGTCTGAGGAGATCAGAAAGAAAATTGTAGACTAGCATGGAAGTAAAAAATATTTGTTTCTTTTTAAAGATTAGGGTGCTTTGCCCCCTGCTTGCTTCGCTCGCCCATGGGGCACGCTATGCGCCAGCCACTTCGCGTCTCTGCCTCTCGCGTTGTGAAGAGAGGAGCTGAGCGCACGCTAAGGAGATGCAGTCGCTCCTCCGAAACCCCTTCTTAAATGGTGATACAATGGGAAACAATTTTTGTTTTTTACCTCCTCTTTGCTCGATCAGCTGGCTTGCTGCTTCTGCTGCTGCTGCTTGTGCCGTGCTACATGATCTGTATGTTGCGCAGCGCTTCAAACATTTAAAAGCCTGTACAGCAGCTGTCCTTTTGTCTCACAGGACGTTAAAGTGTCTCCGAGAAAATCACGTCTCGTCTCCTTCCAAGATCTTTTTTTATAATAGAGAGATATATTAAAGGTCTGTTAAAGCGATCACATTTAAGACTTTGTCACATATCCCTCGCATACAATGACCGCTTGAAGTCTGCAATTCATAGACATCACCAGGTGCTGAGGATCTTCTCTGAGGATGCTCTGCCATGCCTGTAATGCAGCCATCTTCATCTCCTGCTTGTTTCGGGGCTTGTCCTCTAAGTTTTAGACCTGCTCAGTTGGATTTTAAATAGGGTTCCATCCTCAATCAAGAGAAGTGTACCAGTACTTGGGGCAGCCATACATGTCCAAGCCGTAACACTCCCAGCACCATTTGGATCTTGGGCAGTTCCTTTTCATCTCCTCACTTTGCTCTAGCCATCACAAGACCCTTTTCCAGAAGTTTGCATACTCTTAAGTCATTTTTCACAAACTGTAATCTGGTCATCCAGTTTTTGTGGCTAACTAGTGGTCTGTATCTTGCAGTGTGTGGCCTCTGCGTTTCTGTTTATGAAGTCTTCTGCAGGTAGTCGTCTCTGACATGGCCACATCTGCCTCCTGAAGACTGTTTCTGGTCTGTTCCAGGTGTTTGGGGCTTTGTCTTTATCATAGTGAGGATTCTTCAGTCATTAGCAGTGGAGATCTTCTTTGGCCTACCAGTCCCTTTGTGATTACTGAGCTCACCAGTACATTCTTTCTTCTTAATGTTCTTCCACACACTTGATTTAAGTCATCCTAAGGTTTTACCAATGTCTCTAATACAGGGGTGTCGAACTCCAGTCATGGAGGGCTGCAGCGGCTGCAGGTTTTCATTCTAACCCTTTTCTTCATTAGTGACAAGTTTTGGCTGCTAATTAACTCTTGTCTTAGTTTTAATTAGCTTGATTCAGGCCACTTAGTTGTTTCTTGTTCCTTAATTACCAGCCAAACAATAATGAGACACAAAACGAGGCTCCAATGACCAGCTCATCACACAATATCTGGAAATAAAGAAAGGTGGAGGTCTCAGTAAGGCTGATCTGCTCAGGTCACCAAAACATCTTGATGGTGATCTTAGAAAAGACAGAAAATCAACAGTTTTAGAAATGTCTGCTGTGGCAGAATGAGAGCAGCAACAAGCCATGGAATTAAATAACGGCTTTAATTAACAACAAGGACCTGCTTCTCATTAAGAAACTTGTTGGAGTGATATTGGTTGGAGTTTGAAGCCCCAATTTAGCTGGTCATCTGGTGGCTCATTTCATATCTCATTTCTGTTTGGCTGTCATTTAATAAAAATTTTAAAAAAATCAATTCAGAGGACTGGATCTTTAAAAACAGGGATATTAAAATGAAGGGAAAAAGAGTTCATTAGCAGTAAAAACTGGGCACTGATTGGGAAAAGGATTAGAATGAAAACCTGCGGCCCTCCAGGACCGGAGTTTGACACCCCTGATCTAATAGTTTTATTCTTGTTTCTGGCTTCATTGACTTTCACTGGACCAGCTTTTTGCCCTCACGTTGAACAATGGCGACTTCAGACACCAAGGGGTAGAAGCAAGCAGAGCTATCTTATGAAGCAATGAAACAAACCTGAAGAGTCACAAACACATGTGACGCCAATTATCCCAAACATTATGGTGCCTTGAAGTGGGGAGGGGGACGCAACACATGAAGAGAAAGTGTTGTATGACCGAGACGTATGCAAATCCCCTGAAATGAAAGTCGTCAAGGGGCACTTTAAGCACAATGTCTGAATTTAAACTATGGAACAGAGGAGTAAATCAAGGAAACGTGTCTTTGTCCCAAACATTATGTGGGATGCTGTTTAAGATAAACATATCATGTCTGCTCCTGCACTTGTCAGTATGAGGGATTGTTGGGTAGCATTATGATCCTTTGGTAAAAGCTGAATCTAGTGGAGTGAATTCTAAAGGTTCTGTACCATGTATAATAAATGAGTTGTCAGGCACAAAACCACGGCAGAATTTATGATTTGTAAACATCAACTACTTATTAAGAATGTGGTTGCAACAAAAATTGATCTCCCTGGAACTGCGGTGGACACCCTGCTTTAACAGGCCGATCTTGTTGTAGCAGTTCTGTTATTCTTTAACGCTACCGAGTGTTCACTTGCAATCTCGCTGGAATGTTATTAATCTTATTACAGAAGGGCATGTCATGCATCCTGAGGGCAGACTTGGTAAAACATATGCATGTCTTTTTCATTAGTGTATCCCTCACACCAGTCAAGGATGAAAAGCATTTCAATTAAACAGCTATAATCATTAAAACACTGAAAATGTGATTGGCGCATTGGGACTGCTCTCTTTTGCCACCAGTATAAAGTGGGCTTTGAAACATTCATTTAACACACTTGCCAGACCTCACTTACATTTTTTCTTCCCACACCATGGAGTTGTGACTTGTCTCTGTCTATGTTTTGTTATGGAGAAGATACTCAGCTGTACGTAGCTGGAGAAGCTGAGGGTCTGGGTGTAATAAATAAGGGGTATCAATGCTTAGTTGCTGTAAATGTGTGCAATAACTTTCTAAAGGTCAATGACGAAAACACCAAAGTTACTCTCATCGGTTCTTGGGCAATGAGAGAGAAAGTGAAGTGTTGGTAATTTGTGAACTGCGACTAAATTTGGAGTTTACCTGGACTGCGGTTTAAGCTTTAAAAACCATATATGGGGTAGCCCACAAAAAAGTGGCACGCCTCCACTCAGACGACTACATTACATGGCGAAGAGAAAAATGATCAAATTTATACTCACATTTACAGAAGACGCTGAAAGTGACCTGCTTGTGCGTCAATACATCTCTGTGCCCGTTTCAGCATGTTCATGTACACTCTACACTCTCGGTGGAGGCAGGCCACTCTTTTGTGGGCCACCCTGTACAATATGTTGCAAAAACAGCATTTTTATATTCGTAAAGTTAAGACCCTTTTCTTTCACTGAAAGATGCCAAAAAGCTGATGCAGGCGTTTACGACTAGTCGCTTTGATTATTGTAACTCCCTTTTTTTCTGGCTTACCAAAACAGACCATTCATAAACTACAGGTTATTCCAAATGCAGCAGCCAAGACCCCAACGAGAACAAAGAAAACCGGTCATGTTATGCTGCTTTTGTACAGTCTTCATGGGCTGCCAGTGTCTTTTAGAAAAGGTTTGAAAGTTCTGTTATTACTTATAAAGCACTTAATGGGCTACCACCACTAGACATTACTGCACCTCTAACTGTGGTGGCTCAGTGGCCAAGGATCGGCCCTGGTATCTGGAAGGTTGCCACTTCAAATCCTATTACTTCCAGAAGGGATCCTGCACCATTGGGCCCTTGAGCAAAGCCCTTAACCTGCTGTACAATGACTGAACCCTGCAGTCTGACCGCTAAAGGTCATGCGAAAAGAGAATTTCCCTCTGGGGTTAATAAAGAATGTTAAATCAAAGTCCACACTCCCACGAGATCTTGTCATTCTTCGTAGACCGATAGTTGATGAAACTATAGTGGTGAGTCAACGTTTAGCTATTAATGCCCCAAAGTTAGGGAACACACTAGAGAACTACTTGTAGCCTTCTTAGTGTTATGTTTACCCCAGGAAATCCCAACTAAAAATGTTGAATTTTTTATTTCTCTCTATTATAAAAGAAAATCTTGGAAAGAGACGAGACGTGATTTTCTCAGAGAGAGACACTTTCACGTCCCGTAAGACGAATCTTTGTGTGAAGAGATTTAACCACGCCTGGGGCCGGAAATAAAAGACAAAGAGTAGATGACAAAGTAGAATGTCGTAAAGAATTCAAAAACGTTGGAGTGGTACACATGCAGAGCAGATTTGAGATAATGTAAGTACGAAAATTTGAAAGTCTCAAAAAAAGGATAGTAAAGATCGCATTAGCGCTAACAGTTATTACTCGGTGAAATAACGGAACAGCAAAAAGAGATGGAATATATTGTTCGGATTTAAACTGTAAGTCGGAGACTTGTAGATCGTCTAATTCGTGTTGCCATCAGGGAAAAAAAAGTAGTGTTTCTTCCCAATGAAGAAGCGTATCTGCGAAAATTAAAAGATTTGTTGTTTGGTGAAAGTGAAATCCCATGAGAAATCATTTCTCATTTGTGTGAATGTTATTGTCAGACACATTTCTTGTAGAGAGAAAGAAACGATATTCACTCGCGGGCAGTTATACGTTGCGTTGTTACGATGTAAGTCCAAACACGGAATCAAAATTCAATGCGATTTTGATGAAAAGGTTAAAACGAAAAGAAATTGAATATATGGACATGGGTGATATGACAGAAGTGCGCCGTACGAGATACAGATCACGCAGCACAGCAGCTGATCGAGCAAAGAGGAGGTAAAAAAAAAAAAAACTATTTGTTTCCCGTTTCCCATTGTATTACTGTTTAAGAGGAGCGACTGTGTCTCCTTGGGGTGCATTCAGTCCCCCTCTTCACAACGTGAGCGGCAGAGATGCGAAGTGGCTGGGACATGGGGTCTGCAGGGGGTAAGGCACCCTAGTTTTAAAGAAATAAATTGTAGTAATGAGCTGAATGTACAGTGCTAAACTTGGCAATACAATCTCGAAAGCAATGGAGTAACATGTTAAAAGTAACATGCATTATGTAGTCCAATTACTTTATAAAGTGACAAGTAACCTAACGCAATACTTTATCTTATTGAAGTGATAATAAGTAGCAGTAAAGCAAGAAGCACACAAACTACCAAGTAGAAAGGAGTTTGCACCGTGCAATCCAGTAACAGAAACCTATAAAGTGACAAATTGACTAAATATGCTGTATTTATAAAACACAAGAAAATGATCACAAGAGTCAAATTTCTGATTTACGGTGGTTGATGATGACCGTTCAACTCTAATTTTTGCACCGTTTAATGATGTCAGAAGAAGATGACTTGTGCATATAAGCGCGGATTATTAAGAAGCCAGGTTTCTGCTTTAATTGGGTTATTCACCTAAATCGGATTGTGTGCGTGTATGGAAACGCATTACGCGTCACCTCCTTTAGCAAACAAGAGCAGGTACCACTACAACCAAAAAATGTCAGCCTTTCTTTTTGCGAGGATATCGCCGAGACGTGCTCAGAATACAAACTGGAGCCTATGCTAACAACGAGCCTCAGTGTTGGTTTAACAGAGGACGGCAAAAGCAACAGACAGCTTTATGCACATTTTCTTAACTTACAAGTCTTTGACAGAGTTGTGGTTTAAATATGTCAAAATAATAATAAAAAGGGACAAGTCAAGGAAAACTGAAGAGGAAGCAGAGCAGCACTGAAACAGTTATGTCTGTGGGGGAAAAAAGGTCGATGGAAAATGTTTTGAAGGAAGTTCAAACAAGACGGCAACGCAGTAAAAGCTAAAGATGAAAGAA
The DNA here is from genome assembly GCA_026402145.1 of Polypterus bichir lapradei. Taxonomy (NCBI): domain Eukaryota; kingdom Metazoa; phylum Chordata; class Cladistia; order Polypteriformes; family Polypteridae; genus Polypterus; species Polypterus bichir. The sequence continues at coordinate 12,818,320 of JANRMT010062861.1, read as the reverse complement.
AGAAAACTGCAAAACCAGCTTACCAACCTGCCAAACCGGGATGACAGCCCCCTACAATGAACTGAATGGCACGCCTTGTCACAATTAGAGGTATCTACAAGACACATCATGTCCAAAGTTGTCAGAGGAGCCCATAATTATAGGCAAGTTTAGACATGAGGGAGCTAGAATTTAAAAATAAATGTCAGTCAACAGCAAGGGGATTATCCAGGTCTGGTCTCGGAGGTTAATCAGGGCACAAGAGGGTGCAAGCGACTGTTACACACATTTATTCAAAAGCTTTATCAAGATTTACCAAACTATCGTGATGCATGCTGTACAGGGGAGGTTAGCTAGTGATTCCACAATGGTCCAGTAATGGACTTCTCATCCTGTTGCAGGGTCGTCTCCTGCCATATGCCTAGGACTGCTAAGGTGGGCTCCGCCTCTTTGACCCGTAACTGGATTAAGCCGGTTTGGAAATGTTATGTTACATGATGGTTGGCATAGCAGCACAGTGCTAGCAATCGCTGTCTTACAAAAAGAAGACTGGTGTTCAAGTCCAGGGTGCTCCATTTATAGAGTTTGCACATCAGCCCCCCCCCCAATATTCCAGTTTCTTCCCACAGTCTGAAGATATGCAAGGTTAGGCTTAGGAATGGCGATGCTAAATTGGCACCTGTGTGTGTTCACCCCGTGGGGAGCTGGCACCCTCCCTTTCATAATTTGTGCCTGATGCATGCTGGGATAGGCTTCATCTTCTCTGTGACCCAACTCCAGAAAATGGATGGATGCACATTACATGATGCCTCTGATAAATAAATAGGGTGCAGTGTAAAATTTACCACCATGTCCGTTAACGTTTTTTTGGCACAGACTTTCTTGTTTCATATTGGACTATGGTGGACTCAAAGTCTTCAGAACCCTTCGTTTTTTCACATTTTGTTTTGTTGTGACGTTATGCTAACATCTTTTAGGTTCATCTCCTCCTTCATCAAGCAACACTTAATACTCCATAATGACAAAGTGAAAACTGTCATTTTGTAACCTGCTTTATCCTGAACAGGGTCACCAGATCCTATCCCAGGTAGCACAGGGTGCCAGTCCATCACAGGGCAGACACACACCCATGGACCAAGTTAGAAACACCAATCCACCTAACCTGCGTGTCTTTAGACTACAGGAGGAACCTGAAGCCTCCGAAGGAAACCCAAGCAGACACGGGAAAAACATGCAAATTCCACGCAGGACGTGAACCCTGTTAGTACTGCACCATCATGCTGCCTACTCCATAATGGCAAAGTCAAAACAGAACTATAAGAATTTTGGCAAATATATTACAAATAAAAAAAATTAAATATCACAGCTTCATAAGTTAATTAGACCCTTTAGTGTGACACTGGACATTTGGCTTGGGGGCATCCCATTCTATTGATCATTGTTGATGTTTCTACACCATGTTTGACATCCACCTGTGGTTAATTCAGTTGATTGGACTGATCAGCAAAGGCCTATATCTTTATAGAGAAGGTCCCAACGTTGATCCAAAAGCAAGCCATGAGGTTGAAGGAATTGCCTGCAGGGCTCAGAGACAGGATAGTGTGGCGGTGCAGATCTGAGGAAGGCTAGAGAAAATTCTTGCAGCATTGAAGGTTTCCAAGAGCACATTGGTCTCCATAATCCCTAAGTGGGAAGTAATTCAGAACAAACCACAACTCTTCCTCGAGTTGGCTGTCCGAGACAAAATGAGTAATTGTTGGAGAATGGCCCTGGTAAGAGAGGTGATGTTCACTCTGACTGAGCTCCTGACAACCTGTGTGGAGACTGAAGAAACTTCCAGATGAACAACCATCACTTCAACACTCCACTGATCTGAGCTTTATGGCAGAGCAGTAAGACAACACATGAAAGTCTGCATGGGGTTTACAAAAAAAAGAACCTAAAGGACTCCCAGACTATGAGAAACAGGATTCTCTGGTGTGATGAAACCAAGGCTTCAATTCCAAGTGTGACGTCTGATTGAATCCACGCAATCATCACTTGTGCGATACCATTCTAGTGGTGAAGCTTGCTGGTGGCAGCATCCTACTGTGGAGTTGTTTTTCAGCAGCAGGGTCTGGTAGACTAGTCAGGGTGGAGGTAAAGCTGAATGGGGTTTAGTACAGAGATGTCCTTAATTATAACCTGCTCCAGAGCACTCAGTATATCAGACTGGGCCAAAGGTGCACCCTCCAGTTGTGACAAGGACCCTAAGCACAAAGCAAAGACAACACAGGAGTGGCTCAGGGACAACTCTGGAAACGTCAGAGCCCAGACTTGGACCCAACCGAACACCTAGGGAGAGACCTGAAGAAAGCTGTCCACCGATGGTCTCCATCTATCATTTTCCATCTATCTCACAGAGCGTGAGAGGATCTGCAGAGAAGAATGGCAGACAATTCACAAATCCAGGCGTTTTGCATCAGACCCAAGAAGACTACAGACTGGAATCGCTGCCAAAGGGGCTCAAACAAAGTATCGAGTAAAGGGTCTGAAGACTTGAGTTGATACAAGATTTCATTTTTGTTTCATCTCTATATATAAAATTCAAAGTCTTTCTGTCTGTCTGTCTGCTGAGAGAACGACTTAATGGATTTAGATCGGGTTTTTTTTGTATAAACTGTTTGAACATTCCAGTTGATTTTGTGACTTCTTTAATCACACTAAGAATCAGAGTTCGCTTGCAGGAGCGGTATATTTGTGCTAATCCGCGACAGAGGCTGCGGGCCGATTTGGGGGAAGGAGTATGATGTCAGGAGTGGGGAGCCGGGGGCGGGACCCTCCTCACTGTCCTGTTTCACTTCACTTGTTAAAATAGTATGCTTTATTGACATGTTCATTTAACATAATATTATTAGTTTAACAGCAAATGGAAAAGTTTCATTCATTTTATATAAAATATGTTTCAGGATATATTAATTTAGCGCATTAAGCATAATCAAATTCCTTTTGATAAAAACAATTTTATTATGTGCAACCAATGTACATATTTTTTTACATTTTTCTTCAGTGTATGGTGTTTGTTGTGTTGCTTGCCTGTATGCGTCCAAGTTGTACAGCCTGAATGCTGCATACATGCACAAAGGTCAAATGATTTACCACTTGCTACAGTTTTGCCATAAATCCTACAAACTACAAGGGATCGCCTATCAAAGGACCCCCCCCCCCTCCCTCAGCTGCCTCTACAGTCATATGAAAACGTTTGGGAGCCCCTCTTAATTCTTTGGATTTTTGCTTATCATTGGCTGAGCTTTCAAAGTAGCAACTTCCTTTTAATATGACACGCCTTATAGAAACAGTAGGATTTCAGCAGTGACATTAAGTTTATGGGATTAACAGAAAATATGCAAATTAGACAGGTGCATAAATTTGGGCACCCCAACAGAAATATGATATCAATACTTAGTTGAGCCTCCTTTTGCTCCTTTGAGCCTCTAGATGCTGTCCTCCTATAGCCTTTGAGGAGTGTCTGGATTCTGGATGGAGGTATTTTTGACTCCATTCTTCCATACAAAATCCCTCCAGCTCAGTTAAATTTGATGGCTGCCGAGCATGGACAGCCTGCTTCAATCATCCCATAGATTTTCGATGATATTCAAGTCAGGGGACTGTGATGGCCATTCCAGAACATTGTACTTCTTCCTCTGCATGAATGCCTTTGTGGATTTCCAACTGTGTTTTGGGTCATTGTGTTGTTGGAATATCCAACCCCTGCGTAACTTCAACTTTGTGACTAATGCTTGAACATTATCCTGAAGAATTTGTCGATGTTGGGTTGAATTCATCCGACACTCGACTTTAACAACTGCCCTAGTTCTTGAACTAGCCACACTGCCCCACAGCATGATGGAACCTCCACCAAATTTGGCAGTAGGTAGCAGGTGCTTTTCTTGGAATGCGCTGTTCTTCTTTCGCCATGCAAAGCGCTTTTTGTTATGACCAACTAACTCAACTTTTGTCTCATCAGTCCAAAGCACTTTGTTCCAGAATGAATCTGGCTTGTCTAAATGAGCATTTGCATACGACAAGTGACTCTGTTTGTGGCGTGAGTGCAGAAAGGGCTTCTTTCTCATCACCCTGCCATACAGATGTTCTTTGCGTAAATTGCGCTGAATTGTAGAACAATGTACAGATCACCATCTGCAGCAAGATGTTCTTGTGGTCTTTGGAGGTGATCTGTGGGTTGTCTGTAACCATTCTCACAATCCTCTGCATATGCCGCTCCTGTATTTTTCTTGGCCTGCCAGACCTGCTGGGTTTAACAGCAACTGTGCCTGTGGCCTTCCATTCCCTGATTCCATTCCTTACAGTTGAAACTGACAGTTTAAACCTCTGAGATTGCTTTTTGTAGTCTTCCCCTAAACCATGAGACTGAACAGTCTTTGTTTTCAGATCTTTTGAGAGTTGCTTTGAGGATCCCATGCTGTCTGTCACTCTTCAGAGGAGAGTCAAAGGGAAGCACAACTTGCAGTTGACCACCTTAAATACATTTTAACACTCATGATTGGACACTCCTGTCTATGAAGTTCAAAGCTTAACCAGCTAATCCAACCAATCTGGTGTTGTAAGTAATCAGCATTGAGCAGTGACATGCACTCAGATCAGCAAAATGACAAAGGGACCCACATTTTTGCACAGCCAGTTTTTCAAATTTGATTTGATTTCATACAACTAAATACTGCTTCACTAAAAATCTTTG
>JANRMT010062861.1:12801275-12813203 GCA_026402145.1 Polypterus bichir lapradei | reverse complement strand
CCTCTGCATATGCCGCTCCTGTATTTTTCTTGGCCTGCCAGACCTGCTGGGTTTAACAGCAACTGTGCCTGTGGCCTTCCATTCCCTGATTCCATTCCTTACAGTTGAAACTGACAGTTTAAACCTCTGAGATTGCTTTTTGTAGTCTTCCCCTAAACCATGAGACTGAACAATCTTTGTTTTCAGATCTTTTGAGAGTTGCTTTGAGGATCCCATGCTGACTGTCATTCTTCAGAGGAGAGTCAAAGGGAAGCACAACTTGCAGTTGACCACCTTAAATACATTTTAACACTCATGATTGGACACTCCTGTCTATGAAGTTCAAAGCTTAACCAGCTAATCCAACCAATCTGGTGTTGTAAGTAATCAGCATTGAGCAGTGACATGCACTCAGATCAGCAAAATGACAAAGGGACCCACATTTTTGCACAGCCAGTTTTTCAAATTTGATTTGATTTCATACAACTAAATACTGCTTCACTAAAAATCTTTGTTCAGAAAACACTCCAGTACTCGGATCTTCCTAGGAAATGAAAGACATACCACTGTTATCTTTTTTTGCTAAAAGTAAATTATTATACAGGCTGAGAGGGGTTCCCAAAATTTGTCATATGACTGCACCTCACGCAATGACCTTGAGAAATGGGGTACTTCATTTTGGCTCTGAGTACACTGCAAAGGAGCTTACATTTTCCACCTTTTTCACCTAACCACTTTTCTGGTATCTTCAGCCTGCCACCTGCTCTGTCATCCTTTTATGTTGTTGAACTCATTTTCAATCCACTGGACTAATTCCCTTCATAATCTTAAACACTTCAGTCAGGTCTCCTCTAAATCTCCTTTTACTTAAACTCTAAAGGCTCAGCTCTTTTAATATTTCCTCATAACTCATCCCACCCCAGTTCTTAATCAGTCTCCTCTCTGGACTTTTTCTACTGCTGCTATGTCTTTTTTTGTAGCCTGAAGGTGACTAAAAGGGAATTGCTGAAAGTTGTAGAATGTTTTAACAATTTCAGGAATTTTTGGGTCCCGTCTCAAATGGGGCGGAGTGGTGTCTCTGAGGCTAGGGGTTGTTGGTTCGGATCCCATAAATGCCGAGGCCCTTATAACCTGCACTTGCTCCATCTTGGGTAGGACGTTAATCTGCATCCTGCCCTGCAAGTAGGCCCTCCAACCTGCAGGGAAAAACCTGGGGGTTGGTGGCAGAATTGGCACTCCGGCCACCATAGAAAACTCACACTGTTCCACTCCATCTGAACTAGTGTGGTGCTGAGGTGTCACCCGTCGCATGGCTGGCACTCGGGTCCTAATCTGGGATCCTGAGTTGGTTTGTCGTGTGGTGGGTGCGACAATGTGCCGTATCAGCGCCTGCTCCTAACGTCTCTCCAATTAGGCCAATCTGCTTCATACACATGTAAAAAACCAGAACACCCAAATAAACAATCCATTCACACATGGAGAAAAACACGGCAGTAACGACCAATCACGAGAACACATAACGTGCATGGCAGCAACCCTAACAGCTGCACCGCGGAGGTTTCATGCCCATCTTGGCAGCACAGAGTCGGGGGAATTTCCTGGCTAAACGACTGTACTTCAATCCTCGAGTTGACCAAAGTTCAAGCTTCAAAACCGTCTTCATTTCTAACAGCTTACCACACGTGTCAGTGCGGCAATTTCCATTAAGAGAAGATCAAATAAATAAAATGACGAAGGCAATTGATAAGATGGCATCCAGTCCACTCTCCCCCAAATCAGCAGGCCTCAGATAACATGAAAGTGGCCCGTCAAGATCTTGGGACAATTTCACATTTCTGCGCTTTTTCTTTTACTTAGAGGAAAAAAAAAAACAATTACAAAGCTTGTATTTTTCCATAAATAATACTCTCCAAAGATTGTAATTTTTATTATTTTTTTTTTTAAACATAAACTGTGTTTATTGCAAAAATGTGTATTAATCAGAAACTGGAAAAAAAAACATTGAAACAACCAGAATCACACTTGTAAAAATGCAAAAAAAAAAAAAAACAAAACTTTGTATAAATAGTCATCTCCACAAGGAAGAATCCAAGAAAATATATCGGAAAAGAAAACAAGGTTAGAAATGAGGTTTTGCTTTTTTTAATTATTGTGTGGGGTGAGGTGGGCATCGGCTACTGGGTGGTCCAATGACCCGCGTTTGAAGACACATTTCTCACCTTGTTGTCTTTTCACAGCATTCATTCACAAACATTTACAATTGTCTTTGGGCCCCCCACAGACACATCTCTCCCCATTTCCGTATTATTTTTCCAGAACAAGACAGCGAGTTGTTATACATAGCCATACCATTAAGTGCTATGTGTTAACGGGGACCGTTTCAAAGTGCTGAATAAAAACGTAAAATGTCGTGCATGTGCTATTGATCAATACAGGACATACAATACATTCAAAACTTTATTACAAACGTGTATACATATTGGGCAGTATAGCAGAAAGTGACGCAGCTGGACAAAGACATTCACAAAAAGTCCGATTCTCGACAAAAGATGTTAAGGACATCAGTAAGACGCCATGGCGGCTCAACTCCTGTGTGGCGGGTCCTTGAGGTTTCAAAGAATAGCCGGGCACAACTTCTGTAGTGGTAATAACAAGTGTGTAGTCTGAAGAGTACACGGGGTAAAGGGCATTTCACACAATTTGGGGACAGAGACAAAGAAGCCTATTGCCTGTCATAATAGAGAGCAAAGTGCTATGTAACTAATTCATCTTTATATGGAGGGCACCAACAAAACACAAACCATCAGACCAGCTTCATCATTTTCAAAACGGGGCTTGGTTGGCCACACTGCAATATTAAACATTTTTTAAGGAATTACAACAAACTACTCAAGTCAATATCTTAAAAGTACTTAGGATACCAAAGTCAATATCTTAAAAGTACCAGGCAATCATTTTTCCAGCAAACCTGAAATGGAGCCTTTTGGCTGCACCCTCATCTTCTATTGGAATGGCTGCTTAAATTAAGCAGAGGCATCTTTCACAGGATCGGGCTGGGCGGCTCACCTTGGACCCTCCATAAGCTTCAGTCAGGTGGGACGGCCTTCTCAAAACAAAACAGTCACATGCCAGTAAAGTCACATTTGCATATTCCAAGAGAGTCTCGATTTCAATTGATTAACAGATGCCAATAATCAGCTGACTTTCAGAGGAGAAAAAAAAAGTTAAAAGCATGATGGGAATCTACTTCATTAACCTAAGCGGACAAACTTTACAACAACAACAAAAATAAAAACAAACCTTTCTGGTTAAGCAGAAGAGCCCATTTAGCATGTCTGAGTAAACATGAATTCATTAGTATACACCAAGAAGTAAAACATATACTTTATTTTCTATTTGTAATAAAGAAATAATTTGATAAAAAAAAAAAAAAACATTTCCCCACACATTAGAAATTCAGCAGGTAATCTCAGCCTGTCTGTCGAGCTGGTGTGCCCATGCTTTATTGCTACGATGTGCGGGACGGAGGACTGGGGAGTATTGTTTGGCTACCAAAGCCAACTGGCATGCAGAGTGAGTGACCTGGCACAACATCTGCCAATAGTGACTGTGCAATGCAGAGTGCCCTTTCCTCATTACCCAATAACAAAATCATAATGTGCTGGTGACAGGTAAATGGCATTCCGGGTTTCTGAATGCAAGTGCCATATTTATTTAGAATTATTGATGTGTCGGCCGAGCCCTATGGTCTCAAAATGAAACTCAAGCCCCAGTCCGGGACGAGGTTACTTGACGCCACGATGACAGGATCAGCACTATCAGGGGGTCACATAGGCAGAGCACAGACGAAACTCTACTGCCATTTGCTGGGACATTTGAAATAAAAAACTGAAATGTCATTTGAGAGGATGATTACAAACGGTAACTATACACAGAACGGTGCCTTTTGTCAGTTATGATTTCAGATCAGTGCTCTGTTTTCTTACGCCTGCCCCCAATATCCCAGTTTTTCTCGGATGGCGCTACATGGCCAATGTGCCCGTGGCACCATTCCATGGCATTGGACGCAACTACCGCCATTTCACATCGCTGGCATTATTTGTAAACACCACTGCTGGATTCTTAAGAGAGATTGAGACAGAGAGATTTAAAAAGAAGAAGAATATTGCATTAGCAAAAGCTATAGTGTTTCTCACATAAATAACCACAGCTTCCCCCAGAGTCTGTTGTTTTTTTGTTTTTTGTCTTTTTTTTTGTAAAAGCCATGCTATACATTTTGCTTGTTTCTCCGTTTTACAAGTCTGTCATTCAAGCAAAGATGACACTAGAAATATTTCTGAAGGCACTTAATTAATACACAGCCTCAAAAACAACATTAAATAAGAAAAAAGCAAACAAAAAAAACTCAAAATGACAACACTAAAAAGTGAAAACAGGGGACACGGCCGACAGTTTGAATAATGTGTCAAGCCCCTGCCGTCTCGAAAAAGAACTGTGATCCACACAGTGTATTCGGCCTCCGTTCTTCTCCGCTATGAAAAATACGACCCAATTGGATGAACATATAAAAAAAAAAAAAAAAAATGAAATAAACACTGGACGAAGAAGAAGGAGTAGAGAAGTTCCTTCTCTTTCATGGGGTATTTTAGTTGCTGTCAGGACAGTTCTTGATGAATGAAATCAAGGCAACATTGTTTATTGTGTTATTATTTTCCATTCTCATGGCAAAGGTGAGCGGCATCATAGACTTGTGGCTCCTTGGAGTCTCGTCAGTTCATCGGCTTCCTCTTCTTCTAATGTACTTTGTTCAGCACAGGGGCGGAAAGGCAGGAGTGGCTTGTGGACGTTCCCTGGGCTGCTTTGTTGAGAAACGTGTGGCAGGTCTTTGCTGTCTGGCTTCCCAGTAATGACTGCCGGTGGACGAGGCTGAGGTGTCTGCTCCAAGCAATGTGCAACAGCAGCGGGGACCATTTCTGCAATCTCATCGGTAGGGGAGCGGCCGATGCTGCCATCTACCTGGACGCGGATTTCGGGAGAAACGGAGAGCTGGTGGTGTGGTACCATGCCATTGTCCATGCTCTTTGGAAATAAGTAGGTTTTCATTTGGCCTTTACCTTTTACGTTAACCGTGCCTCGATAATCAAACTCGTAGCCCATTTCACTAAGCACACGGAAGCTTTCTTCACTGACCTGAATGCGACATTCGACTCCAGTAGTGTCCATGCGACTGGCAATGTTGACCGTATCTCCCCAGATGTCATACAGCAACTTTGTTGTGCCGATCACCCCTGCAGTCAGGGGTCCGTGATTAAAGCCAATGCGGAGCTTGAAGTTAAACCACAGCATATCTTTGTTGAAGTCATCCACAACTTGCATCATCTCTTTGGCAAACTCAAAGAGGACGTGGAGATGGCCGTGCGGATGGGCCGAGTCTTGGCACTGTGAAGGATTCAGACCGGATGCTGCCATGTATGTGGCACCGATGGTTTTGATTTTCTCAATATTGCTGTACTGTTGCTTGCTGAGCAACTCGTCAAAGTCTCCAATCAGTTCATTAAGCACACGGTAGCACTCTTTGCCACCTTCGTAGTTCTCCTCATAAAACTCGCTAAAGTTGACGATGCTGGCAAAGATGACACCAACGTTATCGTGGTTTTTAGAGTAGCTTTGTGTCACCTTCAGCTGCTCAGCAACGTGATAAGGGATGATGTTACGCAGTAGCCAGTCAGCCTGGTCTCTCAAGTTCTGGATTTTACTGCGATGCATATCCGCCTCCACATTCCCATGATAGTGCAGCCGATAGCTCACCTCAAACTCTCTGTTTAAGAACCAAACCAGGAGAAGGAGGAGGAGAAATGCCAGAATGACCTCCTGGCCAATATCTTTGTGGAGCTCGGATTCAAATACAGAGCTCTTGTCTGGGCATCTGTTAAAAATGAAGAAAATATGAAAGATTAAGAAAACACGGCGTCAAAGTGACAATCGCACAGGTAGACTTCTTCCACTAACATCAGCTATGAAGAAACAGCTTCATTTAACAGACCAACTAGACTGACATTGGTACTTGCTAAGCAGCGTAATCTCATTTTCCTTAGAAAATGGAATTTCACAATAATTCAATTCTTTATTGTCATGTGTACAAGTACCATGTACAATGAAATGCTTGCTTGCATGTGCCCCCACAGTGAACACAGACAAAAAAAAACAAAATATTTAATAGAATAGAAATAAGTAAATAAATAAAACCAGAATCCTAGGAATAAATTGAGACAGTGGCAGAAGTACATGTGCAGGTAGCAGTGGAGGTGACACAAGGTTACCGATTGTTCATGAGTCTGACTGAAGTTGGGTAGAAACTGTTCCTGAACCTGGAGGTGCCGTCCAAATGGACTTTTAGTCGCTTCCCAGATGTAAGGAGGGTGAAAAGTGACAGTGCAGGGTGGCTGGGGTCCCGCCTGATACGGTTCACTTTCCTGAGACAGCGTGTAGTGTGGATGTCATGGATTGTAGGGAGCTGTGTGCCCGCGATCTGCTGTTCTGTATTCACCACCCGCTGCAGAGCTCTGCAGTCCTGAATGAGCAGTTGCTGTACCAGGATGTGATGCATCCTGTCAGGATGGATTCCACAGTACACCTGTAGAATCTGCACAGGGTTGTGGGGGACATCCGGGCCTTACTCAGTCTCCTGAGGAAGTAGAGGCGTTGTTGGGCTTTCTTGACTACTGCCGCAGTGTGACTTGACCATTTAAGGTCATCAGTGAGGGTGACTCCGAGGAACCTAAAGCTGCTGACCTGCTCCACAGCCTCACCTCCGACGTAGATGGGGCTGTGCTCTGTTGCCTGTTTGCAGAAATCCACACTTATCTCCTCAGTTTTGCTAACACTGAGGGTGAGGTTGCTGTCCTGACACAATTCTGCCAGGAGTCTCACCTCCTCCCTGTGGGCCATCTCATCGTCCTCACTGATCAGACCGATTACAGTGGTATCGTCAGCGAACTGGAGGATGGTGTTAGAGCTGTACTTAGACTCGAAAAAAATCTAGAAAATCTAAAAATGCTCATAATAACAGGTCTGTACATTTAATTACATATCCACATTGGGAAGTCAAGCAAAATGACACCTTTTATTGGCTAACTAAAAAGATTACAATATGCAAGCTTTTGAAGACAACTCAGGCCCCTTCTTCTGGCGAGACGCATATTGTAATCTTTTTAGTTAGCCAATAAAAGGGGTCATTTTGCTTGACTTCTCATTACATTCATAATGGCGAACACGGTACAACTCCATAGTACTGCTGTTAGCTTACAATTCTTTAGGTTAGCTTATTTTTAAAAGTTTATTGTATTTACTTATCAATGTATAATTGGTAATTATATACTGAAATGTTCAATGACTTAAAATAAAATCCTACTGATAACACTTTTGTACATGATGCCTACCACCCACCGCCACCTCATACAATAATGCCACCTTGGATTTCTAATGGGACTGCATGTTTTTTTTGAATGAGATTACATTTTTTAAACCCTCTGAAATTAGAAATCTAAATCTGTACCCCACAACAGTCACAGACAACATACTTACAATGAGGTATAAAGAAGAATAAGCAGCACAATCCCCACAACTGTGCAGATAGAGGATCTCATCCAAGAGCTGAGTTGGCAGAAGTTACAGTACTGGATAATTGCGATGATGAGAGCACAGCACAGGAATACTGTGAACTAAGAACACAATAAAGAGGATTAAAATCAGCTACTGCATTCAAATACTAAAGTCAAGGTTACACTTCACTTCTGAACACACTCAATAATAGGCTCACGTGTGTGGATCTTTAAACAGAGACTTTTTTCTCTAAACAGTTTTCCCCGTGTTTTGCAAATCTTTTTCATTTTGAAAAATACAGAGTGCCATGCACGTGTGAATTGGAGAGAGCTTGAGGGCTCGTGTAAATGTGATTACCCGCCAAACCAGGGTTTGCCTCTATGCTCTGATCCTTTCTCTCCTTCTTCCTCTGCAGGGCAGCTGACTGACAAACCTACCATGAGGATGGATGGATGGATAGATGGATGGATAGATAGAGAGTGGGTACGGAAAGTATTCAGACCCCCTTCAATTTTTCACTCTTTGTTATATTGCAGCCATTTGCTAAAATCATTTAAATTAATTTTTTCCCTCATTAATGTACACACAGCAACCTATATTGACAGACAAAAAAAAGAATTTTTGAAATTGTTGCAGATTTATTAAAAAAGAAAAACTGAAATATCACATGGTCCTAAGTATTCAGACCCTTTGCTCAGTATTTAGTAGAAGCACCCTTTTGAGCTAATACAGCCATGAGTCTTTTTGGGAAAGATGCAACAAGTTTTTCACACCTGGATTTGGGGATTCTCTTCCATTCCTCCTTGCAGATCCTCTCCAGTTCCTTCAGGTTGGATGGTAAACGTTGGTGGACAGCCATTTTTAGGTCTCTCCAGAGATGCTCAATTGGGTTTAAGTCAGGGCTCTGGCTGGGCCATTCAAGAACAGTCACAGAGTTGTTGTGAAGCCACTCCTTTGTTATTTTAGCTGTGTGCTTAGGGTCATTGTCTTGTTGGAAGGTAAACCTTCGGCCCAGTCTGAGGTCCTTAGCACTCTGGAGAAGGTTTTTGTCCAGGATATCCCTGTACTTGGCTGCATTCATCTTTCCCTCGATTGCAACCAGTCGTCCTGTCCCTGCAGCTGAAAAACACTCCCCACAGCATGATGCTGCCACCGCCATGCTTCACTGTGGGGACTGTATTGGACAAGTGATGAGCAGTGCCTGGTTGTCTCCACACATACCGCTTAGAATTAAGGCCAAAAAGTTCTATCTTGGTCTCATCAGACACCTGAAGGACTCTGAGATGGTGAGAAATAAGATTCTCTGGTCTGATGGCTGTCCACCAACGTTTACCATCCAACCTGAGAGAACTGGAGAGGATCTGCAAGGAGGAATGGCAGAGGATCCCCAAATCCAGGTGTGAAAAACTTGTTGCATCTCTAAATACTGAGCAAAGGGTCTGAATACTTAGGACCATGTGATATTTCAGTTTTTCTTTTTTAATAAATCTGCAACAATTTCAAAAATTCTTTTTTTTTGTCTGTCAATATGGGAGCTGTGTGTACATTAATGAGGGAAAAAATTAATTTAAATGATTTTAGCAAATGGCTGCAATATAACAAAGAGTGAAAAATTGAAGGGGGTCTGAATACTTTCCGTACCCACTGTAGATAGATAGATAGATAGATAGATATGAGAGGCACTATATAATAGATAGATAGATAGATAGATAGATAGATAGATAGATAGATAGATAGATAGATAGATAGATAGAGATACTTTATTAATCCCAAGGGGAAATTCACATACTCCAGCAGCAGCATACTGATAAAGAACAATATTAAATTAAAGAGTGATAACAATGCAGGTATAACAGACAGTAACTTTGTATAATGTTAACGTTTAACCCCCCCGGGTGGAATTGAAGAGTCGCATAGTGTGGGGTCTCCTCAGTCTGTCAGTGGAGCAGGACGGTGACAGCAGTCTGTCGCTGAAGCTGCTCTTCTGTCTGGAGATGATCCTGTTCAGTGGATTCTCCATGATTGACAGGAGCCTGCTCAGCGCCCGTCGCTCTGCCACGGATGTCAGACTGTCCAGCTCCGTGCCTACAATAGAGCCTGCCTTCCTCACTAGTTTGTCAAGACGTGAGGCGTCCCTCTTCTTTATGCTGCCTCCCCAGCACACCACCGCGTAGAAGAGGGCACTCGCCACAACCGTCTGATAGAAAAGACAGGTAGAATGCCTAGAGGGGGGGCTGGGTGGTCTCGTGGCCTCGGAACCCCTGCACATTTGATTTTTTTTCCCCAGCCGTCTAGAGTTTTTTCTGTGTTTTTTCTGTCCTCTCTGGCCATCGGACCTTACTTTTATTCTATTTCTTCTTTCAATTTTATTTTCACATTTTGTCTTTTTTTCCTCTTTCTTCATTCTGTAAAGTTTCACTTTGAGCTACATCATTTGTATGAAAATGTGCTCTAGAAATAAATGTTGTTGTTGTTGTTCACCTCCAGTGTCTGCCCACCTGGACCCACCTCTTCCTGTTGTTACTCTTCATAAACCACCATTTCAGTTCCTTCCCTCAGTTCTGCTTTGGACTCCTGTCTGTAAAGATGTGTAATATTTTTTTCTTGCATAACTTTAAAGTATATAGGGTTACCAAGATGATGGACCCATCGTCAGCTTGTGGAAGAATTGTGAAAGAATTCTTGGGTGGGAAACGTTTTTCCAACGATGAGGAGGTGAAAGAGACAGTGGAGAAGTGGCTTTCGGAGGTGGAGCGGAGCGTATTCGACGAGGGTATAAAAAAGCTGGTGCCCAGGCTGAAGAAGTGCATCGAAGTTGACGGCGATTATGTTGAGAAATAAACACATATTTTGGAACATACCCTGTAAATTTGGTTGAAATATATTCATTTTTCGATTTTTAACAGCTGTTGTAACCTTTTTTTCTGGATAGCCCTCGTATGTTGGAATGAATGGCTTATTCTCGTCTAGATTGTTCTAATGTTCATCTTTTTCCATATCTGTCCTCTATTACGCCCTTCACCTCCTAACAAAAAATTATTTTTTTTTGTCTCATCTGTCCCAAGGACATTTCCCCAGAAGCACTGTGGTTTGTCAATATGCATTTTAGCAAATTCCAGTCTGGATTTTTTCTACTGAGCCCACTGTCATTCAAAAAGCAGATGGTGTGGATGAATGGTGCAATCAGAAGTGACCTAGGAGTTCAGCTTGTATCTCTTTGGAAGTTGTTCTTGGCTTTTTGTCTGCCCTTCTCACTATCCTTCTTCCCATTCTGGGGTTGATCTTCCTTTGCAGCTGCGTCCAGGGAGGTTGGCTACAGTCCCATGGACCCTAAACTTCTTCAGAGTATTTTCAACTGTTGTCAAAGGAACATCAACCCTGCTTGATGGTCTTCTAGGCTTTGCCTTTAACATGCTTGTCTATCATTTTCTTTCTGATCTCCTCAGACAACCCTTTCCTTTGCTTTTTCTGGTCCATGTTCAGTGTGTGACATGCAGTGATACCAAACAGCAGACAGATGACTTTCCTCCATCTAAATTGGCTGAATGACTGACTGCACTATTGACGACATGTGTGATACGAAGTCAAGAAAACAGCTAGTTTGAAAAGTCACTCAAATACAATTATTTAGAATCTTTTCTAGGGGTACCAACAAATGTTTCCAGGCCATTTTAGAAGATCTTTGTACAATAAACCAGAATAGAGCTTTTTTCACACTTATTTTGCTTTACTCGGTGACATACCAAGGGCATGCAGATATACACGGGACAGTCAACAGGAGGCATACAGCACATTTTCAAAGAGCTAGAAGGGTACAGTGCCAACTAATTTGCCCACATCTGTATATCTATATCACATTATCTGAGTAGCATTAGACACACAGCAGCATATGAGACGAATCTGGAATCTCCGATTGACCTAACCTGCATGTCTGCAGGATGTGAGAACATTGGAGTATGAAAACGAAAATGCACAAAAATGCAGGAAGAATGTGCAAACTCCATACAGATAATTAATAGTGATGAGCAAGCATGCTCGGCCGAACATCGCTATGCTTGGAGCATGGCACTACTCGAATGAGCACCACATGTGCTCGTGCGCCATGCTCGAGTCTCCGCCCCGCATGTTTCGCGGGTTGGAGACAGCCAATCAAGGGGCAGGTAAGTACTGCCCTCACTGTAATGCCAGTAGCCATGTCAGGTGCTGGCATTACAGTGATTGGCTGGCCGGAACACGTCATCGGGTGCTAAACAGCATGCACTCGCATATAATGTTTTAGAGCGTCAGCTCACCAGCAGGTACTGGCATATAATGTTTTAGAGCGTCAGCTCACCTGCAGGCACTGGC
>JANRMT010062861.1:12793511-12801265 GCA_026402145.1 Polypterus bichir lapradei | reverse complement strand
GTTTTAGAGCGTCAGCTCACCTGCAGGCACTGGCATATAATGTTTTAAAGCGTCAGCTCACCTGCAGGCACTCACATATAATGTTTTAGACCGTCATTTTTCCTGTAAAATTGATTTTTTTGGGGGGGTTTTGGGCGTGTTTTTGTCTGTAAAAGTGGCATACAACTCGGACAAACTGGTTCCCAGCAGCGACTTGGGAGTCCAAGATGCATCCAGACATCGTCCCCATGCTGTTCCCGGTCCATTTGGGTGGTGTTTCTGTCACTTTCTGACTTTTTCCAATGGACCAGGCACCCTCCCCATCTTCAGAGCAGGGGGTGCCTGGTTGTCTCCCATTGACTTACATTATACTTGGGTGGCACACGAACATCGCAATGTGTTCGGACCGAACACCCGAACACTTTGGTGCTCGCTCATCACTAATAATTAACGGTCACAGGATTAGACACCCAGGACGTTGGTTCAATGAGGCAGGAGTGCTGACCTATGTGTTGTGCTGTCAACTCTCGACAGGGCATAGTGAATACTGGAAATACTGGTAACACTTGTATAGCAAAGAAGACACTTCCAGTCTTTTACTTACTTGTGATCCGTTATTAAACTCACAGGTAACGTGAGAAAAAACAGAAAGTGCTGGGAGAGAGATCAGAATGGCACCAATAAAATGTCGAGGGATCCAGCCAGCAATAAACTGTAGAAGGTGTTTGGTGCAGCCCATTACGTCTTCCAGGTAAAAAGCCATTCTGAGGAAATAATGAGCAGATTAAGGATACATTTCTCATTGTCATTACGAGCATCGACATAATACAACATTGAGAAGAAAAACGGCAGAACTGTACTAGCCAAGGATATTTTAACATATAATGTAAGATTCAAATATTCAGCATTTTCAATATTTTAAAATATATTAATGTCAGTTACTAATGGAGACTCGAAATGATTTATTTTTCAGCTCTTAAAACTTAAAAAAAAAAAAAGACAACAAGTTAAACACGGGCTAATCTTGATGCCAGTTAACAAAAGAACATTCACAGGTGTTAGAATAAAATACAACTTGAACCCTAATAATAAAAGTACTGTTACATGTTAAATAACTATGGCATTAAAAAAAAAAGCATTTGATAGGAAATAAAAGTACTAAAAAGGACGGATCTACTTTGGTAGGAACTGTTCAAATACTAGCTGTGCTACCCGTCTATGGGTTGAAATCTAAGTAATCAATGATGACCTCAGCATTAACGTTTTCAGCACACCATGCAATGCACACGTGTCTCTGTTTAATGCCATTTCTTACGGGATTCGTAAAAGCAGTGTTAATGTTTGTCATGCACCATCTGTTGGAAAGACAAATGCAATGAATTATATTTACTAAAAATGTTTGTGATGCATTTTGAAATTGTGAATTTCCCCTTGGGATTAATAAAGTATCTATCTATCTATTGGAATGGCAGAGTCATGGCAGCCAGATGGACACACAGACATGTATTGTTTTATTAAGGTAGATTAAAACTGGCCGGCAAGAGTCTGCCTAGGCAGTAGATGGTACATGGCTGGCAAAACTTCCAAAGAAAGAGAACTACAGTTGCAGGGACAAGAATGCCTTTCAGTGGCAGTGAGTAAGAAAACTATATAGTAACATGTGCATTAAAACATTTGGGCGCACCATAGTCAGGTCCTAATTTGGGATCCTGAGATGGTTTGTCATGTGGTGAGTGCAGCAACACGCTGTATTAGTGCATGCATGCTCCCAACCTAGGCCAGTAAGTGTCAATGTACAGTTTTCGGATCTGGTATCTCTGTAGCCCAGAGCTTCTAATGCTGGAGCTCCTACTAGCAGGAGGTAACTTACTTGACAGTACTGTGCATTATTTGAACCAGAAAACCCTCCCGGCAATCTTAATCTTAAATATATTATCAAAAAAGGGTGGAGCTCTAGAGGTGCCCATTGGAGTCAACTCCACCTACTTGGAGCTCCAGGATGGAGGCTCTGGTCTGCAGAGATAGATCTGCTTTGGGAGTTTCACCTAATAAGAGGGGAGGACCGAGTTGCCTATTAGAGAAACAGAGTTTTGCCACACAGGATTGAAAAGAGGTGAGAAAAATTGCCAGAGTGCTGGTTAACTATAATGCCCATTTAAGAAGGCAGGGGGCATAAGAAATACGTCTCTTCTAAGAGAACGAAGGCCTCCGGGATGTAGAGACTCCTGCGGCCAGCAGAGGGAGCTCTTACCCTAGAGTTTAGAAAATATAAGTGGCTGAATTTCTAGCTTAATTATTACAAAGTAACAAACACATGTACCGGCATGGTCCTTGTTTATAGTCTTGTTTCAGTAATTGTCATCTAAATATGTTATGAGATCACACAGAAAAGAAACTTCTGCACACTTCTTAAATATAGGGGTGCATTCATATTGGATGAATACTGCATTCTTTGATATGATTCAAGTGGCTTTTTGACAAAGAATGCATCTCCAAGAGTATACTGGGGATGTTTAACTCCACTGAGGTTCTCTCTCCATGGCTTCATTCAAGAGCTGAACGTTGTTCATTCAGGACCACCGCCAAACTAGGCAGTTTCTTCTGATATCCAAGTGAAAGCTCAGTACAGTTGGAGAACCGAACCAAAACAAACGCTGTTGGATATGAGAAAAAAAAAAAAAAAATCATATTGAGATTATATTGGGAGGCACGGTGGCACAGTGGGTAGCACTGCTGCCTTGCAGTTAGGAGACTTGGGTTCGCTTCCTGGGTCCTCCCTGCGTGGAGTTTGCATGTTCTCCCCGTGTGTGCGTGGGTTTCCTCCCACAGTCCAAAGACATGCAGGTTAGGTGGACTGGCGATTCTAAATTGTGCTTGGTGTGTGTGTGTGTGTGTGTGTGTGCCCTGTGGTGGGCTGACACCCTGCCTGGGGATTTGTTTCCTGCCTTGCGCCCTGTGTTGGCTGGGATTGACTCCAGCAGACCCCCGTGACCCTGTAGTTAGGATATAGCGGGTTGGATAATGGATGGATTATATTATTTGACTTCAGATTGTTAGTTGACGTGTATTAAAGTCCAGGATGACAATATTAATCCTGCTTCGAGAAAAGGAATGAGAAAAACATCAAGACAAATTCACATTTAAACCAATGCAGAAGCGCAAAGAAAATGCAAACCATCATCTGGTGACCAGCAACCTTTCTAAAGAAAATTCCACATTAATTTAGAAAGCCACAGCAACTTGGTGGCACAATTTAAAAATAAATGCTACGTAAGGGAAGAAGAAATTGTGAAATTTGATTCTGCACTTCACTCTTTAACCCCTTGTTGCCTAATTTTACTTACAATTATATAATAAAAGAAATACTTTGAGTTTTTGCTGACAAGCAGATGCTAAATTAAGGAGAGGGGTCTAGCTGCAGCCTGCAATACCTAAGACACAGGTCAGGTAATGCCCTTTGACTGAGATAACCCTACTATGACCATAATCTTAACCCTAGGGTATCGGGGCCCTAATGCTAACCATAGTCTAATGCGATGGGCGTTACGTGACTGACGTTGAGGGCATTTCGTTATGTTGGGGCATTACACAGCTGACCTCTTAGGTACTGTGGGCTGCAATTACACTCTGTTGATATTAAGTGGAGATTGTTCATTTCAATATAGCGCACAAGCAAACATTAAGGTGGTACATACTTTTATCTTAGCACAACTTAGCTAAAATTTTGACAATTTCTCGAAATTAATAGCCAAATTAATAGCCACACCAACCCTTTGCTTCCATCAGATGGATGCAGTTTCCACTACGACTGCTAGATGGCGTGACCAGAACTTTCAAATGCGATCCTTGGTACGTATCAAATACGCATCAACTGGCATTGGCGGGATATATACGCCTCCTCGGCTGCATTCAGGCTGGAAACGGTTTGAAGCGATTCCGCGACAATCGTCTACAAGGGGTTAATACTTTACCTTCTCTTTATGTTTCTATTTCTTGTCTGTCTTTGTGTCCTTTGTCTACTCTTCTAACTGTGAAACTACTATCCTCTGCCACCTTTCATACTAATTAGCTAGGTGGTCCGTTTATCACTCTCTCATTGGTCATTTCCGCAATATGTGGTATTTTATAAATTAACATCTTTTGACTAGGGAGGCACGGTGGCGCAGTGGGTAGCGCTGCTGCCTCGCAGTAAGGAGACCTGGGTTCGCTTCCCGGGTCCTCCCTGCGTGGAGTTTGCATGTTCTCCCCGTGTCTGCATCGGTGCATTGGCGATTTTAAATTGTCCCGTGTCTGGCACCCTGCCCGGGATTTGTTTCCTGCCTTGTGCCCTGTGTAGGCTGGGATTGGCTCCAGCGGACCCCCGTGACCCTGTAGTTTGGATATAGCGGGTTGGATAATGGATGATTGGATGTTTTGACTAATCAGAAATGTAAAAATACATCACTGTCTTCAATGAGTAGGAGAGGCTGGCCTGTGTGTATCTGAATTTCAGTGCTGTGAATTTGGTGGGAAACTGTTGAAAAGATTAACTTTCCTGAAATAAGTTCCACTTTTATAATTTCTGTTTTTCTGGATACAACGTTAAAAAACAACCTAAGAATGTCCGCCGTGTACAGTGTACAGAAAACTAAGCAGCATCTCACCGCACAGACAGGACCAGTGATACTCCTTCCAACAGTATGGCAAGGACGCTGACCGCGATGGCAGCTGGAGGAGGACTCGTTCCCAAGACCAATGGTTTCAAGAAACAGCTGAGGGTAATGAACAAGAGCACTGCAGATGAAAGCAACACATCCAGGAAGGAGCTAAAAGTTGAGCTGGCAAATGTCTTCACAGGAGCAATCAGTTCAACCTGGCAAAACAATGAATAAAGATTCAAAGAATTTGTGTTTTGGTAATCATCATAATGCTGCAAACGTTAGATTATCTGGCTATGTTTAAATATCCTTTTTGAAAATCACATTCTTTGTAAGATAAAACAAATGCAAGTTAATCACATCATGAAGAAAACGTTAAGACAACCCTTGCAACCCGTTACCAGCGCTCCAGCCCTGCAGACTCCATGTCGTGGAGACTTTAATGCATCAAGAACTGACTTGGCACAGACGTTACTTTTAGATAAAACTGAAAGTACAGCCTGGTAGGTCAACACAGGGGTCCAAACACCACATTAGACGGCAGAAACTTTAGAGCTGAAGTACGTACTGCACTAGCCAAGATGAGGCTTAACAAGGCTTCACAGATGAAACTAACTAAGACAGTGGAGAGCTGGCGCTGTTGTGTAAAACAGGAGCTTATCGAGCCCTAAGACAACCTCAGTGACATCCATGCTGCAATGGAAAGATAAAAAAAATAAATAAATACATGGAATAAACCTTAACCAGACTGGGAATAAAGCAATGTCAACACTACTATATTTTCATTTAAAAACCACAGTTTTTAAACATAAACGATCTCCCGCCATACTGGCATTTCCGATTCATTGAAAAAAGCATCTCCGTCCACACTTGAACGACTGAAAACGAAGATGACGTTTGCTGTTCACCTACACTGGGCACACGCACATTGGCGGAAACATGAAGAGGAAGTGTCCTCCGTGCTTGACGTGCATTTGTACTCAACATTCACGTCTGTGTTTTTAAATGAGAAATATCATGATGTAAACGCAGAAGAGAAATTCAAACAGAATAAAAAATGTTTTAAAATGAGCTCATAATGATGCACTGCAAAAAAGCACAAGAGTCTATAGGCTGTTAACCATCGTTACACCCAAAGGTTTAATGGGAGTCTCATGGCTCTTCTAGACGTGTGGACTACTGAATTCAATACTTTAAATTCTCGATATCCGTTTTAAGGATAAATGAGAATATTTATCCCAAAGAGACAAAGAACACACTACAGGTAATTTACGTCCTTCAAATAATTGATGTTTGTATCATATTTAGATTGCCAATGAATGTAAGTACAAAGTAGTGGCCAAAAAAAAAAATTATAACTTGCAAATAGTCAAGTCAAACTTTATTTATAGAGCAAATTTAAAAGCAACAGAAGTCAACCCAAGTGCTGTACGACTTCCATAAATACATACAGTGCATGTATCTTAAATATAAACGTCTACACGTGGAAGTGTGCGCGTCTGTCTGTCCGGCCCAGAAGTGCGAGGCTACAGCATGAAGCTCAAAGAAAGCGACAATGTCGCCAAAGTAAAACTGCCGAGAAAAGAGAGAAACTTGTTTAGCTGCTAATACACAAACGAGACGAGCACATCAGCAAAACGGCATCCCTGTTACTTTTCCTCCTGCTGCTAAAACACAAGTGAAGCAATCACGCTGGCAAAGCGAAACCTCCGAAGAAAGAGACACTCGCTTAGCCGCTAATGCACAAGCGATGCAAGCACGTCGGCAAAACTAAACCTCCTAGGAGAGAGACGCCCAGAGTAGTTCCTTTCAATTACCTGACATCTGTACGTTTCAATTTTTTTTCTGAAAATTTCAATAGTTTCTAGGACCCTGGGCTTTTTACAGCACGAGTTTACACAGCTAGTATATGTATATTTATTTATTATATATTTATATTTATATATATATATATATATATATATATGTGGGTGTGTTTGTGTGTGTCCTGCAGCGGGTTGGCACCCTGTCCAGGATTGGTTCCTGCCTTGTGCCCTGTGTTGGCTGGGATTGGCTCCAGTAGACCCCCATGACCCTGTGTTAGGATATAGCGGGTTGGAAAATGGATGGATGGATGGATATATATATATATATATATATATATATAGATATATATATATAGATATATATATATAGATATATATATATATAGATATAGATATAGTGAAGGACGGCCAGGATGGAAGGACCAGGGGAAAGGGCACTAATGAGTCAATACCTCCCCTGGGACACTAGAGGGCAGCCCTCCTGGGCGGCTGTGGCCCCACGGATTCCCGCAGGGCATGACGGGAACTGGAGTTTGGTGAAGACCTGTTGGGTTCTGTGGGGGCCGCCAAGGGGAAGCTGCAGAGCCCTGTAGAGGACCTCCAGCACACCTGGGAGTGATTCCAGGCAACACTGATGAACCACCTGGAATACTCCCGGGACCTGAATAAGAGGAGCCGCCTCACTCCATTGAGGAGCCAGAGTCGGGAGGGAGGAGTGGACGAAGCCTGAGGAAGAGTGGAGGCGGATGGACAGGCGGCAAGGAAGGGAATGGACTGTATATTGGTACATTGCGGTGTTGGTAATGAGTGCACAAACTGTAAATAAACATGGGTGTTGAGCGCACCTGGGTCCTGTGGCTTACAATATATATATATATATATATATATACATACGGTGCGGCAGAAATAACTCCCACATTTCAAAGGAAGATTGAAAAAAATGTAGATATAAAAAAGTTTTTTTACTTTAAGTTTTAAAAATTATATCGTCCAAAATGGTGGCCTTGACGGCTGATAAACATTTGGAGCCGTTCTTGGAAGTTTTCCATCACTCTCACTAGCATGTCGGGCGAAATTCCTTCAATTTCTTCTTGAATGGCCTCCTTTAGTTGGTCCAAGGAACGAGGACGATGTTTGAAAACCTCCTGTTGCCCTTACTCTTTGAACCCACATCAAAATCGTTTTCTGGTCTGGAACACTTTCATTAGCACGTAAACCGAACCGCGTGCGAAACACCCTCCGCGTCGCAGCTACAGATTCGCCGTCTTTGAAAAAAGCCTCGATGCTCACCCAACCACGGCATGGTGACGACTGAAAACTTTATTATGTACCG
>JANRMT010062861.1:12758975-12781121 GCA_026402145.1 Polypterus bichir lapradei | reverse complement strand
GATAGATAGATAGATAGATATGAAAGGCACTATATAATAGATAGATATGAAAAGCACTATATAATAGATAGATAGATAGATAGATAGATATGAAAGGCACTATATAATAGATAGATAGATAGATAGATACTTTATATATGTTAAAGCCAGTGGTTTACCCAATAGTAGGACATTTTGTAAAACGGTGAAGACAACTAATGCACAGAAATGCTGAACACTCTTCAAATATGTAAGTTCAAAACAAGTACTCCAAATGTGACCCTCTGGACAACATGATGAGATATAAATCTATGCCCCTTGTTAAATGACTCAAACTCTGTTTGATTATTTCTGGAGGTGGACATTTAAACTGACAGCCTCTCATACAAAGTAATTCCCTTTGTTAAACACTAGTGTTTTATGGAAAGATACTTAGTTTTAAATATTCAAATATTCCACCCACAAATCACTACATACTGTGTATGTAATACACGAGACAAGTATAAAAGAAAACACAACCTATGAAGCATTCAAAATAAAAATGAGTTTTTACATGATTTTCCAAATACCTCCAGTTTTTACCTACTGGCAGATTTGCTGCTTTGTTTCAATTACATAACACACTTACACAATCTGCATTAAAATAACTGCTTAAAAGCATACCCATGAAAAATAAGCAATATCTTTACCTTTATGTTATTTTTATGGTCCTCCTGACAGCCATTCTGAACAGCGCCATCCTCAAGCAGACAATTTGAAGCTAGAATACCACTACAGGTCACACATGCCATCTGAAAACATTAAAGAAAAGATCTAAAAATTTTGCAAAACAAAAATCCTAAACCAAATAAATTCTCAATTACTTGCTAAAATACACACTACCACTACACCAAAGACACCTACAAGTCTCCATTTAAATGAATGTTTGTAGATATTTATTGACCCATTCATTAATTTTTGAAATGCTTAATGTTCCTATCCCTAAGGACATGGATAATCAATTAGCCGTGTGTGTGTGCGTGCGCATGTGTATTTTATATATACATACACACACACTGTATACATACATATATACACACACAAACACTGTATGAGCAGCACGGTGGCGCAGTGGGTAGTGCTGCTGCCTCGCAGTTAGGATACCCGGGTTTGCTTCCCGGGTCCTCCCTGTGTGGAGTTTGCATGTTCTCCCCGTGTCTACGTGAGTTTCCTCCCACAGTCCAAAGACATGCAGGTTGGGTGCATTGACGATCCTAAATTGTCCCTAGTGTGTGCTTGGTATGTGCTTGGTGTGTGGGTGTGCCCTGTGGTGGGCTGGCGCCCTGCCCGGGGTTTGTTTCCTGCCTTGTGCCCTGTGCTGGCTGGGATTGGCTCCAGCAGACCCCTGTGTTAGGATATAGTGGGTTGGACAATGACTGTCTGACTGACTGACAAGACAAACACTCTATACCATATTCTATGCCATATTGCTTCCAATTTAAGATAAACTTTTTTTACGTTGCCAAGTTTACAATTAAGCGTACATCTTGAATCCAAGCTTTTTTGGTTATAACCTCTCAAAAGTCTTGAAATTTCGGGGTAAGAACTACCAAGTGTAAGTCTAAACACAAACTAACGGTAAAGGGGATATAATCCCTCAGGAAGGCAGCTGGCGAAGGGGAACATGATCGATTATATATTTTATATATGCAGCATGCAGGACTTTTTGAAGGCTGGCCTTGACAAAGTCTGTTCCAAGGATGCTCACATTTACAGAAGATGCCAGTTGTTCTACTATCTCAAGCTCAGATTTGCAGCATAATAGTAAGGAATTGGCTAAAGCTGCCCAGGGTTGCACCCCTAAAGTGGCACAAGAGAAAATGCTAGACCAGAAGGTAGAAACAGGAGGGTCATGGTCAGATGTAGAGCAAGATAACAGGTACACACTCGTCTAAGGACAATAACCTCAGAGTTGGAGGTGTCCAACTATTTTCGGGACTCTAAAAGTTGGAAGGTAAGGATGACATCTCAAAACCAGTCCTTTGGAAGAGAGATATAGTGATAGTGGGTGACTCAGTCATTAGCGGGGCTGAGACAGGGGTCTGCTGCAGACACAGAGAGAGAGAGTCTCATATGGCATGTTGATCTCCTGACGCACAGGTGGCAGACGTCACCTACAGGTGGCGGTGGATACACGTCATTGTCCATGCTGGAATAAATTAAATACATCAGGGCAAATTTAGAGAGTTAGAACCAGATGGGCACAAATGTATTGGGAGGTGTGCGACAGAATAGATTATTTAGGAAAGATAGATGGCGAGTCGTGTCTTAATGCGGACATTTCGATTCAACTACAAAGTTCTGGAGATTGAGGCCTTATAGCAGCAGTGTGTTACACCCGTCCCCCCACACCAATGCAGACAATACTTTTAGTATACATCTTTTTAATAACAGTAAAAAGGCAAGTTTAGACGGGAATATTATAGCCATGGGGGATTTTAATTACCGAATTATTAACCGTATTAGCCTTACAAATAGCATAGCACAAGAACGGGAGTTTTTAAGGCCTAATCGGTGACTTTTTTTTTTTTAACACAACTAGCTGATTACCCAGTGGCTTCGCTCACTAAGTGCAAGGGAAAAAAATAAAAGGTAGTATATAAATTATTAAACAGTAAAGTATTAACATGTAAGAAGTAAAGATACATTGAGCAGTACTGGAGTGCTTTCGGGTAAAGTACATTTTAAAGGCGCTATAACATAACAGGTAAGCAGCACTAACAGCAGCTTAAATGTATTTGGATCATCTCTCGGTAGCAGATCCCTTGTGAAAGGCGCCACACGACCGCTGTGGTATGGAAATTACATTTTCTATGCGACCTTGAAAATTTCTGCCTGACAACTTTGCACAACGTGCCTGTGATTTAAGAGAAAAATTATTCTGAAAAATGTGGACGCTGCCCTTCCGTGCTTAACGGGCAGAAGGTCCAAACAATTCCCAAGTCCAATATTTTACATGAAGAAGTCAACACATCTTCTTAGATGTAAACCCTCCATCTTCTTAAAAGAATTCATCACAAAAGCAACCTTGAACGTTGCAGGGTTTTAGTGACCTGAACTCACCTTAAGGGACAGTAAGTAGTCGTGAAGTGCAATTTACAAAAAGAGTTTTGCTTTGATGGCACCGATTTCCACTCTCCCAGGAACCGAGTGGGACTCGAAGTGTCACAAACGGTGCGAGAAGAGAGGAGGCCGAAACTGCGAAGTTCTCAACCCGGCGGAGCAGCCCGACATTCCGCGCCTCCGAGCGTCCACTTTGTTCTCACGACCCCTCGCTGCTGAAGGCGGTGTCACGTCTTCACATTGTTTACAGCTCAGCGCAGTTAAAAAGTAGAAAGACGCAAAGCTGTTTTCCTCATCTCTTCTGCTATCTAGTACTGCCAATTTAAAAAAAGTTATAATGTGGCAGTTTCCGTGACAATCACGTGGACGAATAAATAAAACTTCTCTGTCAGAACGCGTCTGGTGGCGGACGGCTCAGTGCTGGAGTCCAGAGTTGAGGGTGACGCGGTGAGCACTTCTATGGGATAAATCGGCGTGTTTGTGTTTACTTCTTTTCAATATCAGTAAAATAACTCTCACACAAATAATAACAATTTGTAAAGACGATATAAAAATGGCGTCCACAAACAAAGTAATTAGTTCCTGTATTATAATATGTTCTGTGGTCATACGTAATTTCCGTTTTGCGTAGTCATACGTAATTTCCGTTTCAAACGCGAAAAGAATTTTATATATATTGAAAAGTTAAAGCACCAACAACAGGGGAAGCCTGTCTAGATTTGTGTTTGGTAATGAGGATAGGGTTTGGCTGATAGATGTGATTGAGCAATTAGGATCTAGTGACCATAATATCATACATTTTATGGTGTTTGGTACAATTTTCAAAAAGCAAAACTGCTACAGTAAATTTTGGTGGTGCAAATTTTGAACAAATGCAGCAAATCCTGAATAAGAAAAAAATGGATAGACCTTTAAGAGTGAAGACAGTTGAGGATATGTGGGAGAGTTTTAACAGAGTTTTACATACAATACAATGCAAGACAAGTTTATCCAAAATCCTAGAAGCCGTAGGGATTTTCCAGTGGACAAATGAGGAGCTAATTAACAAGTTGCAAAGGAAAAACATAGTAGATGTTTAAGTCTAATAACTCCAGAGCTAAATATAGGGCTTATGAGAGCAACAGTGTTAAACAAAATATGTATATATTATAAAAATATAAATATATATAATATAAATAAGATTAGCTAAAAGGCAGTTGGAGAAATAAAACTGCAAAACAGACAAAAGAGATCATTTCAATATTGTAGTAGAAAAAGAACAGACAAGGAGAAGATTAAATATATTAGGACTGTTAAGGGTGAAGTGAAATACTGAACTTACATTTTTCTAAGGTGTATATGTTTTTTCCACATTACGAATGCAGTATCCATTAGCTCCGCATTAAAATGCAACAGCAGTCTAGTTATTTGTTTATAATGTAAAATCCATCCATCATCCAACACGCTATATCCTAACTACAGGGACATGGGGGTCTGCTGGAGCCAATCCCAGCCAACACAGGGCGCAAGGCAGGAAACAAACCCCGGGCAGGGCGCCAGACACACACTCACACACCAAGCACACACTAGGGACAATTTAGGATCGCCAATGCACCTAACCTGCATGTCTTTGGACTGTGGGAGGAAACCCACGCAGACACGAGGAGAACATGCAAACTCCACGCAGGGAGGACCTGGGAGGTGAACCCAGGTCTCCTTACTGCGAGGCAGCAGTGCTACCCACCGCGCCACCCGTATAATGTAAAATGCATAATGAAATTTCATGTGACAAATTAATATATACAATGATTGTAATTCTTGGCTACTCCTCAGGCAATAGAGCTGTAAGTCACTATGCTTTTGGTGATGTATTTGATTCAGATAGCAGGTCAACCCTAAACTGCCCTCACACCCCTTCCTGTGATAATGACAGATTAAATAAGATGATTAAATTAGTATAAACTGCTGTGGGCTGGCGCCCTACCTGGGGTTTGTTTCCTGCCTTGCGCCCTGTGTTGGCTGGGATTGGCTCCAGCAGACCCCCGTGACCCTGTAGTTAGGATATAGCGGGTTGGATAATGGATGGATGGATATTAATATAAATAAAATGACTTGGTGCAACAGACAAAGTGGAAAACAAAAGTAATAAATCAATTATATACAAATCTCAAAAAAAACAAATGGCAACAATTGAAACTGTGAACACATAAAAGAACACCTCAAATACCTACAGTATACAAATAACACATTAGGAAAAAGATCTTTGACAACAGACAACACACAATGTCCACACAGGTTTGTGTCTTGTTAAACAAAACTGTGTTGTTTTTTTTTTTATCTCCACAACATACATACTATCCCAGAACATAAAAGAATATTTACATATCACCCAATCTCGAGCCCCTTAACTATACCGTCTGCTTTTTTTCTGTAGCAAGAACAACTGTACCAGGAAACTCTTTGAGATGGCCACCTCCAAACTGGAAAAGGCTTTGACCACTAAGTGAGGAGATCTCCTGTCTGGCCTTAGGCAGTCCACGCCTGTATCCTCAACCATAAAGCTTGTATTCAGTATTGTTCATCCTTTCCTGCATTTTCACGCACATAAACTGCAGATTAGCATCCATTACCATGGTAACCTCCTCAAAATCGCTTCACCTGACCGTACCTCACAAACGTCCTCCCTATTGACGTCTGCCCAATGTGCCTGCTTTATTCCATACACTTTCTCATATACAGGTGCTGGTCATAAAATTAGAATATCATGACAAAGTTGATTTATTTCAGTAATTCCATTCAAAAAGTGAAACTTGTATATTAGATTCATTCATTACAGACAGACTGATGTATTTCAAATGTTTATTTCTTTTAATTTTGATGATTATAACTGACAACTAATGAAAGTCCCAAATTCAGTATCTCGGAAAATTAGAATATTGTGAAAAGGTTCAATATTGAAGACACCTGGTGCCTCACTCTAATCAGCTAATTAACTCAAAACACCTGCAAAAGCCTTTAAATGGTCTCTCAGTCCAGTTCTGTAGGCTACACAATCATGGGGAAGACTGCTGACTTGACAGTTGTCCAAAAGACGACCATTGACACCTTGCACAAGGAGGGCAAGACACAAAAGGTCATTGCTAAAGAGGCTGGCTGTTCACAGAGCTCTGTGTCCAAGCACATTAATAAAGAGGAGGAGGGAAGGACAAGATGTCGTAGAAAAAAGTGTACAAGCAATAGGGATAATCGCACCCTAGAGAGGATTGTGAAACAAAACCCATTCAAAACTGTGGGGGAGATTCACAGGAGTGGACTGCAGCTGGAGTCAGTGCTTCAAGAACCACCACGCACAGACGTATGCCAGACATGGGTTTCAGCTGTCGCATTCCTTGTGTCAAGCCACTCTTGAACAAGAGACAGCGTCAGAAGCGTCTCGCCTGGACTGCTGCTGAGTGGTCCAAAGTTATGTTCTCTGATGAAAGTAAATTTTGCATTTCCTTTGGAAATCAAGGTCCCAGAGTCTGGAGGAAGAGAGGAGAGGCACAGAATCCACGTTGCTTGAGGTCCAGTGTAAAGTTTCCACAGTCAGTGATGGTTTGGGGTGCCATGTCATCTGCTGGTGTTGGTCCATTGTGTTTTCTGAGGTCCAAGGTCAACGTAGCCATCTACCAGGAAGTTTTAGAGCACTTCTTGCTTCCTGCTGCTGACGAACTTTATGGAGATGCAGATTTCATTTTCCAACAGGACCTGGCACCTGCACACAGTGCCAAAGCTACCAGTACCTGGTTTAAGGACCATGGTATCCCTGTTCTTGATTGGCCAGCAAACTCGCCTGACCTTAACCCCATAGAAAATCTATGGGGTATTGTGAAGAGTAAGATGCAATACGCCAGAGCCAACAATTCAGAAGAGCTGAAGGCCACTATCAGAGTAACATGGGCTCTCATAACACCTGAGCAGTGCCACAGACTGATCGACTCCATGCCACGCCGCATTGCTGCAGTAATCCAGGCCAAAGGAGCCCCAACTAAATATTGAGTGCTGTACGTGCTCATACTTTTCATGTTCATACCTTTCAGTTGGCCAACATTTCTAAAAATCCTTTTTTTTGCATTGGTCTTAATTTATATTCTAATTTTCCGAGATACTGAATTTGGGACTTTCATTAGTTGTCAGTTATAATCATCAAAATTAAAAGAAATGAACATTTGAAATACATCAGTCTGTGTGTAATGAATGAATCTAATATACAAGTTTCACTTTTTGAATGGAATTACTGAAATAAATCAACTTTGTCATGATATTCTAATTTTATATACTAGCCATGTGCGCCCAACTACGTTATATATATAGTGTGTGTGTATATATGTCGTCCCAGGATTTTTTATATAATAGAGAGATATCTCAACAAAATTATTCCACTGGGGGCTGAGTTGTTACACAAGTTTAGACAGACATTGACTATTGCAGTAGGTGCCTTGCACCTTATATGTGAACGCCCCTAAAAAGGTGACCCTGAAGCTGCTGCAGTGCCTGTTTACAAATGGTGCTACAAGGCTTGTCTTGCCCAAATGCGAAAATGGCCAAGCATTTATTCCTTGCTCATCCCAGTGTCTTCCAGGTGTTAGAAATGCTAGTAGATATGAAATTATATTTACGGTAGAAGCAGGAGAAACTTGAAATTAACATTTTTCAAAGGTTAAAATGCAGCATTTTCATTAGTTGTCAGTTATAATCATCAAAATTAAAAGAAATAAACATTTGAAATACATCAGTCTGTGTGTAATGAATGAATCTAATATACAAGTTTCACTTTTTGAATGGAATTACTGAAATAAATCAACTTTGTCATGATATTCTAATTTTATGACCAGCACCTGTATGTGTTTGAGCAGAGATAGGGTTAACATTAAGGAGGACACTGAGGGACAGAAGACAAACCAGAAAATACATTATGTGGTAATGCTACAACTTTGACTTGAAATATACCGCTCAAAAAATTAAAGGAACACTTTAAAAAACACAACAGATCTCAAAGGGAAAAAAATCCTGCTGGATTTTCTCGTGGCCTCAGGACCCCTGCAGATTTTATTTTTTTCTCCAGCCGCCTGGAGTTTTTTTTTTTGTTTTGTTTTTTCTGTCCTCCCTGGCCATTGGACCTTATTTTTATTCTATGTTAATTAGCGCTCCCTAATTTTAATTCTTATTTATTTTGTCTTCTTTTCTCTTTCTTCATCATGTAAAGCACTCTGAGTGACATCATTTGTATGAAAATGTGCTATATTGGGTTGATTTGTTTTCAATCCTATTTTTTGTAAAAATTTATCTATCTGTATGGAATGATTACAATAAAAAAAGAAAAGAAAATGTCCTATAGAAATAAATTTGGAGTTCTGGATTCACTTCCCGGGTCCTCCCTGCATGGAGTTTGCATGTTCTCCCCGTGTCTGCGTGGGTTTCCTCCCACAGTCTAAAGACATGCAGGTTAGGTGTATTGGCAATACTAAATTGTCCCTAGTGTGTGCTTGGTGTGTGTGTGTAGTTAGGATATAGCGGGTTGGATAATGGATGGATGAATAAAGCTCTAATGAACGTGTTTACAATAAAACACCAATAGCATAAAGATAAAGGCCACTGAAACAAAAGCCAATTTTTATGGTCTGTAAACTAAAACTGCCCAGTGCTAGTGGCCTTCAGACTCATTTCCTGACGGGGTTCAATATCTTCAGTTTTGCCAGTAAATTATTATTTTCCTTAATAAACTGATGCTTTGCCTCAGAGCTCTCTCTGCAGTTCCTGAAGTTACTAACAATGTGGGTTTAACTTCTCTATGAATCCCCAGTACGGCAGTTGCAAACTAAATATTGGTACTTTCTTAATATCTCTTACGTAACATTTTAAGCACACGATCGTTTAATAGTTCAATGAATAAAAAGAACTGCAAATAACAAGATAGTTAAGGGCAGAAAGGCTGCCTTAGACACATTTATACTTGTATGTGGTTGCCATTAAGCATCTAATATAATACAATATTCAAAAAGGAGAAGGAAGAAAAAGAGACAAGGAATTGAGTGGCACTAATCCATTAGAGTTAAAATGCTGTATTGATTTCTAGGGTAAGTAAAATATACGCTGCTAGACATTTATGATGTGGCAGAATGAGAGCAGAAACAAATTCCACAATTAAATAGGAAGTTCTATTACAGCAAGAATTCCCTATTAATTAAAAAAAATTTACTTTGGTTTCAGGGAAAAAGGAAAAAAAAAAAAAGGGGCAACCATTATGGCCCTCAAGGGATCAAGTTAAACACCAATGCACTATGGGACACTTTCTGTCTTGTGTCCAGTACTGCTGGGATATGTGCTGGCTCTCCATAACCCTGAACTGGATAAAGAGTATGGGGCAGGAGAATTTCAATCCGTTTTCCCTATTAGAATAAGAAGGTATAAGAGTATTGGACTGGTGAATAAAATTGTATCACTTTATTGTTAGCCTGGTTATCTGCTCATAGTGTTTCCTTACTGTCCATAATTGAAAGGGTGTATAATATCTAAGTGAATTATAATTTAAAGTACTGTCAAAATTTGGCCAGTAGGGGCACTATAATTTGAACCCCTTACCTGGTATCAAAAATGAGGTATACAGGATTTGTAATATTATAGATAGATAAAACCTAAAAATTTGGACAAATTTAGGACAGGATTAAAAGGTACTGGAGCTAAAATAAAAATTAGTAGGATGGGTGTTTCCTTCAAAATAAAGATTTTATAGGTAGAGCAGTGTACCCATGCAATTGGCCTCCAAGGTGTAATCCCCTACTCCAACCCTGAACTGGATAAAGAGATTAGGAGAAAGGAAGGTGGATGTATGGAATTCTGGAAATACAAAAGTTCCACAATCACTTACCTAACTGATAGCAACAGTTGCTTTTGCTTTTTCGATCGCAACAACACAATTATTCTGTATTACAGTTACACAACTAGCTAGAAAAACAAAAGTAAAAAAAAAAAATGTAACATTAAGAAAATACTGTTTCAAAGTTGGGATTGCACAGTGTTTAGTGGTGGTAGTGTCTCATTTATCGAGTATCTTGGATTTAATTTCCATTTCTAAGAAGATTTTCCTTTCTGTGCTCTGGCTTTCCACCCATAATACTAGTGACATGCCTCTTAAGTTAGCTGGTGTGTGACTGTAAAGGAGTGGAGCGTCTGACAAGACTGGATCCCTGG
Source organism: Polypterus bichir lapradei (assembly GCA_026402145.1). Classification (NCBI taxonomy): domain Eukaryota; kingdom Metazoa; phylum Chordata; class Cladistia; order Polypteriformes; family Polypteridae; genus Polypterus; species Polypterus bichir. The sequence continues at coordinate 12,770,831 of JANRMT010062861.1, read as the reverse complement.
ACAGGGCTGTCTGCTTGCCTTGTGCCCCTTAATGCCAAGGATAGGTACTCGCTCTCACTGACCTTGAATTAAACTAAGCAGATTCGAGGATGCACAATGCCATCCGTAATGTTTGGGACAAAGAGACATTTTTCCTCGATATACCCCTCTGCTCCATGATTTAAAATTATAAATCAAACCATTCAGATGTGATTGCAGACTTTCATTTAAGGGTATTTGTATACATTTCAGTCACACAACACTTCTTTTTCTACATGTCCCGCCCTCCAAATTTCAGGGAACCATAATGATTGGGAAAGTTAGTGTCTCGGGTGTTTGAAATTCCTCAGGTTTCATTACTTCATAAGATACCTCATTTTGGACGGTTGGGAGACAAAGTCAGAGAGGCGAGATTGCGTTGGTTTGGACATGTGCAGAGGAGAGATGCTGGGTATATTGGGAGAAGGGTACTAAGGATAGAGCTGCCAGGCAAGGGGAGGAGAGGAAGGCCTAAGAGAAGGTTTATGGATGTGGTGAGAAAGGACATGCAGATGATGGGTGTGACAGAGCAAGATGTGGAGGAGAGGAAGATATGGTAGAAGATGATCTGCTGTGGTGACCCCTGATGGGAGCAGCCGAAAGAAAAAGAAGAAGATGATCTTATATATCTCATGTATCACACTGATCACATATCACAATGAGTGTATTAGAGGATCAGCTGAGGTTGGAGACAAAGTCAGAGAGGTGAGATTGCGTTGGTTTGGACATGTGCAGAGGAGAGATGCGGGGTATAATGAGAGAAGGGTGCTAAGGATAGAGCTGCCAGGCAAGGGGAGGAGAGGAAGGCCTAAGAGAAGGTTTATGGATGTGGTGAGAGGAGAAATGCAGGTGATGGGTGTGACAGAGCAAGATGACGAAGACAGGAAGATATGGAACAAGATGATCTGCTGTGGCAACCCCTAAACAAGAAGAAGAAGATACCTCGTTTTGCCTTTACCATTTGTGTCTATAGTCGCCATTGTTCAAACCTGAGGATAAGAGCTGTGAAAATGAAAAGTCAAAGAAGCCATTATGAGGCTGAAACACAAGAATAAAACAACCAGAGAAATCGCTAAAAGCTTAGGATGACCAAAATCAACTGTCTGGAATATCAAGAAGAAGAAAGAACGTACTGGTGGGCTCGGGGATCACAAAGGGGCTGGTAGGCCAAGGAAGACCTCCACTGCTGATGACAGGAGAATCCTCTCTACGGTAAAGACAAAGAAAGCCCCAAACACCTGTCTGACAGATCAGAAACATTTCAGGAGGCAGATATCAACATGTCAGAGACCACTATCTGCAGAAGACTTCATGAACAGAAATACAGAGGACACAATGCAAGATGCAGACCACTAGTTAGCCACACAAGAAGGATGACCAGATTACAGTTTGTGAAAAATGACATAAAAGAGCTTGCAGAATTCTGGGTAAAGGTCTTGCAAACAAACAAGACAAAAGATGAATCTGCATCAGAGTGATGGCAAGTGCAAAGTGTGCCTGAAGGAGGGACCCGAGTCGCCTCGAAAGCTTGCATACTGTAATCTGTTCATTTAGCCAATAAAAGGGGTCATTTTGATTGACCTCTCATTCTATTAATAACCAATAAATCTTCAAATGGCCTTACAGCAGACTACATCAGTGACCTTCTCCATCACTCTGCTCCTGTTCACCCACTAAGGTCCACTGATTTAAACAATCTTGTCGGGCCCCACACTAACCTGCGCTCTATGGGTGACAGCGGGGCCATCAGCTGTATAGCACCCAGACTTTGGAATGACCTCCCAAAATTAATTAGACCAGCTGACTCAATTCACTCTTTTAAAAAACTAGGGGGCTCGGCCCCCTGCTTGCTTCGTTCGCCCACCCCCGGGTTTGGTTTAGCGGATATACAATTTAAAGAGATTATTTTCATGGGAATTGTTATATACATTTGTATTATTTTCACTTTTACTTTAAAACTTTTCTAAAAACAATACTTGCCCTTTATTTCTGGCTCCGGGCGTGGTTAAATCTATTTCTCGCAGGACGCATAGCGCTGCTCGCTTTGTGAAGGGGGGGTGGCTGAACGCACGCTAAGGAGATGCCGTCAGATCATCTTATGTCTTATTGCTGCTGGCTCGCTGCGTCATTTGCTTGTCGCGCTGTGCATCGATCATTTAAAAGCCTGTACAGCAGCTGTCCTTTGGCCACTTCGCATCTCTGCCACTCGCGTTGTGATTGGGGGTCTGAACGCACACTAAGGAGAAGCGGTCGGATCATCAGCTGGCTTCCTGCTGCTGCTGCTGGCGTTTTCTGCTTGTCACTTGTCGTTGCTTTAAGAGCTGGGAGCACATGATGTCTACCTGCCAAAAGCATTCCAACAACTGCTAGCTTAGATGTCCGTGAACTTGTTTTAAATGTCTCACTGCCTCGTCTCGCGTGACGTTAAAGTGGCTCTCGCAGGATGTCAAATTGCAATCTCTAGGCACCAAGTCTCATGTTGAAGGTCCCCGCAAGACGCTCCGTGGCCAATCTCTTTCATCTCGCGGGTCTTTTAAGTGTCTTCCAAGAAGATCACGTCTCGTCTCCCTGATCTCCCTTCCACCAAGATTTTTTTTTATAATAAAGAGACAACTTAAAACTCATCTGTTCAGGAAGGCTTTTACCTTAACCTAAAATTTTACCCCTTCTTTCAAGTTTACCTCCAATGTTACAAATATCCTGCTGTTCTTTCCGAGACTCTGTGAAGCGGCCTGGGCTTGGGAAAAGTGCTACATAAATAAAATTAATAATTACTATTATTAGAAAGCAACTCGTCTCTATCTCCTAAGAAGGGTGACCAATCAGGAGACATAATAAGCAGGTCCAGTCAGGGATAAGGTTACGTAATTATCATGAACAAATCAGGGCACAATTAGAATGTGTGTTTTCTGAAGTGTAAGTTTTCAGCCATCCACACTGCCATGTCAAGCCTGTACTTTCAGAAGCACGCGGCTCTTGACAGCGTTTTTCAAAAGTCAGGGGTTAAAATGCCTGGGGTAGTGCGGATGAAATGCAAAAGCGGAGACTAATGTCTGCACGTTTAAATGAAAACATAGTAGTGTGGGCATAGCCAGAGTCTATCCCTCCAGTACTGGCCTCTGATCAGGAAATAGCAATGGACGGGGACCCAAGTTATTGTCACACAAACAACTGATAAGGGACCAAATGACAGTCACCTCTGAGGAAAATTCTGAAGAAAACTCATGCAGACTCATTGAAACTCCGCACAGAGTGTGCCCAGGATAGAATTCAATACCCATAACACCAGAGCTGTGATGTAACAGTACTAACCACTGCACCGCCCAACCTTAAATATGATCAAATGCAGTTATACGAGGGATGTTCAAAAAGTTTCTGCACTTTTTTTTTAACCTCTGTTTATTAAGAATTTCAAAAAAATGATATCACTTTTCTACATTGTCACCTTCCTTTGCCATGCAATTTTCCTAGCGTTGTGCCAACTTTTTAATGCCATTAGCAAAAAATGTTTTTGGTTGAGCGTGTAGCCACTGATGCACCACTGCTTTCACATCAGGGATCTTTCTTCATTCCTCGTGGTCGTGGCTGTAGCTGGACGTCGGGAGCGCTCTGCACCCGTCACACTAGGATGGCCATTTTCGAACATTTCAATCTGCTCATGGACGACTCTATGAGAGAGAACTTTATCTCCATACCGAGCATACATGTGGAGATCAATTTGTGCTCCCAGCACTCCTTCTGCCCACAAAAAGTGTGTATGACAGAATGTTGTTCCTCTTTGGTGCCATTTCTAAGTTTCATAGCCATCTTCACCATAGGGTGACAACTCTTATATTAAACTGCAAGGGCAGCCAGCAGTTTGCCAGACAGAACTAGTCACATGATACACTCAGACACGACCAATCACTACTCCTCCAGCCTTCACCGTTTTCAACAAAAATAGAAAAGTGCGGAAACTTTTTTGAATGTCCTTTGTATTAATATGAGCTTGAAGTTTAAATATCACACCTGGAAAGCCCCATTTCTCTGTTATTTCTTGTTTCTAAGCACATAAGTTCTGTTCTGTACACTGTCTCAGAAATATTTAATTACAGGCCTGTACACAACATCCATTTTAACTTCTAAATACCTAATTTCCTGTGGGGTTTACCTAAGAAACCCTGTAGTTGTACACTTAACATAAGACTTGTTTGGAGTACATTTAGAATTAAGACTTTTTATTATTTAGCTACAGTACCTTTCTTAGATATAAAGAAACAAATCATAGAAGCTACCACTCCACTTGTTAAAGATTCATTTGGTGAGCAGGAGCTAACTGGTCTCCTGTGACGACTTATTATGAGGCACCCCAGGTGACAGGATCCGTCCCTCTAGTGCTACGCCTTTTCACGCTCCTCCAACAAGCACACGGCAGAAAATTAATTACGAGTCCCAAGGGCTCCCTGCTGCGGGAAGATTTTCAGCATGATGGCGCATGCAGGGCACAATCCATTGTTCAGCTAATTACTGGTATTCACACTGACCTTAAAAGATACAAATATATTTATGCAGCCACTGAGACCCCCTAAGCAGCTAAGGTCTTTAGAGGTAAACACAAGATGGCAGGGCCAGTCTCCAGACAGACATTGTAATTGCGCTTAAGTCAGTCACTAAACCTGTCTAAGCCCACAATACAGAAAAGGGCTATCAAATGAGCAAAAAAATAAGGTTTAAATATTCAAATTAAAAATATGTACAGTCCTGGTCACCATTATTGACACCCATGACATTGAAGTACAACATGTAGAACACCTCCTGGGCGGGGGGGGGGGAATAATCTAGTGAGACAGCTAACGTCTATAGACACTCACGTTTGGTAGAGAACAGCAAATGATGAAACAACCACTTTAATAAACAATAGGAAGAAAACAACTAGAGGAACTGAAAGATTGCCATGGCACTGGTATTGGAAGCCTTTAAATCAATGTGAAAAAAATTATCATATTTGACTCATCTGGAATAAAATGGAAATTGGGACTCACCTGTGATAAATGATCAGTGCCCACATGACTTGAATTAGCCAATGAATGGCTTCCAATAAAGAAGACCCATTGTCCACAGAAACCCGCGAAACAGCAAAAAATCTGCGGTATATATTTAGATATGCTTACATATAAAATCCACGATAGAGTGACGCCGCGAAAGTTGAAGCGCGATATAGCGAGGGATTACTGTTCTTGAAATGTACAACATACTATCGGTTCTTGTGCAATAAATTGTCTGCTCTTCACACGACACTAACCTTATTTGTCCTCAAAATGTGCAATATTAACTTAAGGTGCAACACTCTGTACTTTAGATTGATACTTACATTTATTATACTTTATTTATATTTACATGATTACTCTGTACTTGCTCTTAGTGTAACATGTCCCTTGTCTGTTGTTAAGTTGCAACATAAGTAATTTCCTTCGGGATTAATAAAGTTTTCTGATTCTGATTAATTTGTCATTAAAGAAAGCCAAGCTATTTTCTCTTATGTGATTTCTTACCATTGTATCACTATGGGAGGGATATCGCCTCGTTATAATATATCTATTTAGGTTCAGGTTACTTAAAAACGCAGCAATTAAAAAGAACTTATTCCAACCAGGGAGCTATCGCCCCCTAGAGGAAAACACCCAGCGCTAAAAAAACTAGGTTTGAGTCAAAGATCATGGGTTCTCCAGTAAGATAATGCAAAAGCACACATGGACCGTTTTAAACTGGCCAGCAATGAGTCCTGATCTCAATCTCATTGAAAATCTGTGGAAAGAGCGGAAGTCTGCCGTTGGGGAAAGGGATCCTGCAAACATTCAAGAGTGTGAACAAACTGCAAAGGAAGAAAAAAAGAAAATTCTAATGGACGGGCGCAAAAAGCTTATAGATGGCTACAAGAAATGTTTGGATGCAGTAATCACTGCCAAAGGATGTGCAACCAAATAGTAAGGAAGGGATCCCTTTATTACCATCCATGTCATATTGCCCAGAGGGGACTGGTCGGTCTCATGGTCTGGAATCCCTACAGATTTTATTTTATTTTTTTTTTTTCTCCAGCCGTCTGGAGTTTTTTTTTTTTGTTTTTTCTGTCCACCCTGGCCATTAGACCTTACTCTTATTCGATGTTAATTAATGCTGATTTATTTTGTTTTCATATTGTGTTTTTTTATTTTTCTATACTTTATTATGTAAAGCACTTTGAGCTACTGTTTGTATGAATATGTGCTATATAAATAAATGTTGTTGTTGTTGATATTTCTTGTTTCTTCTTTGAAATTACTACATGTAAGTTGCACAATGATATGTTTTGGTTAAGTACTCTGGGTACCCAGTTAAAATATTCTAATGATACAAATTTGGTACATTTCCATTTATTTCTGAAGATATTGTACAAGTTATGCAAAAAATTAAAGTGTGCCAGTAATGGTGGCCAGGACTGTAACTATACAAATACACTGGAACTTAGGTAAACAATTCAGGGAGTTAAAAACACAGACAAACATAAAATGCCCTCCATAATTTTTGGGACAATGACACATTTGTTCCTTGATTTACCCCTCTGCTCCACAGTTTCAAATAACAAATCAAACACTTCAGACATCGTGATTAAAATGCACTTAGCTGACTTTCATTTAAAGAGATTTGCATACATTTTGTCACACCATGCAGAAATGCCAACTCTTTATATATACATGGTCGCTTAATGACAGCATATGGCTCTGAACAGTCCACCGTTAATCGATTTCAACGTTAAGTGCGCCGACGTATATTACTGAGGTGAGGGGGAATGTGCCTCTGTTTGTGCCATGTGGATTGACTTTGGATACAAAGTGCCGTGTTGGTATTGCTGCACTCCATGCGCAGTATGCAGCATAATCTCAGCACATGCCAGCAGCACACAGGAACGTGTCTTTGTGTCATTTTTGCCATGATGACATATCAAGTATACAGCTGACCTGATATAACCCACCCTAAACTAATCTAACCTCAAGTAACCTAACCTAACATTAGCATAAAACATACATCACATGAATTAATAATTACTTTATTAAGCACAGTAATAATAATACATTAATAACAATACTGTAATACCACCACTTACGATGGCATTTCGAACAGTATTCAATTTAATTTATTGATGAATAATTTGATTCATTTATTTCTCTATGGAAACTCCGTCCTTAAAGCACAATGTTATTAGTTAGGATATTGTTAACAGAGTCGCAACCATATACAAAGTTAATACATACCGTATATATTCGCGGATAAGTCGGGACTTGATTTTACTGTATAATTTCTGGTATTTTATAATGTCGGTTGTATAAGTCAAATGCGGAAAACTCCTGCTATTGGTCCAAGAGATTATGATATGCTAACGGCCACCTGAGAGAGTAACCACCGAGCACACAGCCTTTTTCTTTTTCTATGTGAGTGAGGCAATGCGCTGTATCAGCGTGTGCTCCTAACCTCTCTCTCTATTGTGCCTACGTGACCACACAGTAATACCCCAACTATTTCGAAGTGACATTTGCACTGATTTGTGTTTTTTGTATCTCACACCCTCATACACCTTTATCGTAACAGCATCCCTTACCTACGATGGAGCGTTCGATCAGAAGAAAATATGAAGCTGGTTTAAAATTAAAAGTCGTTGAAGTAGCTAAAGAAATTGGGAACTGCACTTCTGCAACAAACTTCGATGTGTCTGAGAAACTGATGTGTGATTGGAGGAGGCAAGAAGATGTGAGAAAAAAAAATTAAGTGTCGTATTTTTGAACGGGCGTATAAGTCGGGGTCTGATTTTATGATCGATTTTTCAGGTTTCAAGACCCAACTTATACATGAGTATGTACGGTAATACATAGACATACTGATATGCTCTTCACATTTTGACATCTTTATGTTGTCTAGTGAAGAAGCGTCAGAAAGACTAATAAGTAATTTAATAACTACCTCTCCTTATTCTTCTAACAGAATCAACGTGCTAAGAGATTTTTGTCATATTTGACCTTCATTTTTTTTTTCTTCCTTACTGCCTTGCATCAACATTCTTTGCAATGAAGGCCGAGTAAAGCAAAAAGAAGTCCTTTCAAATTTCACAAAGGGCATAGTTTTAAATGTGGCATCTTTCTGAACACTCTGAATTGTTTGCCATTCCTTTCAGGATAGCTTTGTGTATTCTTTGCTCTTTCATTTTCTAACCCAGGGCTCCGTGAATTTGCTTTGTACTGTCACATCATATCTGCCACTTTTTAGGGTCGGACACGTGTTTGTGTAAAGGTTTCAAGACCCGACTTATACATGAATATATATGGTAAGTATATTGTGATCACATTACGTGTCTAAATGGCTGAACAAGAACATGAAGACTAGGGAAGGGGGAACTTAGTAACTACCTGGAATGCTGCCCTCAGCATGCCTCTCTGGATACCACTAAGGGGTGACAGCACATGCAGTATAGTGAAAGACTGGAAGTCTGACAACAATAAGCCCCAAACATGTCAGACATGCCTGCTTACATGTCAGATAACTCTATGTATATGTTAAATACTGCTGTGGACAGGTTGGGAATAGCTGCCATCTCTTCAATGAGGTAAACTTCTCAACCAACGTTATACAAGTGTTAGAAATGCATAGCAATGCCCATGATGCCACTTTTGCCAACAATATGTAGGCAGTGGAGGACTTCAGGGTTGGCAGAGTGGGACACTGGAAAGGATGCAAGACCTGCCAGTTGTGGTGAACAAGATTCCTTGTAATATTTTGAGAGGAAAAATGGAAAGCAGACAGATAAAAGCAAGTGACAGAAGCATGGTAAGGACACAAGCTCTTGTGATCCCAGCTCCTATGGACCTACAGAGTCATTAAGAAAATCAGTCTATACATAAAGGATGAAAAAGTCGAGACATTACCAGCTGGACTAGGCGGACTGGTCGGTCTAGAGACAAAGACAGGAATTACCAGTGCCTTTCCAGTTTTCAATGGAAATGGTCTACCAACATTTTCTCTCTGCAGTGGGCTGGTGCCCTGCTCGGGATTTGTTCCTGCCTTGCTCCCTGTGCTAGCTGGGATTGGCTCCAGCAGACCCCCGTGGCCCTGTTGTGGTATATAGCGGGCTGGAGAATGACTGACTGACATTTTCTCTCCCACCTTTTGCTCCCCAGCTTCCTTTTTGTGCTTACTTGACAGCAATTTACGAATAATCTAGTGATGGACGCACATAAACATCTGAGAACAATTATTCTGGCACAAGTCTGGAGAGGCCAGTATACGCACCTAGTGTTCCCCTCTTTGAATGTACTCAAAGTGTGCAGGTTGTTAACTTCCTTGGGAAGTTCCCGATTTTTTTTTTTTTCTTTTTAAAAAAGGGGAATTCAATTCCAGAAACAGATAGTCCCGTGCCTAACACTGAGTGAGAAAGCACAGCTGTTATTTCCACTAAGGGTGTTTCAATGAAAGGTACTGAAGATCGGACTTACTCCACTTGCTTATGCAAAGTCTTGATGGCTCCATCCTGTCTGCTACTTCAATACTCTAAATGGATTCTTTAATTCTGATTCTCTTTTAGATCTTCTGCCACAAGACCATCAAACAATTTAACAGTTCTTTTCATATTATTGTTCCTTATAAAAAGGTTGAATATCCATCCTATCCTTCATATCACAAAACAGAAGAACTAAATAATAATGACCTACCAATGAACGCACTCTTCAAGTCACCGATTGCACCACGATAAAGTCAGACAATGCGCCTCACTCAATTTTATGTGAATCGTGGATGCAGCCTTCCTCTTTGTCGCACCCCCTGAAATGCCATCTTATGCCGTCTGGGGGGATGTGGGCACCACAGGTTGGGAGCTGTTTCTTTAAATGATTAGGCCTCCAGGTTATGCTAGCTTTCCTTCTCTCTTTTGAGCAACAGCTGGTCCTCCATTACCCGATTCTCTCCTTGGTACCCATGCAGAATAAGCGCACAGGGCATATACATCACAAAGCAACATGACATGGCAACCCATGCGTTCAAAATGGGGTGCAGAAGATACCTAGAGTAGATTTAGGTCCCTGTTGGGACAGTGCTCTGCTTGAAGCCACCTTGATGGCACCTCTACCCTGGACAATTCCTTACAAGAATTAAACGTCTAAGCTCACATTTATAATAAAGATAGTCAAGTTAATGAGTGAAAGATACATTCACAAGCAGTCCAGCAGTAAATCATAGACCCTTCTGGACAAGACAGAGGTTGGTGTACACAGCAAATGACATATTCAAAAGGTGACAATTTTGTTAACCTGACTTTCCATCATCTGAGAGGTTCTTGATTCAGCAGAATGAAGTTATTTCTAGGCGAGTATGAAAGATGCAGAGTACTTTTCTTTTTTAGATTTGGTGATGACTGCACTGTGCATTGTGCAGTGCATTTCCAACAATGTTCTCTGATGCTTTGTAACTGCCTGCCATTTTCTACTAACCAAGCAGGCTACTTCATTTTGGTTGGGCTGAGCCTGAGAATGACAGGATTAGTACCATTATCAAAAACATTCCTCATTGAGGAAAGTGAGGATTTGAACTCATCTCCGCTGTGTTCACAAATGGTTCAGAATATCCTGAGACCACTGATAAAATAAGGTAGCACAAGATTTATCTGTAGGTCGATCGTGCCCACCTGACACAGCTTACCTTGTTTTTGTCAGTCTGGCTGTTGGCGTGTGTGAGCTCTATAGGCAGGGCCTCAGTTTTATTCTCCCTGTTTCCCGATTCCAGCTCTAGGCACATCTTGGAGCAGCAGCATTCAGACTTCTCAGCTCTCCGGCCTGAGATCAAGTATGTTTTCAGCCCTATTAAAAAAAATAATAATCATCATAATAATACAGTATGTCATTAAGGCCACTCATGCTGGATATCTTATGAATGTCAAGAGTTAGTAAGGGTTCTGTGGTCATGGCCCACATCAGACTCATGTTCTTCACAGTTATGCAGCTTATCAGACAAAGAACACTTGATACAAACTGTTGTCAACACAGTAGGGCACAGGCACAAACCAAGGAGTTTCTGATTTCTGTATTGAAAGAAAGATAAGATTTGACTACACTGAGCAATCATTTGCTGCCCACAGTTTAGCACTGCAATGGGGGGCAAACCAAGAGAAGCATTTTGTTAGCTAAGTTACACATAATAACAGCACATATACAGTTTGGAAGGCCACAATTTCAAAAATCATGGATGACCGTTTCCAAGATGCTACTTTAGACAACACTACTTGATTTTTCACATAATTACAGCCACTAAAACAGTTGTAAGAAATTTAAACTTCATCTTTGCCTCTGCGCTCAAGGTAAAGAGAATCCAGCTCCTTTAACACAGGTAACATTAACAAAGCTAAACAAATAAGTTTTTTTTTTTATAAAATTGTGTTGGACAGCTGCCTATACCCACTTTTCTGCTTTGTAAGGAATTTATGATGTAGCATCACAGAATCAATTTATTCTGGCATTTTGCATCATACTTTACAGAATCGCGCTGATTAGGCTTGAATTAGTTTGTGTCTGTTCATCAATTTCTGCCTCGGGAAAAATGTCCTTTGTGAACTTGCGCTGTGTGAAAATACTGCATTTTAACCATTGAAAAATGTTAATTTCAAGTTTCTCCTGCTTCTACCATAAATATAATTTCATATCTACTAGCATTTCTAACACCTGGAAGACACTGGGATGAGCAAGGAATAAATGCTTGGCCATTTTCGCCTTTGGGCAAGACAAGCCTTGTAGCACCATTTGTAAACAGGCACTGCAGCAGCTTCAGGGTCACCTTTTTAGGGGCGTT
>JANRMT010062861.1:12728906-12750899 GCA_026402145.1 Polypterus bichir lapradei | reverse complement strand
CAAAAAGCCAAGAACAACTTCCAAAGAGACACAAGCTCAACTCCAAGGTCAGGGTCCATCAGTTATTGATTACAGCATTTTGAGTGACAATGGGCTCAATGGAAGAATACCCAGGAGGACTACACTGTTGAAAGAAAATCAAAAAACTGGAATTTGCTAACATGCATATGGACAAGCCACAATGCTTCTTCATGGAGAATGTCCTTTGGACAGATGAGATCAAACAGGATGGGGGTCTTTGGAAAGTCACGTCAGCTCTACATACACAGACAAAAAAAATAAAACTTTCAAACAAAAGAATATCAGACCTACTGTGAAACGTGAAGGAGGCCCGGTTATATTTTGGGGCTGGCAAGTGGTGCCTTGAGACTGTGCAGGCAACACTCGTCCTAACTAAACTAAACTAGAACTAAAGAGGAACCGAAGGATGTTGTGTATGAGAAGAATCTCCAAGGCTCACAGGAAAAGGGAACAGCACAAAATCATTGGTGGAACCCAACAAGAAGAAAGTGCTGCCTTGTACACCAAGAAGGTCTTAGACATAAAAATATGCCTGCCTATAAAAAAATGTTAACCAAAACATTATATATATACAGTATATACATACAATGAGCCATGCCTGGGAAGAGTGCACAGGGACAACAGATGTGAGCAGTAGAGAGCATTTCTCAGCATTCTGAGACCAAAGAGTACAGTGGGAAACTGCAAAACAGGAGAGCCCCAAGTGGCCTGTTCTTGTTCAGCGTCGTCCATGTCTGGCACACTCTGCTGGTACTTTATCACTGGCCAGGAGGTCTGAAACTCTGAACACAGTAGCTGCAGCTATCAAGCAGCTGGCTCACAAATTTCAAATAACTTCCTGTGTGGAGCTAAACCTAACGAACCTCTAAATGTAGGTGGCAGCGGAGGTCTATGTCAGGTCGCCATTATTCATCTAATTAAGACAGCAAGCACCCTTGCAGATAACGTCCCCCACACCATGACGCGTTTCCTCCTCCAAACTTTACTGACACACTTTGGGTTCAGTCTTGAACATGACATTTCCCAAGTGGATGAACTAAATTAAACTTGTTTTCATTGCTGAAATGAATGTTGGAGCAGTTCTTCTCAGTTCACACCACACGCTCCTCAGCAAAGGCTGGTCTTAGCTTTTGTATTCTTCTTTTTGCTGAATTTGGGCCTTCGGTCCAATTCTCGCAAATGACAAGACACTCACTTTATGTCGAGATAAATCCTTGCCCTCTTCGGCACTGAATTGGTGAACAATTCCAGCTGCACTGTTGAACCAGTGGCCCCCACGGAGGGTCTCTGAATCATCCTGTCATCACACGCACTCATCTTATATGAGCGATCAGCAATTTTTGGGGGGACTTGAATATTATTTCAGCTAGTGATAATTTATGTTTGTTTGCACAAATGCGATCTGTATTCTCTTTTTTTTTGACACTTTCAAATTTTAGTACTGTCATATTTTTGAACTTGCTCTGCGTGTTTATCGTGCCAAGGTTTTTGAACGTCTTTATGAAGTTCTACTGTGTGTTTAACTCTTTGTCTTTTATTTCTGACCCCATTTGGACCTGCAAGGTTTTCAATTCCATTTGTTCCGGGCTGATCATTATTTTCCTTGCCTAGGTCACCATCTCACAGGAACATGCTTCCAATGGATGTCAGTATGACGTGACTTAACTGTGTCGCGGGAACTGAAAGTGTCTCTGCCTCTCTGAAGTGTCTCTCTGTCTCTCTTCAGAAGATCACGTCTCATCGCAAGATTTTCTTTTACAATAGAGAGATATAATACCTACAGTCATATGAACAAGTTTGGGAACCCCTCTCAGCCTGTATAATAATTAATTCTACTTTCAACAAAAAAAAAGATAACAGTGGTATGTCTTTCATTTCCTAGGAACATCTGAGTACTGGGGTGTTTTCTGAACAAAGATTTTTAGTGAAGCAGTATTTAGTTGTATGAAATTAAATCAAATGTGAAAAACTGGCTGTGCAAAAATGTGGGTCCCCTTGTAATTTTGCTGATTTGAATGCCTGTCACTGCTCAATGCTGATTACTTGCAACACCAAATTGGTTGGATTAGCTCGTTAAGCCCTGAACTTCATAGACAGGAGTGTCCAATCATGAGAAAAGGTATTTAAGGTGGTCAATTGCAAGTTGTGCTTCCCTTTGACTCTCTTCTGATGAGTGACATCGTGGGAGCCTCAAAGCAACTCTCAAAAGATCTGAAAACAAAGATTGTTCAGTCCCCTGGTTTAGGGGAAGGCTACAAAAAGCCATCTCAGAGGTTTAAACTGTTAGCTTCAACTGTAAGGAATGGAATCAGAGAATGGAAGGCCACAGGCACAGTTGCTGTTAAACCCAGCAGGTCTGCCAGGCCAAGAAAAATACAGGAGTGGCATATGCAGAGTATTGTGAGAATGGTTACAGACAACTCACAGATCACCTCCAAAGACCTGCAAGAACATCTCGCTGCAGATGGTGTATCTGTACATCGGTCTACAATTCAGCGCAATGGACATCTGTATGGCAGGGTGATGAGAAAGAAGCCCTTTCTGCACTCACGCCACAAACAGAGTCACTTATTGTATGCAAATGCTCACTTAGACATGCCAGATTCATTTTGGAACAAAGTGCTTTGGACTGATGAGACAAAAATTGAGTTATTTGGCCATAACAAAAAGCGCTTTGCATGGCGGAAGAAGAACAGCGCATTCCAAGAAAAACACCTGCTACCTACGGTCAAATTTGGTGGAGGTTCCATCATGCTGTGGGGCTGTGGAGCTAGTTCAGGGGCTGGGGCCCTTGTTAAAGTCGAGGGTCAGATGAATTCAACCCAATATCAACAAATTCTTCAGGATAATGTTCAAGCATCAGACCACAAAGTTGCAGTTACGCAGGGGTTGGATATTCCAACAAGACAATGACCAAAAACGCAGTTCGAAATCTACAAAGGCTTTCATGCAGAGGGAGAAGTACAGTATTCTGGAATGGCCGTCACAGCCCCCTGACTTGAATATCATCGAAAATCTATGGGATGATTTGAAGCAGGATGTCCATGCTCGGCAGACATCAAATCTAACTGAACTAGAGGGATTTTGTATGGAAGAACGGAGTCAAAAATACCTCCATCCAGAATCCAGACACTCATCAAATTCTTAGGAGGCGTCTAGAGGCTCAAAGGAGCAAAAGGAGGCTCAACTAAGTAGTGATGTCATATCTCTGTTAGGGTGCCCAAATTTATGCACCTGTCTAATTTTGTGATGATGCATATTGCATATTTTCTGTTAATCCAATAAACTTAATGTCACTGCTGAAATCCTACTGTTTCTATAAGGCATGTCATATTAAAAGGAAGTTGCTACTTTGAAAGCTCAGCCAATGATAAGCAAAAATCCAAAGAATTAAGAGGGGTTCCCAAACTTTTTCATATGACTGTATACAGTATGTTATACTCCGGGCTTCAGCAGAATTACCCCGAGCCGGAGTCGGCTTTAACCGTAATTGCATTGAATTCCAAACCAGAGTCATGCTTGGGGTTAAAGCCAAGGAGGTTAATTATTTAGTCCTTCTTACTGATATTTACTGGTCACATGTCTCTAAGCGAGACCCACCCATCGGCAAAGGTTACAAATTGTTAGATTTTATTCTTAGAGAAACACTATACTCATTTATCTTTATTTTATTCAAAACTTTAAAAGGTGCTATCATTTCAACATCTAAATCAGTGTTTCTCAGCCTATTCTGTCATCATGAATACTTTCTCCCCCCATGTGTTTCTGTGACCCACCAAGGAGAGATGGGGGCAACTGGTGAATCTGGTGCGATTGTCAGAGCTTTTTCCTTCCCCTTGTTGAATCCAGCATGAACATCAGAGCAAGAATGGCAACTTGCAACCCACTGGCAGCAGCCCGCCTTGCGGCCGAGAAACTCTGCTCTGAATAATACAGATGGCCGACAGCCACATGATCAGCTTCACAGTTTCATTAAGCAGCACCGTGGACAGATAATTGGAGCTAAATGGTCATCAGTGGCAACTTCCTTAATTATTTATCATTTGTGGCACATGATTTAGAAGCAAAGGAAATTTCTGACATAAGACATTCGTTGTTAAAATTAGTTATGGGCACCCGGTGGCCCTTAACTGGATATGTGGTTAGAAAATGGATGGATGTGGTATAGAAAAAGAACTCAAATACGTCTTTGAAAAAAGTAAAATACATTGAAGGATTGCTAGTAGTCGTTTCCTGACCAATCTGAAGGAACTAAAGAGCAGTTTCTAAAAGGGATGCTGTTTAGTAGACGTCTGTGAAGACTGAGTCTTGTGGACTTCCTCGAGTTTATCCTATGAGCAACGGACGCAGTGTATCATGGGGTGCGAACTCAATCCCTTTTGTGACTGTGCATGCCATGTAAGCAACAAGAATGTGTCTGCATGTGTAAAGACAATCCTTAAATAAAGTAAACTTCATATCTCGACTGCCAGAGGAGTTGACTTTTTTATCCTTTAAGGCCAACTATGACATGATCTACAAGTCCTGCAGCATTTCGGCTGCATAAATATTTATATAATATTAGCTTGATATATTTTGTTTAATTATTAAGCCCTGAAGCTCACTGCCTTTCCCATTTTCAAACACTGTAAAGAAAAGCCTGATCATTTATTTACTTGCCTGACTTATTTGCTTGCAGAGCCGGTCCACACTGCAATGGCAGAGTGCGGCTAGCAGGCGAGAGGAACTCGTTCAAAGTTTCAAGGCTGACTGGTTAAAACTACAAAAGCAGCACTGAAAGCACTCTTTATTAAGGTGGACTACATGTGCTACTCATCTAAGAAGGGTTTAAATCTAAGTAATCAACCATAAACCTCGGCACCTACCTAGGGAATGTATTTTGTAATGCTGGAGTAATAAAATGCACTGCATTTTCCATTCCAACAGATGGTGGATCACAATCATCTGCAGTAATAAAATGCCATGGGCCATCTGTTGAAATGACAAAAGCAATGCATTTTATTACTCTTCTCATCTTTTGGAATGACAGAGCCACGGCAAACAGATGGATACACTTCTACATTTTTACCAAGCCCGACTCAACCCAACAATTGCTTCCTACTCCTACTGCCCAACTTCTGACTACGCAGCCCCGTCTGCACAACTAGTCTCACCTCGAAATTCACTGTTGGGGGTGCACGGCGCCACACCAGCATCGGCGTGTAGTTAAGAAAAAAATTCTACGAGCTGCACATAGGAATAAACCCAGCGCGTTTCGCCGCGTCTGATGCGATTTTTTTGCTGTGCTGCCCTCACAACCAGTGAGAAAGCGTCAGGTAAAAACCCGGCTTTAGACTGTGGCTGTGGCACTCTGGCACGCTATAAACAGCTGTCTTTAAAGTGACACCAAAGTTAAAATAATACAGGCAGTCCCCGGGTTACGTACCAGATAGGGACTGTAGGTTTGTTCTTAAGTTTCACTCTACACGCTATCACAGCAGGAAGGCACGTCTGGTGTACTGACGAGAGACAACTTCCTACTATGTACGTAACCGTGTGGTCACGTAGGCACAATACAGTGGAACCTCGGGTCACGAACGTCTCTGAACACTGAACAAGCTTGCCAAACTTTTATCTGTTCACGACCACACACTCGTTATATGAACAAGCCAGTTTCCCTTCTGATTCGTACGCGCCGATGATTTCTGCACGTGTTCAGTCTCTCCCTGTACTGTACATTGTTCGCGGTGCATCACGCAGAGGGACTCTCCCTCAAAACTGTAACCTCCTCTCAACCCAGCTTCCTCCTGTGGTATAGCGGGTCCATGGCTCCCGTCACAAAGGCCAGTTTTAATAAATAATCACCACACTCGCGGCTTAGTGAGGGGGCGTGGTGGTGTGTGGCCAAAGCGGTTCCTGAGGAGTTCACGATGTGGGCGTTTCTCACCTAAGTGCACAGGTGAGAAGCGGTCCGAATTCATTATTGTTCCCATGAGCTGCCGATTGCCACGACTACCACGCCTCTTCATAAATAGAAGCGCGAGTTGGCTAAAGGAAAAAAGAAGAGAACAGGAAAGAACGGGAGGTTGCAGGAGAAGGCAGGAAGCAGGAGGAGAAAGCCGGTGCATGAGAGAGAGAGAGAGAGAGAGCGAGATTGAGCGTAAGCGAGCGGGCGAGAGAGAGAGAGAACGCAAGATCGAGAGAGAGAGAGTGAGTGAGAGAGAGAGCGAGAGATCAAGAGAGAGAGTGAGTGTGAGAGAGAGAGCGTGAGTGAGAGAGAGCGCAAGAGAGAGACAGCGCGAGAGAGAGAGAGCGAGAGATCGAGAGAGAGATCGAGAGAGAGAAAGCGAGCGCAAGAGAGAGTGCGAGCGAGAGAGGGAGCTGCTGAGCAGAGAGAGAGAGAGAGTGTGAGCGAGAAAGAGCGAGCGAGAGATCAAGAGAGAGAGAGAGATCGAGAGAGAGAGAGAGAGAGATCGAGAGAGAGCAAGCGCGAGAGAGAGAGAGAGAGCACGAGCGAGAGAGAGAGAGCAAGAGTGAGCGAGCGAGCAAGAGAGAGAGAGCAAGAGCGAGCGAGAGAGAGAGAGAGAGCGAGAGAGAGAGAGAGAGCAAGAGCGAGAGAGAGAGAGAGAGAACATGACAGCGAGCGCAGACTCAGGTGCAGCTGAGAGCGAGTGAGCTGCTGAGCAGGGAGCCTGGGTGTTTTTCTCAGTGTTATTCAATGTTTTTACATTTAGTTTACTATTACACTGTGCATTCTATGGTATAATTAACTATATTTGTGCTTAAAAATCTTTAAAGAAAATATATTTACATACAGCTCGTATGGTCTGGAACGGATGAATTGTATTTACATGCAATCTTATGGGGGAAATTACTTCGGGTCACGACCAAATCGGGTTACGACCAGAGTTTTGGAACGAATTACGGTCGTGAACTGAGGTTCCACTGTACATAGAAAAAGAAGGCTGTGTGCTCCGTGGTTACCCTCTCAGGTGGGCGTTAGCATATCATAATTTCTTGGACCAATAGCGTGAGTTTTCCACATTCGACTTACACAACCAACATTATAAAATACCTGAAATTATACAGTAAAATTAAGTCCCGACTTATCCGCAGGAGAACTTAATCTGTGAGTATATACGGTATATTTTTTGTAGTATTTAGGCACCTACAAGTATATTGTATATTTTTATTTTATGTATGCGTCCTTTTTGATATTTGATTATCTTTTCTGCTCTAGGGGAGATGTGCAAGTACTGCTGCATTCCCATTTACCTCGTAAGTTGGATGTCGGAATGACGTCACATCTGAGCTGACAGCCTTCCCATAAAACCAATATGGACGCCTCCAGGAAAACCTGCTTGCTTTTTCACACAGTCACCTCCACTTGCATACAGTATGCTGCCTGCAGCGTCCACCCACCGAGAGCGAACAGGGTGCGGCCAAAGGCGGGCAGTGAATCGTCCACCACCGGCCCCATTCAGCAGGCAGCCACCCGAGGCACACTGCAATGCTGCCTCCTGCCGCCCCATTCACCCTCAATGGCCTCCGTTCAGCCACAACCAGGTCACTGCTTGCAGCATCACCAGCCGCCCACCGAGAATGAACGGGCCGGCCGTTCGAGGGACACTGCAAGGCTGTGTGGTGGGCGGGCAGTGAAATGCCCCCCTCTGCCCCATCCAGCCTCCGTCCAGTCAGGAGCAGTAGCTGCGGCAGCGTGGTAGGCGGACAGCGAACGGCCCCATCAAGCCTCCGTCCTGCACACGAGTGCTTGCCGTGCACCCAGCTGCCCACTGAGAATGAATGGGGCGCCATTCATCAACTGGGGCCGCCCGAAGGACACTACACCGCACGAGCAGCAAAACTGACCCCTTCCGGCCTCCACTTGCAGCGTCCCCAGGCAGGAGATGACGGAGTGGCAGTTACCGAGGAGCCTGCGTCGCGTCCCCCAGACAGATGAAGGAGCAGCAGCAGCCCCGTTCGTAAGTCGGATGTCCGTAATTCGGGGACTACCTGTGTACATTAAAAACTGGGTCTTTTGTTTGACTGGAAAAATTTTACATGGGGCATAGATCCGAAACATCTAGTAGTCCACCAGGCTTTGGTTGTCTGAAATTAAAATCAAGGCGATCTGTCCGCCCCTACTCTACATTTCATTTTCATCTTCAAAGTTGCTCATGAGTGAAACATTGGGTCTTTTGGTTTTATCAAATTGTGCTTAGTTAGGAAAACATGATACGGATCAAAGATCAGAAACATCTGGTAGTCCGCCGGGCTTGTTGTAGTTTGGGTGTCTGGAATTAAAAACTAGCGATTTGACCACCTCATTCTACTCTTGATAGTATTCTGTTATTTTCTTCAGTTGAGTACTTTCTAGTAAGTGAGCATTTTACTACTCAGTTTCCCTGTACTCATCCCTAAGTGCTGCATCTTCATGGCAGAGCCGACACATGCTTAACACCCTCACCTACGGAACCAAACTGGCAGCACTCCACAAGGCTGGTTAAAGGGAAATGCAAGTTTCTGATGGGATCTCGAGTGCTGTGTGCCAGTAATCTAAAAAAACACAGCAGGTCTACGGCCACAGTTAACAGACGGCCCTCCATTTCATAAGCAGCTCTAGCAGACCTACTATAATTTCTGCCTTTTATGGCCTGGCCTGTCAAAGCCTGAAAGACAGAGGACACTGAGCTGCCCGAAAACACAAATCTGAACTTCACGTGAACACGTACCCGACCCTAAAAAGTGGCAGATATGATGTGACAGTACAAAGCAAATTCACGGAGCCCTGGGTTAGAAAGTGAAAGAGCAAAGAGTACACAAAGCTATCCTGTAAGGAATGGCAAACAATTCAGTGTTCAGAAAGATGCCACATTTAAAAACTATGCCCTTTGTGAAATTTGAAAGGACTTCTTTTTGCTTTACACGGCCTTCATTGCAAAGAATGTTGTGGCAAGTCAGTAAGGAAGAAAAAAAAAAAATGAAGGTCAAATATGACAAAAATCTCTTAGCAGAATAAGGAGAGGTAGTTATTAAATTACTTATTAGTCTTTCTGTCACCTCTTTATTAGACAACATAAAGATGTCAATATGTGAATAGCATATCAGTATGTCTATGTATTACCGTATATACTCACGTATAAGTTGCGTCTTGAAACTCAAAAAAATCGATCATAAAAATCAGACCCCGACTTATATGCTCGATCAAAAATACGACAATTTTTTTTTTTTTTTTTACATCTTCTTGCCTCCTCTAATCTCACATCAGTTTCTCAGACATATTGAATTTCGTTGCAGCAGCACAGTTACCAATTTCTTTCACCACTTCATCCATCCATTATCCAACCTGCTATATCCTAACTACAGGGTCACGGGGGTCTGCTGGAGCCAATCCCAGCCAACACAGGGTGTAAGGCAGGAAACAAACCCCGGGCAGGACGCCAGCCCACCACAGGGTGCACACAAACACACCCACACACCAAGCAATTTAGAATCACCAATGCATGTCTGCTTGTCTTTGGACTGTGGGAGGAAACCCACGTTGACACGGGGAGAACATGCAAACTCCACACAGGGAGGACCCGGGAAACGAACCCAGGTCTCCTTACTGTGAGGCAGCAGCGATACCCACTGCGCCACCGTGCCGCCCTTCACCACTTCAACGACGTTTAATTTAAATCCAGCTTCATATTTTCTTCTGATCGTAAATAATGGATGCTCTTATGATAAAGGTGCATGAGGGTGGGAGATACAAAAAACACAAATCAGTGCACACGTCGCTTCGGAATAGTTCGGGTATCACCGTGTGGTCACGTAGGCACAATAGAGAGAGTGAGAGGTTAGGAGCACACGCTGATACAGCGCATTGCCGCACCCACATAGAAGAAAAAGGCCGTGCGCTCTGTGGTTACTCTCTCAGGTGGCCGTTAGCATATCATAATCCCTTGGACCAATAGCGGCAGTTTTCCACATTCGACTTAAACAACCGACATTATAAAATACCAGAAATCATACGGTAAAATCAAGTCCCGACTGACCCGCGGGAGAACTTATCTGCGAGTATATACGGCGCCTACAAGTATATTGTATATTTTTATTTTATGTATGTGTCCTTTTTGATATTTGATTATCTTTTCTGCTCTAGGGGATGTTGTGCAAGTACTGCTGCATTCCCATTTACCTCGTGGAGATGGATGTCAGAATGACGTCACATCTGAGTTGACAGCCTTCCCGTAAAACAAATATGGACACCTCCAGGAAAACCTGCTTGCTTTTTCAGAAGAAACAGCAGTTGATAACAACTCGTTACGCTCAACATGTCCACGGATAGAAGTTGGACAGGACAGGACTGCGTGTACGACTAATTTAATGAGACACAAATACACAAACAGTACAGTATAACACTACAGCTGTCACCAAAGTTTGCGGTGTACAGTTGGATCGACTTCATAATATTAAAATCAGACAAACTCAGACCTGATAGACTAGGTCCCAGCTACCAAGGACAGTTGGAAATCCAACTAATGGGGACGTTCCTGACTTTGAACTCAGACAGACTTCACGATTCAAATGGAACACAGCATTAGAATTTCACTTACTAATTACAATACTGTACTTGAATGTATTATGTACACATAAAAATAAATTAACAGATATATGCCAACAACAGGTGTCATTTTGCTTCACTTCTTATTGCATTCATAATGCCTGTAATTAAATTCCTTAGCATTACATGTTTTCTCAAAAAAAAAAACCATGTAAAAAGCATTGTATTTTTATTAACTGTCGTCATATTACTGTAAAACATGCAAAATACAAAGTCAGAAGAGCAGAAAGTGTAATAATGATACATAAAATAATAATGATAAATAATAATCTCTCTATTATATAAAAAAATCCTTCGATGCGACAAGACTTTATGGAGACGAGGCTTTTCGGAAGAGAGATTTTTTCAAGTCCCGCTGCTGGCACTTATAGAGCCTGAGTAATGCTCGGGTCCTACACGAGTGACACTCAGGACTAATGATTTCAGCACCGTTTTTACAGAGCTGGCGATGCTCGGGTTTAACGCTAACGAGGTTAAAACGAAAACCAAACTTGACATGTTAATAGTTTTTGTTACTGTTAATTTTTATATATGCCTCTTTTCAAATTTATTATAATGCTACGTAGTAAGCAAATGGATGGAATAAAAAAAAATTCTAAATTATTGCTGCATATATCCCTGCATAAAGCCACAATTTGCGTTTTAAATCCTAAAAATGGATCATAAATGATTTTGCTGATGTAAGCCATGTAATTAAAAATAAATACATTCATTAAAAAAAAAGGCTGGAAACTTAAAGCTGCAGCCCCAGTAGGCCTCCAGGAAGTAAATTTAAGATCTCAGCTTTGGTCTGACATTTCAAGCTCCACAATCTTTCTCAAAAAAAAAACCATAAAAAGCATTGTATTTTTATTAACTGTCATCATATTACTGTAAAACATGCAAAATACAAAGTCAGAAGTGCAGAAAGTGTAATAATGATATATAAAATAATAATGATTAATAATAATCTCTCTATTATATAAAAAAAATCCTTTGACGCGACAAGACTTTTTGGAGACGAGACTTTTCGGAAGAGAGATTTTTTTCAAGTCCCGCGAGACAAGACTTTTGCCTTGAGATTTTTCCAATTCACGCCCTCCTCTCAAACATTTTCAAAATAGACCACGAGAAACGAGGAAGTCAGACGAATGAACTCCAAAAATGTTGATCGGTTACACAGCAAATTAGTTAAATGTGTTATCAGTAGACTCTGCTGAAACAGTTGGTGGTGATGGTGCGGAAGATGAAAAGAACAACTTAAAATATTCTGAAGAATATCTATAACCGTTAACAACGTCCGGTCTTCCTCAGCACAAATTACTATAGAAAGAAGGATGTATGCAAGAAAGGTAACGTAGTACATCTTCAGGGGATAACATTACACAACAAAGGAGATCTTGATATGCCATTCATATTAAAACGCTTACGGTTTCCCATTAGAATAGCTTTTGTAAAGACAATTAACAAATCACACAGACATTCAAAAAAGTCATTTTATTTAGTAGAGAGAAAGAAACGAAATTCAATCACAGGCAGCTATACATTGCGTTGATGCATATGTAAAAATTCCCATGAAAATAAAAATCTCTTTAAATTGTACATCCGCATCCCCCATACATGGCGCCATTATGAGGGTAGGAGAAGACATCATTCCCCAGGTAACATTCGGGCCTGACGCTTATGCAAAACATGCCTATACCGTTGCCCTATTAACCCTCGGCACAAACGCTGCTGGCACTTATACAGCCTGAGTAATGCTCGGGTCCTACACGAGTGACACTCGGGACTAATGATTTCAGGACCGTTTTTACAGAGCTGGCGATGCTCGGGTTTAACGCTAAGGAGGTTAAAACGAAAACCAAACTTGACATGTTAATAGTTTTTGTTACTGTTCATTTTTATACATGCCTCTTTTCAAATTTATTATAATGCTACGTAGTAAGCAAATGTATGGAATAAAAAAAAATTCTAAATTATTGCTGCATATAGCCACAATTTGCGCTTTAAATCCTAAAAATGGATCATAAATGATTTCGCTGATGTAAGCCATGTAATTAAAAATAAATACATTCATAAAAAAAAAAAAAAGGCTGGAAACTTAAAGCTGCAGTCCCAGTAGGCCTCCAGGAAGTAAATTTAAGATCTCAGCTTTGGTCTGACATTTCAAGCTCCACAATCTTGGCAGTAGGATAATGTCTGGCATTTTAACTACCGCAGATCCACTGAATAACCCTTAAAACAAAACAACAAAGGCATCACAATGACTATCGCTAGAAACTCCATTCGGAAAAACTCACAGTTACAATCACTACAAAGGGCTACGACATGGGAGTAAACTATGCCATCCTGCCAAGTGGACCTGGGCTACTGGAAATACCACAGTGAATGAAGATGGCCATGTAAAGCACACCATTAAACTCTTAGAAGTGAATTAAACAGATCCTTTGGTGGCACAGTAGTTTGTGATGCCACCCAACAGATCTAGTGGTCAGGGAACAAACTTTATCCCCGGTTATATGCATAGAGTCCAACACGCAATATTTCAAACAATATTTATTTATTTCTACTAGCTGTGCTACCCATCTAAGATGAATTAAAATCTAAATAATCAACATGGACCTCAGCGTTACATAACACGGATATGTAAGTAATAGAAAAGTACTTACATATGGATTTACAGACTTAAAGATACCGTATATACTCACGGATAAGTTGGGACTTGATTTTATCGTATAATTTATGGTATTTTATAATGTCTGTCGTATAAGTTGAATGTGGAAAACTCCCTCTATTCGGCCAAGAGATTATGATATGCTAATGCCCACCTGAGAGAGTAACCACGGAGCACACGGTCTTCTTTTTCTACGTATTGTGCCTACGTGACCACACGGTAACACCCGAACTATTATGAAGCGACATTTGCACTGATTTGTGTTTTTTTGTATCTCACACCCTCATACACCTTTATCGTAAGAGCCTCCCTTATCTACGATGGAACGTTCAATCAGAAGAAAATATGAAGCTGGTTTTAAATTAAAAGTCGCTGAAGTGGCGAAAGAAATTGGTAACTGCGCTGCTGCAACAAAATTCAATGCGTCTAAGAAACTGATGTGAGATTGGAGGAGGCAAGAAGATGTTAAAAAAAAATTTAAAGTGTCACATTTTTGATCAAGCGTATAAGTCGGGGTCTGATTTTATGATCTATTTTTCGGGTTTCAAGACCCAACTTATACATGAGTATATACGGTAAGTCTGATGCTATGATCAGATGGGGACAGAGAAATGAAATAAAACTCCAGGGGCAAATCCTAAATCTGCAGGGGCTCAAGGCCAAAGGACCATCCAGCTCATAACTGGGCATTCTGCTGTACTTGCGTCATTTCTTTTTTTTTTTTTAAGCTTTCTCCTAAGAGGTAGCTGTGGATTTTTCCAGCAAGTACCGAATTGCTCCTCCTGCATCCCCAAATTCTTCCATCAAAGTCTGATCGTCAATTCCAAATCTGCCCTAATGTGCAGTGTGTGTTGATATGGAAGAGCCTGTATCAAGAGATTTGACTGACGATCAAATACAATTCAGGGAAACTATCCATGGAGTTACCCTGCATCAGCTAAATGGAACTAAACAACCTAATAATTAATGAAAACAAAAATCTATTAAATAAATATGATTAGAAAATTATTTCGATTATTTATGGAAAATAAAATGGCTGATTTCATTTAGTATTCACCACGCTTGAGCCAATATTTGATCGCGACTGCTTTAGTAAAACAACATTTATTTCTATAGCACATTTTCGGACAAATAATGTTGCTCAAAGTGCTTTACATGATGAAGAAAGAGAAAAAAGGCAAAATAAACAAGAATTAAAATAAGGGAACACTAATTAACATAGAATAAAAGAAGGTCCGATGGCCAGGGAGGACAGAAAAAACAAAACAAAACAAAAAAAAAAAACTCCAGACGGCTGGAGAAAAAAATAAAATCTGCAGGGGTTCCAAGGCCACGAGACCACCCATTCTACCTAACATAAATGATCTCAATCGGTATCCTTCAATAAGGGCGCGTAAATAAAGGCGAGCTTCGAATGGGCGACCTCAATTGGGTGCAGCGAATAAAGGCAACAAAATTATTACAGAAAATTTATTAGGTAAAGGCAATGATTGAACGTTGTGGAGGATGGCCGGCCATTTATCCCGGCCAATACCCCCAAGCCACCAGGTGGAGCCCTCCTTGCAGCATGGAGGTCCCCAGAAGACCAGCAGGGCATCATGGACAATGGAGTTTTTATGCACAGCCCTGCTGGATGCCATGGGGGCCACTAGGGGACGCTGCAGGGAGGAGTAATGGATATTTTCCCTACGCCCCGGAAGCACACGTGGACAAGAGGAATGATGTGAAGAAAAGAACTTGTACCTGTATAAAAGGACTATGGGAGCTCCCAGACGGCGAGCTGAGCTGGGTGGTAGGGTGGCAACGCGTCTGGGAGTGGAGGATTGTTTATTATTAGTGATTATTGTTAATTGTTTATGAGTATTGTGGACGAGAGGGTGCTTTGTGCACTGTGGCGATTGAATAAAGTCAATTTGAGGACTTTTACCTGGTGCCTGGAGTCATGGACAGGGGTTCAAGGGAGCGAGACCGCCCCTATCTACCACAACGTATAAAAAGGCGAAAGCAAGAATATTAAAACATCCAATTAATTATGCATGAACTTCTAACGAACTACTTTTGGTATGACAGCGAGACGAACATTTTCCAGTCCTATATTCAGTGCATTTCCAGATGTGTTTTCCGTTGATAGTTTTCTCCTTTCTGAATGTGTAGCCTTCGACTACGAGTAGATCTGCACCCTTTGTTGCTCTTCACATATTCCAGAGCCATTTGAACTAAATTATCTACAAACGCCTTTATTCGCCGCACCCAATTGAGGTCGCCCTTTTGAAGCTCGCCTTTTTTGAGCGCGCCCTTATTGAATAGAGCCATCTCAATCAGTCCTCATTGTATTCAGGGTTCTCGTGGAAGAATTTGATGATGATGGTCATGTGGACTTCTGGCCTTCAATCCACCAATGTAGGTGCTTTGATCAGGTGGTGGGGGCGCAGATCGCAAAACTATCGCCATAAAGTTCTGACAGCCATGCATGTGAGGGCATTTCATTGTCGCCATATTCCTTTAAACAAGTGTTCAAGATTATTCAATGTAGATAAAGACAATTGGATAGTGTAAATTGTGATTTTCAGCCCCACTACATATGTTAAATTGAACTAGGATCAAAAGTACGACAGAATCACTGATATTCACTTGCTTACTAGAATTCTTATGTTGCCTGGGTTTGATATTTTATTATGTGAGGACTCAGGGTCCCATTCAAAGTTCATTCCTTACTTGGGCTCTGCTTGTAACCCTGAACTAGATTTAGTAAAACTAAGAAGCTTATCCTTCAGAGTCAACATTTACCTTATTTTCCAATATGCAGTGCTATCTTATTTTTAGGTTCACTGTATCACAGGTATGGAAATATACTGCCTAGGGTTTGCATACCCAGCATGCACAGCTACACCTCCTGATTTGTTTATTTATTTAGCAGTTTGTTACTTTTGGTGGCCTTTTCCTGGATGGCCACCCAATGTAGCTCTTTTTTTTACATTTACATCCGGCCCAGTGCATTTCCAAGCATTGTTTACATCCAAGGAGCACATATGGTATCATTAAGCGGCCCCAGGCCTACAGCCAAACCTTAGAACTTTGTTTAGGACTGCAAATAACAAATATTTTGCTAATTGATTAGTTGAATGATTGTTATTTCAGTTCATCTATTAAAGTAATAGCCCACTCAAAAATGATTACGTTTTTAACTTACTTACTCCCATGGAGTTTGTAAGGATGGCTGAGAGGAATGTTTAATGTAAGAAAAAAAGTTTTATGATCAATCAAATCCAATGGGGAGCAATACTGTACAAGAGCAAAACACCCATGAGAAAAAGAGAAAAAAAAATGATCTCCCGTTACTCGTGTCGCACGATCTGTATGTCAGTTATCCAGTCATATGTTCAAAACATGCATATTTTGCTACAACATTAGATACTTCTGGAAAAATCTGTGCACATCACAAACAGGAAGCACATTGCCATAACACTGTGCTTTAGAACTGAAGGCAGGACTCATGACCAATGAAAGATGAGAAGACCTTCAATATAAAAGCACAGCGTTACAGAAACGCATCATTCCCTGCTTAGGACATGTGCATATTTTTCCTGGAAGTTATCTATTGAACAATATTAAAGCAAAAAATAGATACGTTTGGCACATTTTGAGCACGTGACTGGATTACCGACATGTGGGCTATGGGACACAAGTAATGAAAGATTTTTTTTCCCCCCACCACGAATATTTTTCGCGTCATTTGCCGCTAAACAGCATTTATCACCATCGATTTCTATTATGTCTCCATTCTGCATAAAAACATGAGATCAACTTTTTTTTCTAGGCCATAACTACAAACAAAATGGGGTAAGTAAAATATATTTTAAAAAGTCCCTTTTTAATGGAGTATTCCTTTAATCTGGGTTTAAAAACTACAATGTTTACGTAAAATGCAAGCAATTTATCCAGAAATGAGTCTGATTCCTTGCACAATGCTCTCCTTCAAAACAGAATATAAATATGCAACAAAAATAACATTAACATCAAGCTTCAACGTTCAAGGCTGTTGTTGAGGTCAATGGGTAGAAAGATGAAACCATCACTGAGAGAGAGAGAGAGAGAGAGAGAGAGAGAGAGAGAGAGAGAGAGAGGTTAGGCGCACGCGCTGATACAGCACATTGGCGCACCTACCACATGACGGATCCCACATTAGGACCCGAGTGCAGCCCTGCAATGGGTGACACCTCAGCACCTCACCAGTTCAGATGGAATGGAACACTGTGAGGTTTTTAATGGTGGCTGGAGTGCCAATTCTGCCACCAACCCCCAGGTTTTTCCCTGCAGGTTGGAGGGCCGACACGCAGGGCTGGATGCAGAATAACGACATACCCAGGACGGAGAATTTGCAGGTTAGTATCAGCAAAACTCACCAAGACTGAACTGATTGACTTCATCTGCTCAATGACAGCCGAGACCGCATCATGAACTTGTGCATTTCGATCCCTTTTTTATTCTTACAGTATGGCAGCAAATACCAGCTGACGCTACGTCAAAAGAAATACTTTGCAAAAGAAATATCTATATTGTTGACAACTCGGATCCGTTAAGTATGGACTTACTTTGCGCTGTCAGGAAAGAAAAAAAGACCAAAGTGACACCGAGGGTGCAACTGGAGTGTGGAGAGGGTCACCATTACTACAATGTGTTCACTTTTCAGGTGCCCCCACATTTACTTATTTATTTATTTTTTTTAAACTAGGGGGCTTTGCTCGCCAACCCCTCTCCCCGCCCGCCCCAATCTCCAAGCACTACGTGCCATTGTGAAGTAAGGAGATGCGGTCGCTCCTCCGAAACCCCTCTTAAACGGTGATACAATGGGAAACAAATACAGGTTTTTTGTTTTTTTTTACCTCCTCTTTGCTCGATCAGCTGGTGGCTTGCTGCTGCTGCCATGCCGTGTGATCTGCACTTCGTGTGGCGCTTCAAACGTTTAAAAGCCTGTACAGCACCTGAATATTTGATCTCTTTTCGCTGTTCCGTTATTTCACCGAGTAATATTTTCAGTTTGTTTGTGCTAATGTGATCGTTACTCTCATTTTTGTGAGACTTTCGAATTTTCCTACTTCCATTATTTCTAACCTGCTGTGCGTGTGTATCACGGGACTTGCTTCCAAAGGCTGTAAGAATGACGTGACTTGTCTGTCTCGCGGGACGTGAAAGTGTCTCTCTTCCAAAGATCACGTCTCGTCGCAAGATTTGCTCGATCAACTGCTGGTTTGTTGCTGCTGCCATGCCACGTGTACTACGCTTCGCTCGTCTAACAGCCACTCACCCCGCCAGTGCGAAGAGGGAGCCTGAACGCACCCCAAGGTCATGCGGTCGCTCCTCCGGAACCCCAGTCTTAAACGGTGATACAATGGGAAACAAAAATTTTTTTTTACATCCTCTTTGCTTGATCAGCTGCTGGATTGCTGCTGTGCCACGTGATCTGCATTTCGTGCGCCACCTTCAACGTTTTGTAGTCACTGCCTTGTCTCTCTTCA
Source organism: Polypterus bichir lapradei (assembly GCA_026402145.1). Lineage (NCBI taxonomy): Eukaryota > Metazoa > Chordata > Cladistia > Polypteriformes > Polypteridae > Polypterus > Polypterus bichir. The sequence goes on along the minus strand of JANRMT010062861.1, from coordinate 12,732,124 downwards.
GACATCCTCAAACACTATTCGATCTCTTTTCGCTGTTCCGTTATTTCACTGAGTAATATTTTCAGTTTGTTTGTGCTAATGTGATCGTTACTCTCATTTTTGTGAGACTTTCGAATTTTCCTACTTCCATTATTTCTAACCTGCTGTGCGTGTGTATCACGGGACTTGCTTCCAAAGGCTGTAAGAATGACGTGACTTGTCTGTCTCGCGGGACATGAAAGTGTCTCTCTTCCAAAGATCACGTCTCGTCGCAAGATTTGCTCAATCAGCTGCTGGTTTGTTGCTGCTGCCATGCCACGTGTACTACGCTTCGCTCGTCTAACAGCCACTCACCCCGCCAGTGCGAAGAGGGGGCCTGAACGCACCCCAAGGTCATGCGGTCGCTCCTCCGAAACCCCGTCTTAAACGGTGATACAATGGGAAACAAAAATTTTTTTTTACATCCTCTTTGCTTGATCAGCTGCTGGATTGCTGCTGTGCCGCGTGATCTGCATTTCGTGCGCCACCTTCAACGTTTTGTAGTCACTGCCTTGTCTCTCTTCAGACATCCTCAAACACTATTCGATCTCTTTTCGCTGTTCCGTTATTTCACCGAGTAATATTTTCTGTTTTTTTGCACTAATGCCATCTTTACTCCCATTTTCTTGAGACTCTCGAAGTTTTGTACTTCCATTATCTCTAACCTGCTCTGCATGTGTATCGCGCCAAAAGAGATCGAAGATATGGACATAGGTGATATGACAGAAGTATGTAGATATTGTTCAGCTTTAAAGTTTAAGTCGGAGACTTGTAGATCGTCTAATTCGTGTTGCCATCAGGGAAAAGTAGTGTTTCTTCCCAATGAAGAGGCGTATCTGCGAGAATTAAAAGATTTGTTGTTTGGTGAAAGTGAAATCCCGCGAGAGAAATCATTTCTCATTTGTGTGAATGCTACTGCTAGAATCCTAACTAGGAAAAGGTAATCCGAGCACATTACTCCAGTTTTGATGTCACTACACTGGTTACCTGTGCCATTCAGAATTGACTTTAAAATAATGCTTATGGTTTACAAAGCCTTAAATAATCTTGCTCCATCTTATATATCGGAGTGTCTGACACCATATACGAGGGGGGACCCAAAAATAACCGGAAATATTTTCAAAACGTGTTTAATTTAATTTTCTGTACAAACTACAATTAGTCTCCTTCAAAGTAGTCTCCATTGGTGGAAATACACTTATCTAACCATTTGTTCGAAACATTTTTAAATTCGTCTGAAGTAATGCCCATTAATGCTCTGGTCGTTTCTTGTTTTACCTCTTCGACGTCAGCAAAACGCCTTCCTTTCAAGTCTTTTTTCATCCGAGGGAACAAAAAGAAATCGCACGGAGCTAAATCCGGTGAGTAGGGTGGGTGGTTCAGGGTTGTCATACCGTTTCAATAACAACAGTTTCTGCAACACTTTTTTCAAGAAGAAAACAAAATTTCACTGCCGCGTGTTGCTCACGATAATCGGCCATCGTAAAAAAACGACGCTTGCACAAAACTACTTTTACAAAAAAATTCACTGAACACAAGCACAACCTTCCAGACTGATGGCACTTGGCAGACTGACTTGTGAGGAGTGTAACTAGATCGCCCTAGCGGCCCAACCACGTACTACAAGTACCAACCTAACAACAACAAAAATTCCGGTTATTTTTGGGTCCCTCCTCGTATACCAAATCATAACCTTAGATCATCAAGAGAGGGTCTGCTTAGAATTCCAAGAGCTAAAGTTAAAAGAAGTGGTGAGGCGGCCTTCTGCTGCTATGCACCTCAAATCTGGAATAGCCTGCCAATAGGAATTCGCCAGGCTGATACGGTGGGGCACTTTAAAAAAAACTGCTAAAATCACATTACTTTAATATGGCCTTCTCATAACTTCATTTTAGTTTAATCTTGATACTCTGTATATTCAATTAATTATCATAACTATTCATGGTGGCTCTAAAATCTGTACTGACCCCTACTCTCTCTTCTGTTTCTTATCCCGGTTTTCTGTAGTGGCGATCTGCGCCATCACCACCTAATCAAAGCACCGTGATGTTCCTACATTGATGGATTAAAAGCCAGAAGTCCACATGACCATCATCATCAGGTCCTTCCAAGAGAACCCTAAATACAAAGAGGACTGTTTCATTTATGTGAGGTGGAATGTCCAGAGGGGACTGGGTGGTCTCGTGGCCTCTGAGCCCCTGTAGATTTTATTTTTTCTCTCCAGCCGTCTGGAGTTTTTTTTTTTTTTTTGTTTTTTCTGTCCTCCCTGGCCATCGGACCTTACTCTTATTCTATGTTAATTAGTGTTGTCTTATTTCAATTCTTACTTGGTCTTTTTTTTCTCTTTCTTCATCATGTAAAGCACTTTGAGCTACATTATTTGTATGAAAATGTGCTATAGAAATAAATGTTGTTGTTGTTATTGTCAGACACATTTCTTGTAGAGAGAACGAAACAACAACAACATTTATTTCTATAGCACATTTTCATACAAGTACAAAACGATATTCACTCACGGGCAGTTACGTTGCATTGTCACGATGTAATTCCAAACACGGAATCAAAATTTAATGCGATATTGACGAAAAGGTAAAAGTGAAAAGAGATCAAATATATGGACATAGCTGATAAGACAGAAGTATGTAGATATTGTTCAGCTTTAAACTTTAAGTCGGAGACTTGTAGATCGTCTAATTCGTGTTGCCATCAGGGAAAAGTAGCGTTTCTTCCCAATGAAGAGGCGCATCCGTGAGAATTAAATGATGTGTCATTTGTTGAAAGTGAAATCCACAAATGTGAGCGACTGAGACACGAAGTTGCTGGCATGTAGTGCAGGCCGGGGGGGGGTTTGGCGAGAGAATCTGCTAAATAAATACAAGTAAAGAGTTTATCAATGCATTACGACAATCTGGTGTATATTCACATCTCAACAGAGTGTTTCAAATCAGCGTGCTGCATTGATTTTCTGACAATGCAGTGGGCCAAAAAGTAATAAAGCGGGTGCCATCATTGTTCAAAACCGCTCCTCAACTGGCAATTAGTTGTTTTTTTTTTTTTTCCCTGGTGAATTAAAGGGTTTTAATGGGATAAAAATAGAAGCATGGAAAGAAATCAAAGTACTAACAGACCAGCAAGAAAAAAAAAATACGTCAGTGAGATCTTTTAAGAATTCTCTAGCCAACCTGATGGGGGGGGGGGGG
>JANRMT010062861.1:12715130-12727505 GCA_026402145.1 Polypterus bichir lapradei | reverse complement strand
ATAGATAGATAGATAGATAGATAGATAGATAGATAGATAGATAGATAGATAGATAGGATACTTTATTAATCCCAAGGGGAAGTTCACATACTCCAGCAGCAGCATACTGATAAAGAACAATATTAAAGAGTGATAACAATGCAGGTATAAAGAAGGCCTCGCCTTTTGATTGGCCCGTGACTTTGGCTCAGCCAGATGTCTTCCTATCAGACTTTCTTCCAGTTTCCCATTCCCATTGGACCGTGTAGGACACCAGTGGATTCACTGACACTTTAAACTTTTTTTGCAATTTCTCTAAATGAAAGGCCTTCACTTCTAAGGCTAATAATGCTCGGTCTCATTTCATTTTGCCATTTTCTTGCCGTTATCAATGAAATATTGTCCAAGCAGTACTTCAGAGGGTATAGTAACACAGTCTATTCCAACTCTGCTTTAAGACAGTCATAGATAAGTAATCACCAGAAGTTGGGACACTGGTGCAAATTGTTTGCTTCAACTTGTAAGGTTTAATTTACTTTACTTTTTACCTGACGGTTGTAACCCATTAGTGGTTCCCTGAAGAAGGTAATATTCTGAAACCAGTAACGGCGCACTGCATGTTACACTTGACTTGAGCATTCCCAGTTTTCATCCTCTTTCTCTGTACGTTTACCATTCATTTGCTCAGAGGGTGATGCGCTTGCTACTTCCTGAGCAGCTCTTTTTTTTTCACGCTAGTGGCCCACTTCTTCTCTTCTTTCGTTGGCATCTTTTCGCGTTAAAACTGATTAAGTCAGCAAGAGTGAAAGAGAAGGTCTACAGGACGGTAGTGAGACCAGCTGTGTTATATGGGCTGGACACGGTGGCACTGACCAGAAACCAGGAGAAAAAGCTGGAGGTAGCAGAGTTAAAGATGTTAAGATTTGCATTGGCCGTGATGAAGATGAGCAGGATTAGAAATGAGGACATTAGAGGGTCAGCTCAAGTTAGACGCTTGGGAGACAAAGTCAGAGAGGCGACATTACGTGGGTTTAGACATGTGCAGAGGAGAGATTCTGGTTATAATGAGAGAAGGGTGCTAAGGATAGAGCTGATAGGGAAGAGGAACAGAGGAAGGCCTAGGAGAAGGTTTAGGGATGTGGTGAGAGAGGACATGCAGGTGATGGGTGTGACAGAGCAAGATGGAGAGGACAGGAAGATATGGAAGAAGATGATCCGCTGTGGCGACCCCTAACAGGAGCAGCCGAAAGAAGAAGAAGAAGAAGTCAGTGTTTGTGTTGCAGTTACTTAGTTCGTTTTCTTTAATTTTTCACTTAAGGCGGCACTTAAGTCTTCAATCTGCCTCAAGAATGATTTAAGATATGAAGAGGTAGGGAAGGGACGGCGCCCATACGCATACACCGCACGACCACCCTGCTGCAGAGAGTTGATTCTACAATAAAATAAAAAGAGGAATAACCTTGGAGGTCAATCATCACCACGAAAGCGGACAGTAGACGTCACGTAGTATATGTGTACCAAATTTCAGATCTAAAATTTAAAATCCTGGACAGACAAACAGACAGCTACAGTAGCGTATTTTATAAGAAGATTTCCTTTTTCATGGTTTTGGCTAACCTAAACTTTAAATTTAAACCTCTGGCAGTTTACTGCTTACATTTTCACCATTTTGCATTTCAACGGATTAAATCTGAAGATAAACTGGAAAAGTGGAGATGTTCTAAAACATATTTTTACATATATATACACTGTAATGGACGGCCGGGTCCCATGTCCGGTCGGGACGCCCCTGCTGTATATGGTCCAGGGGAGCAGCCATGGGCTCCTCACTACCTTTCCCCGGGACGCTTGGTGGCAGCCTCCCTGGCTGACGATGGTGCCTCAGTTTCCCGCAGGGTTTTCTGGGAGATGGAGTTCTCCACAACCCTGTGGGGATCTGGGATGGCCGCCAGGGGGTGCTGCATGGACCCCGGAGCCCACCTGGACATCTCTACAGCCCCGCCCGGAGGTGCAATTAGCCACAGGTGATTAAGCACCTGGAGCACTTCCGGGTGAGCTATAAAAGGGCCAGCATCCACCACTCATTAGCCAGAATCGGGAGGAAGAGGATAAGGTTACCTGAGAGAAGTGGTGGTGCCAGCGGAAGTGATCTGGGACTGTGTTATACCTGTGGGGTTCACGGGGAGGACGTGCTCCACAGGTGAAGAAAAAATAAAAGATTTCTGTCCCTTTTATACGTGCCTCAGTGTGAATCTGTGCCAGGTCGGGCGCTTATATAGCGCCATATTCACAACACACTCCACTGGTCAAAACAAGCAAAAACTGAAACGTCACGCGTCCATTTGTATTCATCCCCTTTGCTATGAAACCTCGACCTATTAACTTCAGAAGTCACATAACCAGCTGATGTGCAATCAAAGTGTCACATGATGTCAGTATTAGCAGACCTGTTCTGAAAGCCCCCCCCAACACCACTAAGCAGGCAACATGAAGGCCAAGGTGCACTCCAAACAGGTCAGAGATAAAGAAAGTTGTGGAGAAGTAGAGATCAGGAGTGAGTAATAAAGAAATATCCCACAGAGCGCCATCAAACGCATTAGAACAAAATGGAAAGAATACGGCACCACTACAAATCTGACAAGAGAACGCCGCCCTCCGGAGCTCACAGACCGGGCAAGGAGGACATTAATCAGAGAGGCATAAGAGCCACCAAGTATAACACTGAAGGAGCTACAAAGATCCACAGTGGAGATGGGACTATCTGTGCACAGGACCACTTTCAGCCGTACACTCCACAGAGCAGGGCTTTACGGAAGAAGCATCCATTGCTTAAAGAAAACGATAACAAAAAATGTTTGGGATTTGCTCAACAGCATGTGGCGGACTCCCCAAACACATGGAAGAAGGTGGTTCTCTGGTCAGGCGAGACTAAAATTGAACTTTTTGGCCATCATGGGAAATGGCATGTGTGGCTCAAACCCAACACTGCCCATCACCCCAAGAACACCATTCCCACTGTGACGTATGGTGATGGCAGCGCCATGCTGTGGGGTCAGGATTGAAGGAAAGATGGAGGACAATAAATATGAGGCTATTCTTGAGAAAAGCCTGTTTCAGTCTGCCAGAGATTTGAGACTGAGATGAAGGTTCACCTTCCAGCAGGACAATAAATGACCCTAAACATCCTGCTAAAGCGACACTCAAGTGGGTTAAAGGGAAACCTTTTAAAATGTCTCGGAATGGCCAGCTGCATTGTTGAGAGCATCCTGACCAGCTGCATCACCGCGTGGTACGGTAACACTACTGCTATGGACCGCAAACGCCTGCAGAGAGGGGTAAAGACTGCTGAGAAGATCACCAGGACCCCATTGCCCTCTCTGCAGAGCATCTATAACTGCAGAGTCCAAAGAAGAACTGCCTCAGGGACCCCACCCAGGACCCCATTGCAGAGTCCAAAGAAGAACTGCCTCGATCCTCAGGGACCCCACTCACCCCCAACACGAACTGTGCACACTTCTACCCTCAGGCAGGATGTACAGACGTATGAAATGCAGGACTTCCAGCCTAAAGAACTCTTCTTTCACAAGGCCATTAGACTCCTAAATAACTGCCTGGAGTTTATAACCGTGGGCCACCTCATTCTATCGACCTCACACAACTGTATTCGACTTGTCCATCACACACTTACCTGTGCAATTACACTTTATATTTCTATTCTGTTTTTATACTTTATGCTGCCTCTGTTACTTATTATCTGTCTGCTACTTATTATTGATGTTTATCTTTATACGTTGGTTTTGTCATTTGGTGTGTTAAGTAAAGAAAGATTTTCATTGTATGCAGGGCCGGATTTAGATGAAAAGAGGCCCTAGGCTATTCCACTTATGAGGCCCTTTCACCCCCCATTTTTAAGTTTGTTCAAATTGCTAACAATTTGAATGTAGGCCCCTCTTGATCTTGAGGCCCTAGGCTGAAGCCTAGTTAGCCTATAGGAAAATCCGGCCCTGATTGTATGAATGAGTGGCATGACTTGAAGATGGCCGCCCACCAACGCAAACCCATGGAACTCGAAGGAGTTGGAACAGTTTGGCCTTGATGAGTGGGTGAAAATCCCAGTGGCTAAGCTAATGGAGACATTGAACAGGAGCGGCAACAGGCGCTTCATCAAAGTACCGACTTTAGGGGGCGAATACCTAAGCACACTCAGGATTTCTGTGTTTCTGTCTTAATTATTCTTTGTGTCACAATAAAAAATATTCTGCACCTTCAAAGCAGTAGGCATGTTGTGTAAATCAAATGATGCTAACCCCTCAAAAAAAATCCATTATCGTTCCAAAAAAAAAAAAAAAAAAGGACAAACACCGAGGGGGATGAATACTTTCGCAAGGCACTGCGTTTGCAAGCTAGAAATATTGGCAGGTTTGTCTACAATTAGCAGGCACCCCTGAAAACCTCCGGGTCAAGCCTGATAATAAAGAAACAAACCACGCTGAGGTGAATACTCGTAACCTGGTCAGCGCTTTGTTTGGCCGCTTTCTCAACACAACATAATGAACACAAAACACAGCGCATGCAAATTCATCAGGTCTCGTCGGTAAAGGCCGGCTACGGATTGGGTTACCGTTTAAAAGCATTGTTCCGATTTGTCAGCCTTTCAACTGGATAAAAGCAGCTAATGCGACAACCTGAGTGCACATGTCCCTGCAGAAACAAACAGACGTAAAATGCCGCAGATGGGGTGCTCACTGTAAAGGCAATACAACAGGCTTCAAATTTGGGGTTGCATCCTTGCAACACTGGGCACAAGCCAACAAGCGATCACAAAGACGCTGTGCCACTGGAGAGTTGGATACCAACACTGGACCAATCAACACATGATGTGGGACCATTCTGGGGTACACTGAGACATCGTCCACAGGAGGAGGAGGAGGAGGAGAGGAGCTGATACAGCATGTCGCCGCACCCACCACATGACAACTCAGGGTCCCTGATTAGGACCCAAGTAAAGCCATGCAGCGGGTGACACCTCAGCACCACACTAGTTCAGATGGACTGGAACCAATGTGGGTTTTTTTATGGTGACTGGAGTGCCAATCCTGCCACCAAACCCCCGTCCACATATGAGATTCAAATCTATCCATGCATTTCTAAACCCGCTTTTCCAGAGCAGGGTTGGCAAAGAAGCTGGAACCTATCCCAGCAAGCATTGGGTGCAAGACAGGAAAACCCCCAGACAGTCCAATCTGCTGAATCCTTGAAGTGGCAGTACTCTCCAGTGTCGTGTTATATAAAAACCACACATGCGTGCACTTTGCAGAATCAAAGACCGGCAGCCATTCCACTGCTGACGTCACGTCCGCTGTCCCCACCCCTTTAAACTTGGAACCTAAAGGACTGCAAGTTCAGCCAAAGATTTACTTTCTTATATGTGAAGTGCAGGGAAAGCATCAGCATCAGCATCATCATGTGAAGCCTGAAAACCATGAGGACTGATTGAGGTCATTGATGTTGGGTAGAATGCCTAGAGGGGGCTGGGTGGTCTCGTGCAGATTTGATTTTTGTTCTCCAGCCGTCTGGAATTTGTTTTGTTTTTTTTTTTTTTGTCCTCATAACCTGAGGACTTTACTTTTATTCCCTGTTAATTACTATTGCCCAATTCTATTTTTTATATTTTGACTTTTTTCACTTTCTTCATCCTGTAAAGCACTTTGAGCTCCATCATTTGTATGAAAATGTGCGATAAAAATAAATATCGTTGTTGAGGAAACACACAAACACAGGCAGGGCTGTGGAGTCTGACTGGGAAGCAATTATTGAGTTACTGGAGCTGGAACTCCTATTCCAACTAAATGTAAATCGTAATATAATGTGTTGAAAGGCGGCACGGTGGCACAGTGGGTAGTTTTGCTGTCTTGCAGTAAGGAGACCAGGGGTTCGCTTCCCAGGTCCTCCCTGCGTGGAGTTTGCATATTCTCTCCGTGTCTGCCCAGTCCAAAGACATGCAGGTCAGGTGCATTGGTGATCCTAAATTGTCCCTTGTGTGTGTGTGTGTGTGTGTGTCCTGTGGTGGGCAGGGTTTGTTTCCTGCCTTGCGCCCTGTGTTGGCTGGGATTGGCTCCAACAGACCCCCGTGACCCTGTAGTTAGGATATAGCGGGTTGGGTAATGGATGGATGGATGTGTTGAAATTTCCAATTTCACATATAATTGGAATAAACTTCTGATGAAAATATAACTTTTTGTTCAATTTTGCAAGTGCTGTCTTTTGTTCAGTGATACTGTTTTTGTACCTTTAATCTCTCTCTCATTATATGCCCAGTGCCCAGAGGGGACTGGGCGGTCTCATGGTCTGGAATCCCTACAGATTTTATTTTTTTTTTCTCCAGCCTCTAAGGTTTTTTTTTGTTTTTTCTGTCCCCCCTGGCCATCGGACCTTACTTATCCTATGTTAATTAATGTTGACTTATGTTTATTTTTTATTGTGTCTTCTATTTTTCTGTTCTTCATTTTGTAAAGCACTTTGAGCTACATTTTTTTTGTATGGAAATGCGCTATATAAATAAATGTTGTTGTTGTTGTTGTTTTATATATATATATATATATAAAATCCAATGCCTGGCTGTATGTTTCACAAGAGAACTACTTAACGGATTTCGATCTTTTTTTTTTCTATAATTTGCTTTAACATTCCGGTTGATTTTGCGACTTCTCTCATTGCTCCGAGTTATCATAGTTTGCTTGCAGTACCGATTTATTTGCATGTATCCGAGACAGAGACGGAACAGACAGGGCCCTCCTCACTTTTATTTTAGGAGTCATGTATGAAGAGACTTATTTTTTACTTTTTAGTACACTTTTTAACTTAATATAAGTGTGGTTTTTAAAATGTATATATATATTATTTTTAACTTTTTATTTTTGGGTTTGTTTTAGTATAATTTTGTAATCAATATTTTAACACTTCCTTTAATATCCATCTATTGGTGAAATCTTGAACTATTCTTCATATGAAAATTTCATTTCTTAATTAACATGGATTAATTGATCAGTTAGTGAAACTGATTATTGATTCATGTATTGTCATCAGAAGTGAGTAAGTGTGCAAAATTTCAAGTCATTTGGACAATAGGAAGAGGGTTAAATATCGATTACAAGATTTGTACCAGACAACAAACAGGTGAAGTTAAAATAAGCATGGTAATAATATTATTATTAATAATAAATAATAAAAAAAAGGTTAAAATGGCCTGCGGTGGGTTGGCACCCTGCCCGGGATTAGTTCCTGCCTTGTGCCCTGTGTTGGCTGGGATTGGCTCCAGCAGATCCCCGTGACCCTGTAGTTAGGATATAGCGGGTTGGATAATGGATGGATGGATGGATGGAGGTTAAAATGGCAAAAGAACAGAGACACATTGAACAAAAGATGGCCTGAAAAGCGCATTATGCTCGGCATCTCGGAGCTACCTTTTCCCTATGGAGGATGACACTGGTATTTGGTGTGTATTTAGTGAAGAAGACCTGTGAGGACCAGTATGGCGTTTTGTTCCTCAAGCTACAGATTTGGATGTCCTTATCCTCTTATTTTATTGTTCCTCTCTGTCTTCCCTTCCCTTTCTATCTTCGGTTAAATCCAGTTTGCCTTCTTCTCTGAAGACATGTGACAGACATTTTTATACGAAATCTTCCATTTTTTGGCAGTCTGTCATGTGGAATTACCTTCATTCTGTACAAAAAGAAACATTAGACCGAGATGCTTCTTGACAAAGTGGTTTCATTTGGGCCATTTTTTGAACCCGGAACTGAACTTTAGGAATGTCAATACCATGTTAACCCAAGGACATCGGGTTTCACTGGTGCTAAAGCAGTTAGAAAGGTTTCTCTAATAACCAATTAACATTAACACACGACTAATGAGGGATAAGCAAGGGGCTTTTAAACTAAAAGTCAGTCACTGCAAGCTGTAATAGCCATTATACGCACTATATTTTAAAATCAGCTTAGAACATTCGAACACTTGAGACAAGAATAGGCCGTTTAGCCCAACAAAGCTCGCCAGTCCTATCCATTAAATTCTGAAATAACATCAAGTTGAGTTTTGAAAGTCCCTGAAGTCTTACTGTCTACCACACTACTTGGTCGCTTATTCCAAGTGTCCATCGTTCTTTGTGTAAAGAAAAACTTCCGAATGTTTGTGTGAAATTTACCCTTAACAAGTTTCAAACTGTGTCCCAGTGTTAAATTTAGTTTAATGGTATCTTGATAAAAAAAGGCCATCAATTTCTGTCAGAAACATGACAATTTCTGGGTGACCCCAAACCGTATACAGGCTTAAATTACAAATTGAGGAGTCAGAGTCGATGGTCCCATAAATTACGGAGTCAAGAGTCGAAGGGTGTGAGGGCCGACTCCACAGCCCTGAACACGGGGAGCACAAGCAAGCTGAACACAACAGGCACCCTAAACCACAATCCAAGCAAAGCATGCTGCATCGCTGCTATGCCTCCCCATCGGTGAATTTTAGCTTTTCCTACATTTTTCTATCAAAAGCAGTAAAATGAAACAGAGTTACTATCTTCCTTACCTTTCAGCTGATCAGCCACCACACTCGGCCCAACTCTCTCCATCACTTTGCCATCTTCGCGCAGGTACCGATCGTCCAAGAAGTTAGCCGTCACTTCCGAGATGTGCACTTTTCCTGCTACGCCCAACTGTTCCATCAGGTTTGCAAGGTTCACGTCATTCGACCAGACGTCAAACTTAAAACGTTTCATTCCCAGGATGCCACACAGCACGGTGCCAGTGTGTACGCCAACCCTCATATTAACCATTTCTTTCTTTTCTTGGCAGAACTGCTCAATGGCTACAATCATGCCAAGGCCCATCTCAATGCAGCAGTAAGCGTGGTCATTGCGTGGTTCAGGACATCCCGCCACACAGTAGTAGCAGTCCCCCAGCGTGCTGATCTTCTCACATTTGGTGATCTCACAAAGTCGGTCAAATCGTCCAAAGAGATCGTTTAAAAGACCCACGAGGGCGTGGGCCGACTTATTAGCGCTCATCTTGGTAAATCCCACAATATCAGCAAATAAAATACTGACCGGTTCCATGCGCTTCATGTTAAAAGGACGAAAAATAATGTGAGCCTTTGGAATCGAGCTCTTTTTTTTCTTGCTCTTCGGACTAGAGGCAGAGTAGCGCTTGACAGAGTTTTCACTCTCGTCGTCTCCTTGTTTCATCAACTCATCGGCCACCATCCGGGGCATGACTGAATGAATCATTCGCTCTTTCAGGACCTTCTCGACCTCCAGGTCTTTGCCGTGCATGATTGACTGGCCCACCTTGAGGAAAGTGCTTCGCAAGCGAACTTCGGACATAATGAACAAGTGGATGCCGATGGCGTGCGCACAGATGTGCAGGAACGCTTTTCCTGGAGCCAGCCAGTATTCGGCACCACTTGGGTCCAGGTTTCCGGAGAGGAAATAAAGAACTTCAAAAAGGGTCGAGTAGAGGACTCCAAGCATCACGCAAAGGTAGAGGTGCAAGTGCATGACTGTGTAGAGCAGCAAGAGCACCTCCATGCAGAGGGAGAAACTCCCCACTGGCGAAAGACATGGCTCCAAGAGGTTTGTGATATTGCTATCGTTTGAGAGGGATGGCTTCACTTTTTGGAATTGGGGTGCTAATGTTAAGGCAAACGTCACTATAAAGAGAAGCAAAGAGACCCACGCGTACATGCGGGCATAGAAACGAGAAAAAGTGAAAATGAAAAGCAAAATGCAGAATCCAAAGAAGCCCACGGTGGGGGACAAAAAAATAATCCAATCGCACCTTTCCTTATTGATCACAAAATAGATAGTCCACAGTAGGCAAGCGCTGGCCAGGTACAGGAGGACGTATCGAAATCGCCGCTGGGTCTGGGGGAAACACCGTTCCAAGCAGGCCTCCTCCAAGTTGGACGAATCGAACCGCGGGTTCCACCACTGCTGGGAGGACCTCTCAAAGAGTTGGGGCAGCTTCTTCTTCGGCCGTCTCAGTTGCGCCGTCGGCCCCCGACGGGCGCCCGACTCTCCCGAACTACAGCTGGACGAGATGCTGTACTTGCAGTGCTTGGAGGAGCTGCCGCTAGTGCTGGCGGCGGCAGAGGCGGCCGCTGCCAGCCTGGGGTTGATCTTCACCACCACACCATCTCCTGTGGCATCACAGCTGACCTCAGAGCTGTGGAACAGAGGCTGCTGCGGAGAAGCCATGTTTAGAAGGTGGGTGGATAACAAAAAAAAGAAGAAGGAGGAGGAGAAGAAGAAAAAAAAAACAAAAAACAAGGCAGCAAATGGACTGCTCGGGGGATTTTATGCCAGGCACAGACTTTAACCCCACTGTGGAACGCTTGCACTTCGGCACTTGGCTCCAGAGTCTTCAAGTGTCATTCTTAAGCCTCGGTTAGATTGCGTCAGTTGGCGGCCAGCCCTTGGGTACACACTTGTTTATTCCATGTCGTTCTGCCCCAGTCATCGCAGAAAGCGTCCTCGCGTGCCTTTTCGCCCCCTTTCTCCTGCGTTCACACACGAAGCCACAACCTTCACCGCCGTGTCCTCCCCTCGACGAGTGACAAGTCTGCCTTTTGCGCTCTCCTGGCCCCTAATTGCGCATTTGCGCGACGACACCGTCGGCCCGTTTCAGTCTCCTTACACGCCCCTCTTCTTCACCCCCCGGCTTGCAAGACTCTGCGGTGGGCACGTCTGTCGCACAATTTTACGAGTCTTTCTCCGCTTTAGCTCGTGCCATCGCTGGTGGCATGGCTTTTCTAGAAATACGTTTAAGCTGGCAGACTGACAGATCTGCAGCGTTATGCGATTGCTGGTCTTCCCGTCTGCTCATTTCCATAAGCGATCAATCCTTCAAAAAAAAAAAAAAAAAAGAAGAAGAAGAAAATAAATAACAACCGGCTGCCGCTGCTGTCTACTCGCCTTTTCCCGGCTGGGCCTGCAGCCATCCGCACATCCACGTCCTTTCCTGAATAGCCTCCACCAGTGCCAACCGCCGGGACTCTGGAGCCGAAAGAAGGCTCCGAGACGTGACTTGAAAAAGTAGAATGCAAAGTACTTGCCAGTGCTGTTTATTCTTATTTCCGCTCATATACAGATGGCAAGACACGATCAGACACCATAAAAAAAAGAACTGAAAGCAAATCCTGTGGGAAGGGATCGCGCATTCAACGCAGGGAATGTCGTTCTCCTTCTGGCAGTTTGAAGGGAAAAACTTCCTCCGCGCATCGCGCCTGGTGGGAACGCGACGGGGCCTCTTGGCAAAGAGGAGGGCGGGGGGGTGATCGATGTCGCCGCTTCTCTGTCTCTCGCTCTTTCCTCCTCGCGGAGTTTCTCTCAGGATAGCAGCCCCCAGGGGAATGCGCTTCACTTCTGGGACTTAAATTCAATTACTGTCACTTGAAAGAAGTGGGCAGGGCGCTTCTTTCTTTTTGCTCCTCTAGTTTTAGAACTAGTCAAAGCGTCCATTCCCATTAAAAAACGTAATAAAAAAGAGAGAGAGAGAGAAAAAAAAATAACTCACAACGCCGTTATCTTTTACTTCCTGCCTGCCCCGACAATACACTGAGAGGGGCTGCGGTGGGGGGACGGAGGTCGCTTCATCGCCAGACAGCCACCATCTTCTCATCATCCAAAGATACGAGGAGGAGAAACCAAACAGAACAGAAGCGACCAAGCTAGGGGAGGTGGAATGGAGCGCGCGCGCGCGCACGCACAAGTGCAGGCAAGCCGGGGGCACGCGCACGTCGATGCGAAAAAATAAAAAAGGCAGGTTGGAACTGCACCCAGTGTCGCAAGAGCTCTTCGCAATGCGAAAGTGAGCGACTTTAAATGGATAGACTCGGCTCACGGAATTAAATGAAAAACCTGAACTGTAGATAAGTGTGAAACAGTATCACATGTACAAAAAAAAAGAAATAAAAATACACGATTTTAGCAGAACGCGTAGAGAATTCCCCACCCGTCATTTTCACCTGTCACCTGAGGGAAACAAATAGGAATTTAGACGGGGGTGGCACAGTGGGTACCGCTGCCTGTGAAGTCAGGAAGAAGAGCTGAGAGATCATGTGAATGTTAAACGATTAGACAGATAGATGTTATAGAATAGGCACTATATAATAGACAGTGATAGATAATAGGAAATGCACTATGTACGTGATAGATAGTGTGGAGACTGGCCCGGACACAGACAGGCAGACACGTTCATTTCACCCATAACACGTTTATTTACACAGTGCAGTGCACCACAAACCCCACAAGTCCCCAAAGTCCTGGCCACTAAGCTCAATGCCTTCACTTCTTCAGGCCGCCTCCTGCCTCCTGCCTCCTGCCTCCTGCCTCCTGCCTCCTGCCTC